>CM046039.1:45969826-46579979 GCA_025215565.1 Flaveria ramosissima
CGGACTTCTTGGAGTGAGACAGTTTTGTTATGGATTTTGCGACTCAGCGCGTCGGCTACAACATTCGCCTTTCCAGGGTGGTAGCGAATGTCACAGTCGTAGTCGCTAATCAGCTCGATCCAACGTCTTTGTCTCATGTTGAGATCCTTTTGATTGAACACGTGTTGGAGACTCTTATGATCGGTGTAGACTATGCATTGCGTCCCATAAAGATAGTGTCGCCAGATCTTCAAAGCGAAAACCACAGCACCAAGTTCAAGATCGTGGGTTGTGTAGTTCACTTCATGAACCTTCAATTGCCTCGACGTGTATGCTATGACTTTGCCTCGTTGCATGAGAACACAACCAAGACCTTGACTAGAGGCATCACAGTACACGTTAAAGTCGTCATTTCCATCGGGGAGTGTTAGAATAGGAGCATTACACAACTTGCGTTTTAATGTCTTGAAAGCCTCTTCTTGCTCGGGTCCCCATTCAAAGAGTCGACTCTTTTGGGTTAGCACCATTAATGGTTTAGCAATCTTTGAAAAGTTTGCTGTGAAACTAGTGTAATAACCCGCTAAACCCAGAAAAGAACGAACTTCGGTTGGGGTCGTAAGAACACACCAGTTTTTCACGGCTTCTATTTTAGCAGGGTCAACGTGAATTCCTTGGCTATTCACCACGTGACCTAAGAATTGGATTTCCTCTAGCCAGAACTAACACTTGGAAAACTTGGCGTATAGTTGCTCCTTCTTTAAAAGTTCAAGAACTTGTCGCAAGTGCATCTCATGATCGGTTTTTGTCTTGGAATAGATAAGAATATCATCGATGAACACGATCACAAATTTATCAAAATACGGTTTACATACTCGATTCATGAGATCCATGAACACATCAGGTGCATTTGTTAAACCAAAAGGCATAACCATGAACTCGTAATGTCCATATCGAGTACGTAAAGCGGTTTTTGGAATATCGTCATCGTGAACACGTAGTTAATGATATCCAGAACGTAGATCGATATTCGAGAATTGCGCAGCTCCTTGAAGTTGATCGAAGAGATCATCGATTCGAGGAAGAGGATATCGGTTCTTGATGGTGAGGTTGTTGAGTTCCCGGTAGTCAATACATATACGAAAAGAACCATCTTTCTTCTTTACGAACAACACAGGTGCACCCCATGCTGAGGAGCTGGGACGAATGAAGCCCTTATCGGTCAACTCTTGTAGTTGACTAGCTAGTTCTTGCATTTCAGATAGGGCAAGGCGATCAGGTGCTTTAGCCACAGGGTTTGCACCAGAGATCAAGTCGATTTTGAACTCAACTTCTCGTACGGGAGGTAACCCCTTAAGATCCTCGGGAAACACCTTGGGAAAATCTCGTACGAAAGGAATATCTTTCATTTCTTTACCCTTGGTTTTCGTGTTAACTACATAAGCCATGAAAGCTATATAGTTCTTACTTAAGCACTTTCGGGCCTTGATGCAGGACATAAGTTTGAGTCCTTGGGATGGTTTCTCTCCAAAGACGTTAAAAGTATCACCCGACAGTAAGGGAATTCGAATGCACTTCTCGAAGCATAAGATTTCCTCGTGTTGCTTGGCTAACCAATCAATGCTGATAATAACGTCAAAGCTTCCTAGTTGCATAGGAATAAGGTCGATGAGGAACTCGTGCTTGTTAAGACTCAAGATACAATCGCGTATTATGACGTCAACGATGATCGATTTTCCATCGACGACTTCGACCGTAAAGGGTCTTTCTAGATTAACATGCGGCTTAGAAAGAATGGGCTCAAACTCCAAAGACATGAAACTTTTAACGGCACCTGAATCAAACAATACAGAAGCATAACGGGTATTTACAAGATACATACCTGTTCAGTAATGACCTATAACTGATATGTTGAACACAGGTAGGGATTTTTTTTACAAGTCAATGAAGATTAAAAGGAATTAACGACGTACCATTCACCACGTCGTTTGTCACACCCCGAAAACCACAGCGGAAAGTCGCGTGACGTGGTGATATCGGAAGTTGGAGTTGACCCAACTTTTATAGTCAAACGTATTTAATGATAACATTAGTCATGAAAAACCATATATTATCATCATAAAAGTATTTTGTTAACCAACGTTAAACGTTTCGGTAGTAACACATAATACTGTTTTTATTACATGGATCTAAATTTATTTAAAAATGTTTGAAACGTTTGACCCTCAAAAGACATAGTTCCAGAAATTCCACGTAGAGCTCACCTATAACCCTGAAAAGCATGAAGGGTAATAAAGTCAACATAAAGTTGGTGAGCTTTTGGGGTTTTTCAGTTTTACAAACATCCGTTTTGAATATAATATGATGAAACAAGGCATAATATATTTCACATAGACTAGCTAGGTACTATGATAATTTAGGTCATAAGCCCATAATCAAACCAAGAAACACGTCGTTGCCCCACAACTATCCAGACATATAAACTCCCTCGCCTAAACCTGACCAGCGTGACTGGTCGCGAGAGCGGGCCATTCTAACCCGATAGATCTACCAATATATTCTGTGGCCTCACCCCTGAGGTTAATGATTATAGGGGGATTTAGGGCTCAATAGTATATACATCCATACTACTGACCCAAACTTATACCCTCATAAAATATATTATCCTGTTTAACCCATCATATATTATAAAGTATCGTTCCATGCTTTTCCCCCAAAACAATTAAAATAATATTTAAAATGGGCCGAAGGACTCACCTTGAGTGCGATTAATGAAATGAACCAACGTGCTACGCTTTCGGTAATGAAACCCTAATCATGAGCATTATGGTCAATATATGATGATTCATGCTTACGAATGCATTTCACCCATTTAATTTAGTTGTTTTAAAATAGCATGTTTTTATTATTTAGAAATGTATACTTTTGTACATTTTTAGTAAAAACTATTGTAACATCTTGTATTTTTAGGTTAAATAAAAGTTAACTTTGTTAAATTTGTTTAAGGACCATGTTTGCATAATATGAAACTTATGGGGTTCTTATGCATATTGCTTTAATTTGTCTTTAGTTCTTTAACTTGAAAGTTAATAATAATTTCATAATAATTAAATAACAATCTTAACAATGATTTTAATAATAATAATAATATTAACAAGAAAAGATAAGTAAGTTACAATATCTAATAATAATAACAATAATGATAATAATGAATAACAATAATAACTATGATGTTAAAAAAATATATGTTGAAATTAATAAATTAGTTCAAGGGGTGTTCATGTAAATTTGTAAACTTTAAATAGAAGTTTAATATCTAAACTAATAAATTGTAGAACTACAGGGACTAGATATGTAAAATCTTTAAAAACCCAACCCTAAGCCCCCTCACCCCGTGAATCCAGTGACCGGCTCCGGCCACCGCCGGCAACCGCTCCGACGAAGCCCCAAAACCACGAAAAACACCCGGTTCGTCACCCAAATCGTTCCAAATGAATGCAAGATTACGTTTCGAACCATAATTGCACTTTAAATCGAGCTTAAATTCGACAATGGATGTCGAATAAACTCGGTAACCGTTGGCCTTAATCACCTAACCGTTCGAACATTAAAACTCAATAATAATCTAATTAAACAAGTGCTAACGTTCGTCTTAACGTTTCTAATCCATTAATCCTTCCAATTTCGAATGAAACGAAGAACTAAACCTCGAATTGAAACCATTTCAATTCGTGTTCGAACCGCAACTGTTTAGGGTCAACCACATCAAATTGTGGCTATATAACAGAGGGTAATCAGTCCTTTTGGTCCTTTTAACCTCACTGTACATCCAATTCCTTGAACGATCCACCGTAGTATCGAAATCAATCCTGCTGTTCATCGCAAGGTTAACCGGAGTCAAACCGAGGCTAAGATCTTCAATTCAATCCTAAACAAGTAAGTTAAATACATGGTTATGCTCGTTTTATCATAAGGAACAAAAGCCCTATGGTTTTAAGCATGTATCTAATCGATTGGAACTTCAATTTGGATTAATCTGTTCTAGGGTTCTTCGGATTTGGGGGGGGGGTTTACTTGCTTTGTTTTAAAAGATAAGGGAAACGGGTTTTGACAGGCCTAGGCGACCCAGCCTAATGGTAAACCATTTTCTTTTTTTAGGCTTTTAGCCTTCAAAACCAAATTTTAAATCTTTTAAAAATTATAAAAAACTCATTTATAAAAGCTGCATTTTTCTAAAATATTTTTAATTGTTTTCTGAAAATTATTTCTTTAAAAATAAACATTTATTTTACTTTTGATAAATAATCAAGAAATAATATAATTAGTTTAATTGTTTATATACAAAAAAAACACATATTATATTTCACAAATATGATTATTTGAAATGTAGTTTTTAAATTATTGTTTAATTATGTTTATAGACCTTATTTAAATCTTTATATACCACAATTGTTATTAATGTTATATTTATATATAAAACTTTATATAAAATGTAACAAATTTCTTTGAATTTAATATAATTGATTCCATATTGTTAAAACATAATTATTTGACAAGCACTAAATTCCACTTAGAACCCTAGTCTCCGTTAACTCGTTAAACTTAATATAATTAAACTTAAAAATCTTATAAATATATATTATAGGTACACCGTGAAGGGCTACGTTGAATCGACGCTTATTATTATTTCTTATTAATCGTCAATTATACATTTTCGATCATGTGAGTATTTCCATACCCCTTTTTTTCTTATTTTCACACTTTGGGGTGAAACATGTTAACTTATACTATTGCACTTGTAAACTCATTTGAGACTTGTAAACCTATGGCAATTTATCTTGTTAAGTTGTGGTTAGTTGAACTTTCGTGGTTACCATGTTATGGCGTTATATGTACAATCATTAACTATTGCTAGCCCAGCAAAGTCATAGATCTATGGGTAAGACAAGCCTGCTTGGTTGATCCAAGTACACTTAGCTGATCGTATATACTTTTAACGTTTGAGACTTGTAAAACTTTGTCGAGGTTTGATTGCTGCATTGTTCATAACATCCCTAATCACTTTATTCACTAACTCATGACTTGAATTGCCATCTTTTATATAATCTATGTATTTAAAAACTATGGAATGCTCACCAACATTTTTGTTGACCCTTTTATTTTTAACATGTTTCAGGAAATGCCCAAGTTTGATTTCTACACTTTGAAGCTTGCACATCTAGGAATGGACCTAGATAAATAAATAAAATGGAATGATTTGTTACATTCTATGCTATGCTTTTATTTCCTTTGAGACTTATGTTTGTAATGTGACAAATGAATCTTATGTTTAAATTATATTTGGATTATTAATAGCGTTATGTGGCTGTGAACGATCTTAACTCTCACTCCTCGACGTTTCCGCCGTCAAGGTTGGGGTGTGACAGATTGGTATCAGAGCCCATAACTATAGGGATCTAGGTTATTAGAAATGGTGACCTAGGCTATAGTATGCATGAACCTTATAGAATTATATTTCTATCTTGTAAATTATATACTTTTTCATGCTACATAATGCTATGCCTCTTATGTGCAATTTGATGCCTTAGCATAAGATTGCCTAGACATTGTTACTTGTCTCCCTAAACTTAACTTTGACTCTTTGACTCTCCCCGAACATGAACTCTCTTAACCTTATTCTCGTCGACACGTGGAATCTTATGCTTATGTTATGACTTGGATCTTTAGACGTTATGTCTAATCTATATAAATCTCATCAAGGTTTTGATTCTATGAACCTAAGAAATATTGTGTGACACATAAACACCTGTATCCTGGTTTTCCTGGCAAAAGACCCTTGGGCTAAGGCAAGCATATCGCATAAATCCTACGGGACTAGTTATGCTTACCTGGGGATTTCTGGGATGAGTGATAAACTATGGTCAACATACACAAGTTTCTAAGGTAAATGGGTCAATTCACCTTGACGTGTCAACGTTTTCAAATGGTAATGCATTACCAAATGGAAACATCCCGTGTACCTTATAACCCTTAGCTTATCTTTGTTAAACTACTATCTTTTGTTATCCTCACTCCTGTAACTAACTCATTTCTGTATATCCAGCATGTCTCGTCACCATGGAAAGCGTGGAAGTTCCGACCGTAAGCTGGCTGCCATGATTGCCCGACAAATGGCTACCGTTCTCCCGACTATGGTTGCTGAACTCAATAGCACACTAATGGCTAATAGCAACAACAACACCAATGGGAACAATAGTGGTGCTAATGGAGACAATAGCAACAATCAAAATGGGAACAACGAACAAGGGAACAACCGTACTTGCACTTTCAAACACTTCAACTCGTGCAAACCCACTAGTTTTAGTGGAAAAGAAGGAGCCACTGGACTTCTTGAGTGGTTTGAAAGTATGGAGAACACGTTCATTGTTAGTGAGTGCCCCAACGAGTTCAAGGTTCGCTATGCCACAAGTGTTCTTCAACAACGAGCACTCACATGGTGGAATAGTGAAAAAAGAAACCGTGGAACCGAGATTGCTTTGGCCTTACCCTGGGAGGAATTCAAGGAGATCATGATCCAAAAGTTTTGTCCGAGGAGCGAGTTGCAAAAGCTAGAGGAGGAGTTCTGGAACCTCAAACAGGATGGTGGGAATCACTTGGCTTATTCCACCCGGCATCATGAGTTGAGTATGCTCCTACCACACATGGTGGACACCGTGCCCCGTAACATCGAGAAATTTATCAAGGGGGTGCCACCTCAAATTCAAGATGCCGTGGTGGGTAGTAGGCCCACAACTTTGGAGGAAGCAATTACCATCACTGCACAGCTCACCGAGAATCATATAAGAGCTGGCACTATGTCGGCAAAGGGTTCCAAGTCTGTTAAGAAGGTGATACCCGAGGCAACAAAGGAGATAATGGCCGAGTCATCTTCTCAAAACAAGAAGCGTAAGTTCATCCCGACACGCAACTACGCCGTGACCGCCCCTAATGCTCCTCAAAAACAAATGGTGGTTGCGAATCAAGCTCCCATGGCTAAAGTTTATGCTGGTCCATATCCTATGTGTAACACGTGCAAGTACCATCATTCAAGCAACATTCCATGCCGAGTCTGCTCGTTGTGTGGAAAGTATGGTCATTTGGTGGCTACATGTCTTCGTGCGCCAAACAACACTGCCATGCTTACCATCCGAACCTGCTACAACTGTGGCGAGGCTGGCCATATTCGCCCTCAATGTCCTCGCAATGCGGGAATTGTGCCATCGGCTCGTGGAAGGGCTTTCAACATCAACGCCAACCAAGCACAAGCCAACAACGACGTGGTGAATGGTACGCCGTTGAATTTCTTTTAGTCCTTTCTTGTCTTGTAAAATTTCATATCTATGTTCATCATACCAATAATAGGTTGTTACCAAACAGGTATGTATCTTGTAAATAATCGTTATGCATCTGTATTGTTTGATTCGGGTGCCGATAGGAGTTTCGTGTCCTTGGAATTCGAGTCTATACTGTCTAAACCGCGCGTCAACCTAGAAAGATCTTTCACGGTCGAAGTCGCCGATGGAAAATCTATTGTCGTGGACGTCGTAATACGTGACTGCACTTTAAGCCTTAACGAACATGAGTTCTTCGTCGACCTTATTCCTATGCAATTGGGAAGCTTTGATGTTATCATTGGTATGGATTGGTTAGCCAAGCATCGTGCGGAAATTCTATGTTTCGAGAAGTGTATCCGAATTCCTTTACCGACTAGAGATACTTTGAAGGTCTTTGGGGAGAAATCATCCCAAAGACTCAAACTCATGTCTTGCATCAAGGCCCGCAAGTGCTTAAGTAAAAACTACATGGCTTTCATGGCATATGTAGTTAATACGAAAGCCAAGGGTAAGGAATTGAAAGACATTCCTGTTGTGCGAGACTTTCCCGAAGTTTTTCCCGAGGATCTTAAAGGGTTACCTCCCGTGCGAGAAGTTGAGTTCAAGATTGACTTAATCCCTGGCGCAAACCCTATGGCTAAATCACCTTATCGTCTTGCACAGTCTGAAATGCAAGAATTAGCTAGTCAATTGCAAGAGTTGACCGATAAGGGTTTCATTCGCCCTAGCTCATCACCGTGGGGTGCACCTGTACTGTTTGTGAAGAAGAAGGATGGTTCATTTCGTATGTGCATCGACTACCGGGAACTCAACAAGCTTACTATCAAAAACCGATACCCTCTTCCTCGAATCGATGATCTCTTCGACCAACTTCAAGGAGCAACTCAATTCTCAAAGATCGATCTACGTTCTGGGTATCATCAACTACGTGTTCACGATGATGACATTCCAAAGACCGCTTTTCGTACTCGATATGGACACTACGAGTTCATGGTTATGCCTTTTGGCTTGACCAATGCGCCTGCCGTGTTCATGGATCTCATGAATCGAGTATGTAAACCGTATTTGGATAAGTTCGTAATCGTGTTCATTGATGACATTCTTATCTATTCCAAGACGAAAGTCGATCACGAGATACACTTGCAACAAGTTCTTGAACTTTTGAAGAAGGAGCAATTGTACGCTAAGTTTTCCAAGTGTGAATTTTGGTTGGAAGAAGTTCAATTCCTAGGACATTTGGTGAATAGCCAAGGAATTCACGTTGATCCTGCTAAAATTGAAGCCGTGAAGAATTGGTGTGTTCCCACAACCCCAACCGAGGTTCGTTCTTTTCTGGGTTTAGCGGGATATTACCGTAGGTTCATAGCGAATTTCTCGAAGATTGCTAAACCATTAACGGCAATATCGACTCTTTGAATGGGGACCCGAGCAAGAAGAGGCTTTCGAAACATTAAAACGCAAGTTGTGCAACGCTCCTATTCTCACACTTCCCGATGGAAATGATGACTTCACTGTATATTGCGATGCTTCTAATCAAGGTCTTGGTTGTGTTCTCATGCAACGAGGCAAAGTTATAGCATACGCGTCGAGACAATTGAAGGTTCATGAAGTGAACTACACAACTCACGATCTCGAACTTGGTGCTTTGGTTTTCGCATTGAAGATTTGGCGACACTATTTATATGGGACGCAATGCATAGTCTACACCAATCATAAGAGTCTCCAACACGTGTTTAACCAAAAGGATCTCAACATGAGACAAAGACGATGGATCGAGTTAATTAGCGACTACGACTGCGACATTCGCTACCATCCTGGAAAGGCGAATGTTGTAGCCGACGCGCTAAGTCGCAAGGTTCACAATAAGACTGTCTCGCTTCTAGAAATTCGAGATCGAAGGCAATGGTTTGATACGCTAGGAGAATTTGATACCGAGATTCATGTGGATGTCAACTAGGCTACTATCATGCTCCAAAACATAAGGATCGATAGTGACCTCGAGTTGTGCATTCGCGAGGCTTAACAAGCGGCACTAACTGACGAAGGGAAGGATGAAGATTTGATGTCTAATGTTCGGTCACAACTGGAGACAAAACCGAATGGCATGTGGTATTTCTTGAATCGACTTTGGATCCCGAATCGTGACAACCTTCGACACTTCATTATGAACGAAGCTCATCAAACCCGATATTCCATTCATCCTGGCTCCGATAAGATGTACATGGACTTGCGTGGTCAATATTGGTGGCCTGGGATGAAGAAAGATATCGCGTCTTATGTTTCTAAGTGTCTCACGTGTGCAAGGGTCAAAGCCGAGCATCAACGACCAAGTGGTTTACTTGAGCAACCTGAAATCCCTATGTGGAAATGGGAACATATATCCATGGATTTCATAACCAAGTTACCTCGTACACCTCGTGGTCATGATAGTATTTGGGTCATCGTTGACCGTTTGACCAAGACAGCACATTTCATACCCATACGAGATACGTACAAGGTATCAAGGCTAGCCCCTCTAATCTTATGAAATTGTAAGTCGTCATGGCGTGCCCTTACACATCATTTCCGATCGAGATGCTCGTTTCACTTCGCACTTCTGGTCTTCGATGCAAGAACTCTTGGGAACTCAATTGGATTTAAGTACGGCTTATCATCCTCAAACCGATGGTCAAACCGAACGAACCATCCAAACCCTCGAGGATCTACTGCGTCTTTGTGTCCTTGATTTTGGTGGTGATTGGGATACGCATTTACCGCTCGCGGAATATTCGTATAACAATAGTTATCACTCAAGTATCAAGATGGCACCATTCGAGGCTTTGTATGGTCGTAAATGTCGTTCTCCAATCTGTTGGACTGACATTGGGGAAAATCTTATCACTGGTCCGGAACTTATTCAAGAAACGAATGACAAAGTTTCCAAGATCCGAAATAACCTTGAGGTGGCTAGAAGTCGCCAAAAGAGTTATGCCGATAAAAGACGCAAACTGTTGGAGTTTCAAGTCGACGATATGGTTCTTCTTAAGGTCTCTCCATGGAAGGGTGTTGTACGTTTTGGGAAGAAGGGTAAGTTAGCCCCACGCTTTGTAGGACCTTTCAAGATTTTGAAAAGAATTGGGAAAGTGGCTTACAAACTGGAGTTACCTTCTGAACTTAGCGGAGTTCATCCTGTCTTTCATGTCTCAAACTTGAGAAAGTGCCTGGCTGATGAAAATTTGCATGTTCCACTAGAGGAAATTCAAATTGATGAGTCATTGCATTTTGTTGAGAAGCCTGTTGAGATTATGGATCGAACCCTGAAGAAGACCCGAACAACTACCACACCTATCGTCAAAGTCCGTTGGGAAAACAAACGTGGAGCTGAGTTCACTTGGGAGCGTGAGGATCATATGAAGGAGAGATACCCGCATTTGTTCTCTTAGCTTTATTCTTAATTTCGGGACGAAATACTTTTAAGTTTGGGAGACTGTAACATCTTGTATTTTTAGGTTAAATTAAAGTTAACTTTGTTAAATTTGTTTAAGGACCATGTTTGCATAATATGAAACTTATGGGGTTCTTATGCATATTGCTTTAATTTGTCTTTAGTTCTTTAACTTGAAAGTTAATAATAATTTCATAATAATTAAATAACAATCTTAACAATGATTTTAATAATAATAATAATATTAACAAGAAAAGATAAGTAAGTTACAATATCTAATAATAATAACAATAATGATAATAATGAATAACAATAATAACTATGATGTTAAAAAAATATATGTTGAAATTAATAAATTAGTTCAAGGGGTGTTCATGTAAATTGTAAACTTTAAATAGAAGTTTAATATCTAAACTAATAAATTGTAGAACTACAGGGACTAGATATGTAAAATCTTTAAAACCCAACCCAAAGCCCCCTCACCCCGTGAATCCGGTGACCGGCTCCGGCCACCGCCGGCAACCGCTCCGATGAAGCACCAAAACCACGAAAAACACCCGGTCGTCACCCAAACACCCAATCGTTCCAAATGAATGCAAGATTACGTTTCGAACCATAAGTGCACTTAAATCGAGGTTAAATTCGACAATGGATGTCGAATAAACTCGGTAACCGTTGGCCTTAATCACCTGACCGTTCGAACATTAAAACTCAATAATAATCTAATTAAACGAGTGCTAACGTTCGTCTTAACGTTTCTAATCCATTAATCCTTCCAATTTCGAATGAAACAAAGAACTAAACCTCGAATTGAAACCATTTCAATTCGTGTTCGAACCGCAACTGTTTAGGGTCAACCACATCAAATTGTGGCTATATAACAGAGGGTAATCAGTCCTTTTGGTCCTTTTAACCTCACTGTACATCCAATTTCTTGAACGATCCACTGTAGTATCGAAATCAATCCCGCTGTTCATTGCAAGGTTAACCAGAGTCAAACCGAGGCTAAGATCTTCAATTCAATCCTAAACAAGTAAGTTAAATACATGGTTATGCTCGTTTTATCATAGGGAACAAAAGCCCTATGGTTTTAAGCATGTATCTAATCGATTGGAACTTCAATTTGGATTAATCTGTTCTAGGGTTCTTCGGATTTGGGGGGGGGGGGGTTTTACTTGCTTTGTTTAAAAGATAAGGAAACGGGTTTTGACAGGCCTAGGCGACCCAGCCTAATGGTAAACCGTCCCCTTGTGAACCTGGAGGTCCCGGGTTCGATCCCGGGCCACCTCCCATTTTCTTTTTTTAGGCTTTTAGCCTTCAAAACCAAATTTTAAATCTTTTAAAAATTATAAAAAAACTCATTTAAAAAAGCTGCATTTTTCTAAAATATTTTTAATTGTTTTCTGAAAATTATTTCTTTAAAAATAAACATTTATTTTACTTTTGATAAATAATCAAGAAATAATATAATTAGTTTAATTGTTTATATACAAAAAAAACACATATTATATTTCACAATATGATTATTTCAAATGTAGTTTTTAAATTATTGTTTAATTATGTTTATAGACCTTATTTAAATCTTTATATACCAAATTTTTATTAATGTTATATTTATATATAAAACTTTATATAAAATGTAACAAATTTCTTTGAATTTAATATAATTGATTCCATATTGTTAAAACATAATTATTTGCAAGCACTAAATTCCACTTAGAACCCTAGTCTCCGTTAACTCGTTAAACTTAATATAATTAAACTTAAAAATCTTATAAATATATATTATAGGTACACCGTGAAGGGCTACGTTGAATCGACGCTTATTATTATTTCTTATTAATCGTCAATTATACATTTTCGATCATGTGAGTATTTCCATACCCCTTTTTTTCTTATTTCACACACTTTGGGGTGAAACATGTTAACTTATACTATTGCACTTGTAAACTCATTTGAGACTTGTAAACCTATGGCAATTTATCTTGTTAAGTTGTGGTTAGTTGAACTTTCGTGGTTACCATGTTATGGCGTTATATGTACAATCATTAACTATTGCTAGCCCAGCGAAGTCATAGATCTATGGGTAAGACAAGCCTGCTTGGTTGATCCAAGTACACTTAGCTGATCGTATATACTTTTAACGTTTGAGACTTGTAAAACTTTGTCGAGGTGATTGCTGCTGCATTGTTCATAACATCCCTAATCACTTTATTCACTAACTCATGACTTGAATTGCCATCTTTTATAATCTATGTATTTAAAAACTATGGAATGCTCACCAACATTTTTGTTGACCCTTTTATTTTAACATGTTTCAGCAAATGCCCAAGTTTGATTTCTACACTTTGAAGCTTGCACATCTAGGAATGGACCTAGATAAATAAATAAAATGGAATGATTTGATACATTCTATGCTATGCTTTTATTTCCTTTGAGACTTATGTTTGTAATGTGACAAATGAATCTTATGTTTAAATTATATTTGGATTATTAATAGCGTTATGTGGCTGTGAACGATCTTAACTCTCACTCCTCGACGTTTCCGCCGTCAAGGTTGGGGTGTGACAGATTGGTATCAGAGCCCATAACTATAGGGATCTAGGTTATTAGAAATGGTGACCTAGGCTATAGTATGTGCAGGACCGTTTAAGGGCTTAAACACAATTACAACACAACAACACAATGAGAAGATTAACTAAACTTTAATCAAACAGTGAACTGGGTAACCAAAGGTGATACAAGAACACAAGTAAAGCAAAAGACAGAACAAGAGAGTATGGGTTTCAAGGAGGCAGTAATATTGCTTTCTCAAGTTCTTTTACAAGTGTTACAAAGCATAAAGAAAGATACAAGAACTTGGAATACTTATACTACAACCTACAGCCGGCTATACTTTGAAAGCCAGCTGGATACAATTGACTAGACACTAACAAAATCAATTGTAGGATCAAAAGGCATATCTGCCTTTTGACCTTGTGACTATGACATGCCATAGCTCACATCCTTATACATAAAAAAAGGATAAAGTACATGAAGTGGAAAGTTACAGACTCAAGACCTCAATGTACAATTACCAAAAGCAAGGCCCTTTTCACCAACTCATGTAAGTTGGTGACTTTACAGAGATGCAGCGGAAAAGGTGCTTTATGGAACAGTACATCAGATAAAGCATGTGTACTAAAAGTCTTCGGAAGAAATCCGTCTTCATAGGTTGAAGCTTCGGAAGACTTTGTCTCTGAAGCTTCGGAAGACTTCATGTTTGGCTTCGGAAGATATTGGTCTTGGCTTCGGAAGATTTTACACTTAGAGTATTTTCTAATGCTTTGTGTAAAACTTCCGAAGCATTCTTCACTTCAGTACTTAGTGCATGTTGCTGAGACACTTAGGCTGTTTTGGGTTGCATCAGACTTCAGGAATCCTTACAAACTCCCCCTAGGCTGATGCTACCAAAACACTTAGAAGATCTTTAAATGTTGGTAGTCTTCAGTACAATCAGGACCATTCCTTTCTTCATGAGATGGTCAGGATCATCAAGACTCTCATAGTATTTTCTCATCTCAAAGAGATCATGCAGAGGTAAGTTGATTATGTCTTGCCATGAGTAGACATTCTCAACACCTTGATCTCTGATAACATTCCATCTTTCTGGATTGGTAGATTAAGTCCAGGACAAGATGGGTGTCTCACTAGTTAGAGGAGCCACTTGTATAGGAGTTGTTTGGGCTGCCTCATCATGCACCTCCTCAGGTTGATCTGATTCAGCCTGAGGTACAGAGGTAGATGACTTTGGCTTCTTCTTCTTAGTCTTTGGTTTAGAAGCCATCCTCTTCTTCCTCTTGGATGTCTTTAACTGAGAAGACTGGTCTGCAGCACCATGTTGATCATCAGTGTCTTTCTCAGTTGGGTGTTCCTCCCTCACAGGTTCAGAAGGAGAGGGAGTTTGACCCTACCTAGGATCAGAAGACGAAGTTTGCCGAGGCTCAGCTGGAGGTGCTGGTTGAGGTGTCTCTGGTTGTTCAAACTTGACCTCCACTTCAGGTGGGACTTGACTTGGAAGAGAGTGCAAGTCAATGAGTTCTCCACTTTTAATCTTCTGCTTGATCACCCTAATATGCTCATCCATAGTGGATAGAGACATGGGGCCAAGTCTCCTTCCGGAGAATCCATACAGCTTCAAGAAGCTCACCATTCTTTGTCTGTCAGCAGACTTCTTTGCATTCTTTTGAATGATGGCTCTTGACTTTGCAGCTTCTTCCCTTAGCTTCCTTTTAGTTGTCTTTCTTTCCTTGACTAACTCAAGCTCAAGTTGCTTTAGATACTCGAACTCAATGAAGTCATAGGACAAGGGAAGAAGTGCATCTGCCTGATAGAAGCCTGTGGCACTCAGGTAGTTGATCATCTTGATCCTATCTTCTTCTTTATCTACCTGAGGTTCTTGTGGAGCCACATCTTCCTGTGCAGGACTTTCTTGAACTGGTGAGAGAGTGGGAGCATGCTTGTAAAGTCTTTTCTGTCTCTTCTCCTCTTTGAGTTGGAGAAGTATCCTTGCATCCTCTTTCTCCTTCAACTCTCTTGACACTTCCATGTCAGCCAGTCATTTAACTCTTCTAAGGGGAGGGAGATGATTTCATCAATGTCATAGTTCCTGGTCTGTAGATAGGTAATCCTGACTACCCTTAACTCATCATCTTGAGTATTTGGTCTGGGAGCAGCCCTGATTGCAGCTTGCATGAAGCTAGATGACCCAGTAGAACTTTCTCCCCTTAGTCTCCTTTTCCTCTCTCTCTCTCTCCTCCTCAATTTCCTCAGGAGTCATTATCCTTTTCCCTTTGTCACCAACAGACCTTTGTGACTCAGGGTGGATTGAGGCTTGGCCTTCATTGCTTGGAGTAGCTTCCATGCTCTGGCCAGAGAGAGGCTGAGAAACACCTTCACCAGCAGGTGTCTCAGATGGAGTTTGGACCTCTGCAGCAGTTGTTGATGATGAGACAGGGGTCTCAGGTTCTGCCACTGGGCCTTCAGTCAAGGTTTCCCCTATGAAACTAATCTTAGTGTCCACCTCAACTCCACGTCACACCCCCAAGCGCTAAAAGCGGAAACACGGGATGTAACTAGACCGACGGGATCGTCATAACCATGGTAAGCGATAGAGAGCAATATAGATAAATGATGACATGCGTGTCATGACGACACCCGACAACAAGGGGACTTGTGTCGTGTTTTAGTCAATGTTCACGACAACATAGCCATAAGCAACATGATAATGATAACACATATACACATATGATGAAAATGTAAATGTTAATTCCCACAACCCGGGAACAAGTTTCAAATGTTGATAATTGTTTACAAGCGTTAACATTGTTCAAAAAGATTGTTTAACAAAACATGATAAGTCCCAAAAATGCATCCTAGGGTCTCCACTAAGGCAGCACACCTAGATTCCTGGACTTGCATGATCACCTGAAAAGATATGCTTAAAACGGTCAACAAAATTGTTGGTGAGCTCGCAGGTTTATGCAATAAAAATGTAAGTGATGCTGTAATAGATAGCGCGTCGGAATACCGTGAATACAGTTATTACACAAGTAAATATCACATGACATGAGCTTTGCAACCAAACCTAGCGACGTACACAAAGAAATTGTCGGCATATATTCACCCCAGGGCCCGTTCCTGGCCACTGATGGTACCAACTAGTATACCATCGAACGAGGGTGGGGGTGTCAACCCAGTAGTACTACCAATACCTAACCGTCGGTTCCCACACTGGAATTAAATAGTTGCAAAGATAGAACCACACAGCAGACCCAAGCATGTATCAAATAGTACTTGCAACACAGTATCACGTTGATTCCTTGTATGTAAAATATATGTAAGTGTACAGCATAAAAATTGTGTAAGCATACTCTTCCCCCAATTTGTAAATGATTGAAATATTGTATAAGCGTAAAAAGGGGCCACGAAACTCACTTGTTAGGTGGTAAGTATGTATGAGCGATGTATCCCAAATGTTGAATGCAAATAAACAGTCAAACACCTATTGACAGTTATTGTATAGCATTAATGATATGATATATGTATAAGCGCGCAATAATGATGGGTCGGTTCGGTTCGTATCGGATGGGTCACGCACAACACACACAGACTGACACACGTACTAGACCTTATGTAGATCCAAGTACAAGACATTGTTGCCACTAACGATGATGTTTAAGTAAAAGTATCGTTGTAAATCGAAAGAATATTGAATAAGTGTCAATATTGTAAGTCAATTTAGTCGTTCGTAAAGCGTTAGTTAAATTTGCTCAAATAGTTTCTGTGCCCTTTCTCGCGTTGACTCTAATATTGTGGCCAAACAATGGCATTATTGTGTTAGTGTTACCTCGACACCACACGACATACTCACACCACGCACAAGGGGTCAAACACAACAATTTCAGTCGCATAACAGGGTCAGACGCACGACTCAACCTCCATTCGTGCGAATCAACCCTCAATCGTGCGAATCAGCTTCATTCGTACGATTGAGCCTTCATTCGTATGATTGGCCTTCAGTCGTACCACACAACACCCAATCGCACGACTCAACTTCCATGCGCACGAATCAACCTTCAATCGTGCGAATTAGCTACTTTCGTACGACTGAACCTTCATTCGTGCGATTGGACCCTAGTCGTGCGAATCACATTCATTCGCACCCATTCAGTCGGTCACCTGACTCAATCGCACACCAACACTCAATCGCATGACTCATTCGCATACACTCATTCGCACGCATGACTCAATCGCACATAGACACACAGTCGCACAACTCAGTCGCACGACATGCCTAGTCGCACAACTCAGTCGCGCGATTGACTCAGACTCATGATCCAGTCGCACGACCCACTCAGTCGCAGGCTCAATCGCATGGATGACCCAGTCGCCTGATCTGCAGAATCGCGACTGTGGTCGGGAGGAGCAGCCCCCGAGCTACTCTAAACACGGGTTTTACACCACAAGGACCTCCAGAAATACTCAACAAGCATACACAAGCATGAAACACAAGCAAAGAGGCCTCACCCGCACCCATACGACCTTGTGTGTTCGGGTTGGACCCGAACACCCGAACCCCTAGTTTGGACAGCCGTGAAAGGCTCAAAATGGACAACCAAAGACAACTACCTGCTAAGGAGGGGTAGTCTATGCTGTAGACGGTGACAAGACGAAGAAAACGAGACCTCTCGGGTCGGATTTGGTGCTAAGATGGTGATTTTGTGTGTGAAAGAGATGAAGATGAAGAAGATGATGAAATGGGGGATTAGGGCTGGAAAAGGGGTATTTATACCCAGCCCAAGTTTCCAAAATTACAAGTTTAGTCCCTGCACTTAACCCCCGGGTTTTCCCAATTTTGTTCGGTTGTAAAACGACTTCGTTAGGTGGTTTTATATTAATTGTAAAAGTATATTTAATGTTGTCATGACTTAAGAAATGGTTATATAAAAACATTTATTATATTTATAAAATGATATATTTAGCGTTTTCAAAAATGAAAGTTTTAAAGGTCCTTTTAAAGGTTCACACACTTTTACTCTCGAATGCACACACAACGATAATATTGCACACATGGTATCACACAAATGAGTCAAATAATGATGAGGAATGAACCAAATATAGAATAGATGACGGTCAAACACGTCAATTGACGGACCTTAAAGTGACGGATGTCACATCAACATCCAGTTGACGCGATGACATTGGCCTGATTCCCTAAGTCTCCTTCTTAGTAAATCTGCAAGGATCCTGTCTTGGATTCTTTGAGCCAGCCTGTCAGCTTGTCTTGAATTGCTTGGATGACCAGTGGCAAGTTGACTAAATCCAGTCTTTCATAGAAGCTCAGGCTTGGAATTGAAAAATTTCTTGTTGCCTTGAATCTCTGAAGTATAAGGGCTCTCCTGTCATCATCATACCTCCACCTTATGATGTAGTTGCCAGTTCCTTGTGGTGGAGATGAGACAGCCCTTGGTATACCTTCCTCAAAGAGACTCCTGATGAGAGAGTCTATAGAGTCCACATTAATGTGAACTTGAGGAAGTTGCTGAAATGCAAGTGAGGGTCATGTAGGGAGCAAGGTTGGGCAGACTATGGAAGTCTAAGGGATAGTGAGCGGAGAATGCACAAC
This sequence comes from Flaveria ramosissima, assembly GCA_025215565.1. Classification (NCBI taxonomy): domain Eukaryota; kingdom Viridiplantae; phylum Streptophyta; class Magnoliopsida; order Asterales; family Asteraceae; genus Flaveria; species Flaveria ramosissima. The sequence continues at coordinate 45,988,767 of CM046039.1, forward strand.
AGTTGAGGATGTGAGTCCTCTATGTCCATTCTCTCTGAAGAACTCCCAGGTTCTGTGGTTTGAACAACTTTCTCCCCCTTTTTGAAGCATCACCCACTTGCATAGGTGAGCTGGAGGATAAGTCAATCACTTCCACAGGTTCTTGTGTTCCTGGTTGAGCTCTTCTTAAAGGTCTCCCAGCTAGTTTTTCTGCAGATATGAAATCTGGAGTTGCTGATCATTGACCCTGTTTTGTAAGGTAGTTCACTGAGATTCCAAGTGACTAACCTTAGAGACTAAATAGGTGCATGTTTTTGACAGTTTTTGCACCTTTAGTCTCAAATTCCCCTCATCTTCATCAGAAGATTCATTGGGGGATGAGATGATTGGACCAAAGTCCTCTCTCTCACCACCAGCTTGAGTTTTCTTGGCTGCTGGTTTTCCTCTGCTCACTGGCAGCCTCAATTGAGATGCCAATGGGCTGAGTTGCCATGGTTGAGTCTTAATGATGTAATCACTTTCAAAAGTGAGAGCCTCTTCCATATGGACATCCTGAACAGGTTCAGAAGTGTCCACCTCAGTAATAGGTGACTGATGGGGGATAGACTGAGGAGAGTCAGAGGTACTCATCTCTCTTTGAGTAGGGGAGGAGAAGAGAGACTCATGGTACTCACTGAATCCTAAGTCTTCATCAGTGTAAAAGGATAGGTTGGGAATTGGTTGGTTGAGATCCAAAGGCTGGGGATGGTAGCTGTCCCCTGAAGGTTGTTCACTTGAGTGTTGAGACTCAGAGTGAAGGCTTAAGGTGTTGGGCTAGTGAGCTCATCAGGTTGAGCTTGAGGAACCTCAGCCCTGATAGGTAAGTAATGGGAGTGGTTTGCTCCTCAGGAGAAGTGGGAGCTCTAGTGTCCACTTCTTCCTGTAAGTTTGAGTATTTGGGGGCCTGCACAGACTCAATAGCCTGAGCAGGGGTTCGTTGGATTTTTGGTAGGTGAGGGTGATTTCTGGTCTTTTTAAAGGTAAGGACAAAAGAGGTGTGGGTTCAACACTAGCTTGTGTTGCTAGGTTGTCACCTTGAGCAATGAGCTCTAACATTTTTGGGACTAGGGCTGTTTCTACCCCCGAGAAGCCTACAGTTGGCTTCTTCATTATTTTAAGATGCCGGGCTTCATCTGTCCCAATTTAAGAATATTACTTGTTTCCCTCAACTGTGAGCCCAGTTCACAGTTGAGAATGTGTTGAACATATCTAGGAAACATGTAATACTCTAAGGAGTCTAAGTTTGCAAGTAAATTAGTATAAACAAATTGTGAATACCTGAACTTGACCCCCTGAACCATTCCATGAACTATAAAGGAGAGATCCTCAGGAATCTGGTCCCATCCACCATGCTTGTTTGACAAGCTGTGGATAACCACATGGAGCAGGAATTTCCATTGGGATGAGACCTCCCTTTCCTAAAGGTCTTTACAGAGAAATCTCCCTCATAGCCCATCTGCTCAAAAGAATGATTAACAGCTTCTTTTGGGAAGGACACCTCACCTTCTTCATCATCCAGCTGCAATGTTTGATTAATGATGGCCGGAGTGATGAAGATTGTCCTCCCTTGCACTGTGGCAGACAGTGCCTTCTCCCCATCCATAATGACCTCTTGGCAGGTCTTCCAGAATTCAAGCAAGTGATCCTCATATAGAGTAGGATCAATGTCAGGGAGGTGAAGTAGTTTGACAGAGTCAAGAATTGGCAAATCTCTGAGAAACTTGCATCTTTCTCAGAGCTTAACAGAGCACTTGATTATGTTGCCTGTGAAGTTGCATGGAGAAATCAGGGTTGTTTCTGTGGTTAGGTTGGCCATTTCAGAAGCTTAAGGGTGAAGAAAGGTAGAAAGCAAAGGCGGTTTAGAGAATTAGGTTAGAGAAATAGTAGAATTGAGGAAGATAGTGGAAAGAGGGGGAACCGTTGGTATTTATATGAAAAGGGATTTGAACCAAAGTTAATGAAAGAGGATAAACTTTGAAATCCGGAAGTCGGTCCCACCTCTGAAAAGGTAGTTTACTTTTGCTCAAAGTAGTTTTCTTGGAATTCGAAAAGCTCCGAAGTTTATTTGTCTTCGGAAGTTTTGATTGAAAAAGCTTCCGAAGCTAAAATGGCTTCGGAAGATTTTTCCTGAGAGTCTTGAAGATTTATGCTTCGGAAGAGAATGAACCCTTGAATGCTTTGTATAGGAATAAACAAAGCTTCCGAAGGTAAAATTTGCTTCGGAAGGAAAAAAGTCATTAAAAATAAATAAGTGTCTGAGATAAGAATTTTACTTCGGAAGATGAATTTGACTTCTTCCGAAGGTAAATCTCTTAACAGTTATGTATTTTGAAGACATGTTTTTCTTCTTCCGAAGTATAAAAATTTTCTCTAAAGAAAGTCTCAAAATTTTTCAAGAAAACTAAGGAAAGCGAAGATAAAATTTTATCTTCCGAAGTATCAAAAATTTCAAGAATCTAAGGAAAGTCTTCAAAAAGAATTTTACATCCAAAGAAAACATGAGCTTATGAAAGTGATGAACTAGACAACTTAGGACACACATATTTAAGAAGAAATAATTAGAATTAGTTTTAAGAAAAAGTCTACTCAAAGTTAATCATCCCAATAGCTGATATCAGATACTTAAATCTCTGTTCATCAAAAGCTTTTGTGAACAGATCAGCATATTGTTCATCTGTATGAACTTTGACTAGTTTAATTAATCCCTTTTTCATAGTTATCTCTTATTAAATGATACCTGATGTTGATGTGTTTGGTCCTTGAGTGCTGCACAGGGTTCTCAGTGATAGAGATAGCACTATTGTTGTCTATGTGGATAGGAGTCTCTTTGAAGTTAAATCCATAGTCCAGCATCTGATTTTGAATCCAAAGCACTTGAGCACAGCAGCTTGCAGCAGCAATGTATTCAGCCTCAGCAGTTGATGCAGACACACAGGATTGTTTCTTGCATTGCCATGAGACAACCCTTCCACCAAGGAATTGACATCCCCCAGATGTAGACTTTGCAGTCATATTGCAACCACCATAATCACTATCTGTATAGGCATACAGATTGAAATTTGGATTCTTTGGATACCATAGACCAAGTGTTGAAGCACCTTTGAGGTATCTTAAAATCCTTTTCACAGTGATTAAGTGAGACATCTTAGGGTTGGCTTGATATCTTGCACAAATACATGTAGCAAACATGATATCAGGCCTGCTAGCTGTAAGATACATAAGAGACCCAATCATAGCCCTGTATAAGTGTTCATCTACACACTCCCCCTCAAGATCTGGACCAAGGGAGTGGTTTCTGGCTATGGGTGTCTTAGCAATCTTACAATCAGTCATGTTGAACCTCTTGAGTATGTCTTGAACATACTTTGACTGACTTATGAAGATGCCATCTTCAACCTGCTTCACTTGAATTCCCAGAAAGAAGTTGAGTTCTCCCATTGAACTCATCAAATCTGTCTTTCATCAGCTTCTCAAAGTCTTTGCAGAGCTTTGGATTAGTTGAACCAAAGATGATGTCATCTACATATACTTGAACCAGCAATAAGTCATTTCCCTGTCCTTTGATGAAGAGAGTTCCATCTATAGTACCTCTCCTGTATCCATGTTTACAAAGATACTCAGATAGTGTCTCATACCACTTCCTGGGTGCCTGATGCAGCCCATAAAGAGCTTTGTCAAGCTTGCAGACATAATCAGGATGATCAGGGTCTACAAAACCAGGTGGCTGTTTGACATAAACCTCCTCATCAATCACTCCATATAAGAAAGCACACTTTACATCAAGTTGGTAGACCTTGAAGTTCTTGGATGCAGCAAATGCCAGGAATATCCTAACAGCTTCTAGTCTTGCTACAGGAGCAAAGACATCAGTGTAGTCAATCCCTTCTTCTTGTGTGTATCCTTGAACAACTAGTCTTGCCTTGTTCTTGATGATGATTCCTCTATCATCCTTCTTATTTCTAAAAACCCATTTGGTTCCAATGGTAGTCTTCCCATGAGGAAGAGGACAAAGGTTCCAAACTTTCTGCCTTTTGAATTGAAGCAGCTCTTGTTGCATAGCTTCAACCCAACTTCCATCCTTTAGAGCTTCATCAACTTTCTTGCTCTATCTGAGATAAGAAACAAGAGTGAAGACAAACATTTGCTTCATGGGTTTGTCCTCTTGTTCTTACCCCTGTGACAACATCTCCAATGATGTTTGTGGTGGGGTGAGACTTGTGGATCCTTAGCTGAGGGATCACAGCAAGTTGTTGAGAAAGATCTAAATTTGAGAAATTTAGATCTGGTCTGGAAGATTCACCCTCCACATTATCACACTTATCAAGATTAACTTGATCCAATGAGTGTGAGACATCATTGATGTTGTCATCTATGGTATGGTTATTAGCATCAAGAAATTCCTGATCACTATCACCATCACCATTGTTGTCTTCTACAAGTGAGGTGTCTTTATCTGGTTGAGAGGCCTCTGAGCTGGAATTTGAAGGCATGCCAGATGTATCAGCTGAATTTGTCATTGTTGTGCTGATAGAAACCTCATTTGCTGAAGTAGTTCCAACTGGAGCTGAAGATGTATGAGTTGAAGGTCTTCCTAGCTCAAATCTTGGATCAGGATCACCTGTATTTAGATTTTCTGCAGATCCTGAAACATGCTCACAAGATTTGTTAAAACAGTTGGTAACTAAATCAAGATCAAACAGCCAATCCGGACCAGAACCAGCCACACAAGGAGTGTGCTCATTGAAAGTCACATTGGCTGACTCCTCAACAATTCTAGTTCTGAGATTGTATACTCTATAAGCTTTAGCTTGAGAAGAGTATCCAATGAAATGTCCATCATCTGATTTCTCAGCAAACTTGGCAATTTGATCTTTGGTATTCAAGATGGTGCAGGGACATCCAAATGACCTGAGAAAACCAATGAAAGGTTTCCTCTTGTGCCAAAGTTCATAAGGAGTCTTACCATGTGTCTTAACTACTAAAACTCTGTTTTGCACATAGCAAGCAGTATTAACTGCCTCTGCCCAGAAGGTGATAGGCAGTTTAGAGTCAGACAACATAGTTCTTGCAGCTTCAATAAGTGTCCTGTTTCTCCTCTCAGCAACTCCGTTTTGCTGAGGAGTCCTGGGAGCACTATATTGTCTTGTAATACCTTTTTCATCACAAAATGTATCAAGGATTTGGTTCTTGAATTCAGTTCCTTGATCACATCTTATGGTTTTGACCTTGTGATCACATTGATTCTCAACTTTAAGATGAAATTCTTCAGAATCTCAGGGGTTTCATCCTTAGTTCTAAGGAAGAAGACCCAAGTGAATCTTGTAAAATCATCTGTGATCACCAGACAGTAAGAGGTCCTTCCTAAACTCATTACACTGGTGGGGCCAAAGAGATCCATATGTAACAAGTGTAGGGGAGTAGTGATGGAGTTCTTTTCCTTAGGCTTGTGAGATACCTTGTGTTGCTTCCCTTTCAGGCATGCAACACAATGATCATCACTAGTAAACTCTTTCTTTGGCATTCCAGTTACCAGATCATGTTTAATTAATTTATTCATGTTCTTAAAGTTTACATGGCACATTCTTTTATGCCATAGGAAAGACTCATCACTATTTGCTTTAGATAGAAAGCATGAAACTTCTCCAGAGGGAGATGTTTCTTGCAAATCCATCTTGTACATGTTCCCTTTCCTGGGGGCTCTGAGCAGGATATGCTCATGAGGAATGACCACACCAGGCTTGAGAACAATGCACTCATGCTCAGTAAAGAGCATGTTATGACTCTGATCACAAAATTGGGATACACTCAGAAGATTGTACCCAAGCTCCTTAACAAAGTTTACCTTCTCAATGCTGAGCTTACCATTTGTGACCTTGCCCCTTCCAGAAATGTAACCACCTTCATCTCCTCCAAAAGCAACTGGTCCTCCATCAATTCTCTCAAAATTATGGAGTAGAGACCTATTGCCTGTCATGTGCCTGGAACAGCCACTGTCAATTATCCAGACATTCCTGTTTGTCTTGAGCTGTTCCTGCACAAAGAAAATGATTAGTTACATTTGGAAACCCAAGCCTTACTTGTCTTGGGCTCATTAATAGTAATAGAAGGTAATGCAACAGTAATAGATCCTATGGTTGTACTATGGGGATCTTCAGCTGTTGTTGATGGAGAAACCTCAGTCATTTGGTCTTTCTTAGACTTCCACACCACCTTTGGAGTCTTGGACTTGACCTTCAAAACCTTAGAAGCTTTTGGAACTTCACAAGTTTTGATGACTGATCCTTCGGAAGAATCTACAGTCACTGCAGCAGACTTCAGTGCTTCGGAAGAACTCCTTTCTTCCGAGACCAACTTTGCTTCCGAAGGTAATTTTCCATTTACCTTCTTCTTTGATTTGGAGCTTCCGAAGGAAACAGACTTTCCTTCCGAAGCTTGAGACTTCTTGAGACTCTTTGAAGTCTTTGTTTTGGTCATGTGGACAGTACTTTTAGGATTGTATGGGCAATCCTTAGCAATGTGAGAAGTACTTTCACACATAACACACAACATTTTCTTCTTCAAAGAAGTCTCCTTTTGAGAGCAAGACTGGCTTTGGTCACATCCCTTCTCCACCTTCATCTTGGTAGATGCTGAGACAGTTCCTTTGGGCTGTGAACTGTTCTTGGAGTTTGATGGTCCAGGCTGTGCAGCAGTGGTACACAGCAGCTCAGTCTTCTTCTTGTACTGAGATGATTTGAACAAGAACCATGACTCTTAGCTGAGGAGTCTTGGTTGATGTCTTCAGTCCTTACCTTGAAACCTGCAGAGATAAAAACTTGTTTCTGCTTAGCATCAAAAGTAGCCTTGATTTCTTGAGCCTTCTTTGCTTTCCTTTTGCTCTTCCTGATCAAGTTCTTTCTCTTGGACTTGGTCATCACAGTTGATTTCTTCTCCTCAGAAGGATAGTGGCCCTTGGAAGAATCCTCTTCTTCACTCTTCTCAGAGGAATTCTTCACTATCACTTCTTCATCATCCTCACTTACAGGATCTATGAGAGGAAGCTCATCTTCACAAGTTCCACACCTAGGAGATCTTACAGACAAGATTGTGTGTGGAGGAGCTATCTCATTTGATCCCAGTCCCTGTCTATTTTGATAACAAACCTTGTTGTGCAGGGATGAGGATATCATGTTCTTGAAGGTCTCTTCTTCAAGAACACTCTTCTCTGCCTTGGCTTTGCTGATCACAAGCTCAGCCTGGCACTCAGTTAACTTAGTGATGAGATCTTGGATCTGAGTTCTAAATCTGTATGTTCATGTTTTAGTACTGAAATGGTTTTCTCCAAGTCCTCTATCTTTAACTTGTAATCATTTTCAGACTTTCTAAAATCAGATTTTAATATGTTTAATGACTCAAGATCAGATCTCATCTCTAGTTGTAGGACCTGTATCTATTACTTTAGCAATGCATTCAGGGGAGCAAAGATGTTCCAATACCTTGGCTTCATCATGGTCAGCCATCAGTGCTTGGTTTGGAGAAGCATCCTCCACCTGAAAACTCCAGTCAAAGCCTCCCTCTTCAACAGCAACAGCAGCATGTTGCTTTGTCTTCTCAGCCTGAGGGCTTTGTCAGTGTAAGTTTGGTCTGGGTTGTGTTTGGCCCCCATTTGCTTTAGGTGCCTTACACTCCCTAGCAAAGTGACCCATAAGGTTACAGTTGTAACACTTAACTTTGCTTTTATCCAGCCCAAACTTACCACTGGTAGCATTGCTTGGAAATCTTCTTCCTGTCCTCTTGTAGAACTTCTTGGCTCTGTGAGTGAGGAGAGCCATCTGCTGAACTATCTCCATGTATTCCAGGTCATCTGGATGGATACAGTCCAGGTCTTCAAGAGTGAAGAGATAATTCCCACAGCTTTCATCTGCAGACACAAAGGCTTGAGAAGAACTTGTCTCTTGGAATGGGCTTCCTTGAGTAAAGTTCTCCCTTGGTGGTCTGATTGGAGTTGCCAGATGAACCTTGCATGTTCATCTCCATCTGTTATCCACTGAGAATCCCATACAACTCTGTAAGAGTAAGAGTCTTAAGGTTTCTCAGTCCTCTTGATCACCACACAATAGTGTGTCCATTGCCTAGGAAGTGAGGACATGAACTTCCTTACAATGTCCCTGTTCTCAAGAGGAACTCCTCCATCCACTAGGGTATCCACAATCTCAACATACCTGAAGTATTGTTGAGTCATGGTTCACCTGCTTTGAAGGTGAAATTTTCAAACTGCTGCTTCAGAAGATCTTTCTTGTTCTCCTTGGCTTCAGAGGAGCCTTCATACATCAGCTTCAGTGCATCCCACAGCTGTTTGGCTGTCTTGCACTTCTTAAACCTCTGTATACAGAGTTTGGGAGAGCAGTCTGAAGAGCAGTCATGGCCTTCCTGTCAATCTCTACTCTTTTTCTATCTTCATCTGAGTAGTTGGCCACATCTTTAGGAATCATACCAGCACCAGTAGCAGAGGGGGTGCTGGGTATGAAAGGTCCATTCTCAACAGATTCCCACATTCTTGAATCAAGAGACCTGATGAAGCCTTCCATCCTCATGCACCAGGTGTCAAAATCATCAAGAGTGATCAGTGGGGATTTGTTCATGGTTCCAGTCTCCATATCAGTCTTTGAGATGGAAGCCATTTGAAGAGTTTAGCTTTTGTGTGTGTGAGGGATCTTAAGATGGTTAGATCTTATATCAAGAGCCTGGAAAGCTCTGATACCAATTGCAGGACCGTTTAAGGGCTTAAACACAATTACAACACAACAACACAATGAGGAGATTAACTAAACTTTAATCAAACAGTGAACTGGGTAACCAAAGTGATACAAAGAACACAAGTAAAGCAAGAGACAGAACAAGAGTATGGGTTTCAAGGAGGCAGTATATTGCTTTCTCAAGTTCTTTTACAAGTGTTACAAAGCATAAAGAAAGATACAAGAACTTGAAATACTTATACTACAACCTACAGCCGGCTATACTTTGAAAGCCAGCTGGATACAATTGACTAGACACTAACAAAATCAATTGTAGGATCAAAAGGCATATCTGCCTTTTGACCTTGTGACTATGACATGCCATAGCTCACATCCTTATACAATACAAAAAGGATAAAGTACATAAAGTGGAAAGTTAAGACTCAAGACCTCAATGTACAGTTACCAAAAGCAAGGCCCTTTTCACCAACTCATGTAAGTTGGTGACTTTACAGAGATGCAGCGGAAAAGGTGCTTTATGGAACAGTACATCAGATAAAGCATGTGTACTAAAAGTCTTCGGAAGAAATCTGTCTTCATAGGTTGAAGCTTCGGAAGACTTTGTCTCTGAAGCTTCGGAAGACTTCATGTTTGGCTTCGGAAGATATTGGTCTTGGCTTCGGAAGATTTTACACTTAGAGTATTTTCTAATGCTTTGTGTAAAACTTCCGAAGCATTCTTCACTTCAGTACTTAGTGCATGTTGCTGAGACACTTAGGCTGTTTTGGGTTGCATCAGACTTCAGGAATCCTTACACCTTCCTCATGGTTATCTGACTTAGCCTGAGGTGTTAGATGTTGATGAGTTCATGCTTCTTCTTCTTTCCTCTTTGACTTTTGTTCTGGAGCCAGCATCTTCCTCCTCTTTGAAGCTTTAACTGAGAAACGTCCTGTACACCTTGTTGTCGTCTTGTATTCCTCAGTTAGGTGTTCCTCCCTCAGAGGTTCAAAAGGAGAGGATTTTGACCCTGTTGTGGATCAAAAGTGAAGCTCCTGAGGCTCAGCAGGAGGTCCAGGTTGTGTTGTGTCAGGTGTTCAACCTTAACCTCCACTTCAGGGAGCTGACTTTGCGGGGAGTGTAAGTCAATTAAGCTCTCCACTCTGATCTTCTGCTTGATAAACCCTGATGCTCATCTTTGTGGATAGAAACATAAGGCCAAGTCTCCTCCGAAGAATCCATACAACTTCAGAAGAGTCACCATCCTTTGTTTGTCAGTAGACTTCTTCATACTCTTTGGATGATGGCTCTTGACTTTGCAGCCTCTTCCCTCATCTTTCTTTTTTGTTGCCTTTTGTCTTTTGAGCACTTATAGTTCAAGCTTTTGAGATACTCAAAATTAATGTACTCAAAGGACAAGGGAAGAATGCAGATGCCTGATAGGACCTGTGGCCACTCAGGTAGTTGATCATGTTTTGCTATCTGTTTCCTTGTCTACCTGAGGTCTTGTGTTGTTAGTGCCATAGTCTTGCACAGGGCTTTCTTGAAATGGGGAGAGAGTAGGAACATGTTTGTATAATCTTTTCTGTTCTTCTCCTCTTTGAATTGGAGAAGTAGCCTTGCATTCTCTGCTTCCTGCCAGTTCATTTAGTTCCTCTAGGGGAGAGATATAATCTCATCTATGTCATAGTTCCTGATCTGCAGGTAAGTAATCCTGACTGCCCTCAACTCATCATCTTGAGTGTTTGGTCTGGGCAGCCCTGATTGTAGCTTGCATAAAGCCTGAAGACCCAGAGGAACTTTCTCCCCTTAGCTTCCTCTTCCTTCTCTCTCCTCCTCCTCAATCTCCTCAGGATTAGAATCCTTTCCCTTTGTCACCCATAGACCTTTATGACACAGGGTGGAGAGAGCTTTGGCCTTCATTGCTTGGTGTAGCATCCAAGCTCTGGCAAGAGAGAGGTTGTGAGACACCTCACCAGCAGGTGTTTCACTGAGGGGATGAATTTCTGAAGTAGTTGTTGGTGTGACAGGGCTCTCAGGCTCTATCACTGGGCCTTCAGCCAAGGTTTTCCCTTGAAGCTAATCTCAGGGTCTGCCTCAACATCAGTTGACCAATGACATTACCTGATTGCCTTTGTCTCCTTCTTAGACTAAACTCTTCAGTAATTCTGTCTTGAATCCTTTGTGCAACCTGTCAGCTTGTCTATATTGACTTGGTTGACAAGTGCATGTTGATCAGGTCAAGACCTTCCATAGTAGTTCAAGGTCAGAAAATTGAATACCTCCTTTTGCTATCCCTTGAACTCTTTGAAGAATGAGGGCTCTTCTATCAGCATCATACCTCCACCCAATAATGTAGTTTGAAGTTCCTTGAGGTGGGGATGATATAGCCCTTAGAATGTCTTCCTCAAAGAGACTCCTAATGAAAGAGTCTAAGTGTCCACATCAATGGTGAACTTGCGGAAGTTGCTGAGTATGCACAATTGCAAGTGAGGATGGTGAGTCCTTATGTCCATACTCCCTGAAGAACTCCCAGTATCTGTGACTGTAATGACTTTCTCCTCCCTTTTGGTAGCATCACCCTCTTACATAGGTGAGCTAGGAGTTAGGTCAATCACACTCACAGGGTTCTTGTGTTTCCTGGTTGAGCTCTCCTTAAAGGTCTCCCAGCTAGTTTTTCCCTGAGATAAGATATCTCAAGTTGCTGATCGTTGACCCTGTTGTGCAGGGTAGTCACCTGAGATTCAAGGTGACTAACTTTAGAGACTAAATAGGAGCATGTTTTTGACAGTTTTTGCACCTTTAGTCTCAAATTCCCCTCATCTTCATCAGAAGAATCATTGGGGGATGAGATGATTGGACCAAAGTCCTCTCTCTCACCACCAGCTTCAGTTCTTGGCTGCTGGATTTCCTCTGCACATTGACAGCCTCAGTTGAAGTGTCAATGGGCTGAGTTGCCATGATTGAGGTCTTAATGATGTAATCACTTGCAAAAGTAAGAGCCTCTTCCATATGGACTTCCTGAACAGGTTTAGGGGAGATCCACCTCAATGATAGGTGACTGATGTGGGATAGACAAAGGAGACTCAGGAGTACTCATCTTTCTTTGAGTAGAGGAAGAGTAGAGAGACTCACGTACTTACTGAAACCTAAGTCTTCATCAGTATAGAATGAGAGGTTGGGAATGGGATGATTTAAGTCTAAAGGCTGGGGATGGTAACTGTCCCCTGAAGGTTGTTCACTTGAGTGTTGAGACTCAGAGTGAAGGCTTAAGGCAGTTGGGCTTGTGAGCTCATCAGAGTGAGCATAAGGAACCTCACCACTGATTCTTGAATAGATAGGAGTGGTTTGCTCCTCAGGGAAAGTGGGAGATCTAGTGTCCACTTCCTCCAGTATTGGTGAGTGTATGGGGGCCTGTACAAACTCAATTAGCTTGACCAGGAGTTTGTTTGGATTTTCTTTGGTAGGTGAGGGTGATTTGTGGTGTTCTTGGTGGTTGGGAGGTAGAAGGTGTGGTTCAACCTAGCTTGTGTTGCTAGGTTGTCACCTTGAGCAATAAGCTCTAACATTTTTGGGACAAGGGCTGTTTCTACCCCTCAGAAGCCTACAGTTGGCTTCTTTATAATTTTAAAGATGCCGGGCTTCATCTGTCTCAATTTAAAATATTATCTGTTTCCCTCAACTGTGAGCCCAGTTCACAGTTGAAAATGTGTTGAACATATCTAGGAAACATATCATACTCTAAGGAGTCTAAGTTAGCAAGCAAATTTGTATAAACAAACTGAGAGTACCTGAACTTGACCCCTTAAACCATTCCATGCACTATGAAGGAGAGATCCTTAGGAATCTGGTCCCACCCTCCATACTTGTTTGACAAGCTGTGAATAACCACATGAAGCAGGTATTTCCACTGGGATGAAACATTTCCTTTCTTGAAGGTCTTTACAAAGAAATCTCCCTCATAGCCATTTGCTCAAAGGAATGATTTACAGCTTCCTTTGGTAAGGACAACTCACCTTCTTCATCATCCAGCTGCAAGTGAGTGTTGATGATGACCGGAGTTATAAAGATTGTCCTCCCCTGCACTGTGGCAGACAGTGCCTTCTCCCCATCCATAATGACCTCTTGGCAAGTCTTCCAGAATTCAAGTAGATGATCCTCATAGAGAGTAGGATTAATGGTTAGGGAGGTGAAATAGTTGGATAGAGCTAGAAAACAGCAAACCTTTGTGAAACTATTATCTTTCTCATAGTTCAATAGAGCAACCTGGTTGTGTTGCCTGTGAAGTTGCATGGAGAAATCTGGGTTGTTTCTGCGGTTTAGGTTGGCCATTTTAAGAAGCTTAAGGGTGAAGGAAGATGAAGAACAAAGGCTGTTCGGGAGAATTTAGGTTTAAGGAATAGTGTAATTGAAGAAGATAGTGAAAGAGGGGGGAACCATTGGGTATTTACGTGATAAGGATTTGAGACAATGTTAATGAAAGAGGATAAACTTTGAAATCCGGATGTCGGTCCCACCTCTGAAAAGTAGTTTACTTTTGCCCTAAAAGTAGTATTTTTGGAAGTTGAGAAATCTTTGAAGGTTATATGCTTCGAAAGTTCTGAAGAAAAAGCTTCCGAAATCAAATTGGTTTCGGAAGATATTTCAAAGGTTTTTTGAGAATTTTGCTTCGGAAGAGAATTTACACTCAGAGTTTTTATTCTAAAAAGAATGAAAACTTCCGAAGGTAAATTGCTTTCGGAAGAAACTTGTTTTTTTAAAACATAAAAGTACTTAAGTTGATTTTAAGCTTTGGAAGATATTCTAGAAATTTCTTCCGAAGGTAAAATTACTGAAGTAGTTATTTGTTTACGAAGACATAATTTCTTTCTAAGGTAATTTTAAATCTTCTGAAAAGAAAAGAGATCAAATTTTTTCAAAAATCTAAGAAATGTCCTTTTTTGAAAAGATTTTCTTTCATAGAGAACAAGGGCTTATGAAGGTGATGAAATAGACAACATAGGACACACAGATTCGAGAAATAATATGATTAAGTTTTAAGAAAAGCTATTCAAAGAATCATCCCAATAACTGATACAAGATATTTAAATCTCTGTTCATCAAAAGCTTTGGTGAACAGATCAACATATTGTTCATTTGTGTTAACTTTGACTAGTTTGATTAATCCTTTTCAAAGTTATCTCTAATCAAATGATACCTAAATTGATGTGCTTTGTCCTTGAGTGCTGCACAGGATTTTCTGTGATTGAAATAGCACTGTTGTTGTCTATGTGGATGGGAGTCTCCTTAAAGTTGAATCCATAGTCCAGCATCTGATTTTGAATCCAAAGCACTTGAGCACAGCAGCTTGCAGCAACAATGTATTCAGCCTCGGCAGTTGATGCAGACACACAAGATTGTTTATTACATTGCCAAGAGACTACTCTTCCATCAAGAAATTGACATCCCCCTGATGTAGACTTTGTAGTCATGTTGCAACCACCATAGTCACTATCTGTATAGACATACAGATTAAAGTCAGAATTCTTTGGATACCAAAGGCCAAGTGATGGAGCACCTTTGAGATATCTTAAAATTCTTTTGACAGTGACCAGGTGTAACATCTTGGGATTAGCTTGATATCTTGCACAAATACATGTAGCAAACACGATATCAGGCCTGTTAGCTGTGAGGGACATAAGAGACCCAATCATTGCCCTGTAGAGATGTTCATCAACACACTCCCCCTCAAGATCAGGTCCAAGGGAGTGATTTCTGGCTATGGGTGTCTTAGCAACTTTACAATGAGTCATGTTGAACCTTTTAAGTATGTCTTGTACATATTTTGACTGACTTATGAAGATGTCATTGTCAACTTGCTTCACTTGAATTCTTAGAAAGAAATTGAGTTCCCCCATGGCACTCATTTTAAACCTGTCCTTCATCAGCTTCTCAAAGTCTTTGCAGAGCTTTGGATTAGTTGACCCAAAGATAATGTCATCTACATATACTTGAACTAGCATTATGTCATTTCCTGTTCCTTTGATGAAGAGGTTTCCATCACTAGTACCCCTTTTGTAGCCATGCTGACAGAGATACTGAGATAGAGTCTCATACCACTTCCTTGGTGCTTGGTGCAGCCCATAAAGTGCTTTATCAAGCCTACAGACATAATCAGGATGATCAGGATCTACAAACCTAAGTGGTTGTCTAACATACAACTCTTCATCAATCACCCCATAGAGAAAAGCACACTTGACATCAAGTTGGTAGACCTTGAAGTTCTTGGATGCAGCAAAAGCTAGAAATATCCTAACAGCTTCAAGTCTTGCTACAGGATCAAAAACATCTGTGTAGTCAATTCCTTTTTCTTGAGTATACCCTTGAACAACTAGCCTTGCCTTGTTCTTGATGACAAGTCCTCTATCATACTTCTTATTCCTGAAAATACATTTGTTTCCTATGGTAGTCTTCCCTTGAGGAAGAGGACATAGGTTCCAAACCTTTTGCCTTTTGAATTGAAGCAGCTCCTCTTGCATAGCTTCAACCCAACTTCCATCCTTTAGAGCCTCATCAATTTTCTTTGGCTTTATCTGGGACAAGAAACAAGAGTGAAGACAAACATTTGTATCATGGGTTTGTCCTCTTGTTCTCACCCTGAATCAACATCTCCAATGATGTTTGTAGAAGGATGAGACTTGCGAATCCTTAGCTGAGGGATCACAACAAGTTGCTTAGACAAATCTAAATTTGAGAAATTCTGATCTGGCAAGAAAGATTCACCCTCCACATTAACACACTTATCAAGATTGACTTGATCCAGTGAGTGTGTGACATTATTGATGTTGTCTTCAATGGAGTGTTATCCGTATAAAGAAATTCTTGATCACTTTCACCACCACCATTTTCTCCAACATTTGAAGCTCCTTCATCTGAGTTTTGTGCCTCTAAGTTGGAATTTAAAGGCACCCCAGAAGTGTCAGAAGGATTTGTTATTGATGTGCTGGTAGAAGCTTTATTTTCAGGATTGGTTACCACTGGAGTTGAATATGTGTAGTTTGATGATCTTCTTAGCTCAAATCTTTGGTCAGGATCACCTGTAGGTAGTATATTTGTGGACCCTGAAACATTCTCACAAGATTTGTTATAACAATTGGTAACTAAATCAAGATCAAATAACCAATCCGAACCAGAACCTTTCACACTGGGAGTGTGCTCATTGAAAGTCACATTGGCTGACTCCTCAACTATGCTAGTTCTAAGATTGTATACTCTATAAGCTTTAGCTTGAGAAGAGTATCCAATGAAGTGTCCATCATCTTATTTCTTAGCAAACTTGGCAATTTAAGCGTTGGTATTCAAGATAGTGGAAGGACATCCAAATGACCTGAGAAAACCAATGAAAGGCTTTCTCTTGTGCCAAAGTTCATAAGGAGTCTTACCATATGTCTTAACTACTAAAACTCTGTTTGCATATAGCAAGCAGTGTTTACTTCCTCTTGTGCCAAAGTTCATAAGGAGTCTTACCATGTGTCTTACCTCTGCCCAGAAGGTGATGGGCAGTTTAGAGTCAGACAACATAGTTATTGCAGCTTCAATTAGTGTCCTGTTTCTCCTCTCAGCAACACCATTTTGCTAAGGAATCCTGGGAGCACTATATTGTCTTGTAATACCTTTTTCATCACAAAATGTATCAAGGATTTGATTCTTGTTTTCAGTTCCTTGATCACATCATATGGTTTTGACCTTGTGATCACATTAATTCTTAATCTTTAAGATGAAATTCTTTAGAATCTCAGTGGTCTCATCCTTAGTTCTAAAAAAGAAGACCCAAGTTAATCTAGTATAGTCATCTGTGATAACCAAACAATAAGAGGTCCTTCCTAGACTCATTACACTGGAGGGGCCAAAGAGATCCATATGTAATAAGTGTAGGGGATAAATGATGGAATTTCTTTCCTTTGGCTTGTGAGATACCTTGTGTTGCTTCCCCTTCGGGCATGCAACACAATGATCATCACTTGTAAACTTTTTAAAGTTTGCTTTAGATAGAAAGCATGAAACTTCTCCTGAGGGAGATGTTTCTTGCAAATCCATCTTGTACATGTTCCCTTTTCTGGGGGCTCTGAGTAGGATGTGCTCATGAGGAATGACCAACCCGGGCCTGAGAACAATGCACTCATGCTCAGTGAAGAGCATGTTACGAGTCTGATCACAAAATTAGGATTCTCAAAAGATTGTACCCAAGCTCCTTGACAAAGCTTACCTTCTCAATGCTGAGCTTACCATTTGTGACCTTTCCCCTTCCTGTAATGTAACCTCCTGCATTTTCTCCAAAAGCAACTGGTCCTCCATCAATTTTTTCAAACTTTTGGAGTAGTGACCTATTGCCTGTCATGTGCCTGGAACAACCACTGTCAATGATCCATACATTTTTGTTTGTCTTGAGTTGTTCCTGCACAAAAGAGATGGTTAGTTACATTTGGAAACCCAAGCCTCATTGGTCTTGGGCTCATCAAAGGAAGTTGAAGACAATGCAACAGTAATTGATCCTATAGTCATGCTAGAAGGATCATTTGCTGATGTTGATGAAGAACTTTCAGCCACTTGGTCTTTCTTTGACTTCCACACCACCTTTGGAAGCTTAGACTTGACCTTAAATACTTCAGAAGTTTTGATGACTTCGGAAGTTTTGATGACTGGAACTTCGGAAGATCTTGCTTTTACTGCAGCAGGCTTAAGTGTTTCGGAAGTATTCCTTTCTTCCGAGACCAAATTTTCTTCTGAAGCAAGTTTCCAGTTGTCTTCTTCTTCATTTTGGAGCTTCCGAAGGAAACAAATTTTCCTTCTGAAGCTTGCTTCTTCTTCTCCAAACTCCTAGAAGTTTCTTTCTTGGTCATGTGGATAGTACTCTTTGGATTGTAAACACAATCCTTAGCAAGATGAGAAGTACTCCCACACATAACACAGTCCATTTTCTTCTTTCTAGGAGTTTCCTTTGTGAACAAGGTTGAACTTGATCACTTTCCTTCTCCATCTTCGTCTTTGCAGATGCTGTGGCAATTCTTGTGGGGATAGAACTACCTTTGGAGCTGGATGGTTCAGGTTGTACAGCAGTGCTGCACAACTGATCAGCCTTCTTCTTGATGATGGGATGATTTGGACATGAACCAGAACTCTTGTTGATGGAGTTCAAGTTAGTGTCTTCAGCCTTCACCACTTCAAATCCTGCAGAGATGAAGACTTGTTTCTGTGTAGAATTGAAGGTGGCCTTGATCTCTTGAGCCATCTTAGACTTTGTTTTGGCCTTCCTGATCAAGTTCTTTCTCTTTGACTTGGTCATCCCAACAGCTTTGTTCTCCTCAGAGGGATGGTGACCCTTCTTAGAATGCTCCTCTTCACTCTTCTCAGAGTCATTCTCCACCATCTCCTCTTCATCCTCTTCAGTCACAAGGTCTATGAGGGGAAGCTTATCTTCACAAGTTTCACACCTAGGAGATCTTACAGACAAGATTGTGTGTGGAGGAGCTATCTCACAAGATCCCAGTCCCTGCTTATTTTGATAACAAACTTTTGCATGAAAAGATGAGGATATTATGTTCTTGAAGGTCTCTTC
Source organism: Flaveria ramosissima (assembly GCA_025215565.1). Taxonomy (NCBI): domain Eukaryota; kingdom Viridiplantae; phylum Streptophyta; class Magnoliopsida; order Asterales; family Asteraceae; genus Flaveria; species Flaveria ramosissima. Next base: position 46,007,091 of record CM046039.1, read on the forward strand.
TTTAAGAACACGTTTTTCTGCCTTGGCTTTGCTGATTACAAGCTCAGCCTGGCATTCAGTTAACTTAGTAATGAGGTCTTTGATCTGAGTCCTGTAGTTTGTGTGCTCATGTTTAAGAGTTGAAATAGTTTTCTCTAAGCCCTCTATCTTTAGTTTATAATCATTTTCATCTCTCTTAAAATCAGCTTTTAAGATATTCAAGGACTCAAGATCAGATCACATTTCTAAGTTATAGGACCTGTATCTATTAACTTTAGCAATACATTCAGGAGTACAATGATGTTCTAATACCTTGGCTTCATCATGGTCTGCCATGAGTGCTTGGTTTGGAGATGCATCTTCTACCTGAAAGCTCTAGTCAAACCTCCTTCTTCAACACCAACTGCAGCTTGCTGCTTTGGCTTCTCATTCTGGGGGTTTTCTCAATGTACTTTGGTCTGGCTTGTGTTTGGCTACCATTTGTCCTTGGTGCCTTACACTCCCTTGCAAAGTGTCCCATATGGTTACAGTTGTAACACTTTACTTTGCTTTTATCCAGCCCAAACTTTCCATTGGTTGCATTACTTGGAAACTTCCTCCCTGTCCACTTGTAGAACTTCTTGGCTCTATGAGTGAGAAGAGCCATCTGCTGAACTATCTCCATGTACTCCAGGTCATCTGGATGGATACAGTCCAGGTCTTCAAGGGTGAGAAAGTTGCTTGTGGTTTCATCAGCAGAGACAAAAGCATGAGAAGAACTTGTTTCTTGGAAAGGATTTCCTTGAGTGTAGCTTTCTCTTGGAGTCTCTGGGAAGGTGATGAAAGGGCCCTTTTGTGAGTTTTCAGGGTAGCATATAAGATGATGTTGTGGTTCAATGCTTTCCCTTTCAACCACATGGAGGGCTGAACTCAGTTGATTGCTGGAGTTGCCAGATGAGTTTTGCATGTTCATCTCCATCTGGTAGCCACTAAGAATACCATACAACTCTATGAGAGTAAGAGTCTTAAGGTTCTCAGTCCTCTTGATAACAACACACTAATGTGTCCATTGTCAAGGAAAAAGGACATAAACTTCCTTACAATGTCCCTGTTCTCAAGAGTTCATCCAACATCCATTAGAGTATCCACAATCTCAACATACCTGAAGTATTGCTAAGTCATGGTTTCACCTACCTTGAAGGTGAAGTTTTCAAACTGCTGCTTCAGGAGATCCTTCTTGTTCTTCTTTGCTTTAGTAGACCCCTCATACATTAGCTTCAGTGCTTCCTATAGTTGCTTGGTAGTTTTGCACTTCTTGAAGCCTCTATAGATAGAGTTTGGAAGAGCAGTCTGAAGGGCTGTCATGGATTTCTAATCAATCTCTATTCTTTTCTTGTCTTCTTCAGAGTAATCAGCCATAGCCTTTGGAATCATACCACTACCAGTAGCAGTAGTGGTACTTGGTATTTAAGGTCCTTCAACAATAGAGTCCCATATCCTGAAGTCTTGAGACTTGATGAAGCCTTCCATTATTTGACACCAACTATCAAAGTCTTCAGGAGTGATCAGTGGAGACTTTGTCATAGTTCCAGTTTCCATATCAGCTTTGGTTATAGCTGCCATTTGAGTTGTTAAGTATTTTGTATGTGAAGGATCTTAAGATGGTGAGGTCTTATATCAAGAGCCTGGAATGCTCTGATACCAAATGCAGGACCGTTGAAGGGTATGCACTTACAACACAATGAGGAGAGTTACTTAGAACACTTAACAGATCAAATAAAGGAGCTGGTTAACTTTAGTGAAAGATACTAAGAACACAAGTAAGAATAAGACAAAACAAAAGTAATTGGTTTTCAATAATGTTGTATATTGCTTCTCAAGTTCCATTACAAATGTTACAAAGCATAGATAGAAAGTTACAAGTACTTGAGATACTTTATACTACATCCTACAGCTGGCCATACTTTGAAGGCCAGCTGGATACATATGACTAGACAACAAACAAAATCAAATGTAGAGTTAAAAGACAGATTGCCTTTTAACTAGTGACTATGACATGTCATAGCTCACATCCTAATATATTACAAAAAGGATGAAAGTACATAAAGTAGAAACACAGACTCAAGACCTTAATGTACAATTACCAAAAGCATGGACCATTTCACCAACTCATGTAAGTTGGTGACTTTACAGAGTTGCAGCAGAAAGGTGGTCCAGCTTTATGGTAAAGTACATCAGATAAAAGAATGTCTCTAAAAGTCTTCGGAAGAAATCTGTCTTCACTCTTTGGCTGCGGAAGACTTTGTCTTTGAAGCTTCGGAAGACTTCACTTTTGGCTTCAGAAGATGTTGGTCTTGGCTTCGAAAGATTTTGCACTTAGAATATTTCCGGTGCAGGGTGCAAAACTTCTGAAGCATTTCTACTTATGTTCTTCAGTGCATGCATGTGGAGAGACTTTGGATGTTTTGGCTGCATCAGACTATAGTAAAGCTTGTGACACATTCGAGTCACACGAATGAAGCCTATCATTACTGTGTTAGAAAAATCAGGACATTTGTGATGGACAAAATTTTCATAATTGAAAAAAACAGAAAACGAAGAACATGATGTATGTCCAAGAATTAGGAAACTTCTAGAAGATATTAAACATAAAATAAAGTGCTTCTAAATTCACCTTATCTTTAACTAATTTAAATTCTTTTTTGTTGAGTAATAACCTAATACTTAAATAAAACCTTTCTTGTAATAATATCAATAGATAATTTAACCTAACATAGATATTTCCACCTAATGTTTTCAATTATGAAATCCATTTAGATGTTGCATTAGTTGGGAAATCATGACAATAATTCTCTCTTTATATAGAGAAAGAAAAAATCTATGTTTTCTAGTGCAATTCTATTAAGTCTTTCTATTTTTTTAATCAATTGAACTTTTGAGTTTTCATGTTTGAAAACAGTTTGTATTGACTTTTTACCGAAATGAATTGGCGTATTCGAAAAAGTTCTTGTTCTTTGGAAGATCTATTTCGTGTCTGGTAAAGGTAATGATTATATTTATAACTTTTTTGTTACTTTTTATGAATTTTTATAGACTTTATGGGTTGATTATGTAGGCATTGGAAGGTGATTCCAAATGATAACATCATCCTTGAAATTAGCAATGAGAAAGTTGCATATGCAGTTAACATTAATGATACACTTCTACTAGTAGATCATGGCACTAGTTAGGCATATGCCGCGTAACATGTGTTAACACAAATAAACAACTTTACGAGTGTTCATACAATAACAACTTTGTCTTTCATCAACAAGGACCTATAGTTTTATGTTAGTAATTGGTTTACAAACAATATGTTTAAGGAAGCAAATAAACATTCTATCAAACCATTAAAAATAAGTATGCCCAGTAGACCAACCGAAAAATAGAAAAGGTACCCTTCAAAGAAAGAGAAGAAGAACTCACAAGTCAGATTCGAAAGAAATATGGCTTGTAAAAATTGGTAAGGAGTTCGACGCAATATTTTTGTCTTGCTTGATAGAGAAAAGAGACCCAGAACCATAGGATGCGAGGCTAAAAGAAAAACATAAAAAAGTAGAATCAATAAGTGCGACTCATAATGAGAATGTTTTATAGTATTTTGTTGTTTTCTTGCAATTGTTTAGAATTTTGAAAAACTAGTATTTTAATAGTGTTTTATTTTGTGTTATTAGATTGAAAAATAAAACATTTATGGGGTTTTTGTTGGTTATAAAATATTTTGGAAGAAGATTAGCACCGCAAATTATGTAAAAAATGGGCTTTCTTTCATTACCAACATATCCAATAAAGTTATACAAATACTTGTCAGGAAGATTAACCAAATGATAGCATCATAGTCGGTTAAAATTAAAATTTTCCTTTTTTTAAACCGTTATAGCTAATTAAATTGTAGACTATTGTGAAAAAATATATATTTTCGAATTTAGTAGCATGTTAGCATCACAATATTTTAAATGTTTGTTAAAGTAAAATGCCATTTTCGTCATGACATTTTGTTGAATATGTCATTTCAATTCAAAAACTTTTTTTCTGCTATTTCAGTCACTGTAATTTCCAAAACATTAGCATTTTTATCCGTTCCACTAACTTCGTGAAAATTTCCGTTAAATATGAGAGTATTTTAGTATTTTTGAGCACCCTAATTATCCAATTAGAACAAATTAATCAATTAAGATCCAATTAAAACTAAAAAACACATGAAGCGACTAGTGAGACCAGACGCTTTGATTTAAAACTTTGATCAACTTTAACTCATGTTGTTCGATTGAAGTCAGCTGTGAAATTTTAATTAATTTTCACGTTTTGTTCGAATGTATACCATTGTTCGATTAAGGTCTACTGTGAGATTGAGGTCCATTGTTGTCACGCTTTGTTTGATTGAGGTATGCTATTGTAATGTTTGTTCGACCGTGAAAATAATGAAGATCAATCAAACAAAATGTGACAACAATATATCTCAATCGAATAACGGTACACGTTCAAACAAAACGTGAAGATTATTTGAAATCCCAGAGCACAGTATGAGTTAAAGTTAATCGAAACTTTTAAATCAAAACGACCGGTCTCACTAGTCGCTTCATGTGTTTTTTAGTTCTAATTGAATATTAATTGGTTTATTTATTTTAATTGCATGATTAGGGTATTGAAAAAAACTAAAATATCCTAATATTTAACGGAGTTAGTGGAGTGAATGAAAATGGTAACATTTGGTAAACTATAGTGATTGAAATGAAAAAAAGGTTTTCGGATTGTAATAACAAATTCAACGAAACGTCAGGGACGAAAATAACATTGTTACTCTGTTTGTTATGTTTTGGTTACCATCGCAACCACATAAAAAAGACAAATTATATTTTAATAATTCAAACTATTATATATTGGCCAATAATAATCCATACTATTAATTTAACCGATAATAATCCAAACTTTTATTTTTGTTACAAAAAACATTCTCATTAACATAATTATTAAATATATACGCTTGATTTGCACTCGATTTCGTTCACAATAATGATTATGAACGAAATGGAAAAACATACAAGCTAAATCGAGCTTTAATTAATACAATTTGAATGTAAATGTATAATAGTTATACTACTAGGATTATCATTAGTTACAAAAGTAAAAGTTGAGATTATTAGCAGTCAAATTAATAGTATGGATTACTATCAGCCAATAAGTAATAGTTTGTATTATTAAAATTCAATTTGCCCATAAAAACTATAGCCTTTATTGGATAATAAAAATCTATTTATTAAAATTTAAAAATATTTTTAAGTTAAAATAATATGTTAAAATACACATCAATAATCCACATCAACATTTAAGAATAGGAAAAAAAAGTCACATCATCATGTTAACCAATAAACTAAGTATTAGAACATCTTTTAGTAATTTATGACAAAATATCTGCCAGTTTAAAACACTTAATAATAATTAAGAAATAGTTTAAATAAAAATAGTTTTAATTTTAAACAGTATGAGAAGTAATCTCAACCATCAAACGCCTTAATCAATGATTGAGATCAAATTATAAAAAAAAATTTGTTGGAAGCAGTATGTTAGGCATGACTATTTTTGTTAGTTTTTTTCAAATTTTTCATTCTTTTAATGTTGATAACTTTTAAAACGAGTACAATATAATTATATAAAAAGATAATGTTTCTTTTATATTTTAAGATCTTATGATTTGTGCTCATTACTGTTTCTTTAGTAGAGTTTATTATGCTTTTTTTAATTATTTTGTTTTTCGTAATACTATTACGTTTATTTAAAATAATGAATTTTATAAAATATATAATGGTGAAATAATACTCTTTTCTATTTCTAGTATGTAAAACACAATAATACATATCTTGTTGTGTTTTTTGCTCGTTATTGTGTTATCCGGAATATTATGAGTTTAAAAAACATATTGGTAAAATAATATCATTGTGTACTTATTATTGTAAAACACGACGATAAATAACAAGAAGTTTATATAACATATAAAATATATTGATAAAACAACACTAAATTATCTAAAACGTAAAAAACTATTACAATAAATACATATAACAAATAATGAAAGGCATTTGACACAATAATCTGACATACTATACACAATGACTTGACTTATTAGACATAACGACCTGGTGTATTAGACACAACAACATGACGTTTTTAACACAATGACCAAAATATTATCACCTTTAAAATAATAGAAGCAAGGGCGAAGCTTTTAAGGGGCGTCGATGCCCCCATTTTTCCGCTCAAAAATGAAATCATACGTATTATGTCCAAAAATTTAATACGTATTGAGTCTGCACACTGATTTGAGTCCCATTAATTTTGTGTCTTTTCTCTCTTTATGTCTCTTTCTTTTTTATTTGAATTTTCAATCAATTTTTTTTAAAAAATAGATTTTTAAATAAATTAAAAACCAGATCTTCTTAGAAACCACACTTTGAAAAACAAAATTTAATATATATTAAATGGCAAATTTTGGTTGTGAGATACTTTTACTGTAGCAAATTGTACATGTCTTACAACATGTTGTGCCACTCTTTAATGCACTGAATCTTTTTCTCCGCATGAGTTGGCGCGTGATTCGTTTGATTATACATTTATACCCACTTAGAGCATTCACAATAGCATCCCTAATCCCATCCCCATATTTACATTAAAAACACTACTTTTTATTATCTCTTTCAATTAAATAATACTTTTTAATATTGTTGGATCAAGTAAGGCTGGTGCAACCAAAACAACACTTAGAAACAATTTTGGTATAATTGCGAAAGAACTTCCGAAGAGAAAAGCTGAACTTCCGAAGCTCAAGGCCAAAAGAACTTTCGAAGAGGAATCCTGACTTCCGAAGACAAAGTCATCCTCCTTCCGAAGTTTAACACTTAGAAGAATTCAAGACAATTACTTCCGAAGTATGAAGTCATGAAGATCAACACAAGTCTCGGAAGAAGTAGACTCTTCCGAAGTATAAGTGGCTTCGGAAGCCAGTTAACCTTCGGAAGAACTAGCTATGAACCAGTGGACATAAGTATGTTTCTTCTGACAAGCCGCTACAACCTCTGAGATACTACATGGCGTTTTCCCACGCCCATGTAGTTGACCATACTTTATTCCACTGTTCATTCTTTATCAGTTAGTACAGTTACCAACTTTAGTTGGTGACAAAAGGTAAGTCATGGACATGTCGTGACTACCTAATCTAGGATAGTAGTTTATCTTAGATACCTTACTTCTAGCAATGTAGGATTTGTTTAGTCGTAAGTTTCCAGCTGGTATCAAAGTATAACCGGCTGTAGATAGTAGTATATATAGTTTCTCATTGTAACTCATTTCATGCTTGACAGAGTCTTGTAACACTTTGAGTTGAGAAGTAATATATACAAGTATCTTGAAAATTATTCTTCGTGTCTTGTTTACTTAGTATATTATTATCAACTCTCAAAGGATTCATCTACATCAAACCGAGTGTGATTTAGTGAGTTTGAGTGATAACAACCGTGTTGAGTGACCAACCTCGATCCTGCAAAACTTTTCTTTCTCCTCCACTCACAACCACTTTTAAAAATATTAAAAAATTTATGGGGGTTGTATCGTGATTCCCCATATTTCCCCAAATATGAGGAATCACGGTACAACCCCCATAAATATTCCCCCTCCTTCACTTACAACCACTAACAACCATCCCCATAATATAGGGCACACACTCACATCAAAAATGAGGAACCCACTGTGAATGCTCTTATTCAAATCAAACTCTAATATTCTTATCCCCAATTTATAAAATTAAATAAAACTTCCAGAAATGAAAAAAAAGTGGAGTGATACATAACATGTTGGTTTATTTGTCATCGTGAATTCAAGATATATTTTTACATACATGCCGATATAAATTCGAACACGTTTATGTTTTAACGTAATTTAATTCAGGAACGAGTTGGGTAAAAACAAAACCTTTTTTGTGCTTTTTCTTCATATACAACTGATGGTAAATATTTCGACATTCATGAGCGTTTTGACGTAAACTTTGTTCAGAAATATGGGTGATAAATCATATTTTCTTCTTTCCTTTTATATGTATTTATTTTTTATATTCGTTAATTTATTAAATTACTTATCGATAGTTGTTTTATAATTTTTTTGCTTTGCAACTAACTTATTTAATAAGTTGGCCGTTTCAATGTTAACTTCTATTTGCCCATATCATGTGAGGCATGATACTCTTTTTATCTATTTATCGATCTCCAAAATTAAGCAGCAACAACTTTATGTTTATTGTATGTATTTAACTACGTTAATGTTATCGTCGCAACACGCATAACATAATTTACAAACGCACTGCATCGCGTGGGTAAATTATGTGTATATATATATATATACACACACACAACTATAACAAATAAAAACTTATTGATCTATAAAATATTTCATATGTTTATTGTATGTATTTAACTACGTTAATGTTATCGTCGCAACACGCATAACATAATTTACAAACGCGCTGCATCGCGTGGGTAAATTATGTGTATATATATATACACACACACAGCTGATAGCAAATAAAAACTTATTGATCTATAAAATATTACATTATATACAACAATTTATTAGTTCTCATGCAAAATCATGTAAAATCACAACTTCGTAACCGGGATTACCAAGTTTTAGAATTATAACCTTTTTTTTAACGGCACTTGTAACTACTAATATGTTAATTGTTGCAAATGTGACTTTGAGACTTTTATATATAATTCACAACCACTACTAATATTGGTCTACTGATAAAAGTTATACGATCATTAGCCTTAAACAAAAAATTAAACTTCTTTTAAAATACTTGCGTCCTAATCCCGACGTATACCGTTCCCAACATCACAAAGCAATAACATCAACTTTTGATCAACTTGTTCCTTATTTCATGCCAACATCTGACCAACAAAATATAAAAATTCATCGAAAACAAATACAAAATATGAAAAATATATACTTTTAATTTGTATTCCCAATGATCGACCCACTAAATAGTTTTAGTCTTCATTATTCATAATTAAACAAGAAACAAAAACTAGCGCGTGAAATCCGCACGTTGTGATAGAATGTTAAAATCTTTAGGGCTCGGTTTCAATGACTTAAAGCATTCATTGTGGAATCTTTAAAAATATGTGAGTGTGTTTGGTATATTATATGGAATGGTTTTGAGTTCTTGTGAGTGAATGAGAAAGAAAATGTTATTGTTGATTGTTATATTTGAACAACCACTGTTTAATCCCTATAAATTTTTTAATATTTTCTAAAGTGGTTGTGAATGAGGAGAAATACAACAGTAATGATAAGTGTATAAAAAGTATCATTTAATTAAAAAAAAGGAAAAGAAAAATATAATAATTTATAGTGTAATTATATGTATAAAAATAAGAAATCCATTGTGAATACTCTTATACATTAGCATTTACCTTGTAGAAAAAACTTACTTTGAAACGCTAATATAAGAAGCAAGGCTAATCGGTAAATCCAGTATTTACAAAGAAGAAACTCTATCTTCACCTATAAATAAGTTGTTTTCCGTTTTTTTCTTGATTTCCGAATCTTTATTACTAAAATCTGTATTTTCATTCCTAGTTAACATTAAACAAAATCCACCAAAAATAAATACAAAGTAAGCGAACATAAACGAAAATATTACCAACGTGCATAAACGAATGGACATGACCTCTACTTATGTTTGTTCAATATTTATTCAAATGGCCGAAATTTCTTGTTTATGTTTGTTTCTTTATTACGTTTGTTTCTTTATTAAACGAACAAACATAAACGAACTTATCGTAGAATGATTCACATATTATATTATATATGTTCGTTTGATGGCTGCCCTAGTAAAGAAGTTATAACCTACACCATAAAATATTATTCATGAGGCTTTGTAATTCCTATATAGCTAATATAATTGTAATATATATATAAAATACAAAATAATAGAAATAGAGAATAACAATCACTAGTATGATATTTTACTTGCTCCATTTATATTATCCTTAATGATGGTGCATGAAATTTGAAGGAAAGTATGTTGGGTTTGGTTGTAAAAGAAAGCCAACATCTCTATGGAAAGGCTAAACATATGACCCAATTAGCTCTTTAAATAATAATCATGGGTGTCTCTTTGCCTCATGCCTTCTACAACTTGAGGGCGGGAATTGCTGAAAAGTAAAACAAGAGGGACCGGATATTGCCCCTATGCACGATATTTATTCACTTAAAAAGTGAAAGATTTTTTTTATATATTATGAGCACAATTCGAGAAACTCGCGTGGCTCCCTCGTGGCGGTGAAAGCTCGCAAACGACCCTAAATATGATAGTGTATATCCGTTTACACTACAAGCCGGAGACGCTCGTGAAGAAATTGTGAGAGGGAGAAGATAAATGACTAGAGTTCGTAAAGTGGTTAACAAGACTGCTGCCGGTCAACTCATTTGATTGTAGATGAACTTAAGAGTATTATTGCAACTACTATATATTTTCATGATAAAATAGTTATATTGATATTCATAACATACTATTTTCAGTAATTTACAGCCATTAAAATCAGTTACTTACTAAAAATTACCCCTTAAGGCTATTTTACTAAACCTAATTTCCATTCTAAAGTAAAAAACCGAAAAGAACAAATTTTCATTCAATATAAACATGTGTGGTTTTTTTCACACATAAATATAAATAAAAATGTCAGAATGGCATATAGAAATTTATAAAACATTATGTTGTTATGTAAAAAATTAATACATATTATATTTGATCCAGGTAGTTTAAATACATTTATACATTAAAAACGTACATCAAAATAAGAGCGTAAATTTTTTGAGATGTAACGTAGATAGAACTAAGCACGATGAAATAATATATTAATAATTTTAAAAAAACCTTGGAAAAGGTTAGGAGTATGTTATATTTGAACCAGGTCTATTTAGGTAGAATATATATCAAAATATTAATAAAAATAAGCACTTCACAATGATGTATTTAGAATTTGTTAAACATTAAATTTTAAAAGTTATAAGAAGAAGTAAAATAAATTCAAAGTTATTTATAATTCTAAAAATGGTGGCTAGGGGATGGTGGTGATGGTGTTTGTTAGCCGTCGGTGATAATGGTGGTAGTGGTGGCTGTTAGGTTTGGTGATGATGGAGGTATGGTGGTGGTTAGACGACTGTAACATCTCGTATTTCCGTTAACTAAAAGTTGATTTCGTTTATTCTCATAAGGGTCATTGTTGTCAATCTTGAAATTTATGGGTGATTTAAGTTTATTTCCTAGTTGTTATTGTATGTAATGTATGAAAGCTAATAATTAAGATATTAAAATTATGCAATAATAATAATTAGGATAATAATAATAATAGTAACAATAATAATAAGTTACAATATCACTAATAACAATAATATCAATAATGATAAGAATATTAATAGAATTAATAATAATAATTGTTATAACAATAATAATAACTAAGATAATGTTATAACATTAATAATAATAAGATTGTTTATAATAGTAACTTATAAGGGTTATTAAACTTATAATATTTAAAACATAAAGTTAAATCAAGTTTGGGGGTTTAATTGATGAATATTAAACCACAGGGACTAAAGCTGTCAAATTAAAAAAATCAAATTGGAGCTCCCCTCACCCCCCCCGTTTTTCCGGTGCCGTTCCGGCCAACCTCCGGCGGCTCCGGCGAGCCGCAGAACACCAAAAATCAGGTGTTTTCGTAAACCAAAACCGTTTCTAATCGGTTCGTACACGTGATTCAAACTTGAATGTACCATTTAAGGCGTTTAACCGTCGGTTACCAAGTCCAATCGAGCGCTTAATCGAATCATGTTCAACTCCATAACCGATCGAACCTTAAATCATAATAATAACCTAATTAAACTCATCTAATCCATCATCTAAGTGTTTCTAAACGTTAACAATCATCAATTTCACCTGGAATCAACACAAACACCCCTTTCGATTTCTCCCTTATCGTGAACCTGCAACTTACTCGAACGCCACTTTTTGAACATCAAGATTCGAAATACACAAGGGGTTTTACATCAAGATCATCACACGAAGCTATCCACCGAGTTAATTGAGTTATCATCAACATTTACACCATTATTGCATATCTATTCGGCCGCGAGTGTTCTTCATCTTGTTCTCATTGATTTCATCTTCAAATCGGGTAATTGAACACATGATTATGCTCGAAATACAGTGGGGAATCAAAGCCCCATGATTATTTCGAGCATTAACATCGAATCAAGCCTTAATTTTGGGTTCAAGGGAACTAGGGTTCATATGGGTTTGGGGGTTTTGTTTTGAGTTGGAATATAACAATTAAAACCTGTGCCTTAACAGGCATAGGCTACCCAGCCTAATGGTTCAACACTTGCATATCCTGTCTAAGGTCACGGGTTCGAACCCCGTGACCTGCACATTTTTTTTAAAAGGCTTTTTCAGCCTCATTTTAATTATGAAAATTATTAATAAACATAAAATAATTTTTCTAAACTTCAAATATTTTCTTATAACCATCTAAATTATCTTCTCTTAAAAATATATATATATATATATAATTTCTAATAAATTGTAAGAATATTCATTTTATAAATTTTGTATATTCTAAACCATTTAAATATTTAGTCTGCAATTTATTATTAAAAATGTTCTTATATTTTATTTAGAGATTCTAAAAAATGAATGTTATAGTTAATATGTATATTCTATAAAATTTAGACTTAAAAATGCTAGTTTATTATTTCAACCAATGTTTACTTAAGTTATTGTTTAAGTCATGTTCATTTTATTATAAAACTTTATAAATAATATACAACTATTATTTTTATTGTATATTTTTATAAAATATAAGTATGTTGTTCTCACGAATATATAAATATTTTTCTCAATTGTTAAATACAATTGATAAAATCCCCAAACATCACATTGAACCTAGTTTATGTTAATACATCAAACTTATTGTAAAACATTAACCTTGTGAACATACATATTTAGGTATCTTGTGACGATACAACTTTGGAGCGACGCTTAATATTAATCTTATTAATCCCCCTTATATACTTATTTGTCATGTGAGTTTTCCTTGTCCCCTTTTTATAATTTCACACTTATTTGGGGTGAAACATGATGCTTATATTACATACACGTTTAAACGTTTGAGACTTGTGATGCACATGCAATTCTACTTATTTTTGGTCATGGTTATTTGTGTTTTGTAAGTGTTTATATGAGATACATAGTTTGTTTACAATCATTAACTATTGCTAGCCTGGCGACGTCTTAGATCTTTGGGCCTGGCAAGCCTATTTGGTGCTAAAGTCGAGGTATTGCCGACTCCTAGGGGCCGTACGCTTGTGCACTAGGGAACCAAATACACTTAGCCAATCTTATATACTTGTAATCAAGTCGAGGTTTGGTTGTAACGATATGTGTTCTATAACCTTACTAGCTTATAATCCATGACATGAATTGCTACTTGTAATCTTATTATGTATGAAAACTTGGAAACTCACCAACTATTTTTAGTTGACTCTTTATTTTCATCATGTTTCAGGAAATCCCCAAGTTTAAAGTGGACATTTGAAGCTTGCAATAAAACTAGGATTTGGACCTAGTTAAATAAACAAAAACATTATGTTATGTTTGAGTTATGTTGAACTTATTTCTTTTTGTGACTTATGGTTGTATTTCAATTTAATGCTTATGATAATAATATTTTCAATTTAAATATAGCGTTATGTGGCTGTGAACAATCTTAACCCTCACACCTCGACGTTTCCGCCGTCAAGGTTGGGGTGTGACAACGACGGTGATGGTGGTGGTTGTTAGGCGTTAGTCATGATGGAGGTTAGACGATGGTGATGGTGGTGGTTGATACGCCTTGGTGATAAAGGTGGTATGGTGGTGGTCAGATGACGTTGATGGTGGTGGTTGTTAGGTGTTGGCCATGATGGTGGTATGGTGCTGGTTAAACGCGGTGATGGTGGTGGAATTGAGAAAGATGTCAGGGAAGGGGAGGGGGTTGGTTGGGTTTATAATGTAATAAGTAATTCAATCAATTAACTTATATTATTAATGTTCATATTATTATTTATTAAGGGTATATGTTTCTTTTCATAATTATTTAACATAAAAACTTAAATTGAAGCTATTGCCAGGAACCAATAGTGTGACGGTTTAGCAAACAGTTGAGGACAAAAAATGTAGCTTTAAAGGTCGTGACCAATACTACAATATAACATATCACAGAGATTAATCATGTAATTAACTCGATAAACAAAAAAATAAAAAAAATACTTAATTAATATATTAATTCAAACAAAAATTAAAAGATTATCGTTGAAGCATAAATATTCAATCATTTTCAAGTAGCATAAGTAAACTAAGTAATTAATAGTTTAATCATGTTTATAAGTGTATGATTGCATCCAAACTTACAAGTTCGAATGTATAGTTTCGGTTTGGTTTTTGCTACATGCAAAACCAAAACCGAACCGAAAAATCGGTTTTCTAAAAATACATCAACCAACAACCATCGGTTTTTTATTTGGGTCTGGTGCTTTGAAATGGTTTCGTTGGTTATTTCAGTTACAGTACAATTATCATTTCTTGTACACTTGTAGATTGATATGATAACTCAAATTATATTCTCTAACTCTTGGGATTAGAGGAGGCCTATACCGAAAGAGGGTTTCCCATGTGTGCATTGTTCGCCATGCGTTAGTCATATATATGTATCTCGTACCTGTTGTTCGTGCCAAGTCTTAGGACTTGTGAGAGGACATGTATAGTTATATTTTTTTATGTGTACTACCTAACATGGCTTTTTATGACCTATTATTTGTGTAGTCTAAACAACACACTAACATATGACAAGGCCTGTGAAGGCTACAAGTGATCATACATGTGGATCAAGAGACCTAAAATGACTTCTTACGACCTAATGTGCTTTGATGTACCTATACTACCCATTAACACATGTAAAGACCCA
This sequence comes from Flaveria ramosissima, assembly GCA_025215565.1. NCBI lineage: Eukaryota > Viridiplantae > Streptophyta > Magnoliopsida > Asterales > Asteraceae > Flaveria > Flaveria ramosissima. The sequence continues at coordinate 46,022,141 of CM046039.1, forward strand.
TCATGGCTTAATATTCTAGAATAATAACAAAGATGGATCATGAGGCCCAAAAATACGGTTCTAATTTATTAATGATTGTTTACTTTAAACGACCTACTAACAAATGACAAGATCCAATAGTGTAAAGTTATCAAATACATGGATTACTAGGTTCAAAATGAATTTTTATGACCCATGTGCTATGACATAACCTAAACTAACTCACAAAAAGGCACATCAAGGCATCAAAGTGTAAATTAGTTATACACATGTACAATGGATGCAAGTAACTTGTTATAACTTAATGTGTCTTGATGTAAAGATATGAAAACCCATTAAGGTCGAAAAGTGTATAGAAGTAATACATATGCATTAGTAAGCACAAAATGATTTATTATGATATAATGTCCCTAGGTATATCCTAAACAGATCCACTAACATATGTGAAGACCCACTTATACGTATGAGTAATAGGGTGCCTAAATTGACTTTTTACATTACACTTTGGGCTTAAATGTGTTTTGACAAGTGTTATTGGGATAGTTTAGGTTAAACACAAAACACAATAAGTATATAAATGTATCACTAGGCTTAAAATGACTTGTTTAATATATGCATGCTTAAGAGGTTACAAATAAGCTAATACATAACTATCATGTTTTAAGCATATTTTATCAAGGAGCATGCATGGTATTGCATTAACTTTTCTATCTTTAATTAAAGGGAGAATTACATATATCCCCCTATAAATTTCATCAATTACATATATAACCAACTTAAAATTTCAATTACATATATCCTCTTCTAAAACTTTTTAAATTACAAATATACCTAAACTAAAAGTTTACTTACATATATCCGCTTTATTAAGCATAAATATTACATATTTATCCATATGATTATTTTTTTATTAAAAATGACTTATATAATTAGTATTTACTTTTAATTTATTAAACTATAAAATTACGTTTTTCCTTTTTACTAGCTTTTCGAGTTTTGGTTAATTTCTAATATTTCTATACTAACGTTTTTTATCTCTTTTTGTTTTTTGTTTTACCTTTTGATGCTTTCTTTTCATGCAACATGATACGAACACATAATTTTATGTTGATAATTAGACTGGAAGTGTCTTGTACGGGTACCGAAAAAATTAGCATAAAAAGGTAAAAAACAAAAGAAAACATAAAAAAACATTAGGATAAAAATATTAATAAATAATCAAAACTCGAAAAGCAAGTAAAGAAGTAAAAACATAATTTTATAGCTTAATAAAAATAAGAGTAAAATATTAATATTATAAGTTATTTTTAATAAAAATAATAAAATTGGTAAATATGTAATATTTATGTTTAATAAAGCGGATATATGTAATTAAACTTTTAGTTTGAGTATATATGTAACTAACTAAGTTTTAGGAGAGAAATATATGTAATTAAACTTTTAATTTGGGTATATATGTAACTAACAAAGTTTTAGAAGGGGATATATATGTAATTAAAATTTTAATTTGGCTATATGTGTAATTAACAAAGTTTTAGAAGGGGATATATGTAATTAACTAAGTTTTATAAGGGATATATGTAATTAAAATTTAAGTTGGGTATATATGTAATTGATAAAGTTTATAGGGGGTATATGTAATTCTCCCTTAATTAAATATTAATTTGTTTACACATGACTTTTATTGGTAGAGAATATTTTGAAGGTTGCATGCGTGAGAGAAAGAGAGAAATGAGAGAGAATTTTTGAGTAAAAAGTAAGGCATGAGAAAACCTCTTAAAATCATTTCAGTCACCACCTTCACTCTCTCATCCCAACAAAATTAACCTCTTTTTAAACCTCAACATCTCCACATTTTTCTCTTGCAATCTCACTCAATCTCTCTTTCACAATTAAACACACATGCACGCACGCACTCTCTAGCTTTACAGTAAATCTTCTTATATACATCCTCCAAGGCACCATGCATGTATGATACACACATATGAGTGTGTGTATATATATGTATAAGTGTATGTATTGTGTGCAACGTTGATTCGTGTTCATAGATAGTTTTGTTGTCCTTGTACCGATTCCTCTATTCACCGTATAAATACTTTGAAAACCCTATCTTGGGAAATAAAATTTCCTTAGTCTTCTAAGAGACGTCCTTAATTAATATAGTGTAAGTGCGTAATTTGATTTCAAAATCTTAAATATAATTATATGTCTGGAGTTATTAATTCAGTTTTATTTTGTAAATATATAATGATTAACGGGAGATCCCACAATTCCATATTTCACACTACACAAAAAAGTTGCTTTTTTGATTCCACAAAATATGTGTTCCCTACTTCATTGTCACTCCTTTATTTCACACTTATGATATTTTTATTACTATTTATAATAGGAGAGTGAGTGGTTATTCTTGTGACTTCGCTCGTTCACTTCACATAGCCAGTCATATCATACTTACATCGGAAATGTCCCTCTTCCCTATTTATAATAGGAGATGTGTTCTCTACTCTCACACCGATGACGTAGGCGCCACATCACCTTCCCGCCCCTATCTTTCTATGTCTCCTTCCCCTCTAATCGCCATGTTATGAAGAAGATCTACATTATGAAAATAGGATTTATAATCATGAGTTTACATAGGCATATAAGAAAGAGATGTTGGTTAGGTTCAATCTGAATACATATTTACCAAGTTGTAAAAGACGATCTCAGATTGAGCCGTGCCAATATCACTTTCCACACACTTTGTTTAGTTTATAATTATATCTAGATTGTTTGATTTTAATCTAAGAAAAATTTATCAAATTACAAAAGCGGCCACTAATTTTATTTGAAAATTGACAAGAGTCTTATAAGGGGATTAGCTAGAGAGCTTTCCACCATCACTATTTTTATTGTTAATAAGTTTCAAAGGCTTTTTATGCCTGAAAACATGGCGGTGTATGCCAAGTTTTATAACGGCGTGAAAGGTTTGCAAAAGTGTATACACCTTCGAATATATTTATTATTTCGCACTACAAGATAGAAAGCCTGTAATGATGATATGTCGTGGCTATAGGTTTATGGGCATAGAGTCATTTTGTCTTTAACCTTTCAATTTGTATAGTGCTTGGAGAAAGACGGTTTGATCTTCGGTCATGTTTATTTAAAGAAAAAACAGGGAGAATCATGCAACCTAAGAATGAAGGTAAATGGAGTAATTACTAATATCCTTTTAGTTATTAGCCTTCTATTAAAAATAGTTCTTTCAATTTCTTTTCTCTAAATCACTAAGGTTGGTCTTATACAACAATCAGAAACTTTACATGTGAAAGGGCAAAGGTTTGTGTGGCTTCAAGCATGGCTTGCGAAGTGAAAATTTACTCGTAAACCACACACTATATATATTACACTTGTTTAGCATAAAATGTAAGACCTCCCCATAAATAATGATTTTAAAGGTTTTATCTCTGCCATTGTGCCGTAAATCTTAGTGGTATCACCTTTGTATATATATTTACTATATATGTTGTTTCGTCTGTTGCAATTTAGGGTTTATTTAAATAGGGAGTTTTAAATTCAATTTATTATAATAAAAAAAGATTTTATGTGGACACTTGAAATAACTGTAGACCTTACTATATTTTTCCCCACCTACTTGTTTAATTAAATAGTTGTATTAACTACTAATGATATTATATAATTTTATTTGAGTTTACAAATAGTGTTTTTTAATAAATGTAATTATAAAGATATAAATTTTTAAAAATTATTTTTTTCTAAAATATCAAACTTTTTTATTAATATTCAATATTTTCAATTCGTTGTTTTGAAAAAATAAAATTTCAGAGTCATAATAAGGAAATTCTAAATTTTTTTAAATCGATTTATTTTGTAACAAAATGTTATTAGAAAGTGTAAAAAAGTTTTAAAAAATAATATCATTGTTTTATTCGTTTTACTTCTTACTCATACATATTTTTAATCATATATTATCTCAAAATATTATTTTATAAATAATAACTTTTTGTTGCTAACTACTTAATATTTTAATTATTCAACTCGTGTAATATATGTCATACTAATCTATTTTTATGGAATAAAAAGTTTGCATCTTCATGCATGCATACACATATGAGAAGACTAAAGAGAAACCAAAAAAAGAAAAAAAAACACTTATCAATAGCATAACTTATAGTTGATATTATTTTTTAATAGAGGTACGTATGTAATATTTCATCCTATTTATGCTTAAATAGATTTAGGTTCCTAATAATAAGAAAACCACCCTTACAAATCAATACCCCATTATACATTTCGTATAGTACTATACAAGACGTATTGGGTTGACGACACTAAAAACACGAAAAATTCATGGTGCTGTCAGCATATAGGGCTATACGACTGCATATACACCCCGTATATAAGTATACGACCCATATGAAAGTCTGGAGGTTGTTGATTTATATTAAGAGGGTGTCCCAATAACTAGACTCTATATTTATCAATTAAATCATATCTAGTGATTTCTTCTCACTTTTGTTTGACAACCAAATCACTCATTTGAATTGATCTGAACCTCCATAAACATCAAGCAGTATGCTCTCAAAAGTTTTCAACTTTTATGAAGATGAAACCTTTCTAATAAGTGCTTTTTTAAAATTATTTTTGAATGAAAAACAAAGAATACGATGAACATAAAGAACGAACAAGAAACAAGTGAACATGAACCCAGTGAACATGAAGAACAAGATAATCATGAAGAACACGAATAACATGATGATATAGAGAGACCGAATAAAATTAACCATTTATATATATGAAAATGATTTATATATGTGTAAGTTAATCATATATATATATATATATATATATATATATATATATATATATATATATATATATATATATATATATATATATATATATATATATATATATATGTAAATGTGCTACAAATGTTCACATTCTTTTTTTAAACAGTTGTTATTGGTTTAATTAGTCAAATAACTTTTTATTAGATTTAAGCAAAACGTAACTTTGAATAGTTTTGTATTTAAGGTTAGATAACTAGCAACACTATATTTACTTTCGTCTTATATGTATGTAATTCTTATGTGTGTATATGTATGTGTGTCTCATAGCGAAATATGATATCATTTTTTGTTTATTATGATTTTAGCGTACTATGATATTTAGTTTACTCTACTTTTTATTATATAGTAGAGCTAAAATTCAAGTGTTAAAGCATTTATACTAGTTTTCCCATCCTCATGTCCTATAATTAACAAAAACTATCATCTTTTAAAAACTTTGTTTATTTTCTAAAAGCCTTTCATATTAAGGGGTTGTTTGATTGTCAAGACTCGGTCACAAGGGACTGACCGAGTAAGAGTCTGCTCTAAAACTGACCGGGTAAGTGGAAAAATATGCATGGGTCAGTAGTGTCGAACCGGGTTAGACGCGAAAGAGTGAGAATCAAACACCCTGACCAACCAAAATGTCTGACCGAGTCAGTGGGTCAGACATTTTGACCAGATCAGAAGCAAATCAAACAACCAATAACTTTCTCATATCTATCCTTGCAGGACCGGTTAAGGGCTTAACAATTACAACACAACAACACAAAGAGGAGATTAACTAAACTTGATCAAACAGTAAACTGGATTAACCAAGATAACTGATACAAAGAACACAAGTAATGATAAAGAGACAGAACAAGAGATTTGGGTTTCAAGGAGACAGTATATTGCTTTCTCAAGTTCTATTACAAGTGTTACAAAGCATAAAGAAAGATACTAGAACTTGGAATACTTATACTACAACCTACAGCCGGCTATACTTTGAAAGCCAGCTGGATACAATTGACTAGACACAAACAAAATCAATTGTAGAATCAAAACGCATATCTGCCTTTTGACCTTGTGACTATGACATGCCATAGCTCACATCCTTATCTATTACAAAAAGGAAAAAGTACATAAAGTAGAAAGATACAGACTCAAGACCTCAATGTACAGTTACCAAAAGCATGGACCTTTTCACCAACTCATGTAAGTTGGTGACTTTACAGAGATGCAGCGGAAAGGTGTCCAGCTTTATGGAACAGTACATCAGATAAAGCATGTTACTAAAAGTCTTCGGAAGAAATCTGTCTTCATAGGATGAAGCTTCGGAAGACTTTGTCTCTGAGGCTTCGGAAGACTTCATGTTTGGCTTCGGAAGATATTGGTGTTGGCTTCGGAAGATTTTACACTTAGAATATTTCTAGTGTATGATGTAAAACTTCCGAAGCATTTCTTCTTCAGTACTTGGTGCATTACTTGCATAGAGACATTGGATGTTTTGGTTTGCATCAGACTTAAAAGAATCCTTACAAACTCCCCCTAGGCTGATGCTACCAAAACATTTAGAAGATCTTCAGATGTTAGTAGTCTTCAGCACAATCATGACCATACCCTTTTTCATTAGATGGTCAGGATCATTCAGACCTTCATAGTATCTTCTCATCTCAAAGAGATCATGCAGAGGTAAGTTGATTATGTCTTGCCATATATAGACATTCTCAACACCGTGATCTCTGATTACATGCCATCTTTCTGGATTGGTAGAGAAGGTCCAGGATAAGATGGGTGTCTCAGCTGCCAGAGGAGCCACTTGCATTGGAGTTGATTGGGCTGCCTCTTCATGCACTTCCTCAGGTTGATCTGACTCAGCCTGAGGTGCAGAGGTAGATGATGTAGGCTTCTTCTTCTTAGACTTTGGTTTAGAAGCCATCCTCTTCTTCCTCTTAGATGACTTTAACTGAGAAGACTGGTCTGCAGCACCTTGTTGGTCATCCTTGTCTTTCTCAGTTGGGTGTTCCTCCCTCACAGGTTCAGAAGGAGAGGGAGTTTGACCCTGCTTTGGATCAGAAGATGAAGCTTGCTGAGGCTCAGCAGGAGGTCCGGGTTGAGGTGTCTCAGGTTGTTCAAACTTAACCTCCAGTTCAGGTGAGACTTGACTTGGAAGAGAGTGTAAGTCAATCAGTTCACCACTCTTAATCTTCTGCTTGATTACCCTTATATGCTCATCCATTGTGGATAGAGACATAGGGCCAAGTCTCCTTCCGGAGAATCCATATAGCTTCAAGAAGCTCATCATCCTTTGTCTATCAGCAGACTTCTTCATACTCTTTTGGATGATAGCTCTTGACTTTGCAGCTTCTTCCCTTAGCTTCTTCTTAGTTGTTTTCCTTTCCTTGACTAACTCAAGCTCAAGTTGTTTTATGTACTCAAACTCAACAAAGTCATAGGACAAGGGAAGAAGTGCATCTGCTTGATATAAACCTGTGGCACTCAGGTAGTTGATCATTTTGATCCTATCTTCTTCTTTGTCTACTTGAGGTTCTTGTGGAGCCACATCTTCTTGTACAGGGCTTTCTTGAACTTGAGAGAGAGTGGGAGCATGCTTGTAGAGTCTTTTCTGTCTCTTCTCCTCTTTGAATTGGAGAAGTAACCTTGCATCCTCTTTTTCTTTCATCTCTCTTGACACTTCCATGTCAGCCAGTTCATTTAGCTGTTCTAAGGGGAGAGAAATGATTTCATCAATGTCATAGTTCCTGGTCTGCAGATAGGTAATCCTGACTGCCCTCAACTCATCGTCTTGAGTATTTGGTCTGGGGGCAGCCCTGATTGCAGCTTGCATAAAGCCTGAAGACCCAGAGGAACGTTCTCCCCTTAGCTTCCTTTTCCTCTCTCTCTCTTCCTCCTCAATTTCCTCAGGAGTCATAATCTTTTTCCCTTTGTCACCCACAGACCTTTGTGACTCAGGATGGATAGAGGTTTGGCCTTCATTGCTTGGTGTAGCATCCATGCTTTGGCCAGAGAGAGGCTGAGAAACACCTTCACCAGCAGGTGTCTCAGAGGAAGTGTGAATCTCTGCAGCAGTTGACGATGATGAGACAGGGGTCTTAGGTTCTGCCACTGGGCCTTCAGTCAAGGTTTCCCCTATGAAACTAATCTTAGGGTCCACCTCAACATCCAGTTGACTGATGACATTGCCTGATTGCCTAAGTCTCCTTCTTAAACTAAACTCTGCCATGATTCTGTCTTGGATTCTTTGAGCCAATCTGTCAGCCTGTCTTGATTTGCTTGGATTGACAAGTTGCATATTGACTAGATCCAATCTTTCATAGAAGTTCAAGCTTTGAAAGTCAAATACTTCTTGTTGCCTTGAACTCTGTGAAGAATAAGAACTCTTCTATCATCATCATACCTCCACCTTATGATGTAGTTTGAAGTTCCTTGAGGTGGGGATGACACAGCCTTGGTATACCTTCCTCAAAGAGACTCCTGATGATAGAGTCTATAGAGTCCACATTAATGTGAACTTGAGGAAGTTGCTGAGAATGCACAACTGCAAGTGAGGATGGTGAGTCCTCTATGTCCATTCTCTGTGAAGAACTCCCAGGTTCTGTGGCTGCAATGACTTTCTCCCCCTTTTTGGTAGCATCACCCACTTGCATAGGTGAGCTAGAGGATAAATCAATCACATCCACAGGTTCTTGTGTTCCTGGTTGAGCTCTTCTTAAAGGTCTCCCAGCTAGTTTTTCCTTAAGATATGAAATCTGAAGTTGCTGATCATTGACCCTGTTTTGTAAGGTAGTCACCTGAGATTCAAGGTGACTGACCTTAGAGACTAAATAGGAGCATGTTTTTGACAGTTTTTGCACCTTTAGTCTCAAATTCCCTCTTCTTCATCAGAAGAATCATTGGGGGATGAGATGATTGGACCAAAGTCCTCTCTCTCACCACCAGCTTGAGGTTCTTGCCTGCTGGTTTTCCTCTGCTCACTAGCAATCTCAGTTGAGATGTCAGTGGGCTGAGTTGCCATGGTTGAGGTCTTAATGATGTAATCACTTGCAGAAGTGAGAGCCTCTTCCATATGGACATCCTGAACATGTTCAGAAGTGTCCACCTCAGTAACAGGTGACTGATGTGGGCTAGACTGAGGAGACTCAGAGGTACTCATCTCTCTTTGAGTAGGGGAGGAAAGAGAGACTCATGGTACTCACTGAATCCTAAGTCTTCATCAGTATAGAAGGATAGGTTGGGAATGGGTTGATTTAGATCTAAAGGCTGGGGATGGTAACTGTCCCCTGAAGGTTGTTCACTTGAGTGTTGAGACTTAGAGTGAAGGCTTAAGGTTGTTGGGCTTGTGAGCTCATCAGGGTGAGCATGAGGAACCTCAGCCCTGATAGTTGAAGAAATGGGAGTGGTTTGCTCCTCAGGGGAAGTGGGAGCTTAGTGTCCACTTCCTCCTGTAAAGGTGAGTATATGGGGACCTGCACAGACTCAATAGCTTGAGCAGGGTTCGTTTGGATTTTCTTTGGTAGGTGAGGTTATTTGAGGCCTTTTTAGTGGTAAAGAAGTAGAAGGTGTGGGTTCAACACTAGCTTGTGTTGCTAGGTTGTCACCTTGAGCAATGAGCTCTAACATTTTGGGGACAAGGGCTGTTTCTACCCCTGAGAAGCCTACAGTTGGCTTCTTCATGATTTTAAAGATGTCGGGCTTCATCTGTCCCAATTTAAGAATATTACTTGTTTCCCTCAACTGTGAGCCCAGTTCACAGTTAAGAATGTGTTGAACATATCTAGGAAACATGTAATACTCTAAGGAGTCCAAGTTTGCAAGTAAATTAGTATAAACAAATTGAGAGTACCTGAACTTGACCCCTTGAACCATTCCATGCACTATGAAGGAGAGATCCTCAGGAATCTGGTCCCATCCTCCATGCTTGTTTGACAAGCTGTGGATAACCACATGGAGTAGGTATTTCCACTGGGATGAGACCTTCCCTTTCCTGAAGGTCTTTACAGAGAAATCTCCCTCATAGCCCATCTGCTCAAAGGAATGATTGACAGCTTCCTTTGGGAAGGACAACTCACCTTCTTCATCATCCAGCTGCAAATGATAGTTGATGATGGCCGGAGTGATGAAGATTGTCCTCCCTTGCACTGTGGCAGACAGTGCCTTCTCCCCATCCATAAACCTCTTGGCAGGTCTTCCAGAATTCAAGCAAATGATCCTCATACAGAGTAGGATCAATGGTAAGGAGGTGAAATAGTTTGATAGAGTTAAGAATTGGCAAATCTCTGAGAAACTTTCATCTTTCTCAGAGCTTAACAGAGCAACCTGATTGTGTTGCCTGTGAAGTTGCATGGAGAAATCTGGGTTGTTTCTGCGGTTAAGGTTGGCCATTTGAGAAGCTTAAGGTTGAAGAAAGGTAAAAAGCAAAGGCGGTTTTGGGAATTAGGTTTGAGGAATAGTGGAATTGAGGAAGATAGTGAGGAAGAGGGGGAACCGTTGGGTATTTATGTGAAAAGGGATTTGAACCAAAGTTAATGAAAGAGGATAAACTTTGAAATCCGAAAGTCGGTCCCACCTCTGAAAAAGTAGTTTACTTTTGCTCAAAAAGTAGTTTTCTTGGAATTCGAAAAGCTTCCGAAGGTAAATTATCTTCGGAAGTTTTAATGAAAAAGCTTTCGAAGCTAAAATGACTTCGGAAGATTTTCCTGAGAGTCTTGAAAATTTTGCTTCGGAAGAGAAATAAACACTTGAATGCTTTGTATATGAAACAACAAAGCTTCCGAGAGTTAATTTTGCTTCGGAAGGAAAAATCCTTAAAAACAAATAAGTGTCTGAGACAAGAATTTAAGCTTCGAAGATAGATTTAGACTTCTTGCGAAGGTAAAATTTCTTAGACAGTTATTTATTTTGAAGCATGATTTTCTTCCGAAGGTAAAAGTATATCTTCCGAAGGATCAGAAAATTTTCAAGAGTCTAAGGAAAGTCTTCAAAAAGAATTTTAAATCCAAAGAAAACATGAGCTTATGAAAGTGATGAACTAGACAACTTAGGACACACATATTTTAAGAAATAATCAGAATTAGTTTTAAGAAAAGATCTACTCAAAGTTAATCATCCCAATAGCTGATATTAAATACTTAAATCTCTGTTCATCAAAAGCTTTTGTAAACAGATCAGCATATTGTTCATCTGTATGAACTTTGACTAGTTTAATTAATCCCTTTTCATAGTTATCTCTTATAAATGATACCTGATATTGATGTGTTTGGTCCTTGAGTGCTGCACAGGGTTCTCAGTGATAGAGATAGCACTATTGTTGTCTATGTGGATAGGAGTCTCCTTGAAGTTAAATCCATAGTCCAGCATCTGATTTTGAATCCAAAGCACTTGAGCACAGCAGCTTGCAGCAGCAATGTATTCAGCCTCAGCAGTTGATGCAGACACACAGGATTGTTTCTTGCATTGCCATGAGACAACCCTTCCACCAAGGAATTGACATCCCCCAGATGTAGACTTTGCAGTCATGTTGCAACCACCATAATCACTATCTGTATAAGCATACAGATTGAAGTCAGGATTCTTTGGATACCATAAACCAAGTGTTGAAGCACCTTTGAGGTATCTTAGAATCCTTTTGACAGTGATTAGGTGAGACATCTTAGGGTTGGCTTGATATCTTGCACAAATACATGTAGCAAACATGATATCAGGCCTGCTAGCTGTAAGATACATAAGAGACCCAATCATAGCCCTGTATAAATGTTCATCTACACACTCCCCCTCAAGATCAGGTCCAAGGGAGTGGTTTCTGGCTATGGGTGTCTTAGCAATCTTACAATCAGTCATGAACCTCTTGAGTATGTCCTGAACATACTTTGACTGACTTATGAAGATGCCATCTTCAACTTGCTTCACTTGAATTCCCAGAAAGAAATTGAGTTCTCCCATTGCACTCATTTCAAATCTGTCTTTCATCAGCTTCTCAAAGTCTTTGCAGAGCTTTGGATTAGTTGAACCAAAGATGATGTCATCTACATAACTTGAACTAGCAATAAGTCATTTCCCTGTCCTTTGATGAAGAGAGTTCCATCTATAGTACCTCTCCTGTATCCATGTTTACAAAGATACTCAGACAATGTCTCATACCACTTCCTGGGTGCCTGATGCAGCCCATAAAGAGCTTTGTCAAGCTTGCAGACATAATCAGGATGATCAGGGTCTACAAAACACGGTGGCTGTTTGACATAAACCTCTTCATCAATCACTCCATACAGAAAAGCACACTTTACATCAAGTTGAAAGACCTTGAAGTTCTTGGATGCAGCAAATGCCAGGAATATCCTAACAGCTTCTAATCTTGCTACAGGAGCAAAGACATCAGTGTAGTCAATCCCTTCTTCTTGTGTGTATCCTTGAACAACTAGTCTTGCCTTGTTCTTGATGATAATTCCTCTATCATCCTTCTTATTCCTAAAACCCCATTTGGTTCCAATGGTAGTCTTCCCATGAGGAAGAGGACAAAGGTTCCAAACTTTCTTCCTTTTGAATTGAAGCAATTCTTGTTGCATAGCTTCAACCCAACTTCCATCCTTTAGAGCTTCATCAACTTTCTTTGGCTCTATCTGAGATAAGAAACAAGAGTGAAGACAAACATTTGCTTCATGGGTTTGTCCTTTGTTCTTACCCCTGTGACAACATCTCCAATGATGTTTGTGGTGGGGTGAGACTTGTGGATCCTTAGCTGAGGGATCACAGCAAGTTGCTGAGAAAGATCCAAATTTGAGAAATTTAGATCTGCCATAGATGATTCACCCTCCACATCACCACACTTATCAAGATTAACTTGATCCAATGAGTGTGTGACATCATTGATGTTGTCATCTATGGTGTGGTTATTAGCATCAAGGAATTCCTGATCACTTTCACCATCACCATTGTTGTCTTCCACAATTGAGGTGTCTTTATCTGGTTGTGGAGCCTCTGAGCTGGAATTTGAAGGCACCCCAGATGTATCAGCTGAATTTGTCATTGTAGTGCTGATAGAAACCTCATTTGCTGAAGTGGTTCCAACTGGAGCTGAAGATGTATGAGTTGAGGGTCTTCCTAGCTCAAATCTTGGATCAGGATCACCTGTATTTAAATTTTCTGCAGATCCTGAAACATTCTCACAAGATTTGTTAAAACAGTTGGTAACTAAATCAAGATCAAACAGCCAATCAGGACCAGAACCAGCCACACAAGGTGTGTGTTCATTGAAAGTCACATTGGCTGACTCCTCAACAATTCTAGTTCTGAGATTGTATACTCTATAAGCCTTGGCTTGGGAAGAGTATCCAATGAATGTCCATCATCTGATTTCTCAGCAAACTTGGCAATTTGATCCTTGGTATTCAAGATGGTGCAGGGACATCCAAATGACCTGAGAAAACCAATGAAAGGTTTTCTCTTGTGCCAAAGTTCATAAGGAGTCTTACCATGTGTCTTAACTACTAAAACTCTGTTTTGCACATAGCAAGCAGTATTTACTGCCTCTGCCCAGAAGGTGATGGGCAGTTTAGAGTCAGACAACATAGTTCTTGCAGCTTCAATTAGTATTCTGTTTCTCCTCTCAGCAACTTCATTTTGCTGAGGAGTCCTGGGAGCACTATATTGTCTTGTAATACCTTTTTCATCACAAAATGTATCAAGGATTTGATTCTTGAATTCAGTTCCTTGATCACATCTTATGGTTTGACCTTGTGATCACTTTGATTCTCAATTTTTAAGATGAAATTCTTCAAAATCTCAGGAGTTTCATCCTTAGTTCTAAGAAAGAAAACCCAAGTGAATCTTGTAAAATCATCTGTGATCACCAAACAATAAGAGGTCCTTCCTAGACTCATTACACTGTTGGGGCCAAAGAGATCCAAATGTAATAAGTGTAGGGGAGTAGTGATGGAGTTCTTTTCCTTAGGCTTGTGAGATACCTTATGTTGCTTCCCTTTCAGGCATGCAATACAATGATCATCACTTGTAAACTCTTTCTTTGGCATTCCAGTTACCAAATCATGTTTAATTAGTTTATTCATGTTCTTTAAGTTTACATGGCACATTCTTTTATGCCATAGGAAAGACTCATCACTATTTGCTTTATTTAGAAAGCATGAAACTTCTCCAGAGGGAGATGTTTCTTGCAAATCCATCTTGTACATGTTCCCTTTACTGGGGGCTCTGAGTAGGATATGCTCATGAGGAATGACCACTCCAGGCTTGAGAACAATGCACTCATGCTCAGTAAAGAGCATGTTATGACTCTGATCACAAAATTAGGATACACTCAGAAGATTGTACCCAAGCTCCTTGACAAAGTTTACCTTTTCAATGCTGAGCTTACCATTTGTGACCTTGCCGCTTCCTGAAATGTAACCACCTTCATATCCTCCAAAAGCAACTGGTCCTCCATCAATTTTCTCAAAGTTATGGAGTAGTGACCTATTGCCAGTCATGTGCCTGGAACAGCCACTATCAATTATCCAGACATTCCTGTTTGTTTGAGCTGTTCCTGCACAAAGAAAATGATTAGTTACATTTGGAAACCCAAGCCTTACTTGTCTTGGGCTCACTAAGTATAATAGAAGGTAATGCAACAGTAATAGATCCTATGGTTGTGCTAGAGGGATCTTCAGTTGTTGTTGATGGAGAAACTTCAGTCACTTGGTCTTTCTTAGACTTCCACACCACCTTTGGAGTTTTGGACTTGACCTTCAAAACCTTGGAAGCTTTTGGGACTTCACAAGTTTTGATGACTGAACCTTCGAAAGATTCTGCAGTCACTGCAGCAGACTTCAGTGCTTCAGAAGAACTTCTTTCTTCCGAGACCAAATTTTCTTCCGAGGGTAATTTTCCATTTACCTTCTTCTTTGATTTGGAGCTTCCGAAGGAAACAGATTTTCCTTCCGAAGCTTGAATCTTCTTGAAACTCTTTGAAGTCTTTGTATTGGTCATATGGACAGTACTTTTAGGATTATATGGACAATCCTTAGCAATGTGTGAAGTACTTTCACACATGACACACAACATTTTCTTCCTCAAAAGAGTCTCCTTATGAGAGCAAGACTATCTTTGGTCGCATCCCTTCTCTACCTTCATCTTTGTAGATGCTGAGACAGTTCTTTTGGGCTGTGAATGTTCTTGGAGTTTGATGGTCCAGGCTGTGCAGCAGTGGTACACAGCAGATCAGTCTTCTTCTTGGTACTGAGATGGTTGAACAAGAACCAGAACTCTTAGCTAAGGAGTTTTGGTTGATGTCTTTAGTCTTTACTACTTTAAACCCTGTAGAGATAAAAACTTGTTTCTGCTTAGAGTCAAAAGTAGCCTTGATCTCTTGAGCCTTCTTTGCCTTTCTTTTGCTCTTCCTGATCAAGTTCTTTCTCTTTGACTTGGTCATCACAGTAGATTTCTTCTCCTCAGAAGGATAGTGGCCCTTAGTAGAATCCTCCTCTTCACTCTTCTCAGAGGAGTTCTTCACTATCTCTTCTTCATCCTCTTCACTTATAGGATCTATGAGAGGAAGCTCATCTTCACAAGTTCCACACCTAGGAGATCTTACAGACAAGATTGTGTGTGGAGGAGCTATCTCATTTGATCCCAGTCCCTGCCTATTTTGATAACACACTTTGTTGTGTAGGGATGAGGATATCATGTTCTTGAAGGTCTCTTCTTCAAGAACACTCTTTTCTGCCTTGGCTTTGCTGATCACAAGCTCAGCCTGGCACTCAGTCAATTTAGTTATGAGATCTTGGATTTGAGTCCTAAAATCTGTATGTTTATGTTTTAGTACTGAAATGGTTTTCTCTAAGTCCTCTATCTTTAACTTGTAATCATTTTCAGACTTTCTAAAATCAGATTTTAAAATGTTTAAGGACTCAAGATCATATCTTATTTCTAAGTTGTAGGACCTGTATCTGTTAACTTTAGCAATGCATTCAGGAGTACAGAGATGTTCCAATACCTTGGCTTCATCATGATCTGCCATTAGTGCTTGGTTTGGAGAAGCATCTTCCACCTGAAAACTCCAGTCAAAGCCTCCTTCTTCAACAGCAACAACAGCTTGTTGCTTTGGCTTCTCATTCTGAGGGGCTTTGTCAGTGTAGTTTGGTCTGGTTTGTGCTTGGCCACCATTTGTTTTAGGTGCCTTACACTCTCTAGCAAAGTGGCCCATCAAGTTACAATTGTAACACTTGACTTTGCTTTTATCCAAGCCAAACTTTCCACTGGTTGCATTGCTTGGAAACCTTCTTCCAGTTCTCTTGTAGAACTTCTTGGCTCTATGAGTGAGAAGAACCATCTGCTGAACTATTTTCATGTATTCCAGGTCATCTGGATGGATACAGTCCAGGTCTTCAAGAGTGAAAAGAGAGTTACCACAACTTTCATCAGAAGACACAAAGGCTTGAGAAGAGCTTGTTTCTTGGAATGGGCTTCCTTGAGTGTAGTTCTCCCTAGGTGTCTCTGGGAAGGTGATGAAAGGACCCTTTTGTGAGTTGTCAGGGTAGCATATGAGATGATGTTGGGGTTCTATGCTATCCCTTTCAACCATATGCAGGGCTGAACCCATTTGATTGTTGGAGTTGCCAGATGAGCCTTGCATGTTCATCTCCATCTGGTAGCCATTGAGAATCCCATATAACTCTGTCAGAGTAAGAGTTTTGAGATTTTCAGTTCTCTTGATCAACACACAGTAGTGTGTCCATTGCCTAGGAAGTGAGGACATGAACTTCCTTACAATGTCCCTGTTTTCAAGAGGAACTCCTCCATCCACTAGGGTGTCCACTATCTCAACATACCTAAAGTATTGTTGAGTCATGGTTTTACCTGTTTTGAAGGTGAAGTTTTCAAACTGCTGCTTCAAGAGATCCTTCTTGTTCTACTTGGCTTCAGAGGAGCCTTCATACATCAGTTTTAGTGCATCCCGCAGCTGTTTAGCTGTTTTGCACTTCTTGAAACCTCTGTACACAGAGTTTGGAAGGGCAGTTTGAAGAGCTGTCATGGCCTTTCTATCAATCTCTACTCTCTTCGTATCTTCATCAGAGTAGTTGGCCACATCTTTGGGGATCATACCAGCACCAGTAGCAGAAGGAGTGCTGGGTATGAAAGGTCCATTTTCAACAGATTCCCACATTCTTGAGTCTAGAGATCTGATGAAACCTTCCATTCTCATACACCAGGTATCAAAGTCATCAAGAGTGATCAGTGGGGACTTGTTCATGGTTCCAGTCTCCATATCAGTCTTTGAGATGGATGCCATTTGAAAGTTTAGTACTTGTGTGTGTGAGGGATCTTAAGATGGTGAGATCTTATATCAAGAGCCTGAAAAGCTCTGATACCAATTGCAGGACCGGTTAAGGGCTTAACAATTACAACACAACAACACAAAGAGGAGATTAACTAAACTTGATCAAACAGTAAACTGGATAAACCAAGATAATTGATACAAAGAACACAAGTAATGATAAAGAGACAGAACAAGAGATTTGGGTTTCAAGGAGACAGTATATTGCTTTCTCAAGTTCTATTACAAGTGTTACAAAGCATAAAGAAAGATACTAGAACTTGGAATACTTATACTACAACCTACAGCCAGCTATACTTTGAAAGCCAGCTGGATACAATTGACTAGACACAAACAAAATCAATTGTAGAATCAAAACGCATATCTGCCTTTTGACCTTGTGACTATGACATGCCATAGCTCACATCCTTATCTATTACAAAAAGGATAAAGTACATAAAGTAGAAAGATACAGACTCAAGACCTTAATGTACAGTTACCAAAAGCATGGACCTTTTCACCAACTCATGTAAGTTGGTGACTTTACAGAGATGCAGCGAAAAGGTGTCCAGCTTTATGAAACAGTACATCAGATAAAGCATGTTACTAAAGTATTCGGAAGAAATCTGTCTTCATAGGATGAAGCTTCGGAAGACTTTGTCTCTGATGCTTCGGAATGCTTCATGTTTGGCTTCGGAAGATATTGGTGTTGGCTTCTGAAGATTTTACACTTAGAATATTTCTAGTGTATGATGTAAAACTTTCGAAGTATTTCTTCTTCAGTACTTGGTGCATTACTTGCAGAGAAACATTGGATGTTTTGGTTTGCATCAGACTTAAAGGAATCCTTACAATCCTTAAGTCATTAAAATATAATTAATTGTTAAATTTTTATTTTTTTATCCTTTCACTCATAACTACTCATACAAAATATAAAATAATAGATATAAGGGATGATGTTGACCCCAAATGTAAGAGTTCACTATGGTTTCCGTTAAAAATGTAGATGATGCAGACGAGAATGTGCAACCTAATTAATGTAAGAGTATATATATATATATATATATATATATATATATATATATATATATATATATATATATATATATATATATATATATATATATATATGTTATACAACACTCGTGGATATGTAAAAATTATACTAATTCAAGTAGCAAACACTAGTAACTCCATTGTTTACACAAAAACTTGCGTTGTTCACTACCCGATCGTTTTGTGAAACTAATTGTAACGTATTTAGTGGTATGAATCTTCTTTGTGCTAACAAAACCAGAAATGATTTTTTGACTAATAAGACATAGGTCAATTTTAAATGTTTGATTTAATCATAAAAAAATTTCAGCCGTTATAAAAAAATAATAGAGTTATCACAGAATAAATCAACATAAATGATTACATTTATATGTAATTCTTTTGTGAAATGTTTTGTGACCATATAAGCTCACATCTGACATCACACATGACACAATACTCAACTTCGGATGTGGATCGTGAGATGACAAATTTGGAGTGCATACATGTTGAGCTGAAATAAATTAACTACCATCGTTTGGTAACAATTCGATATTGCATAATATAATAATTCATGACTGGTTTTATGATATTATGCCTATAACATATACATAAATATTGTCCAAAATAAATCTTGCAATTTTAATCTAAACTTGTTTATGATAAAGATCTTGCCATTCTGATTAGATACTATTTTTGGAACAAATAGATAAATGACGGATTGACTTCTTTTTGGGCTAGTGGACAACTTGTTGCAGGCTAAATTTTAAAAAGAAACAACAGTACTTGGGCTAAAATTATAGGACGCCTTTACCTCTAATTCTAACATATTGCATTCACCCATGACCCATGTATGCATACATCTATCGGTCTATACTTTATTACGTGTGCGAATATGCATCGGTGTATCTATACATACTCTATTATAAAGCACTAGTACATTTGATGATTCAAGCCGTAAAAAATGTTCTTGTAAATAGAGAACTAAGGGCAGGTATTGGAGCGATTAGTAATGTTGCTGCTTTGTGACCTTGAGATCATAGTTTCAAGCCATAGAAAATAGTCTTCTGCACAAATTGTAAGATAAAACTACGTACATTTGATCGCGAATCAATCCTACCCCTCCTTGAATCCTGTCACACCTGGAGTTAAGTCAAGCACAAAGTACACCCTATTGTAAACACATAATAAGAAGTCATAACGTCTGTAGATGAATTACATCCTCAAATGACTCCGAGGCTAAGATCCAATTAGACCTGAATAATTTAATCTAGGTTGATAGCCTCTAAGCCTACTGGCAGCTGATACATATCCTCACCAAGTTAACGCAACTTCAAGTCTTACAAAGTGAGCAATAACCATCCCACATTTTGAAACTGATTATGCAATATTAAATCATCATAAGGCAATCAGGTTTTTTGCGTAATTAAACAAGTCGTTGAAGATATCTTTTGGATGTGGGCTAGCTATTTGAGGTGTTTGGATGAGCGTTTGTAAACTAATTAGGCAATATATATGGGATCAACATAAGATAATAAGTTGTAATAAACGCGTCATTAATCATAATGTTCGACATTCTTTTAGACGTTGTAACTATTACATAGTATCTAGTTAAAAAGACGAAAAAGAAAATTTTGTGAAAAAGGCAAGAGGTCTTGTGGAACGAGGGTGTACAAGTCTATCTTACTAGGAAAAAAAGAATGGGTAAATAGGTAGGTATTACTTACCCTGTAATAGTACATGTCTATCTTATTAGGTAAAAAGGAATTGGTAAATAGGTAACATTTTTACCCTTAGATAAACCACTTGCAAAATACCAATTCAAACACGGCCATAGTTTATGTTTTGATTTAATAGTGTTTAATGCACGCTACGTGACGGGGACATGAGGGTTAAACCCGCAACTAGTAGTGAATGCAGGTATAAATAAAAAAAAGTAATGTTCGTACAACCAAAAGATATATAAATCAATAGCTTGAGATCGTATATTGAAATATTTACCCGCGTTACACGGTGGGCTAGTATTCTTTTTTGCGTACTTATAGTCGCATATATAGAAACAACATGGTTGTTAACACAATGTTAAAATAAAGAGACATATAATAAAAATAACAAAAAGAAATAAAGAAATAGAAAATCCGCGGGTATGAGCTCGGTTTTGGTCCGTCCAATTACAATTAGCCAAAAAAAAGGTTGGTTTTTGCTTTTTAGATTTTAAATGGGTTGCCATTGAACACCAAAATTGTAAAAATTGTTTTACTAGCGTATAATAGAAGTTGTCAGATCAATAAACTTTTAGCTGGTTATAGATAAACATTATTGCACACTACATTTATATTAGCTCATAAAGAGGTCACGATGACAACTAATGTACGAGTTGTATTTTTATATGGTACCAATTAGTCTATGTTACAATAACGAGTAAAAGAAATAAATCTACTGATTGGTTTCATTTATATTTTTAAGCTTCATTTTTCTCTCGACAAAAAGCACGAGCCTAACAAACATTTGCGGTCCGGATCACCATATTATGTGGAACCGACCCGTTTAGCTCGGTTCGGTCCAGCCTGAACCGTATGTAAATGGTTCGGTTCTCAGTTCTTTATATAAACCACTTATCGGTTTCTGGTCAATGGTAGGTCGGTTCGGTTCGGTTCCGACCCCTTGCTCACCCCTAGTATAGAATGACACACAGTTTTATGGTAAGTGCTATTACATCTAGGAGAGGCGTTAGGTTTGAATTCAATATTAAATACGGATCAAATTTCTACCAATTTCATCTTTAACCATTGAAGGCCACTTGCCTAGTAGAGTATATAGATAATTTGAAATCAAACTTGAATAATCTGAGAGACTTGAATAACACTTTCAGATCAGAATTATTCGTTGGTTCACTCAAATATCTCAATCAGAGATAACTGAGATTTGATTAAGAACTAAGTATGATATTGTGTGTGTTTTTATGAACTAGAAGAAGAGAACTCGAGAGAGAGATGACCAAATGTCTTTACTTTGATTTTCAGTAGATTAAAATCCAAAACAACCATTTGGCAGTTTTAATTTTAAACCATAATGGAAAAAAAGTGCGTCATTTTCGATCCTAGCTAGGGGTTCTTCCCTTTGGAACCCGCCAGTCGTTTCCCCCGAACCCCCGCCAAGGGAGCGTTGCCCCCTTGAAACCTCATTGCTTTCAGGTTTCGCTCCTAAGATCATAATATACTCAAACAATCATGCACTCCATATCTCCTAACTTGTTTATTTGATATTATGATCACATTGGTTATCTATTCAATTTAATTATACTAAAATATCAAACAAGATATGATGTGCCATGAGTTTTTCTATGATAGTTGCTTACTATTATCGGAAACACTTTAATAGAACTTTAATTTCCTTCTTTGGTCTTTGTGGCACTCTTTTTTTTTTAATGTTATTTATTAGTAGGAAAATATGACGATGAAGGAACAAGTCCATGCTTTGTTTCAGGAGAACTTTTTTCTAAAATAGCTTCTTTAATTCAACATGAAGGCCAAAAAGAATTTAGAAAAAAGAATTTAAGGATAGAGGATACAAAGAGTTGCATAACCTCAAGCGTATGGTATCTTGATACTAGGAGCACTTGAGGTCTAATTGCCATTTTATTCGCTAAGTGTAGATCATTATTGAAAAAATATTACTTCTGGATTGGTGCGAATAATTTAATTAGATCAATAACCCCCTCAACAAATATGAGGATGAACAAACACACCTAGTATAATTTTATTCAAATCCGTGCTATTGGTAGGGTCTAAAGAAAAATTATAATGGTGTAGGGGATAGAGTGGTCGCTTTTGCAAATTATAATGGTAATAATGACAAATATTGTGTTAGGGAGGTGTGGTTCTTGAAACCCACCAAGCTGTTGAAACCAAAACCAATCGGATGAAACCAAAACCAATCGGTTGGTTTAAGATTTATATAGTTTACTTCAGGGTTTATAGTTTAAAAACACATTTAGTATCTTGTTTAGAACTTGAAACCTCTAAGGGGCTGTTTGATTACACTGACTCAGTAAGATCTGACTGAGTCAGAAGCTGACCCAATTAGAAGTTCTAATTGAGTCTGCATCTGATTGAAACTTGGCTGCTTGATTCGGTATCTGACTGACTCTGCTGAATGATAAAAATATATAATTTAATCTATAACTTCATCTTGCTTTGCATTCGGCACAACACTTTCAAATTCTTGAACTTTAGAAATCCTTTTCATGTTAAACCTCTGTTCTTCAAACACATTAGTATCCATTCGGGCTTCTTTAGAATCCGGTTTCTTTCGGGTCCATTTCTTCGTAACATCACCTTGGTTCGAATTCGGCACAACCCTTTCAACTTCTTCCTAATCCATACCTTCTTCCTAAAAAACAATTAACAACAGTAATCAAAACTACAATCACAATTCGGCACAACCCTTTCAACTTAAAACCCTTTGGGGTAAACCTGCGTAAGGGGAGACGGCTGACGGGCAAAGGGAGGGGCAACGCCCCTTTTTCGTGTCAGCATGTTTTGATTTAGGGTCTGGGTCAGAACCCACGGACCCTGTCAGAACACAACACAGCCACATCACACACGTTGACCGGCTGACCGAGTCAGCCAGTCAGCTGGGTCAGCCAAAATCAAACAGCCTCTAAGCAAGACAAAATCTGATCGTTATATACAGAGTTACTATACATTTCATTTTTAGATGTAAATTTTTTCAGAGAATAAATGGACATAGTTATTATTTTCTAAATCATGTGTCCAGCATCAACTTATTCAGAGGTCTAATAATTGTTTATAAAGAAATACTTTGCCAGGTCATGAATAATTATTCTCTGATTGTGCATCTAAAGCAGCTCAACAATGTAGCTCCATCCTTGCCGTTTCCACGCTGATTTATTATTAAGGGTTGTGTTATACAAACACATCTTATTAATTATTAATTATTAATTATTAATATAATCATATCTCTCTCCCATAAGTGTCTGTCCACACAATTACATTTTATTTCATACATCTTATATATCCTCTTACAAAATTTTATCTTGTTGTATGACAAAAATTATAAAACATATTTTCCTTATAGTAATACTAAATGATGACAATTGTCGTACCTTAAACTTTGAATTTTTGGCCAAGAGCTTTGATTCTTGTGTTAAAAGATAACAAATAGGACTATTCACGATCTTGTTCTTCGGCCAAGCCACTTACTACCGTTCAAGAGAGGTAAATCCAATCGAAAAGGTTGGATGGCTTTGTCAAATGGTCAATTTGGTTTGGTTTGAACTCGACTTTTAAATTATTTGTAAAAAACTGTTCATTTGTATAAAATTCTTACAAAAATTAAGACGATTGATCAATACTGTACAAATATTAAAGTGTACTATTAAAATTGTAAATGGAAAACAAATAACAAAAGCAAACAACATGTTCAACTTACATCATTGGCCCCAAGTTCCAAACCTTGGATCGAACTATTAAACACCGCTTTTCAAGCTGTGAACCATTAACCGAATCAAAATTTTATGTTGTAACCGATGATTGTCAATATCGTTTCTTGTTTGTATGTGTTTGAAGGTGAATAAACACAAACAAAGAGGGGACCAAAACCACACCCATGCTTATTATTCCTTTTAAAAGAAACCAGAGTTTGCTCACATGGTGCATGTTATGAGATAGTGAGAGTTTTATACTTTTCTCAGTTCTTGTATAACAATATGGTGTATGATCAATCGATGTCTACTTAAAGGCATATATTTCACTTTAAGGAAAAAACTGAAAATATATTGGAAACGTAATCCGTGACAACAAAACAAGGAATTTTCTTCAATGGGGTCATTAAAATTTGATAATTAGACGTGCAAATTAAATATTAATCTTTTTTGGTTTGATCAGGTCGGGTTACATGGTGTTATGGTGATTTTAGTTATGTTTGGACGATTTTAAAGGTGGTTTCACCTATAATTTTGGGTTTTGATCATTTTTATAACCTTATAGACCTAACTCATATTATTGATTTGATAGCTACAACAATTGATGACGGTATAATGGATCCAAAAACATCTTGCATTTAATGGTGAAATAATATTATTCCACATACTTGAAGTGGAAATGGCATAAAGAATTGCTATATCGCCGGTTCTCAATATAGCATCCCTAAAAACAACGATGTAAACCAAATAATGATTCAATAGGAAATTTTAATCCATAAACAACTTTATATCTTTCTGTACAACTTAAAGAAAACCAAAGTGTATTTAAGAACATTCTTTTCTTCTAGCAACATTTTCTCCAATTTAGGATCCGTATACTTTTTCTTTGATTGTTATCTTAAATCAAACAAAAGAAAAACTTGAACATTTTTATGGGTTCGATTAAATTCTAGTGATTACACGTAACACTATATAAAACTAGGGTACTTCAGCCCGTGAAAGTAACAGGCCCTTATGTTTGCGTTGTTTACTACTATATTATGCTTTTTGTTCGAATTTATTTATAATGGTCCATAATGTATCTTTCAATCGAAGTAAGTATGATTTGGAAAATGTCTTTTTTATTTTTATTTTTTTAATGAACTTTGTTTAGGGTTGGCCGTCGAATAATATTTCAGGTTTCTCAAGTTATTTAAATCTATTTAAATTTTGAAAATTTGAACATAGAATTTGATTCAAATTCGTAATATATTTAATAAACAATTTGAAATCCAGTTAACCTGATTGGATCTGATTTACCAACAAAAATCTACAAAGTTACAAACTTCTTACTGACTCATGCCATTTGTTCGATTAACTAGACTTGGATGATTTGATTAGTTTTCTATTAGATGAAATCAAGACATTACAATGATTTAATAGACTTACTAGGTTCTTTCTAGTTTTACCACACAAATCGTCTAACTGAGGTTTGAGCCTTTAGCAAAGACTCCAACAGATTAGGATACCAACTTGTTGACTATGTATGAAATGACATTTTTACCTATCTCATAAAACAATAAATAAATATTTACGAGACCCACTTATTTATATAATATAGTAATATATTCAATAATATGTAAACCAAAATAATAAGCCTGCCACTACACATATGCAAATACCATCCCCACCATCCACCAACACCACCATAGCTGATGACCTCTAATAATACAACCACAGTCGCCCTTGGTGCACCACACCACCACTAGTCTCGCAATCTCCACCATTCCACCACCCCACCATCGTCATCGCCACC
The DNA here is from genome assembly GCA_025215565.1 of Flaveria ramosissima. Lineage (NCBI taxonomy): Eukaryota > Viridiplantae > Streptophyta > Magnoliopsida > Asterales > Asteraceae > Flaveria > Flaveria ramosissima. The sequence goes on from CM046039.1 coordinate 46,047,532, forward strand.
AAGACAATCACTACAACCACCACAGCCTCCGCTCCACCACCATCACACTCCACCATTACCACCATCGATCTAAATGCCATCAAACCACCACCGCCGCTGATATAAACACCCTAAAACCACCACCATCATTCTAGTCGCCATTGGAAAACCTCTCCATCCCATTCTGCTCCTATCATCTCCTTGTTTTCGTCTCAATTATAAACACCATACAACCACCACCACCGACAAACATCATGATGCATATTCAAGAATTGAAGATTGAAACAAAGGTTGAATTGATATTAGCACTCAAAGAATCATAGAAGAGAAAGGTTCTTGAAATTAATTAAAAGTAGTTACAAGAGTTGAAGGACAAGAACACTAGATAATTTCTACACACATTCACTTATCACAATCCCTCTATTTATACTAATGACTTCTTGTCTATTGACTCTAACTATTTCTAACAACCACACTTCACAACCATAACAACCTATAACTTCCCATTAGCTAATACGTATCAATACCCCCTAGTGAAGAAGATCCTTGACCCCAAAGATCAAAAGTAGGAAACTATTAGGTCATTAAGGTTGTAGACTCCCAAGTGGCATATTCTGCCAATGCTCCATGCCACTTGACCAACCATTGAATTGCTGCTCGATTATGCTTTTTAATGACTCTAGTACAAATGGCTGACTCGGGTATCCTCTCTTTAACCGCCAAATCAGTCAAGATCACTTGTTGCGGAGAATAAGGACCATGATATTTTATAAGGAGAGAAACATGAACTGTTGGATGTATAGCTGATCCAACATGTAATTGAAGTGTGTAAGCTACTTGACCCACCTTAGCTAGCACTGCAATGGTCCATAATACTTAGCTGCCAACTTCTTATTTGACATGCCTTGTAAATTAGACTGTTTATAAGATTGGACCCTTAAGTAAAACCAATCTCCTATAGTAAAACTTCTTTTAGTGTGATGAGAACCAGCTAATTACTTCATTCAATGCTAAGCTTGATGTAAGTTCCTTTTTAAGATCTTGATAACTTCTTCACACACCGAAAGGCTTCTATCCACTATTTTAATGTTACTCTCTCTTGTAAAATAAGGAATATGGAGAGGGGGTGGTTGACCATAGATGATCTCAAAAGGTGTACATTTGATAGTAGACTGATAAGAAGTGTTGTACTAGAATTATGCTAATGGAAACCATTTGACCCAATCTTGTTATCGTTCAAAGCACACACACCTCAAATATGACTCCAAGCACTTATAATACACCTTTGTTTGCCCATATGTCTGAGGATGGTAAGAACTTGACATTCTTTGCTCAACACCCTATAGATGAAGCAACTCTGTCCAAAAATGACTCACAAATACTTTATCTCTATATGGGATAATTGATTTCGGACATCCATGTAACTTGTAAATGTTATCTAGATAGAGTTGAGCCACCTCTACTAGAGTGAAAGAATGTTTAAGGAAAATTAATTTAACCACCCGTACTAAGCCTATCTACCACCACCAAGATTACATCTTTGTTCCTTGAAGTGGGCAACCCTTCTATAAAATCCATGGGAAAGTCTTCCCATAGCCTTGAGGAATATGAAGTGGTTGTAATAGTCCAGGATAGGCTGTAGGATCTACTTTACATTGTTGGCAAACAACATTATTTTTTTATGAATGTAACAACCTCATTTTGTAGTTTAGGCCCAAAGAAGAGTCTTGCTACTCTATTAATAGTAGCATTCACCCCTAAATGCCCACCCTAAGTAGAAGCATGTAACTATTTTAGAAATTTAAGCTTCAAACTAGGAATATTACCAGTGACCAACTTCATATGTCTTTTAAGCTCACCAGCATGTCAAGTAAACTATGAATGAGAAGAGGCAACTTGCTGTAGATCATCAATTAGTTGATGCAGAATAGGATCCTGATCCCAAGACTGCGTAATTTCAGTCCATAAACCAGTATGTACTGAAGAAGCAACAAGTTGTAATAACTCTCCATAAGTAACTCAAGACAAAGCATCAACCACTATATTTTCTACTCTTTTCTTATATACAATTCGAAAGTTGAAGCCCATCAATTTAGATAACCAATGTTGCTAAAATGAGGTAGATATATTACTCTTCAATAAGTATTTTAAACTTTGGTGATCGGCCTTGATAACAAATGGTTTATGAGCTAAGTAAGGTTGCCAGTTTTGGACAGTAAAGATAATAGATAGAAATTCCCTCTCATAAGTAGATTGAAACAAATTCTTTTAAGAAAGGGAACTACTAAAATAGGCTATTGGATGCCCATTCTGTATCAACACAACCCCAATACCAAAACCCAAAGCATCTGTCTCTACTACAAACACATCATTAAAATTAGGTAAGGCTAACGCCGGAGGTCAAATCATCGCTACCTTCAAAGCTTGAAAAGCTCAAAGGTGAGTCCCTGCATTTTCATTGAAAACTCTCCACCATTTTATCATAGACTATTGTCCCTCCATCTACTACCTTAACCAACATTCCAGCCTTAGTGGTAAGTTTGCACCTCAACTGTCTTGCCAATCTTGAATTTATGAAATTATGGGAGCTTCTAGTATCCATGAGAATTTGTAGCTCCATTTTCCCAACATGACTAGTGAGTCGCAAGGATTGGAATTTATCATTTCCATCCAAGGCATGCACAACAATCTAAGCAGACTCTACCTCTAGTACCTCTGGTGTAGATTCATCTACTTCATGTAATAACTCCACTTCTATATGGTAGAATTGAGGCCTTTTCCCTTTGCAAAAGACCCCTGGTAAATATCTTTCATCACATGTAAAACATAAACCTTTGGCTCTTCTTTCATACGTTCTTCTATTACTCATTGTTTCTTAACTTCCACTTGTTTGTTAAATGGGACTAAGACCTTACTAGCATTTGGAGTTGGTAACAAAGGTTGTTTGTTGGCTGCTTAAACCTTCTTAGCTTTAATTATTGCCTCTTGTAATTTTGCTAAACAAAATGCTTGTTGTACCTAGTGGTATTAAACATTCTTACCAGTAACTGAATCTCTTCTTCCAATCTAGCAATAAAACAACTCAAAACATATGTAGTAGGTAACTTTATCTGCTAACAATTGCATCGAAAGCGTCATGATACTCTTGGACTGAGCCTGTTCGTCTCAAATTCTTCAATTCTATCATCGGATGATCGTAAAACTTACCAAATCTCACCTAAAATTCATTGATTAACTCTGCCCTACTTAGAGAAACTCCTCCCCTTTGCTCAACATGCGACTGAAACCACTGAAGGGCGATCTTCAAAGTGAATCGCAACCAATCTTACCTTCGCCGAATCTGAGATCTTATCTAACTGAAAGAATCTCAACTTTAAATAACCACGGATTAAGATCATCACCTTTAAACTTTGGAAACTCAATTTTAGACAACCATGTCATGTAATTGAGCCCAAATTCTTTTTCAGTTTCCACCTTCACTACACTCGATCTATCACCAGATGCTATGCGAAATCCACCATTCTTGCTTGACTGATTATTCATAATCTAAGAGACTTGGATCAATAATCTAGTCAAGATATCTCTTTTATCTCATAAGGGCTTTGCATTTTCTTCAATTCTTGTATTCAATTACAAATATGGATTCATTTTACTTTCAGATCGTTTACTTCCTTCGGCATCCGAGTTACCTTGAATCTAATGTCTCGCTGTCGCTTCACTCATCAACAGTTTGATTGTTTACTATCCAAGGGTCAATGACTCTGATACCACTTATGCATATTCAAGAATTCAAGATTGAAACAATGGTTGAATTCATATAAAGAATCATAGAAGAGAAAGATTCTCGAAAGTAGTTAAAAATAGTTACAATATTTAGAGGAGAAGAACACTAGATAATTCATGTGCACCTTCATTTGTTACAATCTTTCTGTATATACTAATTACTTCTTGACTATTGACTTTCGCTATTTATAACAACCACACTTAACAACCAAAACAACCTATAACTGCCCATTAGCTAATACGTATCACAACACTCCACCACCATCTCGTTTCATCTCCCACCACTAACAACCACTTCACCACCATCTTACCTAGAATCTTAGAAAGCAACACCATTCATTAAACTCATCACCAAATTAATCATCATCAAAATCATAATGAGTGGCTCTGATCTACAACAAACCATTTGATAAACAAAATCAAACACACAACATAAAATTAATGAATTTTAAAGTTATAAACTTATAATTACAAAGCATGTCTTACAACTTTCAGTTAGATTAGCGGGTGGTATTGGGCTCGCCAATGCCACCACCATATCTCCACCTCTCCTCACACATCAGATTGCACCTATATTCAGTGGCGAGATCATCATACAAAGATGTTTTTTTGTAGGTGTTTGGTGGATTGAAGTTTTAGATATTATGATTTTAAAGAGATGTAGATAGTCAGGCAATTAGCATGGGAGGGGTAACGATGACAGTCAAGATGATGTTATGGGTCAATCAGATAGACAGAGGGATATGGGGAGGGAAGGTGAGTGGGCGAGGTATATTGTTTGGTCCCAACTCGATATTTTCATAATACTTTAGAATATATATTTAATTATTTTATTAATAAAGGATTTTCATCATTTGCAAAGATTAATCGGCAAAGTTAACGACCGTCGATTGTAAAGACCACATGTGTTACCATATTGTAGATAGTTGGTACCATGGTTGTAGGTTTTCAAGGTTTAAGATCATAGATGCAATATGAACATCCCACAAAGAGCGTCCATGTAACTAAGTCTTTTATTTTGTCACTACAAAAGCATTACCCATTGATATTATGACATCATTCCAAATTTTATAATTTTATCATTAAGGTACCTACATACGTACATATGTAATGTACTAACGTGCCTACATGCGTACGTGGCTACGTACCTACATACGTACCTACATACACACATACGTACACACCTAAACACATGCGTACATACGTACACACATACGTACATACCGACGTACCTACATAGTTACATACATACATACATACATACACACATATGTACCTACATACGTACGTACTTACATACCTACATACACACGTACTTACGTACGTACATACCTACATACGTAGGTACATACCTACATACATACACATGTGTTACCCTATTGTAAAGACCACATGTATTACCATATTGTAGATAGTTGATACCATGGTTGTAGTTTTCCAAGGTTTAAGATCATAGATGCAATATGAACATCCCACAAAGAGCGTCCATGTAACTAAGTCTTTAATTTTGTCAGTACAAAAGCATTACCCATTGATATTTTGACATCATTCCAAAATTTATATTTTTACCATTAAGGTACCTACATACGTACATATGTCATGTACCAACACACCTACATGCGTACGTGCCTATGTACCTACGTACCTACATACGTACCTACGTACACACATCCGTACACACGTACACACATACGTACATACGTACACACATATGTACATACCGACGTACCTACATAGTTACATACATACATACAGACACACATACGTACCTACATAAGCACGTACTTACGTACCAACATACGTACGTACTTACGTACCTACATACGTACGTACTTACGTACGTACATACCTACATATGTATGTACGTACATACATACATACACATGTGTTACCCTATTGTAAAGACCACATGTATTACCATATTGTAGATAGTTGATACCATGGTTGTAGTTTTTCAAGGTTTAAGATCATAGATGCAATATGAACATCCCACAAAGAGCGTCCATGCAACTAAGTCTTTAATTTTATTAGTACAAAAGCATTATCCATTACTGTTATGACATCATTCCAAATTTTACATTTTTACCATTAAGGTACCTACATAGGTACATATGTAATGTACCAACACGCCTACATGCGTACGTGCCTACGTACCTACCTACGTACATACGTACACACATACGTACACACGTACACACATATGTTCACTTTCATACGTAAAAATGTGACCTTTATGCGATTTTTTGCAACTTTTCAAAACCCAAAACCCTAGAATCCGGGTTTGATCTACAGAAGGGTTTAGAGGTCGATTCTTACCTGGATTTGTTGCTTCTTTCTTAGATCTTGATGCTCCAACACCCAGATCTTCAATTCTCTTCACCTTGGAAGCTTCAAATCTTGAGTTTTCTTCACTTTCTCTCTTCCAAAATGGGACCGAATGAAGGATGCCAATCCAAGTAGCTAGTGCCATCAGGTAAAAGTTTCAAGTAAACCGGAATTATGTTCGTGTGCTATTTGTTTTATGTGCTTTTAGATTTGAATACTGATATGTGTTAGGATAGTGATTGCTTGGACAGGAGGGTAAGGTAAGTGGTTAATCACACTTGGCCACTGTAATTAAGGACTTACCATACTTATAATGATCTAAGCAATTTCTTGAATAACCATTTTGGTGTTTGAATCTTATAGGAATTAGTTATGGCTGGTAGAAATCTGGGAAGGGCAACCCAGGAGGTGCTCGTGGCGGCGTACTACTGAGCCCGTGTCACCCGGAGCAAAGCTAAGGCCCCGAGATTGTTCATGAGGAGTCAGACCTCCATAGTCACCCGGAGGGAGGGATCAGCCACCCTCAAACCCACTGTGAGGAGGCTATCGCTGATGAGGTCTACAATTTCATGCAAAATGTCTTACCCTCGGTGGTGACCGAGGTGATCAAAGCAGTTAAGGATGGAGAGAAGCTGAGAAGAAAGGGAAGGAAAGTGAGAAGAATTCAGGAAAGTCCACTGGGAGGACTGAGGAATCTGAAGAGGAGCCATCAAACCCTAAGGTGGTAGTCCATGATGACGATAGTGATGAGGAGTCCGAGAGAGAGACTACTAGAGGGTGCAACTATGGGGCATTTCAAAGGTGCAAGCCCCCAACCTTTGACGGTAACGGCACTGCTACTGCCGCTCATCGTTGGGTCAGAGAGATGGAAGCGGTACTGGAAATTAGTGAGTGCCGAGAGGATCAAAAAGTTAAGTTTGCCACTCATTCCTTTGTTGACTCAGCGTATGCTGGTGGGACATATTGTCCAGGCTGAGGGGAAGCGATCGATAGCCAAGATGAAGTGGTCCGAGTTGAAGGAGTTAGTGCTGGAGGAGTATTGTCCCCATCGGGAATTAGACAAGATTGAAAAGGAGTTCTTGTATTTAAAGGCTGGGAACATGACTCATCAAGAGTATACCTCCAAGTTCAATGAACTTGCAAGACTTGTGCCAGACATGGTGACACCTGCGTCCAGGAAGATCAAAAGATACATACAGGTTTTGCCTGTGGACATCAGGGCACATGATTGCAGCCAGACCGGGTACGTTTAGGTCTGTGTGGATTTAGCTGGGAGGTTGTACGATGAGAGGGACCCAGTGCCTGTACAGAAGAAGGTGGAGAAATGGAATGGGAACAAATTGAAATGGGAAGAGGTTGGATGATAACTTTCGGAGTGGAGAGAAGAGGATGAGATTTGAGGATCAGTCTGGGAGACAGGGAAATACTGGGGAAGGAGGTGCTTGTAGAAAATGTGGAAAAGGTCATTCAGGGGGTGCAGAGTTGGGACGGGAAAATGTTTCAAATGTGGAGGCGAGGGCCACTATGCTAGGGATTGCAAGGTGGGGAAGTGTTACCTGTGTGGCGATGGGTCATGCGGGAAGAGACTGTAAAAAGGAAACCAGAAGGATCAGGAACGGTTAAAGCTGGAGATAAGGGAAGGGGTGACGGTTCAAAGGCGAAGGCGAGGGCATTAATATAACTCGCGAGGAGGCCAGGGCAGACCCAGAAGTAGTTTCAGGTATGTTTCTGATAGACCATGAATATGCTTCTGTGCTCTTTGATTCTGGTGCTAGTAGGAGTTTTGTGTCTGCTGCCTTTTGTCGTTTTTTGCATGATAAGAGTAGAAAGTTAGATGAGCCTTTCTATGTAGAAACAGCCATTGGTAAGTCCACTAAGGTAACTGAGGTGGTTGAGGATTGCCTGATTGAGTTAGAAGATTGTAAGTTCCCTGCTAGGTTGCATGTTATGGCCTTAGGAGGTTTCGATGTGGTGTTAGGCATGGATTGGTTAGCTACCTATGAAGCCAATATAGTATGTAGTAAGAAGATAATTCGTCTAACAGCGCCCGATGGTAGTTCTGTTACGATTCGTGGAGATAAGGTGTGCTGTGTACCGAAGGTCGTGTCGATGATCACAGCTGAAAAGTACTTGAGACGTGGGTGCAGCGCTTACTTGGCTTACGTAAAGATGTGGATGCACCAGAGCCACAATTATCAGACGTGCCAGTAGTGCGCGAGTTTCCTGACGTCTTTCCTGAAGACCTGACCGGTGTGCCGCCTGACCGCGAAATCGAATTCCAGATTGATTTGCTACCGGAGCACAACCTGTCGCTAAAGCACCGTATCGATTAGCTCCTTCGGAGATGGTAGAACTGAGGGACCAGTTGCAAGATTTATTGGATAAAGGCTTCATCCGACCGAGTATCTCTCCATGGGTGCTCCGTTTATTCGTCAAGAAGAAAGATGGTAGCATGCGGATGTGCATTGACTATCGCGAGCTCAATAAGCTGACCGTAAGAATCGGTATCCGTTACCAAGGATCGACGACCTGTTCGATCAACTTCAGGGTGCCAGCTGGTTTTCGAGGATAGACCTGCGGTCTGGTTACCACCAACTGAAGGTGAAAGAACAACATTCCTAAGACAGCGTTCCGTACGCGTTATGGACACTACGAATTCTCGTCATGTCCTTTGGTTTGACCAACGCGCCAGCTGCTTTATGGATCTTATGAATCGGGTATGTCGGCCGATGTTGGATAAATCGGTGATAGTGTTCATTGATGACATCTTGATTTATTCCAAAAGTGAAGAGGAGCATGCCGATCATATTCGAGAAGTATTGGAGACGCTCAGAAGTGAGAAGCTATATGCTAAGTTCTCTAAATGCGCATTTTGGCTACGAGAAGTTCATTTTCTGGGTCATGTGGTTAACCTGAGGGGATCAGGGTGGACCCTGCGAAGGTTGAAGCGGTAATGCAATGGGAACCTCCAAAGACGCCATCCGAATTCGCAGTTTCTTAGGCTTGGCAGGCTACTATAGGAGGTTATATCCAGGATTTCTCCAAGATAGCTTCTCCTTTGACAAAGTGACCCGAAAGGACGTGAAGTATGAATGGGGTACTGATCAGGAGAACGCCTTCCTAGAACTGAAGATGAGGTTAACTCAAGCCCCTGTCTTGACGTTACCTGAAGGAACGAGGATCTGGTGGTCTACTCGATGCCTCGTATGCAGGATTGGGTTGCGTGTTGATGCAACGAGGAAGGTGATAGCCTATGCTTCTAGACAATTAAAGGTTCACGAGGCCAATTATCCCACCCATGATTTGGAGTTGGCTGCGGTGGTGTTTGCATTTAAGATTTGGAGGCACTACCTGTATGGGGTGAAGTGCACCATCTTCACTGATCATAAAAGTCTAAAGTATTTCTTTGAACAAAAACTCAATATGAGGCAGAGGAGGTGGTTGGAACTGATCAAGGATTATGACTGCGAAATTCATTATCATCCAGGCAAAGCCAATGTGGTTGCTGACGCCCTTAGCCGAAAAGGACGACCCGAACCAATTCGGGTGAGGGCTTGCCAGATAATCATGACGCCTGATGTTATGAAACAAGTGAGGGAGTTCCAGGATGAGGCACTAAGAGAGGATAGAGTCAACTCTGAAAGGATGAAAGGACAAGTTTCAGACTTGGGGGAAAACACCTTGGGTGTTAGAACCCGATCTGGAAGAATGTGGATCCCTCTCTATGGGGATCTAAGGGAGAAATCATGGATGAGGCTCACAAAACTCGATATTCCATACACCCCGGAGCAACGAAAATGTATCAAGATCTGAAGAAAGATTACTGGTGGCCCGGAATGAAGCGAGACGTGACTAAGTACGTGAGCAAGTGTCTGACTTGCCTGCGAGTAAAGGCAGAACACCAAAAGCCATAGGGAAGATCCAGCCCTTGGATATCCCTGAATGGAAATGGGAACACATCACAATGGACTTCATCACAAAGCTGCCTCGCACGGCGAGGGGAACCGACGCAATCTGGGTGATTGTTGACCGTCTAACAAGAGCGCCCATTTCCTACCAATTCGTGAGACGTATTCCTCTGAGAGGTTGGCAGAGCTATTTATCAAGGAAATCGTGGCTCGTCACGGCGTGCCGGTGTCTATCGTTTCGGATAGGGACACGCGGTTTACGTCCAAGTTCTGGAAGAGGTTTCATGACTCAATGGGACTAGACTGCATATTAGTACGGCTTACCATCCCCAGACAGATGGTCAGTCGGAAAGGACGATCCAGACTTTAGAAGACATGCTACGAGCCTGTGTAATCGACTTTGGAGGAAGTTGGGATGAGCACTTACCGTTGGCAGAATTCTCATATAATAATAGTTACCATGCCAGCATTGGTATGCCACCTTACGAGATGTTTTACGGTAGGAAGTGCAGAACGCCCGTGTGTTGGGGCGACATCGGGCAGAAGGAATTGGGGAGTCTTGATGTGATTGAGGTCACAACTGAGAAGTTAGATAAGATTAAGGCGTTCATGAAAGCTGCAAAGGATCGCCAGAAGTCTTATGCTGATAAGAGGCGTAGACCGATAGAATTTGAAGTTGGTGACAAGGTTATGCTCAAGGTATCGCCCTGGAAAGGGATCATCAGGTTTCGAAAAGGGGAAAGTTAAGCCCAAGATTCATAGGGCCATTCCGTATTATCGCAAGGGTAGGAGAAGTGGCCTACAGATTAGAACTACCTGATGAGTTGAGTGGAATTCACCCTACGTTCCATGTATCTCATCTCAGAAAATGTCTGGCAGACAATGATGCAGTCGTGCCACTTGAGGACATTGAAGTCGATGAACGGCTTAATTATGTAGAGCAGCCGGTGGCCATCCTTGATTGGAAAGAGAAGCACTTACGGAATAAAGTGGTTCCACTAGTACGAGTACAGTGGAGACACAGAAAAGGATCAGAATCTACGTGGGAGACCGAGGATGAGATGAGGAAAATTTATCCTCAGTTGTTTGATGACTGACAGGTTTCGAGGACGAAACCTAAATAAGTGGGGGAGACTTGTAACCCCGAAAAGTCGAAACGAGTCATTAAGGATAATGGGCTTAAACAATGTATTTAATAAAAGAAGGAAATGGGTTATGGGCCAAATTGGGTTTATGGACAAGAGCCTAAGTGATTAAGGCCCATAATCAGCCCTTACCTACCCAAATCAGCCTCCATCTCCATCATTACAACCCTAGCCACCAAAATTCGTAGAGAGAGAAAGTAGAGAGAGAAGTGGAGAAAACTCAAGATTTGAAGCTTCTTAGGTGAAGAGATTGAAGATCTGGGTGTTGGAGCATCATGATCTAAGAAAGAAGCAACAAATCCAGGTAAGAATCGACCTCTAAACCCTTCTGTAGATCAAACCCGAATTCTAGGGTTTTGGGTTTTGAAAAGTTGCAAAGAATCGCATAAAGGTCACATTTTTACGTATGAAAACATGTATAAAGCTTAGATTTAGCCTCATGGATGATAAACTAAGGGATTGGAAGTAAAAAGTTATGATTTTGGGTTAAAAACGGTCTGGTCCGTAATTTTTATGCGATCTGCGAAACTGCGTATTCATCCAGCGAATTTTCATATTCAATCAGCGAAACTGTGGATCTTCCTGCGAAATTATAGTTTCGCAGGTAGTTTCGCAGACATGGTTTTCCAACGAAAGTTGGGCGAAACTGGCAGTGAAACTGGCAGCGAAGATGCCAGCGAAACTGCCAGCGAAGGTGCTAGCGAAACTAGCAGCGAAACTGCTGGTGAAACTAGCAGCGAAACTGTTGGCGAACCTAGCTGCGAAATTGCTGATCTTGCAGCGAAATTAGACAGAATTAACCCCTTTATGTGTTAGCTATTCTGCAGGCTGTGTAGAGTGATCCTAGCCTTGTAAGCTTAGCCTAGAAGTTATTCGTGGTATCCAGGTGAGTTCTAGATCCCCTATTTATAAGTTTTTCATGTTTTGGGGCTATTATGCATACTAAATTTACGTTTTTAAATGACCACGATTTTAAGCGGTTTTAACAGGAAGAACGATTTTTCTATAAGTAAATGTGCTATTATCCAGGTCAGCCCGGCCCCAGCCAGGGGCGTTGCCCCTTGGACCCCACTAGGGGCTGCTGCCCCTAGGACCCCGCTGTCAGGGGCTGCCGCCCCCGAACCCCCGCTGTCCCGCGGCGGGTCGGTTATGTTTTATGATGATTAGTACTTGGCATGTTGTGTACTTAATAATTAAGTTATTATTAAAGTGGAAGATGATATTAATGAAAAGCAACTTAATGAATTTTACCCCCGGGCCCGTTTGATGATGTAAAGTCTTGCAAGCACTATGATAGACTTCACTTATGTGAGTCTGATATATGATGATGGATCTGTATTCATGAGCGGGCTATGTGCCTTGCAGTGTGGATCAACTGTCGGGGGTTAGCTACCGTATTCATGTGTACCGACAGGGATTGACATTTGTTGTCGATCAACATGGTGCTCTTGCTTTGTGCAATCTCATTTATGATGAAAGTGAAAGATAATGAAAGAATGAAAGATAGTGAACATGCTTATTATGATGCAAGTAATGTTATGTACTATTTGTATGCATGGTCATTATATGAAGGATAAAGTTATATTTTCTTATATTATTTAAAACTAGAACTCACTCAGCGAAGCTGACTTTTATGCATAATAGTTCGCAGGTAAACGCTGATGCTGAGGATGGCACACGGAGCTACTTGGGGAGCTATGGATGGCATTATTATTTATGAAATCTTTATTGTAATTTAAGAACAAGTAACATGTTCTGTTTGAAATTAAAGGACAAATGTATGAGTACAATATGGTTTCTAATTTTAAATGAATGTCTAATTATTTCCGCTGCAATGTTTTATTATTAACTGATTTTATGCTATGATTAACCAACTGTGAGGCTTCACGGGAACGGGGTCTTACACTACCTATCTTTATTGTCATTATTAGTTGAAGGTACAACACTCTCATGACGTATATTTGGTTATTGTCTTATTGATTAGGCTCTTAATACTAAATAACTCGACTTGACCTATTTTTTTGTGTTATGCAGTGCAACATGTTCTATCACTTAAAACTAAAGAAAGCAGAATCGAAAGGTAAGTCGAATGACTTTTTGCCTTATGTGTCTTTCTCTTTTTGTGATTTATATGGCCTTCTTAGAGGTTACTTAGGCAGCAATTTGTTTTTCAAAATGTGATTTGTTTCACTTTTCATTTGAGAAGTTTTTTTAGATTAAATTGCATTATAAATGCTTATGATTAAAATAATTGAGCATTTTTCACACATTTTGAAATCTGGGAATTCATTTTTTTATTTGTAAAGTTCTCGATCTATTGATTATCATTACTCAACTTATATTATCTTAAATGAACAATTACAAACAAATTGCGTTTTTAAATGTTACACTTTTGTTCTGTGATTCATTGAGCATCCTTTTTGTTTGTTTCATATATGTTTATAGGTACCAGAATCGCGAAGGTATAATATGTTGTTCTCTAGGAGGTAATATCAATAGCTGTAAAACTATTGAAACAGGTTAAAACATCCATATATACAGGATAGGCTAATTTTGAATACAACAAATTTCAATTTTAATGTTTTCTAAAATGTGTATGGTCATAAAACAGTTAAAATATATTATAACTTCCTTGACTGCATTATATATACAATATGGGTCTGATATTGGTTTGATTCCATTGTTTTATTCTCCTTGCATATGTGAAGGCCATGGTCCAATACATAATCCTAAATATTTGTTAAGTACCTTCATCAAGATACAATTATTTTACAAGTGGTTGTTGTAAAATGACTTGCTGCTGCTAACTTTTTCAAATGTAGTATAATGAATGATTATTTTTTGATAACGATTGTCATTTGCCTTTTTTGTAAATTGACCCTTGACCCGAACTTGTTATGACCATTATCTAACTCGACCTGTCACTTTTTATAGACTTAGATGACCTTTAAAGGGCTCCAAATTTGCAGTTAGCTTAGGACCTCCACAAAGGTTGAGTAGACCATGCTATGACTCTTAGCCTTTTCTTTGTAAATAACATTGCACATGCTTTGCTCCGTTTAGCTTTTAATATCATGGTATGTTTTGATGTAGGTATGTTTTGATGTAGGTAAGTTAGCTTATGAAGCTCATTATTAACAGTATATATAGTACAAAGAGGTGTTTCTTCGTGAAGCTATCAGGCAAGTATCAAACATTTCAAGCAAAATTGTCATGTACACACGTTTTGGTGTAATCTTTTTTCAAAGTTTGAAGTGTTAAATGTTAATTTGTTGAAACAAGCTATAAGCATACATCAAACTAATTATTATAAAGACACAGAATGTGTGTTTGTTGAACACTATTTGTTAATGTCAATATTCTTCATAAGTGTGCTGGGTTGAAGAAAACTATAAGGTATTTGTATAGTTCATTCACAATGGCTGCAAAATTGTTTGTTGCGTATTTGCAATAAGTATTATTTTTTTATCAGTTTTGATTACTATCTTACATATTTGCAGATACTATTATTTGTTTTATCATTATGATTACTATCATTTGAAACTTAACATAGGTATAAATGGATGTTAAACTAACAAACAAAGGGCATCGCGTTGTGAATTGTCATTACCGCCGCTGCATCGAGCGGTTTACTACTAGTTACCTTGATGTACGTATGATGTGTGATCACGAGCGATAGTAAAGGAAATGTTTTAACGAATGAAAGGAAATATAAAGTTTTATAAAACTAGAACTCATTCAGCAACGCTGATTTTTATGTGTTTTCCAGTTGGCAGGTGCTTGTTGCTGAGGATGGCACGGGGCGGCTACTTGACTCATTTTGGGTGGCATTCTTTTGTATAATGTTTTTGCATTGTAATGCAAACAAACAATATTTTGTGATGAATGCTGTATTATTTTACAAAAGCAATTATTACAATGGACTGATGGTTTAAATATTTCTGCTGCAATGTTTTATTGAAGTTAATGTAAAATTATATGTTTTATGTGCAATGATTGACCAGCTGTGAGCGTCCCGGGAACAGGGCCATACAAAGAAGTTAAAACCATAATCAAGCACCTGGTTTTGGATCCAGAGAACTTGAGAGCAACAAGCTGATGCTGCAATGTACTCAGCTTATGCTGTTGAAATAGATAAGTTCATCTGCTTCTTGCACTGCCAGGAGACCAGTCTAGGACCAAGAAATTGACAACCGCCAGACGTGGACTTCTTATTGAAGTTGCATCCCCCATAATCACTGTCAGTATAGCATAGAGATTGAAATCTCGTTCCTTTGGATACCATAATCCAAGTAGGCTTGCCCTTAAGATATCTGAATATCCTCTTGACAGCATTTACATGAGATTCCTTAGGATTAGCTTGATATCTGGCATACACACAAACACCAAACATAATGTCAGGCCTATTGGCTATTAGATACATAAGTGAACCAATCATGGATCGATTGTGAGTCTGATTCACTGATTTGCCTTCTTGATCTGGACCTATCTTCACTTTAGTATCAACAGGTGTTCTGATAGACTGACAGTCAGCAAGGTGGAATTTCTTCAATATTGTTTCTACATATTTTGACTGGTTGATGAAGATTCCATCTGCTGTTTTTTAGGACTTGCACTCCTAAAAAGAATGTAAGTTCCCCCATTGCACTCATTTGAAATTTTGAATGCATAAGGTCTTCAAAATCTTTACAGAGTAGCTTGTTTGTTCAGCCAAAAATGATATCATCCACATAGATCTGGACCTACAACATGTCTCTTCCTCTTCTCTTTCTGAAGAGAGTCTAATCAATCTTTCCTCTGTCATATCCATGTTCAAGAAGGAAAGATTATAGAGTCTCATACCACTTTCTTGGAGCTTGGTGAAGACTATACAAGGATTTCTCAAGCTTGTACACTCTGTGAGGGAAATCAGGATCTTCAAAGCCGGGTGGTTGACTAACATAGACTTCTTCAGCAATCTTTCCATAAAGAAAAGCACACTACATATCCATTTGATAAATAGTAAACTTCATTGATGCTGAATATGCAAGAAAGATTCTAATTGCTTCTAATCTAGCAACAGTGCAAACACTTCGTCATAATCAATTCCTTCTTCTTGTGTATATCCCTGTGCCACTAGTCTTGCTTTATTTTTTATGACAATCCCTCTATCATCAGTTTTGTTTCTGTACAGCCATCTGGTACCTATGGGATATTGTCCTTCAGGAAGATCTACCACTTGTCATACTTCTTGCTTTTTTGAAGTGTAGCAATTCTTCCTGCATTGCTTCAATCCAACTGTTGCCTTGGAGAGCCTCTTTGATATTCTTGGGTACTGTTTGACACAAAAAGCATGAAAACAAAAAGATATTTGCAATACTTGACTTGCTTCTTGTCACCCGGTCATTAAGTTCACAAATAATGCTTTCTACTGGATGATTCTTGTGTATTCTAGTGGTTGGAATTAAGTCACCAGCAATGGTTACATCAAGATTCAAGACATTCGGATCATCTTGGTGAGAGGCACCTTCATCTTGTACTGTTAGGGAGTTATGAAGATAATTAGAATCTATTTCAATGACTGCTTCAGCATTAGCAGCACTTTGATTGCTTCCATCATTTGAGGTTCTTTCTTTTTACAACTAGGTGTGTAGCTTGATTTTGATTTCTGACTTCAGTCGATGGGTCTTCTGAAGTTGATGGTAACAAGCTGGGACACTTCAGTTGAAACACTTTTATCTTGAGATGATTGTCTAATAGGATCAGCTTGTAGTGGAATATCTTCATTCAGTTGCTTAGTAGAGGTAGGAGGAATCATTGGAAAGTCATATCTTCTTTCTACACTTGAAGAAGGTTCAACTGAATGTATGTCTCCGCATCAGACAAGTGAAATTGATCAAAAGATTTTGTAAATGAGTCAATATCAAACAACCAGTCGGGACCATTTATAGATTTGGGAAACAAATGTTCATTGAATTTAACATTTGTTGATTCATGAATAATGTTTAATCTAGGATTAAACACTCTGTAAGCCTTTGAAATAAAAGAATAACCTACAAAGAATCCCTCATCAAACTTAGATGAAAACTTTCCCAAATAGTCTCGGTGTTTAATATTGAGGCAGGACTACCAAATGACTTGAAAAACCCAATAAATGGTTTTCTATGAAAAAGTAGTTCATATGAGTCTTGTTGCTTTCTTTTACAATTAGGGTTCTCTTTTGCACAAAGCACGATGTGTTAACTGCTTCTGCCCAAAAGGTTATTGGCAGTTTAGCATCGGCTAGCATTGTTCTTGTTGCTTCAATTAGTGTTCTATTCCTCCTTTCAACTACTATTTTTGCACAAAGCACGATGTGTTAACTGCTTCTGCCCAAAAGGTTATTGGCAGTTTAGCATCGGTTAGCATTGTTCTTGTTGCTTCAATTAGTGTTCTATTCCTCCTTTCAGCTACCCTATTTGTTGAGGTGTTCTAGCTGCACTAAATTGATGAGGAATGCCTTTGGTTGTACAAATGAACTCATATCTTCATTCTTAAATTCTATCCCATTATCACTTCTGATTGTTTTGACCTTATGATCAAGTTGATTTTCAATTTTTGTGATAATATCTTTTATTATTTGGGACGCTTTGTTTTTATGAAGTAAAAAAGAAAACCCATGTAAATCTTGAAAAGTCATCGATGATCACCAATAAATACTCTTTCTTTCCAATACTCATAACATGAGTTGGGCCAAAAAGATCCATATGAAGTACCTTCAATGGAGAATTGTTTGTGTTCACCAGCTTGGCTTGTGGGAAGACTTATGTTGTTTCCCTTTGAGACACGCAGAACAGTGATCAATTAAGTGAAATTCTTTTGGGGTAAACCAATGACATGGTTTCCCTTGACCAGTCTGTTCATGTTTTTGAAATTGGTGTGTCCCAAACGGTTGTGCCAAAGCTGTGACTCATCAAAAGATGCTTTTGACAGAAGACATGTTTCTTCTTTTGGAATGATAGAATTGAGGTTTGAATCATATGTGTTATTCTTCCTCTGGGTCTTCAAGATAACCCATTCTTCAGACATATGTGAGTTGAATATTTTTTGTCACAGATCTGAGACACGTTGAGTAGATTGAAATTCAGTTGTTCACAGTCGTTCACTCTGTCAAAGCTCAGCATCCCATTAGTCACAGATCCTTCACCAGTGATTCTGCCACCTTGTGAATCTCCTCCAAATGCTACTGTAGTTCCTTGTATATGCTTGAATTCATGAAGGGGGGAACGATCTCCAGTCATGTGTCGGGAGCATCCACTGTCCACATACCATAAGCTGTTGGACCTATATGAATGATCCTGCAAGCACAAATGAACAAATTTACCGTTCCTGTCCACAATGGTAACTTCTTGATATTTTACTCTAAACTGTGACTTAGAGGAAGGAGTTCTGGGAGATTTCTAATGATATTTTGCTCATTTTATCTCATCAATTCATCTGAAGAGTCTGAAAAATATTAAAACCTTTGGTCCCTATATCTTTGAAGAAATCTGACCTGTTTTTTATTATCAAAAATCATTTTTGATTTATGAAGATCAGATGTTTGCCTGATGTTGTGAAATTTGTTTCTTTGAATTTTCTTAAACTCCTTTATGTTACATAAGTCATTATCTGCACTAGAAGTTCTTGATTGATTATTATGAAACTGACTTTTGATTTTGTGTTTCACAGATGATATTGGTTAGATGGGTTTCTTTTGTGGAATTCTCAACCCTTTTTTGTTTGAAGGTTTATCTGAAGCCACGGTTTTCATCTTTTCTTTTGAAATTGAAGGTATAAATTTCATAAATAGGACAATGGTTTTGATTGGGCTTGTTGGTTCGATAACATTCACTGACTTGTCTGAACACTGCTTAATTTTAATTGGGTGACCTGGTTTAATTTTTCTTCATTTGTTTCAATATACACATTTGTTTACTATTGATTTTGGTTCAACAGTATAGTGTCACACCCTCAAATCCACGTGCGGAGTTTTACCGCGAGGCGTGTGAAAAAACCAGGATCATAGTCAATAGTTACTCAGAACGACTCTATATGCCACAATTAAAATAAAATCAACCAAAATTTAAACTTGAAATTGTGCAAAAGCGTTTTGTAAAAAACCCAAAGAATATAAATGCATACTATGGCAAAACATGCGCCAACCCAAATGAGTAAACATTAACCATTAAAACAATAAAGATGTCTTGAAGACCAAGTCTTAGAATGCAAGGTGAATTCGTGTGGTGCTCCTAAAGGCAATCAAGTTAATGACCTGAGAATAGCATACTAAAATGTCAACACAATGGTTGGTGAGTTCAAGAGTGATATTCAAACATAAACAGTTTAACATTAGAGATATAAAAGTAGTGCATTGTAACAGATAGCTAGTGCATTAACAATAAATATTAACTCATAGTGATTTCGCAATTGAAGCTGACTGTGTTACGTTGTTGCCTCCTGTCACGACTTAACAGGTCGTGAAAATGTTCAATAGGACAAATTGCACCCGGTTGACCTCGAGTCACATAGGTTGGGCTCGTCAGACCCAGTAGTACTACCCAAATTTCCCAGCAAATATTAACAATACAATTCGAAAGTGAGGACTTTTCCATGATATCAACACTATATTAATATTATATACAACTTCAATATGTAAAGCGTTTATAGTTTACCAGTATGCTATCTCCCCCAAAAGAGATTAAGTAAAGAGTGGGGCATGAACTCACCTGATACGCATAAGGAATACTTAGGGTTTACTTGAAAGACATAGTGGATAGACAACCTTCAAGGTTACCTAGATCATGTAAGTACATAAGTACGTGTAAACAAAGAACATGTGGAACCTAACCACATTACAACCAAAGACTCAAGGTTTCAGAAAAAAAACACGTTTGACTTAGTTGACCCATTTGACCCGTTGGTGACATTATGTGTTGTAAAACATTTAAGCAATCATACACATATATCATACATGGTTAACATTCAAATGAATAATATGTATGCTACATTATCCAGGTGTATTACTTAGATCATCATACTACCAAGTATTATACCAGTCATGCGAATCTAAACATTAACATGCCAACTAGTTATAATAAAACTAACATGTCACACAAAGATCAAATCACGCACCACATGCCATGTGAAGCCACTCACGACTTCACATCCTAAACCCTGTCAATCCTACTAAGTAGGGCCCTCAGATTCGCACGCGTGTATGATGATCACATTCACATTCATTAACCATGTTCATTGCACTCAACATACATCACAACAATCAATTTCCAGTCCCTAACATGATGTCTTAACTACTAACCAACATCAATATCATACATGATCATCAAAGTCCAAACATCACCCATGATTATCCAAGCATCCCATACAACTAAATTAACATGTTCTACCACATTAGAATTCATCCATGAACATACTAACATACTCCTAATATCCCAAACATGTTCAAACTATCATCTTTCAAGCTTTGTGCAAATAAAGTTTCTCTTTTGGGAAAGTACATTCCAACCTCTATCAAACACTCAATGTATTCATGAATTCATTACAATTATACCATCTCAAGCTCATAACAATATCTAGACATGATCAACAATGCCTAATCATCATAATCCATTAATCATCATGAACAAAAGTTTCCACTTTTGGCAAGATATGAACAACAACATCCATTCCAAGATTTCTAGCATTCATATCAACAGTCTAGCACCTAATCATCATCATGAACACATCAACAACATCAATTCATCATTAGATCATCATGTCATGGAAATAAAGTTACTATTATTAGTAACCTATGAACACCAACTTCAATTCATCAATTTCTTGCAAGATCAATGCATCCTAGCATTCATACAACCTACTAATCATCATACATTCATCAAACAATCATCAATCATACATAATCTCATCAATTTTGAATTAGGGTTTGTCTAGAATCAAAGTTCATGATCAATACATTAAAAACGTATCATTCATGCATAATCAACGTTAAACGACATGTATTCAATCCAACTAACATACTAACATCATCAATTAACATCAATTTCAACCCCATGAACATACATAATCGAATTAAGGTTCGGTCACCAAGAAAAACTCACAGAAACTTGTAAAATCTAACCTTTAAACGTGTAATGGTTTGTAATTGATGATTCCAACGTGTAGTAACCCTTGAAAACGATTCAATTTCGAGTTCTCTTGCTTGTTCTAGGCTGATTTCGCAAAGGGAGGGGGTTTGAGATGGATGTCGCGGCCGAATGGGGTGGGGGCTAGGGTTTGGAATTGTTTTGTTTAAGTTAATTTACATAATTACCATTTAAACCCTTGTGTTTTGTATTTTATAAAATTTAAGTTTTTAAACTATTTGTAAAGTGTTTTTAACTTAATAATATAAAGATATAAATTAATGATAATCATATATTTTTATCTTTATAAAAACACAAGACATACGAACAAATAGGCACGTTTCCACGTTACGCGATTAATTTCCTAATTAACATTTAAAACATGCAAACACATAAACGTAATAGCATAATCACATTGTCAATTAGATTATCACTAATTTAACAATATTAATTATTATCAGGTCACCAACGTTAAATGACAACTAGTGTGTGCTTACGACACGTGTATGCAAGACTTAACGGAACTAACGGAGTTTGGTAACGGAATTTTACCGGATGTCACATTATCCCCATGTTGAAAGAATTTTCATCCCGAAAATTGCGTTACATGGTTAGAGTGTTCCATCACTGGTCTACTGCATTGGCACACAGAAATCAAAATTGTGTGAGTTTTGGATGAGTTGTCACATCTCCCCATGTTGAAAGAAAATTTCATTTCCCGAAATTTAAATCAATACCCTTGTCTGCTGGCATCGTCTTTTCGAATAGTTGAGGATACTTAAGCTTCATTTGATCTTCTCGTTCCCATGTGAATTCCGGTCCACGTCGCGAATTCCAACGGATTTTGATATTAGGTATCTTGCTTTGCTTAAGTATTTTCACCTCACCGTCCATCACCTCGACTGGTTCTTCAATAAAACCTAATTGTTCATCCACTTGAACCTCTTCTAGTGGTACGACCATCGTTTCATCAGTTAAACACTTCTTTAGGTTTGATACGTGAAATACATCGTGGATTCCACTTAGCAAATCAGGTAGGGCTAGTCGATAGGCCACTAGACCTATTCTTTTCACTATTTCAAATGGTCCAATGTACCTCGGATTTAGCTTTCCTCGCTTGCCAAACCGAACTATGCCTTTCCATGGTGAGACCTTCAATAAAACATTGTCACCGATCTGAAACTCTAAAGGTTTCCTTCTCTTGTCAGCATAACTCTTCTGTCTGTCTCGAGCTGCAGCCATACGGTTTCGTATCTGTACAATCTTCTCGGTTGTTTCATGAATTAACTTAGGACCTGTTAGCTGGCTATCACCAATTTCCGCCCAGCAAACTGGTGATCTACATTTTCTCCCATAGAACGCCTCGAAAGGTGTTGCCTGTATGCTAGTATGATAACTATTATTATAAGAAAACTCCACCAATGGCAGGTGAATTTCCCAGTTATTCCCAAAGTCAATCACAAAAGCACGTAGCATATCCTCCATTGTCTATATGGTACGCTCACTCTTGCCATCCGTTTGTGGATGATAAGCAGTACTCATATCTAATCGTGTAGCCAAAGATTTCTGCAATGACTGCCAGAAGTGTGACGTGAAACGAGCGTCGCGGTCAGAAATAATTGAGATCGGTACACCATGTCTCGACACGATCTCCTTAAGGTACAATCGGGTTAATCTCCATCTTGTAAGTTTCCTTAATTGCAAGAAAATGAGAAGACTTTGTCAATCGATCCACAATAACCCATATCGTGTCACAACCAGTATTAGTCCGGGGTAACATGGTAATGAAATCCATTGAGATTTGTTCCCATTTCCACATTGGTATCTCGGGTTGTTGCAACAGTCCGGATGGTTTTTGGTATTCCACCTTTACTTTCGAGCAGGTCAAACACTTGCTCACATACGTAGCTACATCCGCTTTCATGTTAGGCCACCAGTAGTGCGCCTTTAGGTCATGGTACATCTTGTCGGATCCAGGATGTATAGAATACTTAGATTTGTGTGCCTCACTCATAACTAAATCTCTTAGATTTCCATAGACAGGCACCCAAAGTCTATCCATGAAATACTAAATTACATCCTCCTTCACTACCAGTTGTTTATCCATTCCCCTTAACGACTCAGAACCAAAATTTTCTACTTTAAAAGCTTCTATCTGCGCCTCCTTAACTTGTTCGCGCAGTTGGGTACTGATAGTAAGCTGTAAAGCTCGCACCCGTCTGGGTTTAGCTGTTTCCTTCCGGCTTAAGGCATCGTCAACCACGTTTGCCTTTCCCGGATGGTACTTGATAGCACAATCATAATCGTTTAGTAGTTCCACCCAACGTCGTTGCCTCATATTCAACTCCTTTTGCTCGAAGATATGTTGAAGATTCTTGTGATCGATGTAGATAGTGCACTTGGTACCGTACAAGTAATGTCTCCAAATCTTTAAGGCAAAAACCACTACACCCAATTCTAAGTCATGGGTGGTATAGTTCTTCTCATGAACCTTTAATTGTCTCAACGCGCGTAGGCTATCACCTTTTCTCGTTGCATCAAGACACAACCCAATCCTTGAATGGCTGCATCACAATACACACGAAGTCATCCCGTTCCCTCTGGCAGTGCTAATATCGAGGTAGTATAGAATTTATGTTTTAACAATTTAAAAGCCGATTCTTGACTCTCACCCCATTTGTATGTCGTTCCTTTGTGAGTCAAGGCTGTGAGAGGTTGTGCGATCTTAGAGAATCCCTCTATAAATCGTCGGTAATATCCTACTAATCCTAGAAATTGCCTTATATCGCTCGGCGTTTTGGGTATACTCCAATTCTTTATCGCCTCAATCTTGGCAGGATCAACATGTATCCCTTTCTCATCAACAATATGACCTAGAAATTGCACTTCTCGTATCCAAAAGTCACAATTAGAGAATTTGGCATACAACTGTTCCTTTTTCAATAGTTCTAAGATCATTCGTAAGTGCTCTTCATAATCCTCCTTGGTCCTAGAATATATCAGTATATCATCGATAAACACAATGACGAACTGATCGAGATAGGGTTTGCACACACGGTTCATGAGGTCCATGAACACAGCAGGTGCATTAGTCAACCCAAAGGCATGACCAAGAACTCATAATGACCGTAACGAGTACGAAACGCAGTTTTGGAAATGTCTTTTTCTCGGACTCTGAGTTGATGATAACCGGATCTCAAGTCAATCTTCGAATAATAACTTGACCCCTGAAGCTGGTCAAACAAGTCATCGATACGAGGTAGAGGGTATCGGTTCTTGACTGTACTTTGTTTAACTCCCTATAATCAATACACATCCAGAATGTGCCAACCTTCTTCTTAACAAAAAGGACAGGAGCTCCCCAAGTTGATGTACTAGGTCAAATAAAGCCCTTATCTAAAAGCTCCTCGAGTTGTGATGACAACTCTTGTAGTTCGTTCGGTGCTAATCGATAAGGTGCTCTAGCAATCGGGGCTACGCCGGGAGTCAACTCGATTTGAAATTCCACTTCGTGGTGAGGTGGTAATCCAGAAAGATCCTCTGGAAACACCTCTGGAAAGTCGCGCACTATGGGAATATCCTCCATTCTACTTTCTTCCGCTTGCTTATCGGTTACGAGTGCTACAATAGCCACACGACCCTTTCGTAGTAACTTTTGGGCTTTCATGTATGAGATGATGCCTATACTGCACCACTCCTATCACCTCTGACTGTAAGGATTTTGTCACCAACAGGAATTCGTATGATCTTCTCATGACATATGACTTCCGCTTTCTTGCTAGAGAGCCAATCCATGCCTATCATAACATTAAACTCCCCAGCGTAACAGGCATAAGATCTATAGCGAAAGTATGACCAGCAATGTTCTATCTTACAATCTGTAAGGATATGCGTTACATGGATCTGTTTACCGTCGGCCAATTCAACGGTGTATTTAGATTCTAAGGTGGAGGTTATATCACTTAAAACACTACAAATTTTAAGGACACGAAACCTCCTATCGGCTTCAGTATCGAATAGTACCGTAGAAAAACAACCATTAACAGAGAACCTACCAGTAACAGTTGTGTGGTCATTTAGAGCCTCACCTGAGCCAATGATGAAGGCTCTCCCTTTGGCTCCATCTTTGTTTCCGCCATTGACAGTACCATTGCCACCATTGTTGTTGTTACCGTTGTTGTTGTTGTCGTTGTCATTATTGCCATTACCATTCCTTCGCAGTTGTGGGCAGTTTCGCCTGTAATGTCCTTCCTTCCCACATTCAAAACAACCTTTGGAAGTCCCCTGTGGTTGTTGTGGTTTCCTTAACAATTCACCCCGACAATCTTTAGCAGCGTGTCCAATCTTACCACAGCGTTGACACTTGAAGTTATCACACCTTCCCACATGATGATAATTACACCGAGTGCACTTTGGATGTTTACCACCATAACCACTAGGTCCTTGATTATTTACAGCCGTTTGGTTAAAGTTACGGTTATTGTCGAACCTCCGTTGTTGCTGAACAGGTTGATGTTAGTGTTAAGGTTGGGGTTGACCGCTAGAAGATGATGATGATTTGGTGTTGTTGGCACTATCCCACTTTCTCTTGTTGTCGGGCACGCTCGCCACAGCGCCCCGCTTGGGTAGACGTCCTTGCTCCACTGCTTGTTCAGTTAGCTTATGAGCTAACTGGATGGCTTGCTGAATTGTGGTTGGGTTAGAAGCAGTCACCATACTTTGAATTTCGGGTACTAATCCCCGTATGTAATGCTCAACCCTCTTATGCACTTTATTCACCATTCCCGGCATAGAGTTGCTAGTTCATGGGTTCAGGTGGTGTAGGCATCAATTTTCAAGCCATGCATCTTAAGTTTCCAGAAGTCCAACTCCAGCTTTTGCACTTCGTTTTCGAGGACAGTACTCCTTAGTTATCATCCCCTTGAATTCAGCCCAGGGAAGTCCATTTGCCATCGCTTGTCCTAGCATCTGGACTTGCGCATTCCACTATGATAGAGCGGCACCTTCCAGAGTCCGGTGGCATATTTCACCTGATCAGCAGGTGGGCAGTTGCATTTGAAGAAAACGGACTCCGTCTTCTCAAACCATCGTACCAGTCGTACAGCACCTTTAATATCGCTGTAGGTGTGTGGCTTACAGTCCATAAAGGACTTATAAGTACACACCGGTGGTCTTGCTTTAACACAACAAATATTGATCAGACAGCCTATACGGTTACTCAGGATATTTGGTTTAACTTTCAATCATTGTTTACCTGCTGGATGTCCCGCCTGGGGAGCAGCCACCACTGCCTGAATCAGGGCAGCTATTTCAGCAAGGGTCATGTTTACAGCACCACCGCCATGGTCTCCGGCGCCACGTCCACGTCCGCGCCCACGCCCACGTCCACATCCACGTCCACGTCCACGGGCATCCATTTTTCACTTTACATTCACAAATACAATAATGAGTAACATCAAACACATTTATCTCATTGAAGTACAGTAAACAATAAGAAATTAATAAATCATGACAACCACAACATTCATAACAAAAATGATAACCAAGATAAATAAATTGTAAATGAGTCACAATGTATCCACCAATGTCATAATTTAAGTTTGTTGCTAGGGGGGGGAACAACCCTTCCCATATAGGTTTCCAAAAGAGAGAAAAGACCACATAGTCCAAGTCATATATAAAGGAAATCAATCGACTATATCCGACCCATCGCTGTCATCTTCCGTCTCTACCGGTTCCTCCTCCTCGGGATCCTCATCCCCAAGGTCTTCTACAGGAGCAGGAGCTATGGCAATCTGAAGTGCTGCCAACTGGGCTTCCAAGGTAGCAATCCCGTTATCAGCTACTGCATCCCTCTGTTCACGAGCAGCCACGCGTCCTATAAGTGCTATAATCCCATCTTCCATGTGGTAACACCCGTTTATGGTCTTCCCATGGCGCACCTCGAGTTCATCCACTTGAAGTCGTAGTTTGTACACCTCGTGCTGCACTGTACAAACATCACTCGTGAGTCTCCTGACTCGTTGCTGCTCAGTATCCAGTGCTGCCACTAGTGCGGCAATCAATTGCTTATTGGACTGCACCGTCGCGGAAGTGAAGGCATTGGTTGATCAGCGTTGCTCCTAGTCCTGGGTCTCGGGTCGGGTACGCGTTTCCTATACAATATGTGATTAACAAACTTGGGGTAGAAACTCCAGTCTCGTGAGGGTCACGTTTTATCAATGCAAAAGGTTGATCCCAATCAATCTCCCCTCGAGGATAAGCTAACGGGGCCAGTTGAGTCCATCATCGGGTACAGGTGTGGGAGGTGGGGACTTAGATCGTGCAGGTGATGCAGGTCGCTTACCCGAAGCTCTCGATGACGATGCCATGCTGCAGAGAGTGTGACGTGTATGCCAATGAGTTTACAGTAGAGGAAAATAAGGCACATGTAACTAGGTAACTGTGTGCGGTTATAGTCTAGTATGTATGCAACCTAGTTCCTTATAACCAATGGCTCTGATACCAATCTGTCACACCCTCAAAATTCACGTACGGAGTTTTAACCGCGAGGCGTGTGAACAAACCAGGATCACAGTCAATAGTTACTCAGAACGACTCTATATGCCATAATTAAAATAAAATTAACCAAAGTTTAAACTTGAAACTGTGTGGAAGCGTTTTGTAAAACAACCCAAAGAATATAAATGCATACTATGGCAAAACATGGGCCAACCCAAATGAGTAAACATTAACCATTAAAACAATAAAGATGTCTTGAAGACCAAGTCTTAGAATGCAAGGTGAATCCGTGTGGTGCTCCTAAAGGCAAGCAACTTAATGACCTGAGAATAGCATACTAAAATGTCAACACAATGGTTGGTGAGTTCAAGTGATATTCAAACATAAGCAGTTTAACATTAGAGATATAAAAGTAGTGCATTGTAACAGATAGCTAGTCCATTAACAATAAATATTAACTCATAGTGATTTTGCAATTGAAGCTGACTGTATTACGTTGTTGCCTCCTGTCACGACTTAACAGGTCGTGACAATGTTCAATAGGACAAATTGCACCCGGTTGACCTCGAGTCACACAGGTGGGGCTCGTCAGACCTAGTAGTACTACCCAAATTTCCTCGCTATTCAATATTAACAATTCGAAAGTGTGAGGACTTTTCCATGATATCAACACTATATAAATATTATACACAACTTGAATATATAAAGCGTTTATAGTTTACCAGTATGCTATCTTCCCCAAAAGAGATTAAGTAAAGAGTGGGGCATGAACTCACCTGATACGCATAGGAATACTTAGGGTTTACTTGAAAGACAGAGTGGACAGACAACCTTCAAAGGTTACCTAGATCATGTAAGTACATAAGTACGTGTAAACAAGAACATGTGGAACCCTAAGCACATTACAACCAAAGACTCAAGGTTTCAGAAATAGACACGTTTGACTCAGTTGACCCGTTGGTGACATTATGTGTTGTATACCATTTAAGCAATTATACACATATATCATACATGGTTAACATTCAAATGAATCATATGTATGCTACATTATCTAGGTGTATTACTTAGATCATCATACTAAAAAGTATCATAATCATGCGAATCTAAACATTAACATGCCAACTAGTTATAATATAACTAACATGTCACATAAAGATCAAATCATGCCCACATGGCATGTGAAGCCACTCACGACTTCACATCCTAAACCCTGCCAATCTTACTAGTAGGGGCCTCAGATTCACACGCATGTATGATGATCACATTCACATTCATTAACCACGTTCATTGCACTCAACATACATCACAACAATCAATTTCCAGTCCCTAACATGATGTCTTAACTACTAACAAACATCAATATCATACATGATCATCAAAGTCCAAACATCACCCATGATTATCCGAGCATCCTATACAACTGAATTAACATGTTCTACCACATTAGAATTCATCCATGAACATACTAACATGCTCCTAATATTCCAACATGTTCAAACTATTATCTTTCAAGCTTTGTGCAAATAAAGTTTTCCTTTGGGAAAGTACATTCCAACATCTATCAAACACTCAATGTATTCATGAATTCATCACAATTATACCATCTCAAGCTCATAACAACATCTAGACATGATCAACAATGCCTAATCATCATAATCCATTAATCATCATGAACAAAAGTTCCACTTTTGGCAAGATATGAACAACAACATCCATTCCAAGATTTCTAGCATTCATATCAACAATCTGGCACCTAATCATCATCATGAACACATCAACAACATCAATTCATCATTAAATCATCATGTCATGGAAATAAAGTTACTATTATTAGTAACCTATGAACACCAACTTCAATTCATCAATTTCTTGCAAGACCAATGCATCCTAGCATTCATACAACCTACTAATCATCATACATTCATCAAAGAATCATCAATCATACATAATCTCATCAATTTCGAATTAGGGTTTGTCTAGAATCAAAGTTAATGATCAATCCATTAAAACGTATCATTCATGCATAATCAACTTTAAACGACATGTATTCAATCCAACTAACATACTAACATCATCAATTAACATCAATTTCGACCCCATGAACATACATAATCGAATTAAGGTTCGGCCACCAAGATAAACTCACAAAAACTTGTAAAATCTAACCTTTAAACGTGTAATGGTTTGTAATTGATGATTCCAACGTGTAGTAACCCTTGAAATCGATGGATGTCTAGGCTGATTTTTCGCAAAGGGAGGGGGTTTGAGATGGATGTCGCGGCCGAATGGGGGGGGGCTAGGGTTTGGAATTGTTTTGTTTAAGTTAATTTACATAATTACCATTTAAACCCTTGTGTTTTGTATTTTATAAAATTTAAGTTTTTAAACTATTTGTAAAGTGTTTTTAACTTAATAATTTAAAGATATAAATTAATGATAATCATTATATATTTTATCTTTATAAAAACACAAGATATACGAACAAATAGGCACGTTTCCACGTTACGCTATTAATTTCCTAATTAACATTTAAAACATGCAAACACATAAACATAATACCATAATCACATTGTCAATTAGATTATCAATAATTTAACATTATTAATTATTATTAGGTCACAAAATTAAACGACAACTAGTGTGTGCTTACGACACATGTATGCAAGACTTAACGGAACTAATGGAGTTTGGTAACGGAATTTTACCGGATGTCACATTATCCCATGTTGAAAGAATTTTCGTCCCGAAAATTGTGTTACATGGTGAGAGTGTTCCATCACTGGTCTACTGCATTGGCACACATAAATCGAAATCGAGTGAGTTTTGGATGATTTGTCACAAATAGGTTCAATTTCTTGTTTGAGTGGCAAATTCAGGGATAACAGTGTAGTTATCATTGAAAGGTGGAGGACAAGAATTATATCCAATCCCAGTCATATCCTTGGGATCCTTTTATGAATCTAGAATCTCTTGCAGCTTGACTGAAGATGTTTGAAACTTTTCAAGTTTCATTTAAGTAAGTGATTGCTCAGCTTTTGATTGAGCTAGCTTTTCAATTAGTTGCTCATTCTCAGCTGCAAGAGTGTACTTTTCACCATGCAGTTTTTTAATGTCAGAGATGAGAGATTTGATTTTTATTTCAAAGCCTTTAATTTCTCTTTTGAGCATCTCTGACTTGACTTTTTCTTCTTTTATTTTAGCAGCCAGCTTATGATTATGCTCATAATAACCTTGCAGTTCAGAAATACATTTATCACTACAAAGGTTGGATTTTACCTCATATGGCCTAGGAGTTGGACCATCATTGATTTGAGCCATGAGTGCATGATTCTGAAACTGAGGTTTTACTTCCTCTGCATACAAACTCCAATCACACTCTCCATCTTGTCTAATGGCAAGAGCATTTGAAGATGCCTGACTGCTTCCATGTGCTTGATTTGTCAATTGTGGTGATTTTTGGTGATGATACTGTTGTTATTGATTTTTGGAGTGAAAACTTGTGCTTGGTTGTAGAGATGACTGACCCTGAGAGTTTCTTTAGAAAGAGTTGTTGTTTCTTCTAGGAGCATGCACTCTCTAGAGAAGTGACCAGTTATACCATAATTAAGAAACTTTACCTTGGATTTGTCATATCCAAGTTTGGTGTTTTCATTTAGACTAAGCTTTCTCCCTTTCCTGAAAAACTTCTTGGCTCTCATTTCTATCATAGCCATTTACCATTGCAGATCCATTTCTTCCACATCATCTGGATCCATTTCTTCCAAATCTTCTTGAATCAAATGAGCAGAAATGAGTCTGCCTCCCAGGTAAGCTTCAAAACTAGCAACAAATGCATTGTAAGTTGCCTTTTGCTCTTTTGATCTTGGGTCTTCATGGGTAGTTGAGGGAGTGGCAGTAAACCGTGTTGGTTGAGATGATGTTGATGGCTTGCTTGGTGTTGGTGCTGTAATGAAACTGGTTGTCTTCACTTGATCTCTTAAGGAGAGAAAATCATCATCCTCAGTGATGAATGCATTTTCCAAAGAATGAGTGTCTGATGGAAATTCGTAAGCTTCAATAACTCGAGGTCCACCAAGGTTCCTACTCCTTTCATCCAGTTCAAGAGCTTCTATTTTGGCAATCATTATATCAAGGTGGTACTCTCTAGATCAAGAGTGTTTTTCAGCATTTTAACATTTTGTTTCCAACTTTCTAGAAGGCTATGAAGCATCTTCTTGTTTAGTTCTTTGACTTTGTATGTCACTCCCATGATCTCTAAATCATTCACCAATTTCACAAATCTATGCAACTGTTTAGAGATGGATTCCCCCTTGGAGTGATGATAGGTTTCATATTGATTTTATCCTTGTTAATTTCAGCCACTTCACTGCTTCCTTCACACATTATCAGCAATGCATCCCATACAACTTTAGCAGTTCCATACTTTTCAAGTCTTTTTACCACATCCATTTTCAGTGCTTGAGTGAGTATAGAGTAGCTTTTAGATCAACCTTTATCTTCTTGTAGTCATCATCATCAAGAGTGAGATCCTTAATGGGTATTCTTGTGGTTTCGTAAAGTGCACCCTGATCAGCAGAAAGTGTCACAAGAATGTGAGGCCCTTTGCATATTGAAATCCAATAGTCCGCATCTACACCTGTAATATAGTTCATGAATCTGATTTTCCATTGCTTAAACTTTGATTTATGTTTAAGCATAGGAGGTTTTGGAGTGTGACCAAGTTCATAGAAATTATGTGAATCCATTTTAATAAGCTGTTTTTAACTTGTTTGAATAATGATTAGATTGATTGTTAAATCCAATTAGTCCAAATAGTCCAGAACAGGCTTAAGAAATTAGATCTGCTGATGTTTTGTAAGTTTCTATTGTGGTTTTAAGGTTTGAGCAACTGTTCACAGATTTGTTCTTGAAGATGTGTACGGATGAACAGTGTCTTTCTTAGTGTTTCGGTAGTTTTTCAACTTGTATGCTAAGTACAGGTATTCGAACACTCTATCAGCAACTCAATCATCAGTTCAATCGAGTTCAGCTTAGATTTAGGCATATCTAAAGAAGAACCGAGAGCTAAGGCTCTGATACCAATTGACTGGGTGTGAGATTGATATTCTCACAAGGACCGAATATGATGATTGAGTCAATGACTGTATGGTGGAATCAAACAATCAATGAACATTGAATGTAAGAAATACTCATAAATGCTCTTTGTATTAATGAAGGTCATCGGTTACAATGAATGCTAGGGTTTGAGCATTAAACAGTAACAATACACCTTGTGAACATAAGACTAAACAAAATATTATGATTGTCTATGATGTCTATCAACAGTCACCTCACATACGAGGTTTTCTATTTTATTTATAGGCTGACAAGTTGCCTTTAACAAAAAGACTAAACTACCCCTCACCTATACATCAGAGAACTAGTCTAAGTACAAAAGTCTTCATCAGCATTTCCTTTGTTCATCCATATTAACTAATGTTGATGTGTTGATCTTCATCATTTCTTTATCTTCTTCAGCATTGGTGTTTGATCATCAGCATTGACTAATATGGATGAGCAAACACTTGGCGCATTTGTTGATGAGCATCCGCATTAGTAAATGCGGATGTACAAAGTACTCGTCAGCATATGTGTTTGGCTATCCGCATTTGTTAATCGGAAGAACAAACACTTGTCAGCATTTATTCTATGTCATCCACATATACAAATGCGGTTAGCCGACACTTGTCTTCTATTCTTCATGTAGATTTTTCATCCACAGTGGTTCTCGGACTTGTGGGATTTTCAGCAGAACAACCATCAACTCACCAATTGAATTGGCATGTATGATCCTTTCAGGGTCCAACAACATCCCCACTTTGAGGTTTCGGGTTCGAACCCAGGCACCCTCAAACATCTTATAAAAAAGCTTTTCAGCCTTAAATAAATTATAGAAAATTTTGATGAATATAGAAATAATTTTTTTAAACTTTAAATATTTTTAAGGACACCAAATTATTATCTGTAATTTTTCTAAATTTAATTAATTAAATATCTTTTTAATAAAACATTTTAACATAGGTCATTCTTGGATAATTTCTTATAACATGGATTACAAATAATAATTAATAAATTAATATTGGTCTAAACGTTACCTTTAAATTATTATCGTTTAAACCATGATTATTTTAAATAACTAATCAAATTTTATATTTAAACTTTACTAGTTATTATAAATGGTTTAATTTCATATTCTCTATATTAAAGACATAAATGATATATTCTTGGATAATTTCTTATAAACTTTACTAGTTATTATAAATGGTTTATTACACCCGGAAATTTTCTTTGAAGCCGACGAAAGAAGAAAAAGAAAATAAAATCTAAAGTCGGGGGACCAAACCCGCCAATAAGAGAAAGTTGGGTTGTGGGAGAGTATTTGAGGGGAGAGGGCAGCCCTCACGCTCTCCACACCCACAAAATTTGCAAAGAAGAGAGGAGAGGAGAAGAAAAGGGAGAAAAACGGAGAAAAGCTTGGTTCGGGTAGATTCGAGCGCGTAAATTCAAAGTATAGCGGGTCTAATCGAAGATTTTCTTGTTGTGATCATTTGTGTGAGTCCTAGGACCCCTATTTTACATGTTTTCAAATGATTTTGGGGCTGGAACACATAGAAAACCCGTTTTTGAAATGTGCGTGTTTGACTCATGTGTATGTGTTTGTGTGTGATGCATTTGGAGTTTGTTTTCGGGCTTGTGTATGCATGAATGGTGTTGTGGTAGGTGTTTCTAAGGTTTAGGATGGTTGATTTGGGCTAGAATCAAGTTTGGAAGAGCTTGGAGGCCGAAAAGGGCAGTTTGCGTTCGGCTGGAACTGCATTCTACATTAGCTAGGGCTAGGCGATCGACTGGAGTGCGATTGGAGGCCATACGGCTGATTGGCGTGCGACTGAGGCCATGCGTACGATTGCCATGCGACTGAGGTCCATACGCATGATAGTCATGCGACTGAAGTTCATGTGCCTGTAAGGCATGCGATTGAAGGTTATGCGACTGAGGTTCATTCGCACGAAGGTTATGTGACTGAGGTCCATGCGCCTGGAGGCCATGCGACTGAGATCCATTCGTACGAAGGGTATGCGACTGAAGCCCATGCGCCTGAAGTCATGCGACTGAAGGCCATACGCATGAAGGTCATGCAAATTAGAGTCCATACGGATAGGAGTCCATTCGCCCATAGGTCCATTCGCATAGGGTCCATTCGCCTGATGTCCATTCGTCTAAGTGTTCAGTCGCCTGGAAGGCCATGAGACTGGAGGGTGTCCATACACCCAAGCAGGGCTCATACGCCCGAAAGAACAACGGTTTATTTTATGACTTTCGAGAGAAAGTGCAGTTGTGGGTTTTGACTCGGGAGGTTCCCGATGGTTCATGTAAGTTGACTTTCAAGGTCATAGACGTTATGTTGGGCATGTTGATGATGATGTTATGTGTGATGTTATGCATGGTGGTGTGTATGATGCATAGTATGTATGATGTGTGTTATGTACGTTTATCTTATGCCCTGTATGATGATGTCGATTCTGTATGTTGATGTTCCTTATTGCTATGTATGATTATTTTTATTTTGGCTTTACGTGGAGTGCTAATGAATAACATGAAAGTGTTATGTAACGTAAAGTGGAAGATAATAAAAGGGGAACATGATAAATGAATGCATGCATTAATAAACAATGGAATGTAACAAAAGTCATACAAGCACTGGATATCGGTACACGCCATTAAAAGGTGTTAGCCCAACAGTGTGTGGGTTCACTACCCCGAGAAGATGCACATCGGGTTCTTTCTTTGTGATCGACCATTTATATAGAACCTCTTCCGCTTATCCCGGTACTGCGGCACCATGTATAGCTGTCTATTGATAGACTTCGGCCCAGTAGCCATATAGTTTGGGGTGTAGCATATGGTATTGGTACGGAAGATATATAACCTTTACCGCTTACCCCGGTACTGCGGCACCATGCATAGCTGTCTATTGATACACTTCGACCCAGTAGCCATATAGTTTGGGGTGTAGCATATGGTATTGGTACGGAAGATATGAAAAGTGAAAGAAAGAAAGAACAATGAAGATAATAAAGATATTATCTATGTGTACGTATGATGTATGATCGCATGAAAGAAATGAACGGTTTTAATGAAAGTAAAGTATGTTTTATTATAAAACTAGAACTCACTCAGCAACGCTGATTTTTATGTGTTTCCAGTTGGCAGGTAAGGTTGCTGAGGATGGCACGGGGCGGCTACTCAACTTATTTTTAGATGGCATCCGTATTTATAATGCTTTTGTAATGAAATAGAACATGTATTTGGTGATTGGAAAACGATGTATTAAATTTCAAAAGCCTTTATTATTAAATGGAATGTTTGGTTTAATGTTTCCGCTGCAACGTTTTATGAAACTTAAATGTAATTATATGTTTTATGTGCGATGGGGATTCAACTGTAAGTGTCCCGGGAACGGGGTCTTACAATGAGCTATTGATTGGGGTTTCCATGTAATCAACATCTCTTGCAATCAAATTCCGATCAAATTGGGGTTTTAATTGATGTTCTTCATTGTTCATCTTATTATCCATATTTTTATACTTTTGAGCCAAAATCTTCACCAATTTTCATGATTCAAAGCTCTTAGGAACCAACAGAAACTTTATTTTAAATGAGCAATTATGTTTTGTAATTGTTGCGTCGTTTGGTGTATGTAATGGCTAAGATCCTAGTATGTCACGCGCCTAAAGGTATTACCCCGTTTGTGGAAATTAAGGGTGTGACAGATTGGTATCAGATCCAATGGTTATAGCAAACTAAAATAAATTTGCATTTTAATTGCATTGTATTTAGACTATAGACACGTTTAGCTTCATTAGTTTGCCTTGTCTGTTTGCTATACATGTTACGGATTTGCTTGCTGTGGTGTATTTCTATGACCGATCGACTACAGCAATGACATAACCATCTCTTCATTCTATGTTTACGGGAAAAAGGCTAGTTCTTCCTCATTTCCCGTTGTTACCTTATGTTTCTCCATACAAGTGACCCTGAGTTGTTGTGAGTCATGAGAAGGTTACTTACGAATTACCTATAACTTACCTTTTACATTATACCTCTTGAAATTGGATACAATACCATTGGTACCTTACTTGGATGGTTCACCAGGAGCATGTTCTGCCTCCGTTGAATGCGTTTCGCAGACGAAAGCCATGTCTGCCAATCTTTCTTTACCTACCTTGCCACTTCTTTGCCTTGTGGAGCTGGCAATAGTTGTCCTAGCGACTACCATAGACATTGCGAGACAACTTATCAAATCTTATTCACGATAATGCTATTTTAGTCATCCGACCTGAGCGCATTGACGATTCCTTGCCCAAGTGAATATCTTCTCAATCGATTCTTTCATACAACCTTGGTTAATGGACCCTTAGTTTAATAACAATATCTTTGATACCTATATCATTGATAACACTTTGTACTTGACAAGGTATGTTAGCTTGGATGGAGGGAGCCAGGGGTAACTATGCAAAGCAAATTACCATCACGGGTGCACATGTAATTGTAATTTGTCATGCATGAGAACTCAGGAGAACACTGTCGTATTATAACAGTCATAGTCAGTACAATTTTCATTTCTATACCTTGAGGACACGAGAGGCTCAATCCGTATAAAACTTCACTAAGGATATGGAAGCAATACTTCATCTCCACTCGTATGAAACTTTAATCCATATAGAACCTTAATGGATTCGTAATACGACAATAGTCCCAGTACTTATGAGACGTTACTCGTTCTATCATCATTTTAGTTAGCATGCAATACTATTTAATTCATATGTGCGTAATCTTCATGAAACTTAAATCAAAGTCATGATACTCTATGCGCATGTATTCTTTGTTAATTGGGTTAATCTCAAAACTTAGAGTCTTGGTCGTTTAAATGTTCCAACACTAGTTTCATTTGGTGTTTATCATGTTGAGCGTAAGTTACTTTTGCTGGTCCCCCAGTGGTGGGATTCAAATTGGATTTTTTTGGTTGACTATTTTTAATGTAAGGTCAGTTAACAAAGTGTCTTATGACGACCCCGACTGTTACATCTCTGCGTTTCCACTATAAAAACAAGTGCGACTATCATCACCATGGGTTGTGCAATGTGGACATTTGAGAGCGATTTGTGAAAAATAATAATAATAATAATAAATTTGGCCATGCTGCCAAGAGCTGTCGCGTGAACATCCCGGCCAAGTCTCCTCAAACTCAAGAAGCATAGAAAGGATGTTACGAGTGCGGTCAAATAGGGCACTTCAAGAGGAATTGCCCGAAGCTAAAGAAAAAACAATGGCGATGGTAGTGGTGCTGACAATCGCAATGGCAATGGTAATGAGAATGGTGGTGTCAAGGGTAGAGCATTTATCATTGGTTCAGGTGAGGCTCGTAATGATCCTTCTACTGTAACTGGTTTCTTGTCAATGGTTGTTTCGCCCCTATTATGTTTGATTTTGGTACCGATAAGAGTACATTTCTCATAAGTTCAGTAAGTTACTAGATATTACATGTACAACCATAGACTTGAACGTACTGTACAAATAGCTAATGGTAAGATACTAGATGTTCCCATATATATCGTGGTTGTAAAATAAGTTTGTCTAGGCAGGATTTTGATATTGATCTTCTTCCTACTACGCTCGGTAGCTTCAATGTCATTGTAAGTATGGCTTGGTTAGCTAAGTACCAAGCTGAAATCATATGTCGAGAGAAACTAATCCGACTACCTTTGCCTGATGGATAGATACTCATTGTGGAAGGAGACAAGAGTGGTGCTATGGTTGGCATCATCTCTTACATGAAGGGTCAAAAGTGTATGATAAAAGGGCATTCAGCGATTTTAACCCAAGATACTGAAAAGACCATTGGAGGAAACAAATGGAATATATTCTTGTTGTTAGAGATTTCCCTAAGACATTTCCCAAGGACTTCCCAAGCTTTCCTCCTCACAGGCAAGTAGAGTTTCAGATCGAGCTGACACCAGGAGCTGCCCTTATCGCTCGGGTGTCATATCGTTTGGCACCAAACAGACTTCAAGAATTGTCAAAATAGTTGTAGGAACTATTAGACAAAGGCTTCATACGTCCAAGTTCTTCACCCTGGTGAGCACATGTGTTGTTCGTGAAGAAGAAAAATGGAACCTTCCTGATGTGCATTGACTATCAGAAATTATGAATAAGGTTACCATAAAGAATCGTTACTCTCTCCCACATATCGATGACCTGTTTGATCAACAACAATGATCAAGCTACTATTCAAATATAGACTTGACGTCTGGATATCATCAGCTTAGAGTTCAAGAGGAAGACATATCCAAAACAGCTTTAAGAACTCGATATGGGCACTTTGAGTTCGCAGTCATGCTATTTGGTTTGACGAATGCTCCTGCAGTCTTTATGGATCTCATGAACCGTGTTTGCAAACCCTATTTAGAAAAGTTTGTCGTTGTCTTCATTGATGACATACTCATTTATTCCAAGAATAGGGAGGAACATGAGGAACACTTAAGGACTATTCTAGAGCTTTTGAAAACCAAACAGTTATATGCCAAGTTTTCTAAATGTGACTTCTGGATGAGAAGTACAATTACCTAGGGCATGTGGTTGGTGAATGGCATTCATGTTGATCCGTCTAAGATTAAGGCAATTAAGAATTGGCATGCGCCGATGACGCCTACTGAGGTGCGCCAATTTCTTGGATTAGTGGGTTACTATCGAAGTTTCATAGAAGGATTCTCTAAACTAGCAAACCCTTAACTGCCCTAACTCACTAAAAACCGTTTACAAGTGGGACAATAAGGAAGAAACGGCTTTCCAAGTGCTTAAGGATAAACTATGTAGTGCATTGATCTTGGCATTATCTGAAGGAACAGACAATTTCATGGTGTATTATGATGCAATCAATCTAGGTTTGGGTTGCGTGTTGAATGCAACGCGAGAAGGTGATAGATTATGCATCGAGACAACTTAAGATGCATGAGAAGAATTATACAACTCATGATTTGGAATTAGGAGCTGTAGTATTTTCACTCAAGATCAAGAGGCATTATCTCAATGGAACCAAGTGTAAGATCTTCACTTATCACAATAGCCTTGAGCACATATATGAATAGAAGAATCGAACATAAGACAACGACGATGTTGGAACTGCTGAATGATTACGATGTGCAATCAAGTATCATCCGGGAAAGGCTAACGTGGTAGCCGATGCCCTTAGTCGTAAGGAAACCCTAAAGCCTTGTCGAGTCCGTGCGAAGATCCGGTGTGAATTCCATTGTCCGGGAATCTTAGGGAAATGATGATGGATGAATCTCACTAATCTTGTTATTCAGTACATAGTGGATCAGACAAGATATACCAAGACTTGAAGGTCATTTACTGGTGGCCTAACATGAAAGCTGAAATTCCCACCTACGTATCCAAGTGTTTGAGTTGTTCTAAAGTCAAAGTGGAATATTAGAAACTGTTAGGTCTACTTCAACAACCAGAGATCCTAATGTGGAAATGGGAGAATATTTCTATGTATTTGTCACTAAGTTACCTCGTTCGCAGACTG
The DNA here is from genome assembly GCA_025215565.1 of Flaveria ramosissima. Classification (NCBI taxonomy): domain Eukaryota; kingdom Viridiplantae; phylum Streptophyta; class Magnoliopsida; order Asterales; family Asteraceae; genus Flaveria; species Flaveria ramosissima. The sequence goes on from CM046039.1 coordinate 46,087,940, forward strand.
GAAACGATGCTAGTTGGGTGATAGTGGATCATTTGACCAGGTCGACACATTTCTTGGCCATTCGGAAGACTTACAAGATGGATAAGTTGGCACAGATTTATTTGAAGAAAATTGTGGCGTGACATGGCGTACAACTTTTGATCTTCTCTAATCGCGATGCGTGATTCACTTTGCACTTCTAGCAATCACAAAAGAAGTCATTGGGCCCTCGTCTGGATATGAGCATGGCTTCTCATTCACAGATAGATGGTCAGACAGAATGCATAATTCAAACCCTAGCAGATATGCTTGGGGCATGCGTTATTGACTTTAAAAATAGTGTAGAAACCTATTTGCATTTGGTTGAATTCTCTTACAATAACAGTTATCATACGAGCATCAAAGCCGCACCGTTTGAGGCACTTTATGGAAAAAAGTATAGGTCACCTCTCTGTTAGATTGAAGTAGGTGATAGCCAATTAACATGTCCAAAACTTATCCATGAAACCATTGAGAAGATTGTCAGATTTGTAACTACATGGCGGAGCTCGGATCATCGAAAGAGTTATGCAGATCAAAGTAGAAAACCTTTAAAGTTTCAATTCGGTGACAAGGTGCTATTAAGGTTTCGCCTTGGAAGGGTGTGATACGCTTTGGAAAGCGTGGAAAGCTAAACCCTAGATACGTTGAACTATTTGAAATTGTCACGTGTATTGGTCCAGTAGCTTCTCAGCTAGACTTACCAGCAGAACTCGATGATGTTCATTACGTGTTCCATGTCTCGAACTAGAAGACATGTCTAGCCAATGAGTCAACTTTCATTTCGTTAGAGGAACTAGAGATTGATGAACAAATATAACCAGTTGAGATTATGAATCTTGAAGTCATCGTAAAGCGTAGCAAGATCCCTATCGTGCGTGTTAGGTGGAATTCAAAGTGTGGACTAGAGTTTACCTAGGAACGCGAGGATCAAATGTAGAAGTACCCACAATTGTTCATCATGCATCTAGTTAATTATCTTCTCACGATATATTTTCTTTAACTTTCGTGACGCAATTCCCTTCAATAAGGGATGATGTCACAACTCTACCGAAACCTTATAGTTCTTTCTTATTTGACTCGTTACAGATACGCAGAAACCCTATTCTATATACATTACAGATTGTTGAATCTTGTGTTCTTGTTGAACCTGGTGTTTTTAATTCTCGGGATGAAAATTCCTTCAAAAATGGATGATTTGACAACTCTAATTTTTTAGGTTAACGTTATTCTCCGCAACTTTAAAATAAATCAATTTTACTTATTAAATGGTTTTGCAACCAAAGGACTTGAGAGCAACTAGCTGAAGCAGCTATGTACTCAGCCTCAGCGGTGGATACAAATACATTTGTTTGCTTCTTGCACTGCCATGAAACTAGTCTTGGTCCTAAAAATGACATGACATCCATTGTGTGATTGTTTCTGTTGTTGTTGCATCCTCTAAAGTCACTATCTGATTATGAGTAAAGAGTTAAGTCACTATTCCTTTAGATACCAAAGTCCAAGGGCAGGTTTTCCTTTCAGATATCTAAAATCCTTTTAACAGCATTCAGATGGGACTCTTTTGGATCTGATTGGTACCTAGCACAAACATACAAATCAAACATTATGTTTTGCTGGCAGTTAAATACATATGAGATCCTATCATTAATCTATTCAATCGTTGATCAATATATTTTCCTGTAGGACAGGCACAATCTTGTCAATTGTTGATGCAGGTGTTTTGTGTGAAGATGCATCAGCAAGATTATACTACTTCAATTAAACTATATTTCTCTTGATTGATGAAGATGCCATCTGTTTTCTGATGAACTTGAAGACCAAGGAAAAAGGTTAATTCTCCCATTAAACTCATTTGAAACTCAGATTTCATCAACTCTTCAAGTTTACACACAGTCTCTTGTTTGTTGATCCAAATATAATTTCATCTACATATATTTGTACAACTAAAAGATCTTGATGTTCTTGCTTGAGAAATAGAGTATGATCAATAGTTCCTCTTATATAGTCATGTTTCAAGAAGAAAGATGATAATGTTTCATACCACTTTCTTGGTGCTTGATGTAGTCCATACAAAGCTTTGTCAAGCTTGTACACCCTATGAGGGTAATCAGGATCTTCAAAACCAGGAGGTTGAGCTACATAGACTTTTCAACAATTTTCCTATATAAGAAAGCACATTTCACATCCATTTGATAGAAAGTGAACTTCTTAAATGATGCATAGGCTAAGAAGACTCTTATGGCTTCAATTCTTGCAACTACTGACGCAAAAACTTCATCATAATCTATTCCTTCTTCTGGAGTGTAGCCTTGTGTAATCAGTCTTGCTTTGTTTCTCATAGTTATACCTCTTTCATCTAATTTATTTTTGAAGAGCCACCTTGCTCCAATTGGATGATGACCTTCAGGTAAATCAACTAGATTCCAGACTTTCTGCTTTCTGAATTGTTAAAGCTCTTCTTGCATAGCTTCAATCCAGCAATTATCTTTTAGTGCAACTATGATGTTTGGAGGAACCACTTATGAAAGAAAACAAGTGAAAAGACAGTTGTTTGCAGCTCCACCTTGGCTTCTTGTTGTTCTTTTATCAAGATCACCAATAATGTTGTTTATTTTATGAGTCATATGAATTCTTGTTGTTGGAGTTGATTCAACTGGAATAGATGATTCCAAGTTAGTCATATTCATTAATGCAGATGGATCCAATCCAGCTGATGAATTTAGGAAGTAATCAAAGTGTTCCTCATGTTCATCATTGGGTATGAAGTGATCTTCTTCAGTTTGAACATCAGGTGCATCATTATATCTTCCGCAGAAACTTCTCCGGATGTATTATAAGCTTCCGTAGGAGTTACATGAACATCTACGGATGGTATATGTGGACTTGCTGAAACATCTCCAATGTTTGTTGTATTTTCTTGAGATGGTGTAACAGCTGCTGAGACATTATTCATATCTATGATGCAGAATGCACATCTGCCGATGAAGAGTCAGCAGCCGCTGATGAAGTGTTTCCATCTGAGGATGTGCATCAATTTTGCTGGACTTGTGCAACATCATTGTTATTATTTGTTGTTCCTTGTTCCATGATACTTAATGTGTATATTATTGGAGGATCAGCAGACAATGACACTTCATTCATATTTGGAGGAACAAATGGATAACATGTATCATCAGATCCTGCATTATTCAAATAACTAGAGTTAAATGAGTCTGTTAGTGCATCTATATCAAACAACCATGATGTTCCTTTAATAGATTTAGGAAATAAGGATTCATCAAATGACATATTAGGAGTGTCTTCCATAATTTTATGTTGTGGAATGTAGATCCTATAAGATTTAGATGTTGAAGAATATCCAACAAAGAAACCATCATAGGCTTTTTCTGAAAATTTCCCAGTTGTTATTTTATGTTTAAAATAGATACATGAAACCCAAAAGCTCTAAGCTTTCCTATGTAAGGTTTTATTTTAAATAAAAGCTTATAAGGTGTTTTATTATGTTCTTGGACAATCAGTGTCCTGTTTTGAACATGCATGTTGTATTCACTGCTTCAGCCCAAAAGGTGGTGCACTGAATTGTCTTGCAATGCCTTTATTCCTGCAAAAAGAATCTAAGTCAGTATTAAAAAATTTCAGTCCCATTATCACTCCTAAAAATTGTAACTTTCAATCAAGTTGGTTTTCAATCTTGATGACTAAGTTCATTAATGTTTCTGATGTTTTCACTCTTTTGTTTAAGAAGAAGACCCATGTGAATCTAGTGAAAGCATCCACTATCACTAAACAATATTGCCGCTTTCTAAGCTCATCACATTGGTTGGACCAAACAGATCCATGTGAAGCAATTTGAGTGGTGTGGGTGTTTGTATTGATAACTTTTGATTTATGAGACAGTCTATGTTGTTTTCCTTTATAACATGAAGGACAATGGTTTGAACAATAAAACTCTTTCTTTGGCAATCCAATGACTAAGTCATTTTTCACCAATTTGTTCATGTTCTTCATGTTAAAATGAATAAGCCTTCTATGCCATAATGGAGATTCATCTTCTGATGACTTACATAGTAGACATGTTTCATGTCTTGTGAGTGTAGTGTTGTTCATATCCAAAACATATGTGTTTCTTTTTCTTGATGCTTTAAGAAGGATCCATTCTTCTCAAACTGAAAAACCTGGCTTAAGAATGTAACAATTAGTGTTGTCAAACAATGTGGTATAATTTTGATCAAAAATTTGAGATACACTCAATAGATTATACTACAAATTTTCACAATAATTTACTTTCTCAAACTTGAGTACACCATTAGTTACCATTCCTTCACCAACTATTTTACCTCCCTTCTTATCCCCACCAAATGCCACATATGAGGCTTTTTTATGCTTGAAGTCATGGAGAAGTGAACAGTTTCCTATCATATGCCTGGAATAAACACTATCAACATACCACTTGTTGTTAGCTCTCCAAGATTGTTCTTGCACATACAAAAAAATCAATTAGAATTGACAACCCAAGCCTTAATGATATTGGGTTTGCTAGCAGTGTCTAAAATTGTTACTCCTTCATGAGTAAGTCTTGAAGTTTCAGTATTAATTTTAGATTTAATTGATTCATTCTGAGTTTTTTGAAGTGAGGATGATTCTGTTGAAAATGAGGTTGTTGAACTAGGTTTTGGTTTCTCAATCTCTTCTTTATTCACCTTATTTTTGTTGGTTTGATGTTTGGTTTTGATAATGAATCTTGATTGTTGAAAGTTTCATTATCTTTTGATTTTGAATGAGTTACATGAGTTCCCTTTTCAAAATTATCAAAGAAAGCATCATCATCAGCATTTGTTTCTTTTTCAATCAAATCCACCCTTTTGTGAGGTGTTTTGGATTGCCGAAATGCTATTCTTTTCTTCAAAGGTTGAACATTAGTGGATGTTTTATTCTCCTTTGGTTTTGGCTTTTGTTTTTGTTGCTGCTTCTTAGTTTCTGAATCTTTTTCACAATCAGTAGATTGAGAGTCTGATTCAGCTTTATCAGGTTGTTTCTTCTTTGTGCTCTTTGTCTTGTTCTTTTTGTTGAAATAACATTCTCGAGTTGAATGATTATTTTTGTTACAAATAGCACAATGTTTGTTGAAGTAGCAGTCAGATGTCATATGATTGTTCATATTGCAAATAGAACAATAACTACTAAATTAACAAACTTCAATATTATGGTTTTTCATATCACACCATTGGCAATACATTTCCTCTGATTCTTTGTCAGAATCAATTACTTATTTCTTTTTTGTCAATTTTTGAGGCTGTGCATCCTTCTCCAATGTTGCAGTTGATTTGTCATTTTTCAGCTTTTGAGGCTTTGATTTGTTTGCTGCTGATTTTGCCTTCCGCAGATCATCTACTGAATCAGTAGATTTAGTTTTCCGCAGATCTCCTACTGAAGAAGGTTTCTTCTTCCGCTAAAGATCTGCTGATTGTTTCTTCTTTACTTTTCTAAGAAATATGTGTGCTTCATCAGTAGATGCACACTTTTCAATTTCTTCATTTGAAGGTTTTTGTTGCTGATGAAGTTCTTGAAGACCTTCATTTAGCTGAACTATTCTCTTACAAATAATCTCGAGCATGTTTCTTTGTTTTAGAGGATATGTCAACTTTGTTTCTTCAAGAACTTTGGGAATGATTGTTTCAAAAGCAACATTCTTACCAATGTCTAGTTGATCATCATCATGTTCATCAGAATCATCCAAGTCATCACACTCATCAAAGTCAAATTCTGAGTCATTTTGTTTAATATTTTCTGATTTAGAAGACTCAGTTTCATTCACCTCAGTTTCATTATGATTAACTTGTTGATTAGAGTTTGTTTCAAACTTGGTTCTTGGCATAAAATAATTTGATAAGTTATTGTCATTGATTCAGGTAAAGGTGAATAATTATTATTTATAGGAGGTGCAAAACATTATATCCCAACCCATACATCTTCTTTGATTCAATATGATAATTTAATAATTTCTCATATTGCTGGATGAAAGTTGAAACTTCTAAAGTTTCACTTCAGTTGATGCATGATCAGCCATGGATTTAGTTAAGGAAGTGTTCAGATGCTAAACTTGTGCTTTTAAACTGTAATTTTCTGAATCAAGTTTTGCTACCTTTTGTAAAGAGTTAATATTGATTTGATATAATTTATGTTCTCTACATGAGATTCATTCATAATCATTGTTTCTTTAACTTTATCAGCCAGTTGCTGAGCATGGACGTTATATCTTTCAACTTCCTCAACACATATTGATGAACATAACCTATCTTTTACCTCTCTAGCCATGGGTGGAACTTTTTTCTTCACGTGAGCCATTAAAGCTTGATTTTCATCCAAGAGTTCCTTCTCATACATACTCCAGTCACAGGTTCCATCTTGAAGTATGATCAGCCCAGTGTCTTTAGAGTTACTTGCTCCTACAGATGTATTTGTGGCTGGTGGGGATGAGTTGGTTAGTTGTGGTTGTTGGATTCTTTATGCCCAAGACACATAGAACATTGATGTGGTTAGTACGTTATGATCCAAGTCGGGTTAATTATATAACTCATAATATAACTAGTGAATGTTTTAATGGGTGTTTTAAAATGAGGGGAAAACCCATTTTCAACAAGAATTTCGGCTGCCCCTTTAAGGGGTCTTTTGGCCTTTTGTTGCTTGGGAACTTAACAACACATTTACTAGTTTTCACACTCCATCTTTTCCACTCTCTCTCATACATGCAAGACTCGTCTTTTCTCTCATCTAAGAAGGAAAAGAAGGCTGAAAAAGGGTTTTTTGCAGCCTACTTCTTGCGATTTTGGTGTCAAAAATACTAGCAACAAAGTGTTTTGCTTGAGGTTTGTGGGTATACAAGCTTGAGGACATCTTCTATGGTGTTTTGGTCCTTCAAGACTTCATCCTCTTCTTCACATCAAACGTTTTTGGGCAGCCTTTGGAAGGTAGTTCATCCAACGGTTTTGGGCAGCTTTGGAAGGTAGTTCCATGGTTCATTTTGGTTGTTATAGTTTGCTTGTTTGCTAGTTCTGTTAGGTCTAGGTTCAGTAGATCTAGTTCATTATGTATAGGCTTAGTACTTGAATTAATATCTGTAATGAATGTTTGTAATTCATTATTGTGTATGCATTAAATATATAGGTTAACGGATTTATGTGAGTGTTGATTATGTATGGTTGCAGGTACAAACATTATAATGGGTCAATTTATGAATTTGACCAAGTGTAAGAAACATCTACGGATGAACATTTTGTTCTTCCATAGATATATTTCTTACAAGTAACTATACATCCGGAGATCTTCTTCTGATGAACAACCAAAAGTGAAGAACAAAACTGCTTCGGAAGAACAAGATTGCTTTGGAAGAACAAGACTGCTGTGGAAGAACAAATCATCTACGGAAGACAATGTACCTGCGGAGTCCAAACACTTGTATAATACAAGTGTTACGAGTTAACAAGTCAACAAGGCAGTTATGCGAATCCTGAGAAATCCGATGATTCCTTAACTGAAACAAATCAAATCCCAAGAGATCCGGTGTTTCCTATAACTGAAACATCATTGTCTATATATGTGGATCCTAGGTTTCAATTCAACGACGATTGTGTTAGACGATTGATTGATCGACAACAGCAATAGCAATACGACAATCACTTCAAAGTCTCTCAATCAAACCCTAGCAGCCGTTACTTCATAACATACTTTGATATCATTCATTCATTATATTTGTAATCATTAACATGTTCTAATGAAATACTGATTAATCATGAATTGTGTTTTGTTACGTGTGTTCTTGAACATTTATTGATATTTAAAGTTATTTCAAACAATTAAACCAAATCAACGCTGATTCCGCAAACGTTGACTTGCCATCAACCGACACTGATAATTCCTGTTTACGATCCTTGGATTCACAGGTGGTATCAGAGCCAAGTGCTCATTGATTTAGATCGATTGATCTATCAGTGTCAGATGTGTTTAATTGATTTTAATTTCGTAGATTTGTTTGTTCTTACTGATTAGATCTACGGCTGTCGTTTGATCGCAATCGATTTAATTAACTTGTATCTATATTCAAATCAATTGAATAGCAGATTTTGTTAATTATTCTCATCAATTAACATCATGAGCAACTTCAGTGGATCATCTTACCCACCTCCGAAGTTGGAAACAAAAGCATACTTCAAGTCATGGAAAATCAAGTTTAGGAATCATGTAAACTATACTTATTCTGACTTATGGGTATCCATCACTGAAGGTCCTTATATACCACCCACTCTTAGGACGGATTATAATGACAAAAATCAACCAATCAGTACCAAAGATCTATCACCTGATGATGTCAAAAAGGTCAAAGTTGATATCAAAGCATACAGTTTGCTTAGTATGGCTTTACCTGAAGAGATATTGATCAGGTGTGAGAACTACAAAACAGCACACTCCTTATGGAAGATACTTCATACTCTCTGCGAAGGGAGTAATGAGATAAGAAGCATAAGGAGAGACACCCTCAGGTCGCAATATGAAACATTTCATCATATTGAGGGTGAATCAATTCCTCAACAACTTCATAGATTCATGCAGTTGGTAACTGAGATGAATATTCTGGAGTTGAAGTATACCAGTGAGGAATTAAACAAGAAAATGCTCCACACTTTGCCAGAAAGTTGGAAGCAAACTGTATCCATGTTCAAGAACACTATAGATCTGAAATCAATTGGTCTAGATACTCTGGTTGTAAAATTGGAAGCTCTTGAAATGGACGAGAAATCAAGAAACAAGAGTGTGAGAACTCATGTCTCACCCCATCACTTCAAAGAAACAAATAATGTTGGAAGTGCATTTATTTCAAACAATGAAAGTGATAACTCTTGTGCTAGGAGTGATGAGGAGGAGGAAGTTAGCTTTTATGCTTCTAAACCCTTAAAGAAATCATCTCAAGATAGGAATCAAAAGAATAAAGGAAGAACTGCTTATCGACAAGATGCAACTGCAGCAACAGCTAAGTCTTCACATTCTTGGACTATGAAGAACAAAGAGCAGCCTTTACAGCTTTTAGTTCCAGTTTTCAAGCATATCTGGGAAGCTCTCTAACGTCAGCAAATATCTGCCAACAAGACTTAGAAGAACTACCTCTTGATGTAGTGGAAGAAATGGATCTACAATGACAGATGGCCATGATTGCTTATAGAGCAAAGCAATATCTCAGGAGAAATAAGAACTTGGCTTCAGCAAGTAAAACATCAAAGATTGGTGTTGACAAATCAAAGGTAAGATGCTTCAAATGCAATCTCTATGGACACTTCTAAAGAGAATGCAATCAACAGTCATATGCAGAGATGAGACAACATCAGCAGCATCAACAACATCAGATTCAACCTCATCAACAATCAAATTCTCAAAGACCTCTACACAAACAATCTCAACTGATCAATGCATCCCCACCAACCACCAATGAATCAGCTTGACCTAACAACTCAAAGGAGTCAGGGCTGATCATACTTCAAGATGGAACGTGTGACTGGAGTGTGTAAGAAAAAGAAGTCTTGAAAGAGAATCAAGCATTGATGGCTCATATGGATCAAACAGGTCCACCAATGGCAAGAGAGGTAAAAGAAATATTGTGTTCATCAACATGTGTTGAGGAAGTTGAACGATATAGAGTCCATGCTCAACAGTTGGCTGACAAAGTAAAAGAAACTATGATTTTTAATGAATCCCATGTTAGAGAACATAAATTGTATCAAATAAAAATTAACTCTTTGCAAAAGGATTTAGAAAAATTCATTTCTGAAAACTATAGCCTAAAAGCCCAAGTTGAGCATCTGACCACTTTTTTAACAAAATCCATGGTTGATCATGCATCAACTGAATTGAAACTTCAGAAGTTTCAATTATCATCTCAGTAATATGAGAAATTACTAAATTCTCATATTGAATCAAAGAAAATGTCTGGATTGGGTTATAATGTTGTTGCACCACCTATAAATGATAATTACACATCTTTACCTACAACAATGACCAACACTCTATCAAATCATTTTGTGCCTAGCACCAAGTTTGAAAAAGAATCAACTCAAATCAAAATTAATGATGAATCTGAGGTGAGTGAAACTGAATCCTCTGAATCAGAATTTTTAAATCAAAATGATTATAATTGTGATGACTTCGATGATTCTGATGAACATGATGTTGATCAAATAACCACTGGTAAGAATGTTAATTTTGAAACACATATTCCAAAAGTGCTTGAAGAAACAAAGTTGCCATATCCTCCTAAATAAAGAAACATGCTGAAGACCATTTTGCAAGAGAATAGCTCAATTGAATGAAGGTCTTCAAGAACTAAGTCAGTAACAAGACTCTTCCAAGAAATTGAACGATGAATATGCCATCACCGAGGAAAGAGAGAGATTCAAGGAAAAAGGAAAGAAAAAGGTATCAGCATATCATCAACTGAAAAAGAAAACTTCAGCAGCTGATCTACGGAAGAGGAATTCGGTAACAATCAATCAGAAACATAAAGTTGAAAGAGAAGAAGCACATCCAAAGCTGAAGAAGAAAGAAAACATCAAAAGTCAGCAAACCATAAGAATGATTTTGAAAAAGAATCAGATGGAAAATATTGCAAATGGTGTGACATGAGAAATCACAATACTGAAGAATGTTACTTCAGTAGCTACTGTTCCATTTGCAATATGAATAATCACATGACAGCTGAATGTTACTTCAACAAACATTATGGCATCTGCAACAAAAATAATCATTCCACTCAGGAATGTTATTTCAACAAAAAGAACAAAACAAAAGGCACAAAGAAGAAAGAGTCAGATAAGTCTGAAACGAATACTGACTGTGAAAAAGGTTCGAAATTGAAGAAGCCTGAATCTAAATCAAGTCAAAATCAAAGGAAAAATCATGCATCAAGTGCTCATCCATTGACGAAAAGAACAACTGGTCAGCAGTCAAAAACACCCCACAAAAGGGTAGATTTGACAGATAAGGAATCAAAGGATGATTCATTTTTTTATAAATTTGAAAAGGGAACCTCTTTCAAAAACAAAAGATAGTGAGACATTTAAAGTTTCATTATCAAAACAAAAGACTCAAACAAATGAAGTTGATTTGAATCAAGCAGAAATTGATAAACAAGAACCTACTTTATCAACATCCCATTCAGCAGAATCATCCTCATCTAAATCAAATCAGAATGAATCAACCAAATCTAAAACTAAAACTTCAACAATTATTCATGAATGAGTAACTATTTTAGACTCTGTTGACAAACCCAAGATCACTAAGACTTGGGTTGTCACTTCTAACTGATTCTTTTTTTGAATGCAGGAACAATATTGGAGAGCTGACAACAAGTGGTGTGTTGACAGTGGTTGTTCCAGGCATATGACAGGAAACTGTTCTCTTCTCCATGATTTCAAACATAAAAATGCTTCTTATGTGGCATTTGGTGGGGATAAAATGGGAGGTAAAATTGTTGGTGAAGGGATGAAACAAATGGTGTGCTCAAATTTGATAAAGTAAATTACTGTAAAAATTTACAGTATAATCTACTTAGTGTGTCTCAAATTTGTGATCAAAATTATACCATATTGTTTTATGATACTAACTGTTACATTCTTAAGCCAGGATTTATTGTTCCAGAAGATTGGATCATCCTCAAAGCAGCAAGAAAAGGAAACACTAATGTTTTGGATATGAACAACACTTCACTCCCAAAACATGAAACATGCCTTATATCTAAACTATCAGAAGATTTGTCTCAATTATGGCATAGAAGGCTTGTCCATTCTAACATGAAGAACATGAATAAATTGGTGAAAAATGACTTGGTCATTGGATTGCCAAACAAAGAGTTTCATTGCTCAACTCACTGTTCTTCTTGTTACAAAGGAAACAACATAGAGTGTCACATAAATCCAAAACTATCAATACTAATACTACACCACTCAAATTGCTTCACATGGATCTATTTGGTCCTACCAATGTAATGAGCATTGGAAAAGGCAATATTGTTTGGTGATAGTTGATGATTTCATAAGATTCACATAGGTCTTTTTCTTAAAACAAAAAAAAACGAAACATCAGAAATATTAATGGACTTTGTGATCAAGATTGAGAATCAACTTGATACAAAAGTTAAAATTTTTAGGAGTGACAATGGTACTGAATTTGTCAATTTTGAATTGGATTCCTTTTGCAGGAGCAAAGGTATTGCAAGACAATTCAGTGCACCAAGAACTCCACAACAAAATGGAGTTGCTGAAAGTAGAAACAGAACTCTCATTGAAGCAGCAAGAACAATGCTAGCTGATTCACAATTACCTATCACTTTTTGGGCTGAGGCTTGTGAATACTGCATGCAATGTTCAAGACAGAACATTAATTGTCAAAGAACATAACAAAACTCCTTATGAGCTCCTATTTAAAAGAAAACCATACATAGGATATCTGAAAGTCTTTGGATGTCATGTAACTGTTTTGAACATAAAAGAGTCATTGGGAAAATTTTTAGAAAAAGCATATGATGGTTTCTTTTGTTGGAACTCTTCATATAGAGTGTATATTCCACAACATAACATTGTGGAAGAGACTCCTAATGTATCTTTTGATAAAACTGTATTTACAAAGTCAGTTAAAGGTTCATCATGGTTGTTTGACATAGATGCTTTATCCTAATCATTTAACTATGATCATTTGAACGATTGTGTTAGACGATTGATTGATCGACAACAGCAATAGCAATACGACAATCACTTCAAAGTCTCTCAATCAAACCCTAGCAGCCGTTACATCATAACATACTTTGGTATCATTCATTCATTATATTTGTAATCATTAACATGTTCTAATGAAATACTGATTAATCATTAATTGTGTTTTGTTACGTGTGTTCTTGAATATTTATTGATATTTAAAGTTATTTCAAACAATTAAACCAAATCAACGCTGATTCCGCAAACGTTGACTTGCCATCAACCGACACTGATAATTCCTGTTTACGATCCTTGGATTCACAAGTTCCTTCACATATAAATGATCCTTACAATCTTGGGTTTGTTGTTGACATATAATGTGCTTTAATTTTTAGTTTACAAAACATTATATTAAGGTTTGTTTCCGCTACGTTTTTCATAGTTTAAAAGGTTAAACTACTTTGATTTGGTCCAACAAACCAAACATTGGCATCTAGATCCGGATATGTGGATGACTAGTTTCATTATGTCCTTGTAAAATTGGTTTTATGGGGCTTTAACAACCTTATAGGGGCTGTTTTGTGGTGATGTTATATATCCTCAACCTTTCAAGGTTATATCTAACATGCTTGTGATTAAATCTTGAAAGAAAGATATCAAATGGTTGATTGTGTTTTGTTTGGACAAGAACACCCTAAATTCTTGGTTTATGTTGGCTGAAAATTTAGGGTCATATGGGGATTTATTTGGTTCTTGAATGTTGTATATGATGTTTCATATTTGTGCATAACCTAGCCTTGACCTTGTGTTGATTTGGTTATGAATGGATGTTTGTTTTGGGTGATTTCATTCATAATGGGTTGTAATATTATTCTTTTGAGTTTGTATTTGGATGTAATTTATTTATTCATTCAATGGCAATGTAATAGATAGATTAAGTGTGTTTTCTTTTATTAGAAAATTTGTATTAGGATATAAATTTTGTAAAAGAAGATGCACAAGATGGAAGCACAAAAGGAAGACACAAAGAGAAGAACTTGAAGCATTTGGATGCAAGTTCAAGTGGGGGTCTTTGGAGATCTCATTTTTTGTGTTGTGTTCAACCCTTAGGAAATACCGAATGACAACACTTGTGATGGCAAACAGTGTTGTCAACATAGTGGCTAAGGTTATGCACATGTGGTTGTTTTATATATGCTTGTTTGATTATTCATTTTATGTTGATTGTTTGATATGTGGATATGCTTAACAATCTAAACAAATTATCATAACAAGCTGAATTTTCTGGTTCCTAATCATTAAGTGACTAATAAAAGGTATTAAAAGGATTAATGATTTCAAAATAAAAGAGGTTTTATTAAAAAGGAACCATAGGGTACCATGTATTTGAAAGCATGCGGATACAAGGTACATAGAGTTTTCATAACTAGAATTAATGGAAACTTAAATCCCTTTGGAAACAATTAAACACCATCCTTTTACACGACACTCGAATCACTTGAGAACTACTTGTGGGATAAAGGTCACCTAACCACATTTAGGGAACTTGTGTGTTTGAGGTGGGCTTAACATACTTGTGGGATAAAGGTCACCTAACCTCTTGTATGTGTAAACACGCACGTGTGTGTAAGTAGGATGACTTGAATTGGAAACCATGTGCATAGGGTCACCGAAGCATGGCGTACAATGGTGTTGATAGGATTTTACATGCCGACTAAACATAAGATGTTTAACCGATCCCATAAAGCTAGAAGTTGCAATAGGTTGCAATTGTCAAATGTTGACTACCTTGTTAATTTAAATAATGGGATAAAGGTCACCTAACCATCACTTGAATGTAACGTTGGATTCTAGATTTTAATTATTAATTGTCTATGAGACGTGTAAAGGGTATTAATTATTAAAATGCTTTTTTTTTTTCAGAAATACTAAAATGATCTTTGTAATTTTGTAGAAATGGCCGCAAACAATAATGCTACACCCCCCGACCGTCCCTACCCTATCACTGAGAACCATCTTAGAAAGGGATCGTCTTAACCATAATAACTTTAGGGACTGGTATCGAAACTTGAGAATTGTTCTCAAGCAAGAGAAAAAGGCCTATGTTCTTGACGATCCCATTCCTGACCAACCCGACCTCGAGGATGTTGAGGCCTATAACGATTGGCTTCAATATACTGAAGATTCCATGCAGGTTTCTTGCCTCATGTTGGGAACCATGATTCCTGACCTCCAAAAGGACTTAGAGCATCATAGGGCATTTGACATGATTACCCAATTGAAGGAAATGTTCCTTAAACAAGCTAGGGTAGAGCGCTTTGAAACGGTTCGAGCGCTTCATGCATGTCGCATGGAAGAAACCCAATCGGTATCATCTTATGTTCTTAAGATGAAAAGCCACGTTGATCGCCTCGAGAGGCTTAATTGTCCCGTCTCAAAGGAGCTGGCCACAGATTTGATCCTTATTGACCTAACCAAAAGGTTTTAGACGTTCATAATGAATTACAATATGAACGGGTGGGACAAGAGCATTGGTGAGCTTCACGCAATGCTCAAAACAGCCAAGGCAGGCGCTTAACATTCTTGAAAGTATTCCAGGCTCAAATAATGATATAAGCACTCTGAAGTCAATGGATAATTTAAATGGTCAAAGACACAAATAAATGACTTTTAAACAAAACGGGTACAAACCGATGCATCGTTTTGAGAAAATCCATAAAAATAGAGTTCAAACTAAGATTTATAAAAATCATATGATTTCAGTAAGTTAAGTAATAAAGGACTAAAGGATATAAAAATTCGGTCAAACAAGCTTTAAATGGCCAACCCGGTCAAAACCGCGTATTAACGGGTCAAACGTAAAAACAAGATTTTCAACTATAAAAGGCCATTTACACAATTTAAGGACTTAAAAATTATAAAGATATCTTTTAGAAAATACCTACTTGTCCAAGATTTAAATATATGAAAACTCCAAATTACTGTAAAACTATCCGGCTTTTACCGTAACCGGGAACGTTAAACGCGCATTTTTAAAATCGAACCCGTAGACTAAAGTTTTGAAACACTTACTCCATAATAATTATAATATGACTCTAATAATCTGATTTTTGGTCTTAAATGACATAAAAGGGCAAGAAACTAAACTTGAGGGTAGAACTATCAATTTTGAAACTTGAGGGACCAACTGTAAAATTTTTCCAAACCTTATAACCGACTTCCAGGAAGCTAATAAACACTTGAACAACAAAATTCTTTGTATACTTAACCAAATGAAGTGAAAATCCAATTTTCATGAAGACGCCTTGACCTGCCATAAAAGGAAACTTTTTATACAACCCTTCACGAACCCAAGCCTTACTCAATAGCTAAACTCTTGACACCATTGTTGCACTTTGAATGAGTTTAGGGCAGTAGCTTATTGCTTAATATGTACATGTTAGGGTGCTAGACTTGTGACACTTCCCGGCACACCAAGAGACTTTTGATCTGGAAACCTAAGGTGAGTTCTAGTGACCCCTTTTTACTACTGTTTTGGGATGAAACATGCTCTAACTTTTTATGAACTATGATTGTGCTTTATTTGATGATTCTATGTGGGATTTGTGGTTACCTGCTGATACTTATATCATAATCATTAATTCTTTCGTGAACCGCTTTGATTTATATGGATAGATCTATTTGGGGAATCCCCCACACCAGTGGCTTCCGTTCCAGGAAGGTTACCCCACTGAGATCCTGAGGGATCGTTGTGGCATGTAACAAGTTTTGTTAAGATACTATGGTGAACCATCCGGGCAGGTAGGGTTCACTGGTTTGGGGCTCAGTTTCTTCCTTCGGGAATATCCGGTAAAACACAACTTTAGAAGAGGCCAACCGGGACTGAGTGCAGGGTTGATTATGATTTTCCCCAAGATGATAAACAATGATTATTTTCTTTAATTAAAGAAGGATTTGTTAAGTCCTTTTGTTTTTAAACTTTAAGCACTTGAATTCACCAACTTTTTAGTTGACACAATTTTCTTTTGAGCATGTTTCAGGTAATGTATGAAGAGATCCTAGCTGTTGTGAAGACCTAGACTTATCCCCATGACATGGCATTTGCTTATTTCCTTGATGAAACAATTGAACAATTTATATTTTGTGTTGAACAAGTACAATTTTATTTTTATGGATGATTGTAAAAACTCATTTGGGGGCTTGATGTGTCTCTAGCGCTGCTATCTTTTCAAAACTTTAATGCCATGTGATATTCTCTCCTTTGAGCTCTTATAATGGTTTGTTTCCGCTGCCATATGTTGTTGCTAGTCTGTGACGTCCCACCCTACCTGGTCCCGGGGTGTGACAGTATGTCATCAACATACAATACTAAGAATGTTATTATGCTCCCATTAGCCTTATTATATACACAAGCCTCGTCAGCGTTCTTGATGAAACAAAATTTCTTGATCTCTTCATTAAAACATTGATTCCAACTTCTCGATGCTTGTTTCAATCCATAGATTGATCTCTTTAACTTGCATACTTTATTAGGATGATTTGGATCGACAAAACAATCAAGCTGAACCATATGGACAGTCTCTTCGAGATGTCCATTAAGAAAAGAGCTTTTTCATCCATTTGCCAATTTCATAGTCATAATATAAAGCTATGGCAAATAATATCCTAATTGACTTTAGCATTGCACAGGCGAGAAGGTTTCATCATAATCAACCCCTTGAGTTTGAGTGAAACCTTTTGCTACAAGTCTTGCTTTGTAAGTATCCAAGTTTCCATGCACATCGGTTTTCTTTTTGGAAACCCACTTGCATCCAACCGGTTTGGAGTTAAGTGGAGGGTCAACCAATTCCCAAACTTGGTTGTCATACATGGATTGCATCTCTACGTTTATGGCTTCCAGCCATTTGTCACAATCCGAATTGGACATTGCATCATTGTATGTAGTTGGCTTATCGGAGTCAACCACATAACATCCATTCATGAAAAATCCATATCTTTCAGGTGGAATGCTAACTCTACCAGATCTGCGAACGTTTTATGTATATTGATCAACCTCTTGATCATCATCAACATCCTCCTGTTGATTGATAGTGTTGACCAAACGTGTATCGGATTGTGGATCTTGATCCTCATCAAATTCCACTATTCTATGTGTTATTCCTTCCATAAGGAACATAGCTTCCATGAACTCTGCCTTTTAAGCAATAAATACCTTTTGCTCTGTTGGATTAAAGAAGTAGTATCCTATACAGTCTTTGGGATATGCAATAAATATACATTTAGTGGATCGACTTTCCAACTTGTTTTGGGTGTTTAGCTTAACATAAGCTTCACAACCCATACCTTTAAATATGATAGTGATGGAACTCTTCCATGCCATATTTCAAAAGGTGTCGAATTCACTTTCTTGGTCGGGGCCATATTCAAAATACCATCCGCGGAGAGCAGTGCGAAACCCCAAAATGATAGAGGTAGTGAGCTTATAGCCATCATAGATCAAACCATATCCAATAGGGTTCGATTTCTCCTTTCAGACATACCATTATGTTGTCGTGTTCCAGGTGGAGTAAGTTGTGAGATGATCCCACAACTTCTTAGATGGTACTGAAAAGCCTCATTGAGGTATTAACCCCTCTATCTGAACGAAGAACTTTGATAGTTTTATTGAGTTGATTTTCTACTTCATTCTTGAAGATTTTGAACATTTCAAAAGCTTCATATTTATGCGTCATCAAGTACACATAACCATATCGACTACAATTGTCGATGAAGGTAATGAAGTATCTTTCACCATTTCTTGTCATTATCTTAAAAGGGCCACATACATCCGAATGTATGATTCCCAATAAGTTTTTTGCCCTCTCGTTAGTACCACTAAAAGGCGACTTGGTCATCTTGCCTTGTAAACAAGATACACACTTTTCGAATGAAACATTTTCATTTGTTTTTCAAAAGACCATTCTTTTGAGGTGTTTGAATCCGATTCTTGTTTATGTGACCAAGATGACAATGCCAAAGATAAGAATCACTTAAACCCATTTTAAGTTTCTTGGTGCTTGTTTGGTATAATGAGCTATTATAGAATGAATCATTAGGAACCAATTTATAGATTCCGTTAAAAGGCATAGCCTTGAAATAAAATACATCATCCATACAAACATAAATACCATTGTTAACACACTTTAATTCATAACCACATTGTTTTAAAGAGGAAACACAAAATATGTTCTTAAACAAACTAGTAGCATACAAAATGTTCTTAAAAATAACTTCCAAACCATTTGAAAGTTTCAAAATATTGTCTCTTTGGGCTTCGACATCAACTTTTGCTTCGTTGCCCATGTAGAGACTTGTGTCTCCCTACTTTAGTGCTTATTTCTTTTGAACCCCTGCAACAATTGCATGTGTGAGTTCCACATCCGGTATTCAATACCCATGTGTTTGAAAAAATAACATTCAAACCAATATGTATCACGAAAGTTGTACCTGAGGTTTGCCCAGCATCCCTCTTATTTCTCAACTCTTTGAGATAGGTTGGAAAATTCCTTTTCTAATGTCCTATCTCACCATACTTAAAGCATGGATCGTCTCCGTTACCTTAGGCTTCTTAAGCTTAGGCTTTGGAGGTTCCGCTTTAGCCTTCCCTTTCCCTTTACCTTTGATGTACCCCTTTCCTTTGGCAACATTTGCCTTGGGTTCCGGGAATGGCCTTTTCTTATTGCCTCCCTCATTGATCGAGATAACAGGTAGAACCTTTCTACCCATCCCTGCCTTGGCTGTTTTGAGCATTGCGTGAAGCTCACCAATGCTCTTGTCCCACCCGTTCATATTGTAATTCATTATGAACGTCTAAAACCTTTTGGTTAGGTCAATAAGGATCAAATCTGTGGCCAGCTCCTTTGAGACGGGACAATTAAGCCTCTCGAGGCGATCAACGTGGCTTTTCATCTTAAGAACATAAGATGATACCGATTGGGTTTCTTCCATGCGACATGCATGAAGCGCTCGAACCGTTTCGAAAGCGCTCTACCCTAGCTTGTTTAAGGAACATTTCCTTCAATTGGGTAATCATGTCAAATGCCCTATGATGCTCTAAGTCCTTTTGGAGGTCAGGAATCATGGTTCCCAACATGAGGCAAGAAACCTGCATGGAATCTTCAGTATATTGAAGCCAATCGTTATAGGCCTCAACATCCTCGAGGTCGGGTTGGTCAGGAATGGGATCGTCAAGAACATAGGCCTTTTTCTCTTGCTTGAGAACAATTCTCAAGTTTCGATACCAGTCCCTAAAGTTATTATGGTTAAGACGATCCCTTTCTAAGATGGTTCTCAGTGATAGGGTAGGGACGGTCGGGGTGGTAGCATTATTGTTTGCGGCCATTTCTACAAAATTACAAAGATCATTTTAGTATTTCTGAAAAAAATGCATTTTAATAATTAATACCCTTTACACGTCTCATAGACAATTAATAATTAAAATCTAGAATCCAACGTTACATTCAAGTGATGGTTAGGTGACCTTTATCCCATTATTTAAATTAACAAGGTAGTCAACATTTGACAATTGCAACCTATTGCAACTTCTAGCTTTATGGGATCGGTTAAACATCTTATGTTTAGTCGGCATGTAAAATCCTATCAACACCATTGTACGCCATGCTTCGGTGACCCTATGCACATGGTTTCCAATTCAAGTCATCCTACTTACACACACGTGCGTGTTTACACATACAAGAGGTTAGGTGACCTTTATCCCACAAGTATGTTAAGCCCACCTCAAACACACAAGTTCCCTAAATGTGGTTAGGTGACCTTTATCCCACAAGTAGTTCTCAAGTGATTCGAGTGTCGTGTAAAAGGATGGTGTTTAACTTGTTTCCAAAGGGATTTAAGTTTCCATTAATTCTAGTTATGAAAACTCTATGTACCTTGTATCCGCATGCTTTCAAATACATGGTACCCTATGGTTCCTTTTTAATAAAACCTCTTTTATTTTGAAATCATTAATCCTTTTAATACCTTTTTATTAGTCACTTAATGATTAGGAACCAGAAAATTCAGCTTGTTATGATAATTTGTTTAGATTGTTAAGCATATCCACATATCAAACAATCAACATAAAATGAATAATCAAACAAGCATATATAAAACAACCACATGTGCATAACCTTAGCCACTATGTTGACAACACTTGTTTGCCATCACAAGTGTTGTCATTCGGTATTTCCTAAGGGTTGAACACAACACAAAAAATGAGATCTCCAAAGACCCCCACTTGAACTTGCATCCAAATGCTTCAAGTTCTTCTCTTTGTGTCTTCTTTTGTGCTTCCATCTTGTGCATCTTCTTTTACAAAATTTATATCCTAATACAAATTTTCTAATAAAAGAAAACACACTTAATCTATCTATTACATTGCCATTGAATGAATAAATAAATTACATCCAAATACAAACTCAAAAGAATAATATTACAACCCATTATGAATGAAATCAACCAAAACAAACATCCATTCATAACCAAATCAACACAAGGTCAAGGCTAGGTTATGCACAAATATGAAACATCATATACAACATTCAAGAACCAAATAAATCCCCATATGACCCTAAATTTTCAGCCAACATAAACCAAGAATTTAGGGTGTTCTTGTCCAAACAAAACACAATCAACCATTTGATATCTTTCTTTCAAGATTTAATCACAAGCATGTTAGATATAACCTTGAAAGGTTGAGGATATATAACATCACCACAAAACAGCCCCTATAAGGTTGTTAAAGCCCCATAAAACCAATTTTACAAGGACAAATGAAACTAGTCATCCACATATCCGGATCTAGATGCCAATGTTTGGTTTGTTGGACCAAATCAAAGTAGTTTAACCTTTTAAACTATGAAAAACGTAGCGGAAACAAACCTTAATATAATGTTTTGTAAACTAAAAATTAAAGCACATTATATGTCAACAACAAACCCAAGATTGTAAGGATCATTTATATGTGAAGGAACTTGTGAATCCAAGGATCGTAAACAGGAATTATCAGTGTCGGTTGATGGCAAGTCAACGTTTGCGGAATCAGCGTTGATTTGGTTTAATTGTTTGAAATAACTTTAAATATCAATAAATATTCAAGAACACACGTAACAAAACACAATTAATGATTAATCAGTATTTCATTAGAACATGTTAATGATTACAAATATAATGAATGAATGATACCAAAGTATGTTATGATGTAACGGCTGCTAGGGTTTGATTGAGAGACTTTGAAGTGATTGTCGTATTGCTATTGCTGTTGTCGATCAATCAATCGTCTAACACAATCGTTCAAATGATCATAGTTAAATGATTAGGATAAAGCATCTATGTCAAACAACCATGATGAACCTTTAACTGACTTTGTAAATACAGTTTTATCAAAAGATACATTAGGAGTCTCTTCCACAATGTTATGTTGTGGAATATACACTCTATATGAAGAGTTCCAACAAAGAAACCATCATATGCTTTTTCTAAAAATTTTCCCAATGACTCTTTTATGTTCAAAACAGTTACATGACATCCAAAGACTTTCAGATATCCTATGTATGGTTTTCTTTTAAATAGGAGCTCATAAGGAGTTTTGTTATGTTCTTTGACAATTAATGTTCTGTCTTGAACATTGCATGCAGTATTCACAAGCCTCAGCCCAAAAGTGATAGGTAATTGTGAATCAGCTAGCATTGTTCTTGCTGCTTCAATGAGAGTTCTGTTTCTACTTTCAGCAACTCCATTTTGTTGTGGAGTTCTTGGTGCACTGAATTGTCTTGCAATACCTTTGCTCCTGCAAAAGGAATCCAATTCAAAATTGACAAATTCAGTACCATTGTCACTCCTAAAAATTTTAACTTTTGTATCAAGTTGATTCTCAATCTTGATCACAAAGTCCATTAATATTTCTGATGTTTCGTTTTTTTTGTTTTAAGAAAAAGACCTATGTGAATCTTATGAAATCATCAACTATCACCAAACAATATTGCCTTTTTCCAATGCTCATTACATTGGTAGGACCAAATAGATCCATGTGAAGCAATTTGAGTGGTGTAGTATTAGTATTGATAGTTTTGGATTTATGTGACACTCTATGTTGTTTTCCTTTGTAACAAGAAGAACAGTGAGTTGAGCAATGAAACTCTTTGTTTGGCAATCCAATGACCAAGTCATTTTTCACCAATTTATTCATGTTCTTCATGTTAGAATGGACAAGCCTTCTATGCCATAATTGAGACAAATCTTCTGATAGTTTAGATATAAGGCATGTTTCATGTTTTGGGAGTGAAGTGTTGTTCATATCCAAAACATTAGTGTTTCCTTTTCTTGCTGCTTTGAGGATGATCCAATCTTCTGGAACAATAAATCCTGGCTTAAGAATGTAACAGTTAGTATCATAAAACAATATGGTATAATTTTGATCACAAATTTGAGACACACTAAGTAGATTATACTGTAAATTTTTACAGTAATTTACTTTATCAAATTTGAGCACACCATTTGTTTCATCCCTTCACCAACAATTTTACCTCCCATTTTATCCCCACCAAATGCCACATAAGAAGCATTTTTATGTTTGAAATCATGGAGAAGAGAACAGTTTCCTGTCATATGCCTGGAACAACCACTGTCAACACACCACTTGTTGTCAGCTCTCCAATATTGTTCCTGCATTCAAAAAAAGAATCAGTTAGAAGTGACAACCCAAGTCTTAGTGATCTTGGGTTTGTCAACAGAGTCTAAAATAGTTACTCATTCATGAATAATTGTTGAAGTTTTAGTTTTAGATTTGGTTGATTCATTCTGATTTGATTTAGATGAGGATGATTCTGCTGAATGGGATGTTGATAAAGTAGGTTCTTGTTTATCAATTTCTGCTTGATTCAAATCAACTTCATTTGTTTGAGTCTTTTGTTTTGATAATGAAACTTTAAATGTCTCACTATCTTTTGTTTTTGAAAGAGGTTCCCTTTTCAAATTTATAAAAAAATGAATCATCCCTTTGATTCCTTATCTGTCAAATCTACCCTTTTGTGGGGTGTTTTTGACTGCTGACCAGTTGTTCTTTTCGTCAATGGATGAGCACTTGATGACATTTTGTCCTTTGATTTTGACTTTGATTTTAGATCAGGCTTCTTCAATTTCGAACCTTTTTCACAGTCAGTATCCGTTTCAGACTTATCTGACTCTTTCTTCTTTGTGCCTTTTGTTTTGTTCTTTTTGTTGAAATAACATTCCTGAGTGGAATGATTATTTTTGTTGCAGATGCCATAATGTTTGTTGAAGTAACATTCAGCTGTCATGTGATTATTCATATTGCAAATGGAACAGTAGCTACTGAAGTAACATTCTTCAGTATTGTGATTTCTCATGTCACACCATTTGCAATATTTTCCATCTGATTCTTTTTCAAAATCATTCTTATGGTTTGCTGACTTTTGATGTTTTTCTTTCTTCTTCAGCTTTGGATGTGCTTCTTCTCTTTCAACTTTATGTTTCTGATTGATTGTTACCGAATTCCTCTTCCGTAGATCAGCTGCTGACGAAGTTTTCTTTTTCAGTTGATGATATGCTGATACATTTTTCTTGCCTTTTTCCTTGAACCTCTCTTTCATCTCGGTGATGGCATATTCATCGTTCAATTTCTGGGAAGAGTCTGTTTACTGACTTAGTTCTTGAAGACCTTCATTCAATTGAGCTATTCTCTTGCCAAAATGGTCTTCAGCATGTTTCTTTATTTAGGAGGATATGGCAACTTTGTTTCTTCAGCACTTTTGGAATATGTGTTTCAAATTACATTCTTACCAGTGGTTATTTGATCAACATCATGTTCATAGAACATCAGAAGAATCTCTTCTCACCAATTATAATCATTTTGATTTAAAAATTCTGATTCAGAGGATTCAGTTTCACTCACCTCAGATTCATCATTAATTTTGATTTGAGTTGATTCTTTTCAAACTTGGTGCTAGGCACAAAATGATTTGATAGAGTGTTGGTCATTGTTGTAGGTAAAGATGTGTAATTATCATTTATAGGTGGTGCAACAACATTATAACCCAATCCAGACATTTTCTTTGATTCAATATGAGAATTTAGTAATTTCTCATATTACTGAGATGATAATTGAAACTTCTGAAGTTTCAATCAGTTGATGCATGATCAACCATGGATTTTGTTAAAAAGTGGTCAGATGCTCAACTTGGGCTTTTAGGCTATAGTTTTCAGAAATGAATTTTTCTAAATCCTTTTGCAAAGAGTTAATTTTTATTTGATACAATTTATGTTCTCTACATGGGATTCATTAAAAATCATAGTTTCTTTTACTTTGTCAGCCAACTGTTGAGCATGGACTCTATATCGTTCAACTTCCTCAACACATGTTGATGAACACAATATTTCTTTACCTCTCTTGCCATTGGTGGACCTGTTTGATCCATATGAGCCATCAATGCTTGATTCTCTTTCAAGACTTCTTTTTCTTACACACTCCAGTCACACGTTCCATCTTGAAGTATGATCAGCCCTGACTCCTTTGAGTTGTTAGGTCAAGCTGATTCATTGGTGGTTGGTGGGGATGCATTGATCAGTTGAGATTGTTTGTGTAGAGGTCTTTGAGAATTTGATTGTTGATGAGGTTGAATCTGATGTTGTTGATGCTGCTGATGTTGTCTCATCTCTGCATATGACTGTTGATTGCATTCTCTTTAGAAGTGTCCATAGAGATGCATTTGAAGCATCTTACCTTTGATTTGTCAACACCAATCTTTGATGTTTTACTTGCTGAAGCCAAGTTCTTATTTCTCCTGAGATATTGCTTTGCTCTATAAGCAATCATGCCATCTGTCATTGTAGATCCATTTCTTCCACTACATCAAGAGGTAGTTCTTCTAAGTCTTGTTGGCAGATATTTGCTGACGTTAGAGAGCTTCCCAGATATGCTTGAAAACTGGAACTAAAAGCTGTAAAGGCTGCTCTTTGTTCTTCATAGTCCAAGAATGTGAAGACTTAGCTGTTGCTGCAGTTGCATCTTGTCGATAAGCAGTTCTTCCTTTATTCTTGATTCCTATCTTGAGATGATTTCTTTAAGGGTTTAGAGCAAAAAGCTAACTTCCTCCTCCTCATCACTCCTAGCACAAGAGTTATCACTTTCATTGTTTGAAATAAATGCACTTCCAACATTATTTGTTTCTTTGAAGTGATGGGGTGAGACATGAGTTCTCACACTCTTGTTTCTTGATTTCTCGTCCATTTCAAGAGCTTCCAATTTTACAACCAGAGTATCTAGACCAATTGATTTCAGATCTATAGTGTTCTTGAACATGGATACAGTTGCTTCCAACTTTCTGGCAAAGTGTGGAGCATTTTCTTGTTTAATTCCTCACTGGTATACTTCAACTCCAGAATATTCATCTCAGTTACCAACTGCATGAATCTATGAAGTTGTTGAGGAATTGATTCACCCTCAATATGATGAAATGTTTCATATTGCGACCTGAGGGTGTCTCTCCTTATGCTTCTTATCTCATTACTCCCTTCGCAGAGAGTATGAAGTATCTTCCATAAGGAGTGTGCTGTTTTGTAGTTCTCACACCTGATCAATATCTCTTCAGGTAAAGCCATACTAAGCAAACTGTATGCTTTGATATCAACTTGACCTTTTGACATCATCAGGTGATAGATCTTTGGTACTGATTGGTTGATTTTTGTCATTATAATCCGTCCTAAGAGTGGGTGGTATATAAGGACCTTCAGTGATGGATACCCATAAGTCAGAATAAGTATAGTTTACATGATCCTAAACTTGATTTTCCATGACTTGAAGTATGCTTTTGTTTCCAACTTCGGAGGTGGGTAAGATGATCCACTGAAGTTGCTCATGATGTTAATTGATGAGAATAATTAACAAAATCTGCTATTCAATTGATTTGAATATAGATACAAGTTAATTAAATCGATTGCGATCAAACGACAGCCGTAGATCTAATCAGTAAGAACAAACAAATCTACGAAATTAAATCAATTAAACACATCTGACACTGATAGATCAATCGATCTAAATCAATGAGCACTTGGCTCTGATACCACCTGTGAATCCAAGGATCGTAAACAGGAATTATCAGTGTCGGTTGATGGCAAGTCAACGTTTGCGGAATCAGCGTTGATTTGGTTTAATTGTTTGAAATAACTTTAAATATCAATAAATGTTCAAGAACACACGTAACAAAACACAATTCATGATTAATCAGTATTTCATTAGAACATGTTAATGATTACAAATATAATGAATGAATGATATCAAAGTATGTTATGAAGTAACGGCTGCTAGGGTTTGATTGAGAGACTTTGAAGTGATTGTCGTATTGCTATTGCTGTTGTCGATCAATCAATCGTCTAACACAATCGTCGTTGAATTGAAACCTAGGATCCACATATATAGACAATGATGTTTCAGTTATAGGAAACACCGGATCTCTTGGGATTTGATTTGTTTCAGTTAAGGAATCATCGGATTTCTCAGGATTCGCATAACTGCCTTGTTGACTTGTTAACTCGTAACACTTGTATTATACAAGTGTTTGGACTCCGCAGGTACATTGTCTTCCGTAGATGATTTGTTCTTCCACAGCAGTCTTGTTCTTCCAAAGCAATCTTGTTCTTCCGAAGCAGTTTTGTTCTTCACTTTTGGTTGTTCATCAGAAGAAGATCTCCGGATGTATAGTTACTTGTAAGAAATATATCTATGGAAGAACAAAATGTTCATCCGTAGATGTTTCTTACACTTGGTCAAATTCATAAATTGACCCATTATAATGTTTGTACCTGCAACCATACATAATCAACACTCACATAAATCCGTTAACCTATATATTTAATGCATACACAATAATGAATTACAAACATTCATTACAGATATTAATTCAAGTACTAAGCCTATACATAATGAACTAGATCTACTGAACCTAGACCTAACAGAACTAGCAAACAAGCAAACTATAACAACCAAAATGAACCATGGAACTACCTTCCAAAGCTGCCCAAAACCGTTGGATGAACTACCTTCCAAAGGCTGCCCAAAAACGTTTGATGTGAAGAAGAGGATGAAGTCTTGAAGGACCAAAACACCATAGAAGATGTCCTCAAGCTTGTATACCCACAAACCTCAAGCAAAACACTTTGTTGCTAGTATTTTTGACACCAAAATCGCAAGAAGTAGGCTGCAAAAAACCCTTTTTCAGCCTTCTTTTCCTTCTTAGATGAGAGAAAGACGAGTCTTGCATGTATGAGAGAGAGTGGAAAAGATGGAGTGTGAAAACTAGTAAATGTGTTGTTAAGTTCCCAAGCAACAAAAGGCCAAAAGACCCCTTAAAGGGGCAGCCGAAATTCTTGTTGAAAATGGGTTTTTCCCCTCATTTTAAAACACCCATTAAACATTCACTAGTTATATTATGAGTTATATAATTAACCCGACTTGGATCATAACGTACTAACCACATCAAGTTCTATGTGTCTTGGGCATAAAGAATCCAACAACCACAACTACCAACTCATCCCCACCAGCCACAAATACATCTGTAGGAGCAAGTAACTCTAAAGACACTGGGCTGATCATACTTCAAGATGGAACCTGTGACTGGAGTATGTATGAGAAGGAACTCTTGGATGAAAATCAAGCTTTAATGGCTCACGTGAAGAAAAAAGTTCCACCCATGGCTAGAGAGGTAAAAGATAGGTTATGTTCATCAATATGTGTTGAGGAAGTTGAAAGATATAACGTCCATGCTCAGCAACTGGCTGATAAAGTTAAAGAAACAATGATTATGAATGAATCTCATGTAGAGAACATAAATTATATCAAATCAATATTAACTCTTTACAAAAGGTAGCAAAACTTGATTCAGAAAATTACAGTTTAAAAGCACAAGTTTAGCATCTGAACACTTCCTTAACTAAATCCATGGCTGATCATGCATCAACTGAAGTGAAACTTTAGAAGTTTCAACTTTCATCCCAGCAATATGAGAAATTATTAAATTATCATATTGAATCAAAGAAGATGTATGGGTTGGGATATAATGTTGTTGCACCTCCTATAAATAATAATTATTCACCTTTACCTGAATCAATGACAAATAACTTATCAAATTATTTTATGCCAAGAACCAAGTTTGAAACAAACTCTAATCAACAAGTTAATCATAATGAAACTGAGGTGAATGAAACTGAGTCTTCTAAATCAGAAAATATTAAACAAAATGACTCAGAATTTGACTTTGATGAGTGTGATGACTTGGATGATTCTGATGAACATGATGATGATCAACTAGACATTGGTAAGAATGTTGCTTTTGAAACAATCATTCCCAAAGTTCTTGAAGAAACAAAGTTGACATATCCTCTAAAACAAAGAAACATGCTCGAGATTATTTGTAAGAGAATAGTTCAGCTAAATGAAGGTCTTCAAGAACTTCATCAGCAACAAAAACCTTCAAATGAAGAAATTGAAAAGTGTGCATCTACTGATGAAGTACACACATATTTCTTAGAAAAAGTAAAGAAGAAACAATCAGCAGATCTTTAGCGGAAGAAGAAACCTTCTTCAGTAGGAGATCTGCGGAAAACTAAATCTACTGATTCAGTAGATGATCTGCGGAAGGCAAAATCAGCAGCAAACAAATCAAAGCCTCAAAAGCTGAAAAATGACAAATCAACTGCAACATTGGAGAAGGATGCACAGCCTCAAAAATTGACAAAAAAGAAATAAGTAATTGATTCTGACAAAGAATCAGAGGAAATGTATTGCCAATGGTGTGATATGAAAAACCATAATATTGAAGTTTGTTAATTTAGTAGTTATTGTTCTATTTGCAATATGAACAATCATATGACATCTGACTGCTACTTCAACAAACATTGTGCTATTTGTAACAAAAATAATCATTCAACTCGAGAATGTTATTTCAACAAAAAGAACAAGACAAAGAGCACAAAGAAGAAACAACCTGATAAAGCTGAATCAGACTCTCAATCTACTGATTGTGAAAAAGATTCAGAAACTAAGAAGCAGCAACAAAAACAAAAGCCAAAACCAAAGGAGAATACATCCACTAATGTTCAACCTTTGAAGAAAAGAATAGCATTTCGGCAATCCAAAACACCTCACAAAAGGGTGGATTTGATTGAAAAAGAAACAAATGCTGATGATGCTTTCTTTGATAATTTTGAAAAGGGAACTCATGTAACTCATTCAAAATCAAAAGATAATGAAACTTTCAACAATCAAGATTCATTATCAAAACCAAAACATCAAACCAACAAAAATAAGGTGAATAAAGAAGAGATTGAGAAACCAAAACCTAGTTCAACAACCTCATTTTCAACAGAATCATCCTCACTTCAAAAAACTCAGAATGAATCAATTAAATCTAAAATTAATACTGAAACTTCAAGACTTACTCATGAAGGAGTAACAATTTTAGACACTGCTAGCAAACCCAATATCATTAAGGCTTGGGTTGTCAATTCTAATTGATTTCTTTCTATGTGCAAGAACAATCTTGGAGAGCTAACAACAAGTGGTATGTTGATAGTGTTTATTCCAGGCATATGATAGGAAACTGTTCACTTCTCCATGACTTCAAGCATAAAAAAAGCCTCATATGTGGCATTTGGTGGGGATAAGAAGGGAGGTAAAATAGTTGGTGAAGGAATGGTAACTAATGGTGTACTCAAGTTTGAGAAAGTAAATTATTGTGAAAATGTAGTATAATCTATTGAGTGTATCTCAAATTTTTGATCAAAATTATACCACATTGTTTGACAACACTAATTGTTACATTCTTAAGCCAGGTTTTTCAGTTTGAGAAGAATGGATCCTTCTTAAAGCATCAAGAAAAAGAAACACATATGTTTTGGATATGAACAACACTACACTCACAAGACATGAAACATGTCTACTATGTAAGTCATCAGAAGATGAATCTCCATTATGGCATAGAAGGCTTATTCATTTTAACATGAAGAACATGAACAAATTGGTGAAAAATGACTTAGTCATTGGATTGCCAAAGAAAGAGTTTTATTGTTCAAACCATTGTCCTTCATGTTATAAAGGAAAACAACATAGACTGTCTCATAAATCAAAAGTTATCAATACAAACACCACACCACTCAAATTGCTTCACATGGATCTGTTTGGTCCAACCAATGTGATGAGCTTAGAAAGCGGCAATATTGTTTAGTGATAGTGGATGCTTTCACTAGATTCACATGGGTCTTCTTCTTAAAACAAAAGAGTGAAACATCAGAAACATTAATGAACTTAGTCATCAAGATTGAAAACCAACTTGATTTGAAAGTTACAATTTTTAGGAGTGATAATGGGACTGAAATTTTTTAATACTGACTTAGATTCTTTTTGCAGGAATAAAGGCATTGCAAGACAATTCAGTGCACCACCTTTTGGGCTGAAGCAGTGAATACAACATGCATTGTTCAAAACAGGACACTGATTGTCCAAGAACATAATAAAACACCTTATAAGCTTTTATTTAAAATAAAACCTTACATAGGAAAGCTTAGAGCTTTTGGGTTTCATGTATCTATTTTAAACATAAAATAACAACTGGGAAAATTTTCAGAAAAAGCCTATGATGGTTTCTTTGTTGGATATTCTTCAACATCTAAATCTTATAGGATCTACATTCCACAACATAAAATTATGGAAGACACTCCTAATATGTCATTTGATGAATCCTTATTTCCTAAATCTATTAAAGGAACATCATGGTTGTTTGATATAGATGCACTAACAGACTCATTTAACTCTAGTTATTTGAATAATGCAGGATCTGATGATACATGTTATCCATTTGTTCCTCCAAATATGAATGAAGTGTCATTGTCTGCTGATCCTCCAATAATATACACATTAAGTATCATGGAACAAGGAACAACAAATAATAACAATGATGTTGCACAAGTCCAGCAAAATTGATGCACATCCTCAGATGGAAACACTTCATCAGCGGCTGCTGACTCTTCATCGGCAGATGTGCATTCTGCATCATAGATATGAATAATGTCTCAGCAGCTGTTACACCATCTCAAGAAAATACAACAAACATTGGAGATGTTTCAGCAAGTCCACATATACCATCCGTAGATGTTCATGTAACTCCTACGGAAGCTTATAATACATCCGGAGAAGTTTCTGCGGAAGATATTAATGATGCACCTGATGTTCAAACTGAAGAAGATCACTTCATACCCAATGATGAACATGAGGAACACTTTGATTACTTCCTAAATTCATCAGCTGGATTGGATCCATCTGCATTAATGAATATGACTAACTTGGAATCATCTATTCCAGTTGAATCAACTCCAACAACAAGAATTCATATGACTCATAAAATAAACAACATTATTGGTGATCTTGATAAAAGAACAACAAGAAGCCAAGGTGGAGCTGCAAACAACTGTCTTTTCACTTGTTTTCTTTCATAAGTGGTTCCTCCAAACATCATAGTTGCACTAAAAGATAATTGCTGGATTGAAGCTATGCAAGAAGAGCTTTAACAATTCAGAAAGCAGAAAGTCTGGAATCTAGTTGATTTACCTGAAGGTCATCATCCAATTGGAGCAAGGTGGCTCTTCAAAAATAAATTAGATGAAAGAGGTATAACTATGAGAAACAAAGCAAGACTGATTACACAAGGCTACACTCCAGAAGAAGGAATAGATTATGATGAAGTTTTGCAGTAGTTGCAAGAATTGAAGCCATAAGAGTCTTCTAGCCTATGCATCATTAAGAAGTTCACTTTCTATCAAATGGATGTGAAATGTGCTTTCTTATATAGGAAAATTGTTGAAAAGTCTATGTAGCTCAACCTCCTGGTTTTGAAGATCCTGATTACCCTCATAGGGTGTACAAGCTTGACAAAGCTTTGTATGGACACTACATCAAGCACCAAGAAAGTGGTATGAAACATTATCATCTTTCTTCTTGAAACATGACTATATAAGAGGAACTATTGATCATACTCTATTTCTCAAGCAAGAACATCAAGATCTTTTAGTTGTACAAATATATGTAGATGAAATTATATTTGGATCAACAAACAAGAGACTGTGTGTAAACTTTGAAGAGTTGATGAAATCTGAGTTTCAAATGAGTTTAATGGGAGAATTAACCTTTTTCCTTGGTCTTCAAGTTCATCAGAAAACAGATGGCATCTTCATCAATCAAGAGAAATAGTTTAATTGAAGTAGTATAATCTTGCTGATGCATCTTCACACAAAACACCTGCATCAACAATTGACAAGATTGTGCCTGTCCTACAGGAAAATATATTGATCAACGATTGAATAGATTAATGATAGGATCTCATATGTATTTAACTGCCAGCAAACCTAACATAATGTTTGATTTGTATGTTTGTGCTAGGTACCAATCAGATCCAAAAGAGTCCCATCTGAATGCTGTTAAAAGGATTTTCAGATATCTGAAAGGAAAACCTGCCCTTGGACTTTGGTATCTAAAGGATAGTGACTTAACTCTTTACTCATAATCAGATAGTGACTTTAGAGGATGCAACAACAACAGAAAATCCACAACTGGTGGATGTCAATTTTTAGGACCAAGACTAGTTTCATGGCAGTGCAAGAAGCAAACAAATGTATTTGTATCCACCGCTGAGGCTGAGTACATAGCTGCTTCAGCTAGTTGCTCTCAAGTCCTTTGGTTGCAAAACCATTTAATAAGTAAAATTGATTTATTTTAAAGTTGCGGAGAATAACGTTAACCTAAAAAATTAGAGTTGTCAAATCATCCACTTTTTGAAGGAATTTTCATCCCGAGAATTAAAAACACCAGGTTCAACAAGAACACAAGATTCAACAATCTGTAATGTATATAGAATAGGGTTTCTGCGTATCTGTAACGAGTCAAATAAGAAAGAACTATAAGGTTTCGGTAGAGTTGTGACATCATCCCTTATTGAAGGGAATTGCGTCACGAAAGTTAAAGAAAATATATCGTGAGAATGATACCTTTAAGAACTAGATGCATGATGAACAATTGTGGGTACTTCTACATTTGATCCTCGCGTTCCTAGGTAAACTCTAGTCCACACTTTGAATTCCACCTAACACGCACGATAGGGATCTTGCTACGCTTTACGATGACTTCAAGATTCATAATCTCAACTGGTTATATTTGTTCATCAATCTCTAGTTCCTCTAACGAAATGAAAGTTGACTCATTGGCTAGACATGTCTTCTAGTTCGAGACATGGAACACGTAATGAACATCATCGAGTTCTGCTGGTAAGTCTAGCTGAGAAGCTACTGGACCAATACACGTGACAATTTCAAATAGTTCAACGTATCTAGGGTTTAGCTTTCCACGCTTTCCAAAGCGTATCACACCCTTCCAAGGCGAAACCCTTAATAGCACCTTGTCACCGAATTGAAACTTTAAAGGTTTTCTACTTTGATCTGCATAACTCTTTCGATGATCCGAGCTCCCGCCATGTAGTTACAAATCTGACAATCTTCTCAATGGTTTCATGGATAAGTTTTGGACATGTTAATTGGCTATCACCTACTTCAATCTAACAGAGAGGTGACCTATACTTTTTTCCATAAAGTGCCTCAAACGGTGCGGCTTTGATGCTCGTATGATAACTGTTATTGTAAGAGAATTCAACCAAATGCAAATAGGTTTCTACACTATTTTTAAAGTCAATAACGCATGCCCCAAGCATATCTGCTAGGGTTTGAATTATGCATTCTGTCTGACCATCTATCTGTGAATGAGAAGCCATGCTCATATCCAGACGAGGGCCCAATGACTTCTTTTGTGATTGCTAGAAGTGCAAAGTGAATCACGCATCGCGATTAGAGAAGATCAAAAGTTGTACGCCATGTCACGCCACAATTTTCTTCAAATAAATCTGTGCCAACTTATCCATCTTGTAAGTCTTCCGAATGGCCAAGAAATGTGTCGACCTGGTCAAATGATCCACTATCACCCAACTAGCATCGTTTCCAGTCTGCGAACGAGGTAACTTAGTGACAAAATACATAGAAATATTCTCCCATTTCCACATTAGGATCTCTGGTTGTTGAAGTAGACCTAACAGTTTCTAATATTCCACTTTGACTTTAGAACAACTCAAACACTTGGATACGTAGGTGGGAATTTCAGCTTTCATGTTAGGCCACCAGTAAATGACCTTCAAGTCTTGGTATATCTTGTCTGATCCACTATGTACTGAATAACAAGATTAGTGAGATTCATCCATCATCATTTCCCTAAGATTCCCGGACAATGGAATTCACACCGGATCTTCGCACGGACTCGACAAGGCTTTAGGGTTTCCTTACGACTAAGGGCATCGGCTACCACGTTAGCCTTTCCCGGATGATACTTGATTGCACAATCGTAATCATTCAGCAGTTCCAACCATCGTCGTTGTCTTATGTTCGATTCCTTCTATTCATATATGTGCTCAAGGCTATTGTGATAAGTGAAGATCTTACACTTGGTTCCATTGAGATAATGCCTCTTGATCTTGAGTGAAAATACTACAGCTCCTAATTCCAAATCATGAGTTGTATAATTCTTCTCATGCATCTTAAGTTGTCTCGATGCATAATCTATCACCTTCTCGCGTTGCATCAACACGCAACCCAAACCCTAGATTGATGCATCATAATACACCATGAAATTGTCTGTTCCTTCAGATAATGCCAAGATCAATGCACTACATAGTTTATCCTTAAGCACTTGGAAAGCCGTTTCTTCCTTATTGTCCCACTTGTAAACGGTTTTTTAGTGAGTTAGGGCAGTTAAGGGTTTTGCTAGTTTAGAGAATCCTTCTATGAAACTTCGATAGTAACCCACTAATCCAAGAAATTGGCGCACCTCAGTAGGCGTCATCGGCGCATGCCAATTCTTAATTGCCTTAATCTTAGACGGATCAACATGAATGCCATTCACATTAACCACATGCCCTAGGAATTGTACTTCTCTTATCCAGAAGTCACATTTAGAAAACTTGGCATATAACTGTTTGGTTTTCAAAAGCTCTAGAATAGTCCTTAAGTGTTCCTCATGTTCCTCCCTATTCTTGGAATAAATGAGTATGTCATCAATGAAGACAACGACAAACTTTTCTAAATAGGGTTTGCAAACACGGTTCATGAGATCCATAAAGACTGCAGGAGCATTCGTCAAACCAAATAGCATGACTGCGAACTCAAAGTGCCCATATCGAGTTCTTAAAGCTGTTTTGGATATGTCTTCCTCTTGAACTCTAAGCTGATGATATCCAGACGTCAAGTCTATATTTGAATAGTAGCTTGATCATTGTTGTTGATCAAACAGGTCATCGATATGTGGGAGAGAGTAACGATTCTTTATGGTAACCTTATTCATAATTTCTGATAGTCAATGCACATCAGGAAGGTTCCATTTCTTCTTCACGAACAACACATGTGCTCACCAGGTGATGAGAACTTGGACGTATGAAGCCTTTGTCTAATAGTTCCTACAACTATTTTGACAATTCTTGAAGTCTGTTTGGTGCCAAACGATATGACACCGAGCGATAAGGGCAGCTCCTGGTGTCAGCTCGATCTGAAACTCTACTTGCCTGTGAGGAGGAAAGCTGGGAAGTCCTTGGGAAATGTCTTAGGGAAATCTCTAACAACAAGAATATATTCCATTCGTTTCCTCCAATGGTCTTTTCAGTATCTTGGGTTAAAATCGCTGAATGCCCTTTTATCATACACTTTTGACCCTTCATGTAAGAGATGATGCCAACCATAGCACCACTCTTGTCTCCTTCCACAATGAGTATCTATCCATCAGGCAAAGGTAGTCGGATTAGTTTCTCTCGACATATGATTTCAGCTTGGTACTTAGCTAACCAAGCCATACTTACAATGACATTGAAGCTACCGAGCGTAGTAGGAAGAAGATCAATATCAAAATCCTGCCTAGACAAACTTATTTTACAACCACGATATATATGGGAACATCTAGTATCTTACCATTAGCTATTTGTACAGTACGTTCAAGTCTATGGTTGTACATGTAATATCTAGTAACTTACTGAACTTATGAGAAATGTACTCTTATCGGTACCAAAATCAAACATAATAGGGGCGAAACAACCATTGACAAGAAACCAGTTACAGTAGAAGGATCATTACGAGCCTCACCTGAACCAATGATAAATGCTCTACCCTTGACACCACCATTCTCATTACCATTGCCATTGCGATTGTCAGCACCACTACCATCGCCATTGTTTTTTCTTTAGCTTCGGGCAATTCCTCTTGAAGTGCCCTATTTGACCGCACTCGTAACATCCTTTCTATGCTTCTTGAGTTTGAGGAGACTTGGCCGGGATGTTCACGCGACAGCTCTTGGCAGCATGGCCAAATTTATTATTATTATTATTATTATTTTTCACAAATCGCTCTCAAATGTCCACATTGCACAACCCATGGTGATGATAGTCGCACTTGTTTCTTATAGTGGAAACGCAGAGATGTAACAGTCGGGGTCGTCATAAGACACTTTGTTAACTGACCTTACATTAAAAATAGTCAACCAAAAAAATCCAATTTGAATCCCACCACTGGGGGACCAGCAAAAGTAACTTACGCTCAACATGATAAACACCAAATGAAACTAGTGTTGGAACATTTAAACGACCAAGACTCTAAGTTTTGAGATTAACCCAATTAACAAAGAATACATGCGCATAGAGTATCATGACTTTGATTTAAGTTTCATGAAGATTACGCACATATGAATTAAATAGTATTGCATGCTAACTAAAATGATAGAACGAGTAACGTCTCATAAGTACTGGGACTATTGTCGTATTACGAATCCCATTAAGGTTCTATATGGATTAAAAGTTTCATACGAGTGGAGATGAAGTATTGCTTCCATATCCTTAGTGAAGTTTTATACGGATTGAGCCTCTCGTGTCCTCAAGGTATAGAAATGAAAATTTGTACTGACTATGACTGTTATAATACGACAGTGTTCTCCTGAGTTCTCATGCATGACAAATTACAATTACATGTGCACCCGTGATGGTAATTTGCTTTGCATAGTTACCCCTGGCTCCCTCCATCCAAGCTAACATACCTTGTCAAGTACAAAGTGTTATCAATGATATAGGTATCAAAGATATTGTTATTAAACTAAGGGTCCATTAACCAAGGTTGTATGAAAGAATCGATTGAGAAGATATTCACTTGGGCAAGGAATCGTCAATGCGCTCAGGTCGGATGACTAAATAGCATTATCGTGAATAAGATTTGATAAGTTGTCTCGCAATGTCTATGGTAGTCGCTAGGACAACTATTGCCAGCTCCACAAGGCAAAGAAGTGGCAAGGTAGGTAAAGAAAGATTGGCAGACATGGCTTTCGTCTGCGAAACGCATTCAACGGAGGCAGAACATGCTCCTGGTGAACCATCCAAGTAAGGTACCAATGGTATTGTATCCAATTTCAAGAGGTATAATGTAAAAGGTAAGTTATAGGTAATTCGTAAGTAACCTTCTCATGACTCACAACAACTCAGGGTCACTTGTATGGAGAAACATAAGGTAACAACGGGAAATGAGGAAGAACTAGCCTTTTTCCCGTAAACATAGAATGAAGAGATGGTTATGTCATTGCTGTAGTCGATCGGTCATAGAAATACACCACAGCAAGCAAATCCGTAACATGTATAGCAAACAGACAAGGCAAACTAATGAAGCTAAACGTGTCTATAGTCTAAATACAATGCAATTAAAATGCAAATTTATTTTAGTTGCTATAACCATTGGATCTGATACCAATCTGTCACACCCTTAATTTCCACAAACGGGGTAATACCTTTAGGCGCGTGACATACTAGGATCTTAGCCATTACATACACCAAAACGACGCAACAATTACCAAACATAATTGCTCATTTAAAATAAAGTTTCTGTTGGTTCCTAAGAGCTTTGAATCATGAAAATTGGTGAAGATTTTGGCTCAAAAGTATAAAAATATGGATAATAAGATGAACAATGAAGAACATCAATTAAAACCCAATTTGATCGGAATTTGATTGCAAGAGATGTTGATTACATGGAAACCCCAATCAATAGCTCATTGTAAGACCCCGTTCCCGGGACACTTACAGTTGAATCCCCATCGCACATAAAACATATAATTACATTTAAGTTTCATAAAACGTTGCAGCGGAAACATTAAACCAAACATTCCATTTAATAATAAAGGCTTTTGAAATTTAATACATCGTTTTCCAATCACCAAATACATGTTCTATTTCATTACAAAAGCATTATAAATACGGATGCCATCTAAAAATAAGTTGAGTAGCGCCCCCGCCCGTGCCATCCTCAGCAACTTACCTGCCAACTGGAAACACATAAAAATCAGCGTTGCTGAGTGAGTTCTAGTTTTATAATAAAACATACTTTACTTTCATTAAAACCGTTCATTTCTTTCATGCGATCATACATCATACGTACACATAGATAATATCTTTATTATCTTCATTGTTCTTTCTTTCTTTCACTTTTCATATCTTCCGTACCAATACCATATGCTACACCCCAAACTATATGGCTACTGGGTCGAAGTGTATCAATAGACAGCTATGCATGGTGCCGCAGTACCGGGGTAAGCGGTAAAGGTTATATATCTTCCGTACCAATACCATATGCTACACCCCAAACTATATGGCTACTGGGCCGAAGTCTATCAATAGACAGCTATACATGGTGCCGCAGTACCGGGATAAGCGGAAGAGGTTCTATATAAATGGTCGATCACAAAGAAAGAACCCGATGTGCACATCTCGGGGTAGTGAACCCACACACTGTTGGCTAACACCTTTTAATGGCGTGTACCGATATCCAGTGCTTGTATGACTTTTGTTACATTCCATTGTTTATTAATGCATGCATTCATTTATCATGTTCCCCTTTTATATCTTCCACTTTACGTTACATAACACTTTCATGTTATTCATTAGCACTCCACGTAAAGCCAAAATAAAAATAATCATACATAGCAATAAGGAACATCAACATACAGAATCGACATCATCATACAGGGCATAAGATAAACGTACATAACACACATCATACATACTATGCATCATACACACACCATGCATAACATCACACATAACATCATCATCAACATGCCCAACATAACGTCTATGACCTTGAAAGTCAACTTACATGAACCATCGGGAACCTCCCGAGTCAAAACCCACAACTGCACTTTCTCTCGAAAGTCATAAAATAAACCGTTGTTCTTTCGGGCGTATGAGCCCTGCTTGGGTGTATGGACACCCTCCAGTCTCATGGCCTTCCAGGCGACTGAACACTTAGACGAATGGACATCAGGCGAATGGACCCTATGCGAATGGACCTATGGGCGAATGGACTCCTATCCGTATGGACTCTAATTTGCATGACCTTCATGCGTATGGCCTTCAGTCGCATGACTTCAGGCGCATGGGCTTCAGTCGCATACCCTTCGTACGAATGGATCTCAGTCGCATGGCCTCCAGGCGCATGGACCTCAGTCACATAACCTTCGTGCGAATGAACCTCAGTCGCATAACCTTCAATCGCATGCCTTACAGGCACATGAACTTCAGTCGCATGACTATCATGCGTATGGACCTCAGTCGCATGGCAATCGTACGCATGGCCTCAGTCGCACGCCAATCAGCCGTATGGCCTCCAATCGCACTCCAGTCGATCGCCTAGCCCTAGCTAATGTAGAATGCAGTTCCAGCCGAACGCAAACTGCCCTTTTCGGCCTCCAAGCTCTTCCAAACTTGATTCTAGCCCAAATCAACCATCCTAAACCTTAGAAACACCTACCACAACACCATTCATGCATACACAAGCCCGAAAACAAACTCCAAATGCATCACACACAAACACATACACATGAGTCAAACACGCACATTTCAAAAACGGGTTTTCTATGTGTTCCAGCCCCAAAATCATTGAAAACATGTAAAATAGGGGTCCTAGGACTCACACAAATGATCACAACAAGAAAATCTTCGATTAGACCCGCTATACTTTGAATTTACGCGCTCGAATCTACCCGAACCAAGCTTTTCTCCGTTTTTCTCCCTTTTCTCTCCCTCTCTCTTCTTTGCAAAATTTTGTGGGTGTGGAGAGCGTGAGGGCTGCCCTCTCCCTCAAATACTCTCCCACAACCCAACTTTCTCTTATTGGCGGGTTTGGTCCCCCGACTTTAGATTTTATTTTCTTTTTCTTCTTTCGTCGGCTTCAAAGAAAATTTCCGGGTGTAATAAACCATTTATAATAACTAGTAAAGTTTATAAGAAATTATCCAAGAATATATCATTTATGTCTTTAATATAGAGAATATGAAATTAAACCATTATAATAACTATGTAAAGTTTAAATATAAATTTGATTAGTATTTAAAATAATCATGGTTTAAACGATAATAATTTAAAGGTAACGTTTAGACCAATATTAATTTATTAATTATTATTTGTAATCCATGTTATAAGAAATTATCCAAGAATGACCTATGTTAAAATGTTTTATTAAAAAGATATTTAATTAATTAAATTTAGAAAAATTACAGATAATAATTTGGTGTCCTTAAAAATATTTAAAGTTTAAAAAAATTATTTCTATATTCATCAAAATTTTCTATAATTTATTTAAGGCTGAAAAGCTTTTTTATAAGATGTTTGAGGGTGCCTGGGTTCGAACCCGAAACCTCAAAGTGGGGATGTTGTTGGACCCTGAAAGGATCATACATGCCAATTCAATTGGTGAGTTGATGGTTGTTCTGCTGAAAATCCCACAAGTCCGAGAACCACTGTGGATGAAAAATCTACATGAAGAATAGAAGACAAGTGTCGGCTAACCGCATTTGTATATGTGGATGACATAGAATAAATGCTGACAAGTGTTTGTTCTTCCGATTAACAAATGCGGATAGCCAAACACATATGCTGACGAGTACTTTGTACATCCGCATTTACTAATGCGGATGCTCATCAACAAATGCGCCAAGTGTTTGCTCATCCATATTAGTCAATGCTGATGATCAAACACCAATGCTGAAGAAGATAAAGAAATGATGAAGATCAACACATCAACATTAGTTAATATGGATGAACAAAGGAAATGCTGATGAAGACTTTTGTACTTAGACTAGTTCTCTGATGTATAGGTGAGGGGTAGTTTAGTCTTTTTGTTAAGGCAACTTGTCAGCCTATAAATAAAATAGAAAACCTCGTATGTGAGGTGACTGTTGATAGACATCATAGACAATCATAATATTTTGTTTAGTCTTATGTTCACAAGGTGTATTGTTACTGTTTAATGCTCAAACCCTAGCATTCATTGTAACCGATGACCTTCATTAATACAAAGAGCATTTATGAGTATTTCTTACATTCAATGTTCATTGATTGTTTGATTCCACCATACAGTCATTGACTCAATCATCATATTCGGTCCTTGTGAGAATATCAATCTCACACCCAGTCAATTGGTATCAGAGCCTTAGCTCTCGGTTCTTCTTTAGATATGCCTAAATCTAAGCTGAACTCGATTGAACTGATGATTGAGTTGCTGATAGAGTGTTCGAATACCTGTACTTAGCATACAAGTTGAAAAACTACCGAAACACTAAGAAAGACACTGTTCATCCGTACACATCTTCAAGAACAAATCTGTGAACAGTTGCTCAAACCTTAAAACCACAATAGAAACTTACAAAACATCAGCAGATCTAATTTCTTAAGCCTGTTCTGGACTATTTGGACTAATTGGATTTAACAATCAATCTAATCATTATTCAAACAAGTTAAAAACAGCTTATTAAAATGGATTCACATAATTTCTATGAACTTGGTCACACTCCAAAACCTCCTATGCTTAAACATAAATCAAAGTTTAAGCAATGGAAAATCAGATTCATGAACTATATTACAGGTGTAGATGCGGACTATTGGATTTCAATATG
The DNA here is from genome assembly GCA_025215565.1 of Flaveria ramosissima. Taxonomy (NCBI): domain Eukaryota; kingdom Viridiplantae; phylum Streptophyta; class Magnoliopsida; order Asterales; family Asteraceae; genus Flaveria; species Flaveria ramosissima. The sequence continues at coordinate 46,130,804 of CM046039.1, forward strand.
CAAAGGGCCTCACATTCTTGTGACACTTTCTGCTGATCAGGGTGCACTTTACGAAACCACAAGAATACCCATTAAGGATCTCACTCTTGATGATGATGACTACAAGAAGATAAAGGTTGATCTAAAAGCTACTCTATACTCACTCAAGCACTGAAAATGGATGTGGTAAAAAGACTTGAAAAGTATGGAACTGCTAAAGTTGTATGGGATGCATTGCTGATAATGTGTGAAGGAAGCCGTGAAGCTGAATGAATGGCTGAAATTAACAGGATAAAATCAATATGAAACCTATCATCACTCCAAGGGGGAATCCATCTCTAAACAGTTGCATAGATTTGTGAAATTGGTGAATGATTTAGAGATCATGGGAGTGACATACAAAGTCAAAGAACTAAACAAGAAGATGCTTCATAGCCTTCTAGAAAGTTGGAAACAAATGTTAAAATGCTGAAAAACACTCTGATCTAGAGAGTACCACCTGATATAATGATTGCCAAAATAGAAGCTCTTGAACTGGATGAAAGGAGTAGGAAACCTTGGTGGACTCGAGTTATTGAAGCTTACGAATTTCCATCAGACACTCATTCTTTGGAAAATGCATTCATCATGAGGATGATGATTTTCTCTCCTTAAGAGATCAAGTGAAGACAACCAGTTTCATTACAGCACCAACACCAAGCAAGCCATCAACATCATCTCAACCAACACGGTTTACTGCCACTCCCTCAAACTACCCATGAAGACCCAAGATCAAAAGAGCAAAAGGCAACTTACAATGCATTTGTGCTAGTTTTGAAGCTTACCTGGGAGGCAGACTCATTTCTGCTCATTTGATTCAAGAAGATTTGGAAGAAATGGATCCAGATGATGTGGAAGAAATGGATCTGCAATGGTAAATGGCTATGATAGAAATGAGAGCCAAGAAGTTTTTCAGGAAGGGAGAAAGAAAGAGTAGTCTAAATGAAAACACCAAACTTGGATATGACAAATCCAAGGTAAAGTTTCTTAATTATGGTAAACTGGTCACTTCTCTAGAGAGTGCATGCTCCTAGAAGAAACAACAACTCTTTCTAAAGAAACTCTCAGGGTCAGTCATCTCTACAACCAAGCACAAGTTTTCACACTCCAAAAATCAATAACAACAGTATCATCACCAAAAATCACCACAATTGACAAATCAAGCACATGGAAGCAGTCAGGCATCTTCAAATGCTCTTGCCATTAGACAAGATGGAGAGTGTGATTGGAGTTTGTATGCAGAGGAAGTAAAAACCTCAGTTTCAGAATCATGCACTCATGGCTCAAATCAATGATGGTCCAACTCCTAGGCCATATGAGGTAAAATCCAACCCTTGTAGTGATAAATGTATTTCTGAACTGCAAGGTTTTATGAGCATAATCATAAGCTGGCTGCTAAAATAAAAGAAGAAAAAGTCAAGTCAGAGATGCTCAAAGAGAAATTAAAGGCTTTGAAATAAAAATCAAATCTCTCATCTCTGACATTAAAAAACTGCATGGTGAAAAGTACACTCTTGCAGCTGAGAATGAGCAACTAATTGAAAAGCTAGCTCAATCAAAAGCTGAGCAATCACTTACTTAAAATGAAACTTGAAAAGTTTCAAACATCTTCAGTCAAGCTGCAAGAGATTCTAGATTCATAAAAGGATCCCAAGGATATGACTGGGATTGGATATAATTCTTGTCCTCCACTTTCAATGATAACTACACTGTTATCCCTGAATTTGCCACTCAAACAAGAAATTGAAACCTATTTGTGACAAATCATCCAAAACTCACTCGATTTCGATTTATGTGTGCCAAGCAGCGTACCAGTGATGGAACACTCTCACCATGTAACCACAATTTTCGGGACGAAAATTCTTTCAAACATGGGATAATGTGACATCCGGTAAAATTCCGTTACCAAACTCCATTAGTTCCGTTAAGTCTTGCATACATGTGTCGTAAGCACACACTAGTTGTCGTTTAATTTGTGGACCTCATTGTAATAATATGTTAATGTTAAATTATTTGATAATCTAATTGACAATGTGATTATGGTATTATGTTTATGTGTTTGCATGTTTTAAATGTTAATTAGGAAATTAATAGCGTAACGTGGAAACGTGCCTATTTGTTCGTATATCTTGTGTTTTTATAAAGATAAAATATATAATGATTATCATTAATTTATATCTTTAAATTATTAAGTTAAAAACACTTTACAAATAGTTTAAAAACTTAAATTTTATAAAATACAAAACACAAGGGTTTAAATGGTAATTATGTAAATTAACTTAAACAAAACAATTCCAAACCCTAGCCCCCACCCCATTCGGCCGCGACATCCATCTCAAACCCCCTCCCTTTGCGAAATCAGCCTAGACATCCATCGATTTCAAGGGTTACTACACGTTGGAATCATCAATTACAAACCATTACACGTTTAAAGGTTAGATTTTACAAGTTTTTGTGAGTTTATCTTGGTGGCCGAACCTTAATTCGATTATGTATGTTCATGGGGTCGAAATTGATGTTAATTGATGATGTTAGTATGTTAGTTGGATTGAATACATGTCGTTTAAAGTTGATTATGCATGAATGATACGTTTTTAATGGATTGATCATTAACTTTGATTCTAGACAAACCCTAATTCGAAATTGATGAGATTATGTATGATTGATGATTCTTTGATGAATGTATGATGATTAGTAGGTTGTATGAATGCTAGGATGCATTGGTCTTGCAAGAAATTGATGAATTGAAGTTGGTGTTCATAGGTTACTAATAATAGTAACTTTATTTCCATGACATGATGATTTAATGATGAATTGATGTTGTTGATGTGTTCATGATGATGATTAGGTGCCAGATTGTTGATATGAATGCTAGAAATCTTGGAATGGATGTTGTTGTTCATATCTTGCCAAAAGTGGAAACTTTTGTTCATGATGATTAATGGATTATGATGATTAGGCATTGTTGATCATGTCTAGATGTTGTTATGAGCTTGAGATGGTATAATTGTGATGAATTCATGAATACATTGAGTGTTTGATAGATGTTGGAATGTACTTTCCCCAAAGGAAAACTTTATTTGCACAAAGCTTGAAAGATAATAGTTTGAACATGTTTGGAATATTAGGAGCATGTTAGTATGTTCATGGATGAATTCTAATGTGGTAGAACATGTTAATTCAGTTGTATAGGATGCTCGGATAATCATGGGTGATGTTTGGACTTTGATGATCATGTATGATATTGATGTTTGTTAGTAGTTAAGACATCATGTTAGGGACTGGAAATTGATTGTTGTGATGTATGTTGAGTGCAATGAACGTGGTTAATGAATGTGAATGTGATCATCATACATGCGTGTGAATCTGAGGCCCCTACTTAGTAAGATTGGCAGGGTTTAGGATGTGAAGTCGTGAGTGGCTTCACATGCCATGTGGGGCATGATTTGATCTTTATGTGACATGTTAGTTATATTATAACTAGTTGGCATGTTAATGTTTAGATTCGCATGATTATGATACTTTTTAGTATGATGATCTAAGTAATACACCTAGATAATGTAGCATACATATGATTCATTTGAATGTTAACCATGTATGATATATGTGTATAATTGCTTAAATGGTATACAACACATAATGTCACCAACGGGTCAACTGAGTCAAACTTGTCTATTTCTGAAACCTTGAGTCTTTGGTTGTAATGTGCTTAGGGTTCCACATGTTCTTTGTTTACACGTACTTATGTACTTACATGATCTAGGTAACCTTTGAAGGTTGTCTGTCCACTCTGTCTTTCAAGTAAACCCTAAGTATTCCTTATGCGTATCAGGTGAGTTCATGCCCCACTCTTTACTTAATCTCTTTTGGGGAAGATAGCATACTGGTAAACTATAAACGCTTTATATATTCAAGTTGTGTATAATATTTATATAGTGTTGATATCATGGAAAAGTCCTCACACTTTCGAATTGTTAATATTGAATAGCGAGGAAATTTGGGTAGTACTACTAGGTCTGACGAGCCCCACCTGTGTGACTCGAGGTCAACCGGGTGCAATTTGTCCTATTGAACATTGTCACGACCTGTTAAGTCGTGACAGGAGGCAACAACGTAATACAGTCAGCTTCAATTGCAAAATCACTATGAGTTAATATTTATTGTTAATGGACTAGCTATCTGTTACAATGCACTACTTTTATATCTCTAATGTTAAACTGCTTATGTTTGAATATCACTTGAACTCACCAACCATTGTGTTGACATTTTAGTATGCTATTCTCAGGTCATTAAGTTGCTTGCCTTTAGGAGCACCACACGGATTCACCTTGCATTCTAAGACTTGGTCTTCAAGACATCTTTATTGTTTTAATGGTTAATGTTTACTCATTTGGGTTGGCCCATGTTTTGCCATAGTATGCATTTATATTCTTTGGGTTGTTTTACAAAACGCTTCCACACAGTTTCAAGTTTAAACTTTGGTTAATTTTATTTTAATTATGGCATATAGAGTCGTTCTGAGTAACTATTGACTGTGATCCTGGTTTGTTCACACGCCTCGCGGTAAAACTCCGTACGTGAATTTTGAGGGTGTGACAGATTGGTATCAGAGCCATTGGTTATAAGGAACTAGGTTGCATACATACTAGACTATAACCGCACACAGTTACCTAGTTACATGTGCCTTATTTTCCTCTACTGTAAACTCATTGGCATACACGTCACACTCTCTGCAGCATGGCATCGTCATCGAGAGCTTCGGGTAAGCGACCTGCATCACCTGCACGATCTAAGTCCCCACCTCCCACACCTGTACCCGATGATGGACTCAACTGGCCCCGTTTAGCTTATCCTCGAGGGGAGATTGATTGGGATCAACCTTTTGCATTGATAAAACGTGACCCTCACGAGACTGGAGTTTCTACCCCAAGTTTGTTAATCACATATTGTATAGGAAACGCGTACCCGACCCGAGACCCAGGACTAGGAGCAACGCTGATCAACCAATGCCTTCACTTCCGCGAACGGTGCAGTCCAATAAGCAATTGATTGCCGCACTAGTGGCAGCACTGGATACTGAGCAGCAACGAGTCAGGAGACTCACGAGTGATGTTTGTACAGTGCAGCACGAGGTGTACAAACTACGACTTCAAGTGGATGAACTCGAGGTGCGCCATGGGAAGACCATAAACGGGTGTTACCACATGGAAGATGGGATTATAGCACTTATAGGACGCGTGGCTGCTCGTGAACAGAGGGATGCAGTAGCTGATAACGGGATTGCTACCTTGGAAGCCCAGTTGGCAGCACTTCAGATTGCCATAGCTCCTGCTCCTGTAGAAGACCTTGGGGATGAGGATCCCGAGGAGGAGGAACCGGTAGAGACGGAAGATGACAGCGATGGGTCGGATATAGTCGATTGATTTCCTTTATATATGACTTGGACTATGTGGTCTTTTCTCTCTTTTGGAAACCTATATGGGAAGGGTTGTTCCCCCCCCTAGCAACAAACTTAAATTATGACATTGGTGGATACATTGTGACTCATTTACAATTTATTTATCTTGGTTATCATTTTTGTTATGAATGTTGTGGTTGTCATGATTTATTAATTTCTTATTGTTTACTGTACTTCAATGAGATAAATGTGTTTGATGTTACTCATTATTGTATTTGTGAATGTAAAGTGAAAAATGGATGCCCGTGGACGTGGACGTGGATGTGGACGTGGGCGTGGGCGCGGACGTGGACGTGGCGCCGGAGACCATGGCGGTGGTGCTGTAAACATGACCCTTGCTGAAATAGCTGCCCTGATTCAGGCAGTGGTGGCTGCTCCCCAGGCGGGACATCCAGCAGGTAAACAATGATTGAAAGTTAAACCAAATATCCTGAGTAACCGTATAGGCTGTCTGATCAATATTTGTTGTGTTAAAGCAAGACCACCGGTGTGTACTTATAAGTCCTTTATGGACTGTAAGCCACACACCTACAGCGATATTAAAGGTGCTGTACGACTGGTACGATGGTTTGAGAAGACGGAGTCCGTTTTCTTCAAATGCAACTGCCCACCTGCTGATCAGGTGAAATATGCCACCAGGACTCTGGAAGGTGCCGCTCTATCATAGTGGAATGCGCAAGTCCAGATGCTAGGACAAGCGATGGCAAATGGACTTCCCTGGGCTGAATTCAAGGGGATGATAACTAAGGAGTACTGTCCTCGAAACGAAGTGCAAAAGCTGGAGTTGGACTTCTGGAAACTTAAGATGCATGGCTTGAAAATTGATGCCTACACCACCTGAACCCATGAACTAGCAACTCTATGCCCGGGAATGGTGAATAAAGTGCATAAGAGGGTTGAGCATTACATACGGGGATTAGTACCCGAAATTCAAAGTATGGTGACTGCTTCTAACCCAACCACAATTCAGCAAGCCATCCAGTTAGCTCATAAGCTAACTGAACAAGCAGTGGAGCAAGGACGTCTACCCAAGCGGGGCGCTGTGGCGAGCGTGCCCGACAACAAGAGAAAGTGGGATAGTGCCAACAACACCAAATCATCATCATCTTCTAGCGGTCAACCCCAACCTTAACACTAACATCAACCTGTTCAGCAACAACGGAGGTTCGACAATAACCGTAACTTTAACCAAACGGCTGTAAATAATCAAGGACCTAGTGGTTATGGTGGTAAACATCCAAAGTGCACTCGGTGTAATTATCATCATGTGGGAAGGTGTGATAACTTCAAGTGTCAACGCTGTGGTAAGATTGGACACGCTGCTAAAGATTGTCGGGGTGAATTGTTAAGGAAACCACAACAACCACAGGGGACTTCCAAAGGTTGTTTTGAATGTGGGAAGGAAGGACATTACAGGCGAAACTGCCCACAACTGCGAAGGAATGGTAATGGCAATAATGACAACGACAACAACAACAACGGTAACAACAACAATGGTGGCAATGGTACTGTCAATGGCGGAAACAAAGATGGAGCCAAAGGGAGAGCCTTCATCATTGGCTCAGGTGAGGCTCTAAATGACCACACAACTGTTACTGGTAGGTTCTCTGTTAATGGTTGTTTTTCTACGGTACTATTCGATACTGAAGCCGATAGGAGTTTCGTGTCCTTAAAATTTTGTAGTGTTTTAAGTGATATAACCTCCACCTTAGAATCTAAATACACCGTTGAATTGGCCGACGGTAAACAGATCCATGTAACGCATATCCTTACAGATTGTAAGATAGAACATTGCTGGTCATACTTTCGCTATAGATCTTATGCCTGTTACGCTGGGGAGTTTTAATGTTATGATAGGCATGGATTGGCTCTCTAGCAAGAAAGCGGAAGTCATATGTCATGAGAAGATCATACGAATTCCTGTTGGTGACAAAATCCTTACAGTCAGAGGTGATAGGAGTGGTGCAGTATAGGCATCATCTCATACATGAAAGCCCAAAAGTTACTACGAAAGGGTCGTGTGGCTATTGTAGCACTCGTAACCGATAAGCAAGCGGAAGAAAGTAGAATGGAGGATATTCCCATAGTGCGCGACTTTCCAGAGGTGTTTCCAGAGGATCTTTCTGGATTACCACCTCACCACGAAGTGGAATTTCAAATCGAGTTGACTCCCGGCGTAGCCCCGATTGCTAGAGCACCTTATCGATTAGCACCGAACGAACTACAAGAGTTGTCATCACAACTCGAGGAGCTTTTAGATAAGGGCTTTATTTGACCTAGTACATCAACTTGGGGAGCTCCTGTCCTTTTTGTTAAGAAGAAGGTTGGCACATTCTGGATGTGTATTGATTATAGGGAGTTAAACAAAGTACAGTCAAGAACCGATACCCTCTACCTCGTATCGATGACTTGTTTGACCAGCTTCAGGGGTCAAGTTATTATTCGAAGATTGACTTGAGATCCGGTTATCATCAACTCAGAGTCCGAGAAAAAGACATTTCCAAAACTGCGTTTCGTACTCGTTACGGTCATTATGAGTTCTTGGTCATGCCTTTTGGGTTGACTAATGCACCTGCTGTGTTCATGGACCTCATGAACCGTGTGTGCAAACCCTATCTCGATCAGTTCGTCATTGTGTTTATCGATGATATACTGATATATTCTAGGACCAAGGAGGATTATGAAGAGCACTTACGAATGATCTTAGAACTATTGAAAAAGGAACAGTTGTATGCCAAATTCTCTAATTGTGACTTTTGGATACGAGAAGTGCAATTTCTAGGTCATATTGTTGATGAGAAAGGGATACATGTTGATCCTGCCAAGATTGAGGCGATAAAGAATTGGAGTATACCCAAAACGCCGAGCGATATAAGGCAATTTCTAGGATTAGTAGGATATTACCGACGATTTATAGAGGGATTCTCTAAGATCGCACAACCTCTCACAGCCTTGACTCACAAAGGAACGACATACAAATGGGGTGAGAGTCAAGAATCGGCTTTTAAATTGTTAAAACATAAATTCTATACTACCTCGATATTAGCACTGCCAGAGGGAACGGATGACTTCGTTGTGTATTGTGATGCAGCCATTCAAGGATTGGGTTGTGTCTTGATGCAACGAGAAAAGGTGATAGCCTACGCGCGTTGAGACAATTAAAGGTTCATGAGAAGAACTATACCACCCATGACTTAGAATTGGGTGTAGTGGTTTTTGCCTTAAAGATTTGGAGACATTACTTGTACGGTACCAAGTGCACTATCTACATCGATCACAAGAATCTTCAACATATCTTCGAGCAAAAGGAGTTGAATATGAGGCAACGACGTTGGGTGGAACTACTAAACGATTATGATTGTGCTATCAAGTACCATCCGGGAAAGGCAAACGTGGTTGACGATGCCTTAAGCCGGAAGGAAACAGCTAAACCCAGACGGGTGCGAGCTTTACAGCTTACTATCAGTACCCAACTGCGCGAACAAGTTAAGGAGGCGCAGATAGAAGCTTTTAAAGTAGAAAATTTTGGTTCTGAGTCGTTAAGGGGAATGGATAAACAACTGGTAGTGAAGGAGGATGTAATTTAGTATTTCATGGATAGACTTTGGGTGCCTGTCTATGGAAATCTAAGAGATTTAGTTATGAGTGAGGCACACAAATCTAAGTATTCTATACATCCTGGATCCGACAAGATGTACCATGACCTAAAGGCGCACTACTGGTGGCCTAACATGAAAGCGGATGTAGCTACGTATGTGAGCAAGTGTTTGACCTGCTCGAAAGTAAAGGTGGAATACCAAAAACCATCCGGACTGTTGCAACAACCCGAGATACCAATGTGGAAATGGGAACAAATCTCAATGGATTTCATTACCATGTTACCCCGGACTAATACTGGTTGTGACACGATATGGGTTATTGTGGATCGATTGACAAAGTCTTCTCATTTTCTTGCAATTAAGGAAACTTACAAGATGGAGATTAACCCGATTGTACCTTAAGGAGATCGTGTCGAGACATGGTGTACCGATCTCAATTATTTCTGACCGCGACGCTCGTTTCACGTCACACTTCTGGCAGTCATTGCAGAAATCTTTGGCTACACGATTAGATATGAGTACTGCTTATCATCCACAAACGGATGGCAAGAGTGAGCGTACCATATAGACAATGGAGGATATGCTACGTGCTTTTGTGATTGACTTTGGGAATAACTGGAAATTCACCTGCCATTGGTGGAGTTTTTCTTATAATAATAGTTATCATACTAGCATACAGGCAACACCTTTCGAGGCGTTCTATGGGAGAAAATGTAGATCACCAGTTTGCTGGGCGGAAATTGGTGATAGCCAGCTAACAGGTCCTAAGTTAATTCATGAAACAACCGAGAAGATTGTACAGATACGAAACCGTATGGCTGCAGCTCGAGACAGACAGAAGAGTTATGCTGACAAGAGAAGGAAACCTTTAGAGTTTCAGATCGGTGACAATGTTTTATTGAAGGTCTCACCATGGAAAGGCATAGTTCGGTTTGGCAAGCGAGGAAAGCTAAATCCGAGGTACATTGGACCATTTGAAATAGTGAAAAGAATAGGTCTAGTGGCCTATCGACTAGCCCTACCTGATTTGCTAAGTGGAATCCACGATGTATTTCACGTATCAAACCTAAAGAAGTGTTTAACTGATGAAACGATGGTCGTACCACTAGAAGAGGTTCAAGTGGATGAACAATTAGGTTTTATTGAAGAACCAGTCGAGGTGATGGACGGTGAGGTGAAAATACTTAAGCAAAGCAAGATACCTAATATCAAAATCCGTTGGAATTCGCGACGTGGACCGGAATTCACATGGGAACGAGAAGATCAAATGAAGCTTAAGTATCCTCAACTATTCGAAAAGACGATGCCAGCAGACAAGGGTATTGATTTAAATTTCGGGATGAAATTTCTTTCAACATGGGGAGATGTGACAACTCATCCAAAACTCACACAATTTTGATTTCTGTGTGCCAATGCAGTAGACCAGTGATGGAACACTCTAAACCATGTAACGCAATTTTCGGGATGAAAATTCTTTCAACATGGGGATAATGTGACATCCGGTAAAATTCCGTTACCAAACTCCGTTAGTTCCGTTAAGTCTTGCATACACGTGTCGTAAGCACACACTAGTTGTCATTTAACGTTGGTGACCTGATAATAATTAATATTGTTAAATTAGTGATAATCTAATTGACAATGTGATTATGCTATTACGTTTATGTGTTTGCATGTTTTAAATGTTAATTAGGAAATTAATCGCGTAACGTGGAAACGTGCCTATTTGTTCGTATGTCTTGTGTTTTTATAAAGATAAAATATATTATGATTATCATTAATTTATATCTTTATATTATTAAGTTAAAAACACTTTACAAATAGTTTAAAAACTTAAATTTTATAAAATACAAAACACAAGGGTTTAAATGGTAATTATGTAAATTAACTTAAACAAAACAATTCCAAACCCTAGCCCCCACCCCATTCGGCCGCGACATCCATCTCAAACCCCCTCCCTTTGCGAAATCAGCCTAGAACAAGCAAGAGAACTCGAAATTGAATCGTTTTCAAGGGTTACTACACGTTGGAATCATCAATTACAAACCATTACACGTTTAAAGGTTAGATTTTACAAGTTTCTGTGAGTTTTTCTTGGTGACCGAACCTTAATTCGATTATGTATGTTCATGGGGTTGAAATTGATGTTAATTGATGATGTTAGTATGTTAGTTGGATTGAATACATGTCGTTATAATGTCTTTTGAATTGTATTATGCAATAATTTAGATTTTTAAATTTAATATGATTTTTATTACATATAATATTAATTGAATTTATGTATTTATTATGTATATGTTAGTTATGATTATTAGATTGATGTGCATATAATTGTTGATTATGATGAATTGATGTTGGATAGTATGAAATTATTGAATGATACTTTATGTATTGATCATGAACTTTGATTCTAGACAAACCCTAATTCAAAATTGATGAGATTATGTATGATTGATGATTGTTTGATGAATGTATGATGATTAGTAGGTTGTATGAATGCTAGGATGCATTGATCTGCAAGAAATTGATGAATTGAAGTTGGTGTTCATAGGTACTAATAATAGTAACTTTATTTCCATGACATGATGATCTAATGATGAATTGATGTTGTTGATGTGTTCATGATGATGATTAGGTGCTAGACTGTTGATATGAATGCTAGAAATCTTGAATGGATGTTGTTGTTCATATCTTGCCAAAGTGGAAACTTTTGTTCATGATGATTAATGGATTATGATGATTAGGCATTGTTGATCATGTCTAGATATTGTTATGAGCTTGAGATGGTATAATTGTAATGAATTCATGAATACATTGAGTGTTTGATAGAGGGTTGGAATGTACTTTCCCAAAAGAGAAACTTTATTTGCACAAAGCTTGAAAGATGATAGTTTGAACATGTTTGGGATATTAGGAGTATGTTAGTATGTTCATGGATGAATTCTAATGTGGTAGTGTTAGAACATGTTATTTAGTTGTATGGGATGCTTGGATAATCATGGGTGATGTTTGGACTTTGATGATCATGTATGATATTGATGTTGGTGGTAGTAGTAAGACATCATGTTAGGGACTGGAAATTGATTGTTGTGATGTATGTTGAGTGCAATGAACATGGTTAATGAATGTGAATGTGATCATCATACACGCGTGCGAATCTGAGGGCCCTACTTAGTAGGATTGACAGGGTTTAGGATGTGAAGTCGTGAGTGGCTTCACATGGCATGTGGTGCGTGATTTGATCTTTGTGTGACATGTTAGTTTTATTATAACTAGTTGGCATGTTAATGTTTAGATTCGCATGACTGGTATAATACTTGGTAGTATGATGATCTAAGTAATACACCTGGATAATGTAGCATACATATTATTCATTTGAATGTTAACCATGTATGATATATGTGTATGATTGCTTAAATGTTTTACAACACATAATGTCACCAACGGGTCAAATGGGTCAACTAAGTCAAACGTGTTTTTTTTCTGAAACCTTGAGTCTTTGGTTGTAATGTGGTTAGGTTCCACATGTTCTTTGTTTACACGTACTTATGTACTTACATGATCTAGGTAACCTTTGAAGGTTGTCTATCCACTATGTCTTTCAAGTAAACCCTAAGTATTCCTTATGCGTATCAGGTGAGTTCATGCCCCACTCTTTACTTAATCTCTTTTGGGGGAGATAGCATACTGGTAAACTATAAACGCTTTACATATTGAAGTTGTATATAATATTAATATAGTGTTGATATCATGGAAAAGTCCTCACACTTTCGAATTGTTAATATTGAATTGCTGGGAAATTTGGGTAGTACTACTGGGTCTGACGAGCCCAACCTATGTGACTCGAGGTCAACCGGGTGCAATTTGTCCTATTGAACATTTTCACGACCTGTTAAGTCGTGACAGGAGGCAACAACGTAACACAGTCAGCTTCAATTGCGAAATCACTATGAGTTAATATTTATTGTTAATGCACTAGCTATCTGTTACAATGCACTACTTTTATATCTCTAATGTTAAACTGTTTATGTTTGAATATCACTCTTGAACTCACCAACCATTGTGTTGACATTTTAGTATGCTATTCTCAGGTCATTAACTTGATTGCCTTTAGGAGCACCACACGAATTCACCTTGCATTCTAAGACTTGGTCTTCAAGACATCTTTATTGTTTTAATGGTTAATGTTTACTCATTTGGGTTGGCGCATGTTTTGCCATAGTATGCATTTATATTCTTTGGGTTTTTTTACAAAACGCTTTTGCACAATTTCAAGTTTAAATTTTGGTTGATTTTATTTTAATTGTGGCATATAGAGTCGTTCTGAGTAACTATTGACTATGATCCTGGTTTTTTCACACGCCTCGCGGTAAAACTCCGCACGTGGATTTTGAGGGTGTGACACTATTACTGTTGAACCAAAATCAATAGTAAAACAAATGTGTATATTGAAACAAATGAAGAAAAAATTAAACCAGGTCACCCAATTAAAATTAAGCAGTGTTCAGACAAGTCAGTGAATGTTATCGAACCAACAAGCCCAATCAAAACCATTGTCCTATTTATGAAATTTATACCTTCAATTTCAAAAGAAAAGATGAAAACCGTGGCTTCAGATAAACCTTCTTCAAACAAAAAGGGTTGAGAATTCCACAAAAGAAACCCATCTAACCAATATCATCTGTGAAACACAAAATCAAAAGTCAGTTTCATAATAATCAATCAAGAACTTCTAGTGCAGATAATGACTTATGTAACATAAAGGAGTTTAAGAAAATTCAAAGAAACAAATTTCACAACATCAGGCAAACATCTGATCTTCATAAATCAAAAATGATTTTTGATAATAAAAAACAGGTCAGATTTCTTCAAAGATATAGGGACCAAAGGTTTTAATATTTTTCAGACTCTTCAGATGAAATTGATGAGATAAAATGAGCAAAATATCATTAGAAATCTCCCAGAACTCCTTCCTCTAAGTCACAGTTTAGAGTAAAATATCAAGAAGTTACCATTGTGGACAGGAACGGTAAATTTGTTCATTTGTGCTTGCAGGATCATTCATATAGGTCCAACAGCTTATGGTATGTGGACAGTGGATGCTCCCGACACATGACTGGAGATCGTTCCCCCCTTCATGAATTCAAGCATATACAAGGAACTACAGTAGCATTTGGAGGAGATTCACAAGGTGGCAGAATCACTGGTGAAGGATCTGTGACTAATGGGATGCTGAGCTTTGACAGAGTGAACGACTGTGAACAACTGAATTTCAATCTACTCAACGTGTCTGATCTGTGACAAAAAATATTCAACTCACATATGTCTGAAGAATGGGTTATCTTGAAGACCCAGAGGAAGAATAACACATATGATTCAAACCTCAATTCTATCATTCCAAAAGAAGAAACATGTCTTCTGTCAAAAGCATCTTTTGATGAGTCACAGCTTTGGCACAACCGTTTGGGACACACCAATTTCAAAAACATGAACAGACTGGTCAAGGGAAACCATGTCATTGGTTTACCCCAAAAGGAATTTCACTTAATTGATCACTGTTCTGCGTGTCTCAAAGGGAAACAACATAAGTCTTCCCACAAGCCAAAGCTGGTGAACACAAACAATTCTCCATTGAAGGTACTTCATATGGATCTTTTTGGCCCAACTCATGTTATGAGTATTGGAAAGAAAGAGTATTTATTGGTGATCATCGATGACTTTTCAAGATTTACATGGGTTTTCTTTTTTACTTCATAAAAACAAAGCGTCCCAAATAATAAAAGATATTATCACAAAAATTGAAAATCAACTTGATCATAAGGTCAAAACAATCAGAAGTGATAATGGGATAGAATTTAAGAATGAAGATATGAGTTCATTTTGTACAACCAAAGGCATTCCTCATCAATTTAGTGCAGCTAGAACACCTCAACAAAATAGGGTAGCTGAAAGGAGGAATAGAACACTAATTGAAGCAACAAGAACAATGCTAACCGATGCTAAACTGCCAATAACCTTTTGGGCAGAAGCAGTTAACACATCGTGCTTTGTGCAAAATAGTAGTTGAAAGGAGGAATAGAACACTAATTGAAGCAACAAGAACAATGCTAGCCGATGCTAAACTGCCAATAACCTTTTGGGCAGAAGCAGTTAACACATCGTGCTTTGTGCAAAAGAGAACCCTAATTGTAAAAGAAAGCAACAAGACTCCATATGAACTACTTTTTCATAGAAAACCATTTATTGGGTTTTTCAAGTCATTTGGTAGTCCTGCCTCAATATTAAACACCCGAGACTATTTGGGAAAGTTTTCATCTAAGTTTGATGAGGGATTCTTTGTAGGTTATTCTTTTATTTCAAAGGCTTACAGAGTGTTTAATCCTAGATTAAACATTATTCATGAATCAACAAATGTTAAATTCAATGAACATTTGTTTCCCAAATCTATAAATGGTCCCGACTGGTTGTTTGATATTGACTCATTTACAAAATCTTTTGATCAATTTCACTTGTCTGATGCGAGAGACATACATTCAGTTGAACCTTCTTCAAGTGTAGAAAGAAGATATGACTTTCCAATGATTCCTCCTACCTCTACTAAGCAACTGAATGAAGATATTCCACTACAAGCTGATCCTATTAGACAATCATCTCAAGATAAAAGTGTTTCAACTGAAGTGTCCCAGCTTGTTACCATCAACTTCAGAAGACCCATCGACTGAAGTCAGAAATCAAAATCAAGCTACACACCTAGTTGAAAAAGAAAGAACCTCAAATGATGGAAGCAATCAAAGTGCTGCTAATGCTGAAGCAGTCATTGAAATAGATTCTAATTATCTTCATAACTCCCTAACAGTACAAGATGAAGGTGCCTCTCACCAAGATGATCCGAATGTCTTGAATCTTGATGTAACCATTGCTGGTGACTTAATTCCAACCACTAGAATACACAAGAATCATCCAGTAGAAAGCATTATTTGTGAACTTAATGACCGGGTGACAAGAAGCAAGTCAAGTATTGCAAATATCTTTTTGTTTTCATGCTTTTTGTGTCAAACAGTACCCAAGAATATCAAAGAGGCTCTCCAAGGCAACAGTTGGATTGAAGCAATGCAGGAAGAATTGCTACACTTCAAAAAGCAAGAAGTATGACAAGTGGTAGATCTTCCTGAAGGACAATATCCCATAGGTACCAGATGGCTGTACAGAAACAAAACTGATGATAGAGGGATTGTCATAAAAATAAAGCAAGACTAGTGGCACAGGGATATACACAAGAAGAAGGAATTGATTATGACGAAGTGTTTGCACCTGTTGCTAGATTAGAAGCAATTAGAATCTTTCTTGCATATTCAGCATCAATGAAGTTTACTATTTATCAAATGGATATGTAGTGTGCTTTTCTTTATGGAAAGATTGCTGAAGAAGTCTATGTTAGTCAACCACCCGGCTTTGAAGATCCTGATTTCCCTCACAGAGTGTACAAGCTTGAGAAATCCTTGTATAGTCTTCACCAAGCTCCAAGAAAGTGGTATGAGACTCTATAATCTTTCCTTCTTGAACATGGATATGACAGAGGAAAGATTGATTAGACTCTCTTCAGAAAGAGAAGAGAAAGAGACATGTTGTAGGTCCAGATCTATGTGGATGATATCATTTTTGGCTGAACAAACAAGCTACTCTGTAAAGATTTTGAAGACCTTATGCATTCAAAATTTCAAATGAGTGCAATGGGGGAACTTACATTCTTTTTAGGAGTGCAAGTCCTAAAAACAGCAGATGGAATCTTCATCAACCAGTCAAAATATGTAGAAACAATATTGAAGAAATTCCACCTTGCTGACTGTCAGTCTATCAGAACACCTGTTGATACTAAAGTGAAGATAGGTCCAGATCAAGAAGGCAAATCAGTGAATCAGACTCACAATCGATCCATGATTGGTTCACTTATGTATCTAATAGCCAATAGGCCTGACATTATGTTTGGTGTTTGTGTGTATGCCAGATATCAAGCTAATCCTAAGGAATCTCATGTAAATGCTGTCAAGAGGATATTCAGATATCTTAAGGGCAAGCCTACTCTTGGATTATGGTATCCAAAGGAACGAGATTTCAATCTCTATGCCTATACTGACAGTGATTATGGGGGATGCAACTTCAATAAGAAGTCCACGTCTGGCGGTTGTCAATTTCTTGGTCCTAGACTGGTCTCCTGGCAGTGCAAGAAGCAGATGAACTTATCTATTTCAACAGCATAAGCTGAGTACATTGCAGCATCAGCTTGTTGCTCTCAAGTTCTCTGGATCCAAAACCAGGTGCTTGATTATGGTTTTAACTTCTTTGTATGGCCCTGTTCCCGGGACGCTCACAGCTGGTCAATCATTGCACATAAAACATATAATTTTACATTAACTTCAATAAAACATTGCAGCAGAAATATTTAAACCATCAGTCCATTGTAATAATTGCTTTTGTAAAATAATACAGCATTCATCACAAAATATTGTTTGTTTGCATTACAATGCAAAAACATTATACAAAAGAATGCCACCCAAAATGAGTCAAGTAGCCGCCCCGTGCCATCCTCAGCAACAAGCACCTGCCAACTGGAAACACATAAAAATCAGCGTTGCTGAATGAGTTCTAGTTTTATAAAACTTTATATTTCCTTTCATTCGTTAAAACATTTCCTTTACTATCGCTCGTGATCACACATCATACGTACATCAAGGTAACTAGTAGTAAACCCGCTCGATGCAGCGGTAATGACAATTCACAACGCGATGCCCTTTGTTTGTTAGTTTAACATCCATTTATACCTATGTTAAGTTTCAAATGATAGTAATCATAATTGATAAAACAAATAATAGTATCTGCAAATATGTAAGATAGTAATCAAAACTGATAAAAAAAATAATACTTATTGCAAATACGCAACAAACAATTTTGCAGCCATTGTGAATGAACTATACAAATACCTTATAGTTTTCTTCAACCCAGCACACTTATGAAGAATATTGACATTAACAAATAGTGTTCAACAAACACACATTCTGTGTCTTTATAATAATTAGTTTGATGTATGCTTATAGCTTGTTTCAACAAATTTAACATTTAACACTTCAAACTTTGAAAAAAGATTACACCAAAAACGTTGTACATGACAATTTTGCTTGAAATGTTTGATACTTGCCTGATAGCTTCACGAAGAAACACCTCTTTGTACTATATATACTGTTAATAATGAGCTTCATAAGCTAACTTACCTACATCAAAACATACCTACATCAAAACATACCATGATATTAAAAGCTAAACGGAGCAAAGCATGTGCAATGTTATTTACAAAGAAAAGCCTAAGAGTCATAGCATGGTCTACTCAACCTTTGTGGAGGTCCTAAGCTAACTGCAAATTTGGAGCCCTTTAAAGGTCATCTAAGTCTATGAAAAGTGACAGGTCGAGTTAGATAATGGTCATAACAAGTTCGGGTCAAGGGTCAATTTACAAAAAAGGCAAATGACAATTGTTATCAAAAAAATAATCATTCATTATACTACATTTGAAAAAGTTAGCAGCAGCAAGTCATTTTACAACAACCACTTGTAAAATAATTGTATCTTGATGATGTTACTAAAAAATATTAAGGCTTATGTACTGGACCATGGCCTTCATATATGAAAGGAGAATAAAACAATGGAACCAAACCAATATGCAAACCCGTATTGTATATATATAATGCAGTCAAGGAAATTATAATATATTTTCACTGTTTTATGGCCATACACGTTATATGAAAAACATTAAAATTGTAATTTGTTGCATTCAAAATTAGCCTATCCTGTATATATGGATGTTTTAACCTGTTTCAATAGTTTTACAGCTATTGATATTACCTCCTAGAGAACAACATATTATACCTTCGCGATTCCGGTACCTATAAAAATATATGAAACAAACAAAAAGGATGCTCAATGAATCACAGAACAAAAGTGTAAAACATTTAAAAACGCAATTTATTTGTAATTGTTCATTTAATACAATATAAGTTGAGTAATGATAATCAATAGATCGAGCAACTTTACAAATAAAAAAATGAATTCCCAGATTTCAAAATGTGTGAAAAATGCTCAATTATTTTAATCATAAGCATTTATAATGCAATTTAATCTAAAAAAACTTCTCAAATGAAAAGTGAAACAAATCACATTTTGAAAAACAAATTGCTGCCTAAGTAACCTCTAAGAAGGCCATATAAATCACAAAAAGAGAAAAGACACATAAGGCAAAAAGTCATTCGACTTACCTTTCGATTCTGCTTTCTTTAGTTTTAAGTGATAGAACATGTTGCACTGCATAAACACAAAAAATAGGTCAAGTCGAGTTATTTTAGTATTTAAGAGCCTAATCAATAAGACAATAACAAATATACGTCATGAGAGTGTTGTACCTTCAACTAATAATGACAATAAAGATAGGTAGTGTAAGACCCCGTTCCCGTGAAGCCTCACAGTTGGTTAATCATAGCATAAAATCAGTTTAATAATAAAACATTGCAGCGGAAATAATTAGACATTCATTTAAAACTTAGAAACCATATTGTACTCATACATTTGTCCTTTAATTTCAAACAAAACATGTTACTTGTTCTTAAATTACAATAAAGATTTCATAAATAATAATGCCATCCATAGCTCCCCAAGTAGCTCCGTGTGCCATCCTCAGCATCAGCGTTTACCTGCGAACTATTATGCATAAAAGTCAGCTTCGCTGAGTGAGTTCTAGTTTTAAATAATATAAGAAAATATAAACTTTATCCTTCATATAATGACCATGCATACAACATAGTACATAACATTACTTGCATCATAATAAGCATGTTCATTATCTTTCATTCTTTCATTATCTTTCACTTTCATCATAAATGAGATTGCACAAAGCAAGAGCTCCATGTTGATCGACAACAAATGTCAATCCCTGTCGGTACACATGAATACGGTAGCTAACCCCGACAGTTGATCCACACTGCAAGGCACATAGCCCGCTCATGAATACAGATCCATCATCATATATCAGACTCACATAAGTGAAGTCTATCATAGTGCTTGCAAGACTTTACATCATCAAACGGGCCCGGGGGTAATATTCATTAAGTTTCGCTTTTCATTAATATCATCTTCCACTTTAATATATAATACTTAATTATTAAGTACACAACATGCCAAGTACTAATCATCATAAAACATAACCGACCCGCCGCGGGACAGCGGGGTTCGGGGGCGGCAGCCCCTGACAGCGGGGTCCTAGGGGCAGCAGCCCCTAGTGGGGTCCAAGGGGCAACGCCCCTGGCTGGGGCGGGCTGACCTGGATAATAGCACATTTACTTATAGAAAAATCGTTCTTCCTGTTAAAACCCTTAAAATCTTGGTCATTTAAAAACGTAAATTTAGTATGCATAATAGCCCAAAACATGAAAAACTTATAAATAGGGGATCTAGAACTCACCTGGATACCACGAATAACTTCTAGGCTAAGCTTACAAGGCTAGGATCACTCTACACAGCCTGCAGAATAGCTAACACTTAAAGGGGTTAATTTCTGTCTAATTTCGCTGCAAGATCAGCAATTTCGCAGCTAGGTTCGCCAACAGTTTCGCTGCTAGTTTCACCAGCAGTTTCGCTGCTAGTTTCGCTAGCACCTTCGCTGGCAGTTTCGCTGGCATCTTCGCTGCCAGTTTCACTGCCAGTTTCGCCCAACTTTCGTTGGAAAACCATGTCTGCGAAACTACCTGCGAAACTATAATTTCGCAGGAAGATCCACAGTTTCGCTGATTGAATATGCAAATTCGCTGGATGAATACGCAGTTTCGCAGATCGCATAAAAATTACGGACCAGACCGTTTTTAACCCAAAATCATAACTTTTTACTTCCAATCCCTTAGTTTATCATCCATGAGGCTAAATCTAAGCTTTATACATGTTTTCATACGTAAAAATGTGACCTTTATGCGATTCTTTGCAACTTTTCAAAACCCAAAACCCTAGAATTCGGGTTTGATCTACAGAAGGGTTTAGAGGTCGATTCTTACCTGGATTTGTTGCTTCTTTCTTAGATCTTGATGCTCCAACACCCAGATCTTCAATCTCTTCACCTTGAAGCTTCAAATCTTGAGTTTTCTTCCACTTTCTCTCTCTACTTTCTCTCTCTACGAATTTTGGTGGCTAGGGTTGTAATGATGGAGATGGAGGCTGATTTGGGTAGGTTAAGGGCTGATTATGGGCCTTAATCACTTAGGCTCTTGTCCATAAACCCAATTTGGCCCATAACCCATTTCCTTCTTTTATTAAATACTCATTGTTTAAGCCCATTATCCTTAATGACTCGTTTCGACTTTTCGGGGTGTTACAAGTCTCCCCCACTTATTTAGGTTTCGTCCTCGAAACCTGTCAGTCATCAAACAACTGAGGATAAAATTTCCTCATCTCATCCTCGGTCTCCCACGTAGATTCTGATCCTTTTCTGTGTCTCCACTGTACTCGTACTAGTGGAACCACTTTATTCCGTAAGTGCTTCTCTTTCCAATCAAGGATGGCCACCGGCTGCTCTACATAATTAAGCCGTTCATCGACTTCAATGTCCTCAAGTGGCACGACTGCATCATTGTCTGCCAGACATTTTCTGAGATGAGATACATGGAACGTAGGGTGAATTCCACTCAACTCATCAGGTAGTTCTAATCTGTAGGCCACTTCTCCTACCCTTGCGATAATACGGAATGGCCCTATGAATCTTGGGCTTAACTTTCCCCTTTTTCGAAACCTGATGATCCCTTTCCAGGGCGATACCTTGAGCATAACCTTGTCACCAACTTCAAATTCTATCGGTCTACGCCTCTTATCAGCATAAGACTTCTGGCGATCCTTTGCAGCTTTCATGAACGCCTTAATCTTATCTAACTTCTCAGTTGTGACCTCAATCACTTCAAGACTCCCCAATTCCTTCTGCCCGATGTCGCCCCAACACACGGGCGTTCTGCACTTCCTACCGTACAACATCTCGTAAGGTGGCATACCAATGCTGGCATGGTAACTATTATTATATGAGAATCTGCCAACGGTAAGTGCTCATCCCAACTTCCTCCAAAGTCGATTACACAGGCTCGTAGCATGTCTTCTAAAGTCTGGATCGTCCTTTCCGACTGACCATCTGTCTGGGGATGGTAAGCCGTACTAATATGCAGTCTAGTCCCCATTGAGTCATGAAACCTCTTCCAGAACTTGGACGTAAACCGCGTGTCCCTATCCGAAACGATAGACACTGGCACGCCGTGACGAGCCACGATTTCCTTGATAAATAGCTCTGCCAACCTCTCAGAGGAATACGTCTCACGAATTGGTAGGAAATGGGCGCTCTTTGTTAGACGGTCAACAATCACCCAGATTGCGTCGCTTCCCCTCGCCGTGCGAGGCAGCTTTGTGATGAAGTCCATTGTGATGTGTTCCCATTTCCATTCAGGGATATCCAAGGTTGGATCTTCCCTTATGGCTTTTGGTGTTCTGCCTTCACTTGCAGGCAAGTCAGACACTTGCTCACGTACTTAGCACGTCTCGCTTCATTCCCGGCCACCAGTAATCTTTCTTCAGATCTGATACATTTTCGTGGCACCGGGGTGTATGGAATATCGAGTTTTGTGAGCCTCATCCATGATTTTCTCCCTTAGATCCCCATAGAGAGGGATCCACATTCTTCCAGATCGGGTTCTAACACCCAAGGTGTTTTCCCCCAAGTCTGAAACTTGTCCTTTCATCCTTTCAGAGTTGACTCTATCCTCTCTTAGTGCCTCATCCTGGAACTCCCTCACTTGTTTCATAACATCAGGCGTCATGATTATCTGGCAAGCCCTCACCCGAATTGGTTCGGGTCGTCCTTTTCGGCTAAGGGCGTCAGCAACCACATTGGCTTTGCCTGGATGATAATGAATTTCGCAGTCATAATCCTTGATCAGTTCCAACCACCTCCTCTGCCTCATATTGAGTTCCTTTTGTTCAAAGAAATACTTTAGACTTTTATGATCAGTGAAGATGGTGCACTTCACCCCATACAGGTAGTGCCTCCAAATCTTCAATGCAAACACCACCGCAGCCAACTCCAAATCATGGGTGGGATAATTGGCCTCGTGAACCTTTAATTGTCTAGAAGCATAGGCTATCACCTTCCCTCGTTGCATCAACACGCAACCCAATCCTGCATACGAGGCATCCGAGTAGACCACCAGATCCTCGTTCCCTTCAGGTAACGTCAAGACAGGGGCTTGAGTTAACCTCATCTTCAGTTCTAGGAAGGCGTTCTCCTGATCAGTACCCCATTCATACTTCACGTCCTTTCGGGTCAACTTTGTCAAAGGAGAAGCTATCTTGGAGAAATCCTGGATAAACCTCCTATAGTAGCCTGCCAAGCCTAAGAAACTGCGAATTTCGGATGGCGTCTTTGGAGGTTCCCATTGCATTACCGCTTCAACCTTCGCAGGGTCCACCCTGATCCCCTCAGGGTTAACCACATGACCCAGAAATTGAACTTCTCGTAGCCAAAATGCGCATTTAGAGAACTTAGCATATAGCTTCTCACTTCTGAGCGTCTCCAATACTTCTCGAATATGATCGGCATGCTCCTCTTCACTTTTTGAATAAATCAAGATGTCATCAATGAACACTATCACCGATTTATCCAACATCGGCCGACATACCCGATTCATAAGATCCATAAAGCAGCTGGCGCGTTGGTCAAACCAAAGGACATGACGAGGAATTCGTAGTGTCCATAACGCGTACGGAACGCTGTCTTAGGAATGTCTTGTTCTTCATTCACCTTCAGTTGGTGGTAACCAGACCGCAGGTCTATCCTCGAAAACCATCTGGCACCCTGAAGTTGATCGAACAGGTCGTCGATCCTTGGTAACGGATACCGATTCTTTACGGTCAGCTTATTGAGCTCGCGATAGTCAATGCACATCCGCATGCTACCATCTTTCTTCTTGACGAATAAAACTGGAGCACCCCCCATGGGAGATACTCGGTCGGATGAAGCCTTTATCCAATAAATCTTGCAACGGTCCCTCAGTTCTACCATCTCCGAAGGAGCTAATCGATACGGTGCTTTAGCGACAGGTTGTGCTCCCGGTAGCAAATCAATTTGGAATTCGATTTCGCGGTCAGGCGGCACACCGGTCAGGTCTTCAGGAAAGACGTCAGGAAACTCGCGCACTACTGGCACGTCTGATAATTTGGGCTCTAGTGCATCCACATCTTTTACGTAAGCCAAGTAAGCGCTGCACCCCGTCTCAAGTACTTTTCAGCTGTAATCATCGACACGACCTTCGGTACACAGCACACCTATCTCCACGAATCGTAACAGAACTACCATCGGGCGCTGTTAGACGAATTATCTTCTTACTACATACTATATTGGCTTCATAGGTAGCTAACCATCCATGCCTAACACCACACATCGAACCTCCTAAGGCCATAACATGCAACCTAGCAGGGAACTTACTCTCTTCTAACTCAATCAGGCAATCCTCAACCACCTCAGTTACCTTAGTGGACTTACCAATGGCTGTTTCTACATAGAAAGGCTCATCTAACTTTCGACTCTTATCATGCAACAACGACAAAAGGCAGCAGACACAAAACTCCTACTAGCACCAGAATCAAAGAGCACAGAAGCATATTCATGGTCTATCAGAAACATACCTGAAACTACTTCTGGGTCGTTCCCTGGCCTCCTCGCGAGTTATATTAAATGCCCTCGCCTTCGCCTTTGAACCGTCACCCCTTCTTCCATTATCTCCAGCTTTAACCGTTCCTGATCCTTCTGGTTTTCCTTTCTTAGTCAGTCTCTCTCTCCGCATGACCCATCTCGCCACACAGGTAACACTTCCCCACCTTGCAATCCCTAGCATAGTGGCCCTCGCCTCCACATTTGAAACATTTTCCCGTCCCAACTCTGCACTCCCCTGAATGACCTTTTCCACATTTTCTACAAGCACCTCCTTCCCCAGTATTTCCCTGTCTCCCAGACTGATCCTCAAATCTCATCCTCTTCTCTCCACTCCGAAAGTTATCACCTCCAAACCTCTTCCCATTTCCATTCTTGTTCCCATTCCATTTCTCCACCTTCTTCTGTACAGGCACTGGGTCCCTCTCATCGTAAAACCTCCCAGCTAAATCCACCACAGACCTAAATGTACCCGGTCTGGCTGCAATCATGTGCCTCCTGATGTCCACAGGCAAACCCTGTATGTATCTTTTGATCTTCCTGGACGCAGGTGTCACCATGTCTGGCACAAGTCTTGCAAGTTCATTGAACTTGGAGGTATACTCTTGATGAGTCATGTTCCCAGCCTTTAAATACAAGAACTCCTTTTCAATCTTGTCTAATTCCCGATGGGGACAATACTCCTCCAGCACTAACTCCTTCAACTCGGACCACTTCATCTTGGCTATCGATCGCTTCCCCTCAGCCTGGACAATATTGTCCCACCAGCATAACGCTGAGTCAACAAAGGAATGAGTGGCAAACTTAACTTTTTGATCCTCTCGGTACTCACTAATTTCCAGTACCGCTTCCATCTCTTTGACCCAACGATGAGCGGCAGTAGCAGTGCCGTTACCGTCAAAGGTTGGGGCTTGCACCTTTGAAATGCCCCATAGTTGCACCCTCTAGTAGTCTCTCTCTCGTCGACTCCTCATCACTATCGTCATCATGGACTACCACCTTAGGGTTTGATGGCTCCTCTTCAGATTCCTCAGTCCTCCCAGTGGACTTTCCTGAATTCTTCTCACTTTCCTTCCCTTTCTTCTCAGCCTTCTCTCCATCCTTAACTGCTTTGATCACCTCGGTCACCACCGAGGGTAAGACATTTTGCATGACATTGTAGACCTCATCAGCGATAGCCTCCTTCACAATGGTTTTGAGGGTGGCTGATCCCTCCCCTCGGGTGACTATGGAGGTCTGACTCCTCGTGAACAATCTCGGGAGCCTTAGCTTTGCTCCGGGTGACACGTGGCTCAGTAGTACGCCCGCCACGAGCACCTCCTCGGGTTGCCTTCCCAGATTTTCTACCAGCCATAACTAATTCCTATAAGATTCAAACACCAAAATGGTTATTCAAGATAATTGCTTAGATCATTATAAGTATGGTAAGTCCTTAATTACAGTGGCCAAGTGTGATTAACCACTTACCTTACCCTCCTGTCCCAAGCAATCACTATCCTAACACATATCAATATTCAAATCTAAAAGCACATAAAACAAATAGCACACGCACATAATTCTGGTTTACTTGAAACTTTTACCTGATGGCACGTAGCTACTTGGATTGGCATCCTTCATTCGGTCCCATTTTCAGTTTAAGTTTAGGTTTTGAAAATAGTTTACCCAATTCTCTTAAACTTTGGCTATGATACCAACTTGTAAGACCCTGTTCCCGGGAAGCCTCACAGTTGGTTAATCATAGCATAAAATCAGTTTAATAATAAAACATTGCAGCGGAAATAATTAGACATTCATTTAAAACTTAGAAACCATATTGTACTCATACATTTGTCCTTTAATTTCAAACAAAACATGTTACTTGTTCTTAAATTACAATAAAGATTTTATAAATAATAATGCCATCCATAGCTCCCCAAGTAGCTCCGTGTGCCATCCTCAGCATCAACGTTTACCTGCCAACTATTATGCATAAAAGTCAGCTTCGCTGAGTGAGTTCTAGTTTTAAATAATATAAGAAAATATAAACTTTATCCTTCATATAATGACCATGCATACAACATAGTACATAACATTACTTGCATCATAATAAGCATGTTCATTATCTTTCATTCTTTCATTATCTTTCACTTTCATCATAAATGAGATTGCACAAAGCAAGAGCTCCATGTTGATCGACAACAAATGTCAATCCCTGTCGGTACACATGAATACGGTAGCTAACCCCCGACAGTTGATCCACACTGCAAGGCACATAGCCCGCTCATGAATACAGATCCATCATCATATATCAGACTCACATAAGTGAAGTCTATCATAGTGCTTGCAAGACTTTACATCATCAAACGGGCCCGGGGGTAACATTCATTAAGTTTCGCTTTTCATTAATATCATCTTCCACTTTAATATATAATACTTATTTATTAAGTACACAACATGCCAAGTACTAATCATCAAAAAAAATAACCGACCCGCCGCGGGACAGCGGGGTTTGGGGGCGGCAGCCCCTGACAGCGGGGTCATAGGGGCAGCAGCCCCTAGTGGGGTCCAAGGGGCAACGCCCCTGGCTGGGGCCGGGCTGACCTGGATAATAGCACATTTACTTATAGAAAAATCGTTCTTCCTGTTAAAACCCCTTAAAATCTTGGTCATTTAAAAACGTAAATTTAGTATGCATAATAGCCCCAAAACATGAAAAACTTATAAATAGGGGATCTAAACTCACCTGGATACCACGAATAACTTCTAGGCTAAGCTTACAAGGCTAGGATCACTCTACACAGCCTGCAGAATAGCTAACACTTAAAAGGGTTAATTTCTGCCTAAATTCGCTGCTAATTTCGCTGCAAGATCAGCAATTTCGCAGCTAGGTTCGCCAACAGTTTCGCTGCTAGTTTCACCAGCAGTTTCGCTGCTAGTTTCGCTAGCACCTTCGCTGGCAGTTTCGCTGGCATCTTCGCTGCCAGTTTCACTGCCAGTTTCGCCCAACTTTCGTTGGAAAACCATGTCTGCGAAACTACCTGCGAAACTATAATTTCGCAGGAAGATCCACAGTTTCGCTGATTGAATATGCAAATTCGCTGGATGAATACGCAGTTTCGCAGATCGCATAAAAATTACGGACCAGACCGTTTTTAAACCCAAAATCATAACTTTTTACGTCCAATCCCTTAGTTTATCATCCATGAGGCTAAATCTAAGCATTATACATGTTTTCATACGTAAAAATGTGACCTTTATGCGATTCTTTGCAACTTTTCAAAACCCTAAACCCTAGAATTCGGGTTTGATCTATAGAAGGGTTTAGAGGTCGATTCTTACCTGGATTTGTTGCTTCTTTCTTAGATCTTGATGCTCCAACACCCAGATCTTCAATCTCTTCACCTTAGAAGCTTCAAATCTTGAGTTTTCTCCACTTTCTCTCTCTACTTTCTCTCTCTATGAATTTCGGTGGCTAGGGTTGTAATGATGGAGATGGAGGCTGATTTGGGTAGGTTAAGGGTTGATTATGGGCCTTAATCACTTAGGCTCTTGTCCATAAACCCAATTTGGCCCATAACCCATTTCCTTCTTTTATTAAATACTCATTATTTAAGCCCATTATCCTTAACGACTCGTTTCGACTTTTCGGGGTGTTACAGGTAGTTTCTAAATGTTTCCTTCAATCCGCCAATGTAATTTTCTTAGTATAGACATTTTATGATTGTAATCAAAGTTTGAACTGAAGTGTTATTTTGCTGAGGAGAAGTTCATTTTATACGGAACACATACCTATGTTTTAGGTGCATTACATTTCCAACAAGTAATTATTTAATAAAAATAAAAACTGCATCTTGCAAACCTTTTTTGAATCTCTTAATCTAAAGTTACATTCTACTAAAAGGCTAACCATCCATAGTTCTAAGCAACCATTTATCTAGTTCTAATTCTACAAAATGCAAATGCAAACATGCTAGTTGATCATTAAGCCAACCACAGTGGTTCATAACCACAACACAACATATCTAGCCAACTGTCTGTTTTTTATTCTAGTTTTAATTCTAGAAAATGCAAATGCAAACATGTTTGTAAACTAATATTATCCATTAAGGTCTCTCCGTATGTGGTAAAAACAGTCTGCCATGTTAAAAAAACCAATTAGAAGATATAAATCATATACATGAATTAAAGAAAATCTTATAATCGGATAATATCACCTTTTTACAAAATTTTGATTCAAAAAAAGAAGATCCCTTTTTCTTTAGTATCATGATTTATTGCAGGAACCGTAGGAAGTATGAAATGGGAACCGAAACGACCCCTAAACGAATATTTAAGATATTGATCTGTAAAACAAAGAAAAGATTCGTAACTATGATGTTGTAGATTATGAAGAGTTGAAGAACATGCTATCTAGTGAAAGTTAAATTGAATGGCAACGAAAGGGGGGTTGAAGGCAGAGGTGGCGGAGGGCGGCGAATGATGATGATGCCCATTTGAAGAGACGGAAGACAACGGTGTGATGCAGCTGAGGGTGAATTATCTCAGATATTAACATCCGGATGTTGTGTGTCAATGAGTCAAAGGGTGGTTATGGCGGTAGAAGCTAAGAGGAAGATGATGACAATAGATTGGAGGTTTTGCTGCTTGCTCCTTCGTGCATCCATCCCTTCATGAAAAACATGTTGACAGATAGTTTTGGATTTGAATTTTGAATTCAAATTTTGGATCTAGATTAGGAAAGATCTGAAAGTTTGCTTTGCGAAAGTAGTTGATTCATTTAGAAAGATGGGGAAGGAGACCGTAGTTTCAGAATACATGGTTGTACACAATGCATTAAAAGGTTGGATCTCTTTATTTTTGGGAATATGACGATTATACCCCTCCAATCTCCCTTTATGGTTGTACATCATCAAGCTTGGAGTATTCTTTAGGTATTGTACACTATATTTTAAGGGTTGTACATCTCTTAATTTTAAGAGTTTTAGGTCAAAAGACTTTATTACCCTTCATATATGCATATTAATATAGTATAGATAATTATTATCTTCATCCTTGTTTGTTTCGTACATTTCGCACATTTCGCACTTTTCGTACATTTATTATCTTTACACTTCTATCTAGATCCTGTCGTATGCTTAACCCCCTCTTGAGCTCAAAGCCATATCATCTAGTGTTAAGCGACAAGGACCTCATATCGCACATATCGCACGTATGGAGTAGTCACATAGACTAACTCCCCCTGTGTGTAAACCCTTAAGGGTTAGCCAAGATCGCACGCTGTAGACACACAGTTGAGCTAACAACTCTCAATGAGTTGTGAACCTCCTTTCATTGCTTGCAAGACTTTTCATTCGTTCATTAAGTTCCACTTTCATTATCTTAAGTCTTTCACTTCGTTAAGATAATACTTTATGTTCATTATCATAATCATACCACGTAAAGTCACGTCATCATACTTAATACGTAACATAAGAAAACATATCATACATAACATACATAATCATCATACATCATCATCATGCATAAACATCAGTCACACATCCTCATTCAAGTCACATCATACATCACCTATCACATCATCTATGACTTCAAAAAGTCAACTTACATATCCCCCGGGAACCTCCCAAGTCAAAGCCTACACTTTACATTTTCCCCAAAATTTAGAAAAATATTCTAAGTCTTAGGTGCATGGGCACTATTAGGACGCATGGGCAACTGTAAGTCATTTCAGGGTAATTCTAGGCGCATGGGCACTATGCAGGCGCATGAGTGCCTAGGCGTATGGGGAATCCTGGGCGCATGAACACTTAGTAAATTTCAGCCTATTTCTAGGCGCATGGCTACTATTTGGGCGCATGAGATTTTGGGCGCATGGGAACACATAGGCAGTTATTTCTGTGGGCGCATGGGCCACTGCTTAGGCGTATGGGCGGTCTAAATCACACTTAAACATCATAATTCAGTCCCCATTTATCATATAACATGTTTAAGCTTAAATCTTACATTCTAAGCTATAGAAACACATTCATAGCATAATCATAACCATTATAACACCCAATTCAAACCCCACCCGCAAACACATTCGTACACATACATATGGGTGTAAACCCATTTTATAGAAATGAACATACATGCATTTCCAGCCCTAAAATTTGTTTAAAACATGTAAAAAAAATTGGTTCTAGAACTCATCCTAGCAGCCTTTGGTTATGACTTCTGCAAAACCCATTTGCAATTGAGTTCAACCACCTAGAAATCCACCAAATACACACAACCAAACACACAAACACACATAAGCATGCAACCGAGGCAAAGGCCAGTTAAGAACTCAAAACCATGAATTCTTACCTTAAATTCGAATTCCTTTTTCTTGTTTTTCAAAACCCGAAAGTTTCAGGTCCTTCTTCTCTCTCTCTCTAAAACCCAATGACAAAAAGTGAAGTGTAAGACACAATGGGCGGCCATACCACCTTTATCACCAAATTTTAAAAGTTTTGTCCTTCTGGACACTTTTTATCCCTCAACGTGGGTTTTATAGCTTTTTCTTCTTCTCCTTCACTTTTATTGTTTCTTTCATAACTTTTAAAATAACCGGGTGTTACAATTCCGCCCCCCTTATATAGGTTTCATCCTCAAAACATGTTATTCCTCAAACAATCATGGGTAGTGCGGCCTCATCTCCTCTTTAGTCTCCCACGTAGACTCAGATCCCTTCCTGTGCTTCCACTGTACACGCACAAGGGGAACCACTTTATCCCTTAACCATTTCTCCTTACTGTCAATGATAGCCACTGGTTGCTCCACATAATTGAGCCGTTCATCTACCTTGATATCTTCCAGTGGTACAACAATATCTTCAACTGCTAAACACTTTCTTAAGTGAGATACATGGAATGTCAGATGAATTCCACTTAATTCACTGGGCAACTCCAACCTATTGGCCACCTCCCTACTCGAGCAATGATTCGAAAAGGCCCTATGTAACTCGGGCTCAACTTGCCCCGCTTCCTAAACCGAATGATACCTTTCCAAGGTGAGACTTTCAACATAACATTGTCGCCCACCTGGAACTCAATTGGTCTACGCCATTTGTCGGCATACGACGTTTGCCTATCCTTAGCTGCCTTCATAAAGGCTTTGATCCTTTCCAGCTTCTCAGTCGTAGCCTCAACCACTTCGACGCTCCCTAACTCTTTATGGCCAATATCACCCCAACAAGCGGGTATTCTACATCTGCTATCGTATACCATCTCATAAGGGGGCATGCCAATCCTGGCATGGTAGCTATTGTTATATGAGAACTTAGCTAACGGTAAGTGGTTATCCCAACTTCCTCCAAAATTGATGGCGCATGCCCGAAGCATATCTTCCAGTGTCTGAATGGTCCTTTCTGACTGACCATCTGTCTGGGGATGATAAGCCGTGCTGATATGCAACCTCGTCCCCATAGCATCGTGAAATCTCTTCCAAAACTTTGATGTAAACCGATTGTCACGATCAGCCACAATGGACAACGGTAAACCATGGCGACTTATTGATGAACAGATCCGCGAGTCTCTCAGAGGAATACATCTCCCGGATTGGTAGGAAGTGAGCACTCTTCGTCAAACGATCAACTACCACCCATATGGCATCATACCCTCTCGCGGTACGCGGTAACTTCATGATGAAGTCCATGGTTACATGCTCCCACTTCCACTCGGGTATATCCAAAGGTTGGATCTTTACGTATGGCTTCTGATGCTCTGCCTTCACTTGTAAGCAAGTAAGGCACTTACTCATGTACTCCACTATCACGCTTCATACCCGGCCACCAATAATCTTTCTTCATATCTTGATACATCTTTGTAGCACCGTGATGAATGGAGTATCGAGTCTTATGAGCTTCATCCATAATCTTCCCACGTAGATCCCCAATACGAGTAATCCACATCCGCCTGAATCAAGTTCTAACACCGAGTGTGTTTTCACCCAACTCAACGACCAGACCTCTCATTCTTTCAGAGTTAAGATGATCTTCTTTCAATGCCTCATCTTGAAACTACTTTACCTGCGTCATCACATCAGAGGTCATAATCAACTGGGCGTCTGCCATCACAATGGCCTTACCTGGATGGTAATGAATCTTGCAATCATAATCCTTTATGATCTCTAACCACCTTCTTTGCCTCATGTTCAGATCCTTTTGCTTGAAGAAGTACTTCAAGCTCTTGTGGTCCGTGAAGATTGTGCACTTCGTCCCGTATAAGTAGTGCCTCCAAATCTTTAACACAAAGACCACAGCTGCTACCTCCAAGTCATGAGTAGGGTAATTAACTTCATGAACCTTTAACTGTAGGGATGCATAAGCTATAGCCTTTCCTTGTTGCATCAGCAAACAACCCAACCCCGAGTAAGAAGCATCTGAATAAACCACCAAATCCTTGCTTCCTTCAGGTAATGACAAGACATGAGCTTGAGTCTACCTTGGCTTTAACTCCTCAAAAGCGTTCTCTTGAGCTTGACCCCATACAAATTTCACATCCTTATGGGTCAACTTAGTCAACGGAGAAGCTATCTTGGAGAAGTTTTGAATAAATCTCCTATAATAACCTGCCAAACCCAAGAAACTACGAATCTCATATGGCGTCTTTGGAGACTTCCATTGCATCACCGCTTCCACCTTCGCTGGGTCTACCATAATACCCTCGGGATTCACTACATGACCCAAGAACTGAACCTCGCGTAACCAGAACGCACACTTGGAGAACTTGGCATACAACTTCTCCTTCCTCAACGTCTCCAACACTTCCCAAATGTGACCGGCATGCTCCTCCTCACTCTTTAAATAAATCAGGATATCATCAATAAACACATTCATTAAATTATCCAACATCGGCCGACACACTCGATTCATCAAGTCCATAAAATCAGCTGGCGTGTTGGTTAAACATAAAGACATAATGAGGAACTCGTAGTGTCCATAACGTGTGCGAAAAGCTGTTTTAGGAATATCTTGCTCCTTCACCTATAACTGATGGTAACCCGATCGAAGGTCTATCCTTGAGAACCAACTGGCACCATGGAACTGATCAAACAAGTCATCAATCCATGGTAAGGGGTACTGATTCTTCACTGTCAATTTATTAAGCTCACGGTAGTCTATACACATCCTCATACTACCGTCTTTCTTTTTCACAAATAGGACCGGAGCACCCCATGGAGAGATACTTGGTCTAATGAACCCCTTATCAAGCAACTCCTACAGTTGTTCCATCAGTTCCTTCATCTCGGTCGGAGCCAACCGATACGGTGCCTTAGCAACAGGTTGGGTAGCTGGTATTAAATCAATTTGAAACTTGATCTCGTGGTCCAGTGGCACACCTGGTAAGTCTTCTGGAAACACGTCCGCAAAGTCACACACAACCGGTACATCGGACAGTTGTGGTGTTGAGGTATACATATCCTTTACGTAGGCCAAGTAGGCACTACATCCACGCTTCATGCACTTTCCAGCCACCTCCATCGAAATCACCTTCGAAATAGTCGTAACTCGATCACCGTAAATCATCACCGAATTCCCGTTAGGCGCTGTCAGTCTAATCATCTTCTTGCGACACACAATGTTCGCCTCGTAGTCTGCCTACCAATCCATTCCTAGGACTACATCAAACCCGCCTAAGTTTATCACAAACAGTCTAGCAGGAAACTTATGACCTTCTAGTTCTATGGCACAACCTTCTATCAGATCAGAAATCCTGGTAGACTTACCTATGGCAGTTTCTACATTGAAGGGCTTATCTATACTCCTACTACTAACAGGTAATTTAGCACAGAAAGCAGCAGAAATAAAACTTCTACTAGCACCGGAATCAAATAACATAGAAGCTAGAGTTTGGTTTACCTGAAACGTACCTGACACAACATCGGGGTCGGTCCTTGCCTCCTCCTACGTCATCGTGAACGCTCTGGCACTCGCCCTTTGCCCTTCTCCTCCAACCTTCTTTGCTCCCGAGCCTTCAGCCCTCGGCTTCTTGCAATCCTTGCTCAGATGGTCATTTTCCCCACAATTATAATACCTTACAGCTCCACAATCTCTCGCCATATGACCGGGCTTCCCACACTTGAAACAAATGTTTGATCCCCATTTGCATTCTCCCAAATGCTCCTTACCACACTTACCACACCTTTTCATCCCCTCACCAGTTGTGACCACACGTCGGTCACCCATCTTCGCCACTTTATTGTTTGAAGTGGCTCCACCACGTCCAAACTGTTTCCCATTCCAGTTTCGGTCAACACCACCTTTCTTGCTGACTTCAGCCACCACCACTTCCTGCTCATCATCAATCTTCCCGCCAGGTCAACTGCCAACCTAAACGTGTTTGGCCGGACAGCGATCATGTGCCTGTGGATGTCCGCCGGCAAGCCCTGAATGTACCTCTTCATCTTCCGTGATAGGGGTGTCACCTGATCTGGCACTAGCCATGCCATCTCGATAAACTTGGTGGTGTATTGCTAATGTGTCATGGTTCCCGCCCCCAGCTGCAGGAACTCCCTTTCCACCTTGTCCATCTCTTGGTGCGGACAGAACTGCTCGATCACCAGTTTCTTCAACTCCGGCGACCTCATTCTTCCAATTGCCCGACTACCATCGGCTTGGACAATATTGTCCCACCAACACAGAGCCTAGTCCACAAATGAATAAGTGGAAAACTTCACCTTCTGATCCTCCTGACACTCGCTGATATCTAGAACAGCCTCCATCTCTCTCACCCATCGGTGAGCAGCAGCAGCAGTGCCATTTCCATCAAAGGTCGGGGGCCTGCATCTTTGAAATACCCTATAGTTACAGCCTCGTGCTGCCTCAGGCACATGCTCTTCCTCTTCATCTTCATCAGTAGAGAAAACCATCTCAGTCTCGGGTTGTCCCCTTTCGCCCGTAGGCCTATTCCTTTCCTTCCCTCACAGCCTTGATCACTTCAGTCAGCACAGACGGCAAGATCGTCTGCATGACCTGATGCACCTCTTCCACAACAGCCTCCTTCACTGAGTCTCTCAAGTTAGCACTCTCATCCCCAGCCTCCGGATGAGGGGTCTTGGGCTCTTCATGAACCACCTCTTCAGCTCTAGGCCTTCCTCTCATGGCCCGTGGTCCAGCCCCACGTCCACGACGACCTCCACCTCAAGAAGCCTTTGAAGATCTACCACCGGCCATCCTCTATCACACTATAAGATTCAAACACTAACACGGTCATTCAGGGAAATAGCTCAGTTTATGTCAAGTATAGTAAGTCCCTAATTATAGTGGCTAGTTGTGATTAGCCACTTACTTTACTCTTCATACCCAAAGCATTTTCTATCCTGACTACATCAGTATCTAAATCTACTAAAGGCGCATAAACCACATAACATGCACACATAATACCAGTTAACATTAAGATAATATCTGATGGCACGCAGCTACTCGGACTGGCATCCCTTCCCTTTATCCCATTTTAAGTTTAAGTTTAGGTTTCTTTTGTCAGTTTACCCGTTTCACTTAAACTTTGGCTTTGATACCAACTTGTAAGGCCCCGTTCTTGGGACGCTCACAGCTGCTCAATCCTCGCACATAAAACATATAATTTTACATTAACTTCAATAAAACATTGCAGCCAAAACATTTAAACCATCAGTTCATTGTAATAATCGCTTTTGCAGAATAATATAGCATTCATTACAAAATATCATTTGTTCGCATTCAGTGCAAAAACATTATACAAAAGAATGCCACCCAAAATGAGTCAAGTAGTCGCCCCGTGCCATCCTCAGCAACAATCACCTACCAACTGGAAACACATAATAGTCAGTGTTGCTGAGTGAGTTCTAGCTTTATAAAACTTTATATTACCTTTCATTAGTTAAAACATTTCCTTTACTATCGCTCGTGATCACACATCATACGTACATCGAGGTAATAATTATTATCTTCATCCTCGTTTGTTTCGTACATTTCGCACGTTTCGCACATTTCGTACTTATTGCACTTTTCGTACATTTATTATCTTTTCACTTCTATCTAGGTCCTGTTGTATGCTTAACCCCCCTCTTGAGCACAAAGCCATATCATCTTGGGTTAAGCGACAAGGACCCCATATCGCACATAGCGCACGTATGGAGTAGTCACATAAACTAACTCCCCCTGTGTGTAAACCCTTAAGGGTTAGCGAAGATCGCACGCTGTAGACACACAGTTGAGCTAACAACTCTCAATGAGTCGTGAACCTCCTTTCATTGCTTGCAAGACTTTTCATTCGTTCATTAAGTTCCACTTTCATTATCTTAAGTCTTTCACTTCGGTAAGATAATACTTTACGTTCATTATCATAATCATACCATGTAAAGTCATGTCATCATACGTAATAAGGAACATAAGGAAACATATCATACATAACATATATAATCATCATACATCATCATAATGCATAAACATCAATCACACATCATCATTCAAGTCACATCATACATCACCTATCACATCATCTATGACTTCAAAAAGTCAACTTACATATACCCCGGGAACCTCCCAAGTCAAAGCCTACACTTTACATTTTCCCAAAATTTCAGAAAAATATTCTATGTCTTAGGCGCATGGGCACTATTGTGACGCATGGGCAACAGTTAGTCATTTCTGGGAATTCTAGGCGCATGGGCACTATGCAGGCGCATGAATGCCTAGGCGCATGGGGAATCCTGGGTGCATGAACACTTAGTAAATTTCAGCCTATTTCTAGGCGCATGGCTACTATTTAGGCGCATGGGAGTTTGGGCGCATGGGAACACTTAGGCAGTTATTTCTGTTGGGCGCATGGGCCACTGCTTAGGCGCATGGGCAGTCTAAATCACACTTAAACATCATAATTCAGTCCCCAAATATCATATAACATGTTCTAAGCTTAAATCTTAGATTCTAAGCTATAGAAACACATTCATAGCATAATCATAACCATAATAATACCCAATTCAAACCCCACCCGCAAACACATTCGTACACATACATACGAGTGTAAACCCATTTTATAAAAATGTACATGCATTTCCAGCCCTAAAAATTGTTTAAAACATGTAAAAAAGGGGTTCTAGAACTCACCTTAGCACCCTTTGGTTATGACTTCTTCAAAACTTGTTTGCAATTGAGTTCAACCACCTAGAAACCCACCAAACACACACAACCGAACACACAAACACACATAAGCATGCAACCGAGGCAAAGGCATGTTAAGAACACTCAAAACCATGAATTCTTACCTTAAATTCGAATTCCTTCTTCTTGTTCTTCAAAACCCGAAAGTTTCATCTCCTTCTTCTATCTCTCACTAAAACCCGATGACAAAAAGTGAAGTGTAAGACACAATGGGCGGCCATACCACCTTTATCACCAACTTTTAAAAGTTTTGTCCTTTTGGACACTTTTTACCCCTCAACTTGGGTTTTATAGCTTTTCCTTCTTCTCCTTCAGTTTTACTCTTTCTTTCATAACTTTAAAAATAACCGGGTGTTACATTCTTGCATACTCCAATTCACATTGACAACACAACAGCTATTTTTATTACAAATAACCCAGTTCAGCACTCAAAAACAAAACATGTTGAAATTAGATATCATTTTTTGAGAGATTGTGCTGAAAAAGGGTTAATCAAATTGATTCAAGTTCTAACTGAAAATCAATTACCTGATTTATTCACCAAGGCATTTGAACCTAGTAGGTTTGAATACCTAGTTCAGTCAATTGGCATGATTAACATTGAATAAAATAAAAAGCATCAAAAACAATTTTAAAATTTAGAAAATCACAAAAAGAAATCCACTTTTATGAAGAAAATGATGAATACTTTAGGGAAATGATATAATTACAGTCGTTATATCATTCACTGTGCTAAATTCAAATCTTGAAAGACTGACATGACTTACTTGATATGTGGGTAGGATTAGCTTGGAAAAGAAGATACATGTTGTGATGAATTAAAATCTTATTCAATTATGAAACACTCATCTCAGAGTACAGGTATGCATTGGCTTATTCAAGTGTTTGTGTGTGTCGTAACCTAAACACATCAGGTAATGATATTCTATGTTTCACATACATCAGTTTCTTCTCTGTTTTGCTGAGCAAATACCTGAAGAAGCAAGCACATAGTGCTGATGTAATGATCCAAAAGATTCCCAATGAGGAACACATCCAAATTGGATGAATCAACAAAAGAATACATTCCTTGTCAATGAACAAAAAGAATCCCATTATGGATCAACCTTCCAAAGTGAAGTGAAAAAGAATCCAATGAGGATCATATCATGAAAAGGATCAAAGTAAAAGAATCCCAATGAGGATCAGTGAAAATGAGATCTCATACCTTAAATGACCTAGTCAAGAAAGTTGTGAAAAAGTTCTACCATGCATTACATGAGAACGGTTGATATCATGCTTTTGTGTGTGAGGTACATGTTGAATAATCAAAACAACCAAAACATGATAAATATCACATGCATTAAAATATTAACCAGGTATGAGTTTAAGAGGACAAACATACCTTCAATGAATAAGTTCATAAACATGTCTATATTACTAACAATAAGAGTGCACATATGTAATGAAAGATTGATATGATCCCAACAAAATGTATACTTCCTCTTCATGTGTAAATCAGAAAACAAAAACGTCAAAAATATTTGATGTTCAAAAGTTTTAAATCTTTAAAGTTTCTATCCAATTATGGATATAAACTTTAGGGGAGTAATTTAAAATTTTGATCAGTTTGTATAAATACTTACTCTTTCAAAACCTTTAAAACAAATTAAAAAGTAACTGACTGTGTTGGTGCAGAAGTTATACTATAGTATCTCAGCTTATGCAAATTCATAGAAACATAAGAAGTCCAAGATCAGTCAGACAATGGGAAACTTCTATAACTTTTGATATACAAGTCAATCCAAGCTAGAATTGACAACCCCATCAACAGTCAACAACTTCATAAGTCACAATTCAATCAGAGACAATTCTTCATAACAAGAAAGAAAAGTCAAAAAAACAATAATAATATGTCTTCAGAAACATTAAGTTTTGATTCAAGATCAAAATTTAATACGGGTAAGTGCATTGGTTAATGCGGGTGAAGGTAGCCCATGCATATAACCAATGCGGGTAACTGTTTATGTCATTTAAAACAAAGTGAAACTAATGCGGATAAGGAGTAAACTCTGCCGCATTTTTGTCAAACAATACATAAAAAGTGTTGGTAAAAACCTATGCGGACAAAAGTGTCCAACCGCATTTGTTTATGTGGTTAACTTTTGTACTGCCGCATTTATTTTTACTCATCCGCATTTCACGAATGTGTAACCAACACTTTTTATGGGTATCAAAATGAATAAACAAGTGCTTAATTTCTTCTGTCATGATGATGAAAGTCAAGAAATGCGGACAACTTTTTGTTGGCCGCATTTGTTGAAGTAATGTGGATAAAAGAATTTTACTCTACCGCATTTGTTATAGTGAACAAATGCGTAGTAATTTTGTTCAGCCGCATTTGTAACAGTGAACAAATGCTTTAAACAAACTTTATTCAACTGCGTTTGTTACAGTGTACAAATGCTGAGTAACTTTGTTCAACCGCATTTGCTACAGTGAACAAATTCTCTCAAGTTTTTCACTTTCGCATTTGTAACAGTACACAAATGCTGATTAAAAAAACTCTTCCGCATTTGCTACAGTGAATTAAAAAAATTGACCGCACTTGTTCTGAAACTTGTAACTATTTGTAAAAGACATTAATTGACTATTTAAAGCCATTTCAAAAGGTCATTTAATACTTTTCAAATTTGAGAGACTTTAAAGTGCGACGAGCGAAACCCACTGTTCTTTATCAATCATCATCACCATCAACAAACCTATGTTCCACGTATCATCTCCTATGATTAGTCCTCCTTTTCGATTCACTACAACAGTAGTATCAAACGACAGGTGAACATCTTTGAATTATGTGACCTAAAAATCGGACTTTTGAACTAATGATGAACTTAGAACCCTAGGTCAAGAAAGGAAACTCAAAATCAGACTTGAATCAAGACATGATGATCATTTTTTACTACAATAAATGTGTTAACCAAGAAGAATAACAACCAACAAGTGAATTTCAAAGTTATGTTCATCGTATGATTGCTATGGAGGTGAAATAAAAACCAACAAGAGTTGAAAAGAGGTTAAAAACAACAGATATGATCTCCCCAAACATGAAAAGCAAAATAATAGCAATTATTCATGATAACATCAAGCTTAGAAATGATTGCTATGGAACAGTACCTTTAAACAGTCAATTTTGACCATCAAAAGTCAAACTGAAAAAGTTTACTTAATGTATGCTTTACAATCTGATAAGTATTATCATCTCATCTAATTCATATGCCTCTAATGCAGGGTACATGGCAAATCTCACATGGAGCAAGCTTCATAGTGTTAGCGGTTATCTTGACCCTGATGTACCTGAGGCAGAAGGTCTCAGAGACATGATCAGATTTATATCCACTACGAGAGTTGCTCATGCAATTACAATTAGACCAGTCATTTATGAGAGATTCATAAGGACTTTCTAGAGCACTGCTGAGGTGACAGAGATAGAGGGTGTAAGGACTCTGTGTGGAAGAATCTCTGATGATCACACATTGGCCATCACTTAACAAACTGTGAGACAGTGTCTGTAGTTTGGTGATGATGCCAACACTCCCTTAGAGCTTAAAGATGATGAAATCACTACTTTCTTTGCCAATAATGGATATGGGGGAGGATATGAAGGCAAGCAGATTGTAAAAGGATTAGTTGACTTGCAATGGAGGTTCCTCATTCATCTCTACCAAAATTGTTTGTTAAAATGGAAGACAGGATGGAATGACATTCTAGTAACAACATCATCTGCCATATGTGCTTTGTGCACCAACAGGCCATTTAACATATCTGTCTATGTCTTCAATGGTCCGGTATCAAACATTCAGGAAGGGAGAAGACATATGTTCCTAATGTATCCAAGGTTCTTACAATGTCTCATTAATGAAACATTTCCTGACATTGCACCTGAAGGACCTGTGCTGGATATTCCTCATTATAATGCCAAGTCATACAAGTACATCAAGAAAAAAGATCCTAGGAATTTCTACAGTGGTCTTCGTTCCTTTGTTACCCTGGATGCTTCAACAGATTAATGCATAAGAACCTGTTGAAGAGCAAGAGGCTCCTGTTGATGAGCCAATTCAAGAAGAAGAACCAGCTGCTCATGATCACCAAATTGCTAATGAGCAAGTTGTTAAAAGGGATGAAGGACAGAGGTTAGTGTCACCCCAGGTTGATGTACGGGGTGATCTTCACACTGGGCCATCTGTTCATGAAGCTGATATAGCCTCACCTTTCATGCCCTCACCTATCCCATCACCACAAAGACTACCAATCCCATCACCACAATTACAACCCATCATCTCTCCACATATATCACCCATACACTCACCTCATGTTTCACCAATCCATCATTCACCTGAATATCCTGTTCAGTCATCCCCTGCTACTGAGCCTGTTGAGATGGTGACTCTGCCAGCTCTTTAGAGGAATCAAAATCATCATCTGATGATGATGATTATCATAGACAGATGCCTGTTAGGCAAGCTATTTCTGAGGCTATTCCTTCTGAAAGTTATGCAGAATCTGGAGTCAACAAACCTGATGAGAAGGATGAGTTAATTTCTAAACTAATGCAAAAGGTAGCCAAGATGGAAAGACTACTCAACAGAGGATCTAGTATTATTCAAGACAGACTTTTGGATCTAGATGAGAAGGAGAATAAATTAAAAGAGATGAAAGAGAAATATGAGGCTGAAAAGAAAGAAAAAGATAAAGCGATTGAAAAGTTAAAGGCTGCTCTTCAACAATCCAGAGATGAAATAAGTTGTCATGTGGACACATTAGCTATTCAGACTATTGCTATGGAAGAATAAGAAGGATTGATTGAAGAACAAGCTGACATCATCATTGACTTGCAGAACCAGATTGAAAGCCTAAACAAGAGAGTATCGAAATTGGAACTGCTTGTTGAAATCAAAAGAGAAGCTGAAGCAGAGTTGAGAAAAGATGATAAGAAAAGAAAGAGTATCAGTGAAAAAGAAGCTACTTCTGAGAGCTCATCAGGAGCGAGTTGTAATGACTCTCCTTCTGCTAAAAGGACTAGATTCTCTGAGACTGAGAAGGGAGAAGAAACAAGTGAGACAAAGCATGATGAGTCTAGTTTGAAAATGGTCGTTTATTCAGAGAAAACAACTGATATGCACACTAAAGAGGTAGAATTCAGTGAAATGATTAAAGCTCTTGATAGCTTCACAACTGAAGAATTTATCATTAATGATGACTTTTGAACTTCATAGTTGAGCTGAGGACTGTTGTTGAACCTATAGTTGTTATTCCTCAATCTCCAGTTCCTCTTGAGAAGGAATTGAGCATGCAAGTAGTGTCTGCTATATCACTCACTGAAGAACAAAAAGAGCTGACTAAAAGACTATGTGAAGAGCAACATGAGAAAGAAGAATTAGTTGCTGCCATTCATGAACCAAAACTGTCAATGGCTGAAAAATTGCCTCAAGAAGCTAAACAGCTTGAAACCTCCTCTGCTCCATCAATGCAAACATATACTAGGAGGAGGAAGTACATAACAGAGAAGGCTAAGGAAAAAGGCCAATAGTAGAAGAAGAACCAAGCAAGAAAAGTAAAAAGGATGATCCCAGAAGCCTTGCAGCTATTGCTAAATTTTTAGAAGAACATGAGCAGCTGAAGCTCAAATGAAAGAGAAGGCTAACTTTGTAGACTTTGAAGAGGGAGAAATTGAGGGTGGCTATGTGGTTGATTAACCAATAGCAGTTGATAGCCCTATGCAAGAGGAAAAATCAGTTCAAGACATGGTAGAAAATAAACAAACTGAATATCTGATGGGGAAAGCCATGTTCCTAATCAATCATGGATATGACCCAGATGAAGTGTTTGGCATGACTTATGAGGGAATGAAGGCAGAAGAAGAAAAACTTAACAAGCTACTGGACCCCACCTATGAGACTGAGTAGGAGAAGACTCTTTCTCCAAAAGCTTCAGTGCCCAAATTATCCACCATGAAAAAGCAGACATCTACTCCTTACTCATTATATCCTGATCCCTACAACATGTCTGATAGGGAAATGAAGGATTATCTTTTTAGTCAAGGGTTCACAAAAGAAAACTTGGAAACAAGAAGGCAAATTCACTAAGGGCTGCCATCCTTAGACTGAATAATGAGAAGAAAGAAAGGCTTAAGAAACTGGAAGAAGAACTTATCAGGAAGCCTAGAACCAGTGTCAGCACAAGACATGCAGCTCACCCACAGAGATCATGACTCTTTGGCACCTGTTTTACATAGATATCCTGAGTGGTTTGCAGATCCTTCACAATTGAAACTTCAAGAAGGTCTGACCACTGCAGAGATGATTAAAGGTGTGTCTACTCCCAAAGGCAAGAGTGATCAAAAGATTATTGCTTGGAAGTACGATAGTGACTGGAACATGTTTATGGTCAAAAGGATCCTCAGGGCTGGTGCAATTCTTTACAGAGTACTATGCTCTTGTAAATGCCTTGTAGATTCATGACTTGAAGGAACTAGCCAATTTGGAACTGATAAACCATAAGGCTATGTTCAGGGGGTATGAGTTTGAAGAGATTCTCAGAATGTTTAAGAGAACAGACAACTTCAAATCTCTGAAGGCTATCTGCATGAGAAAAAATAGATCCTTCATCAACCCACTTGAAAAGAAAAGGACTAAACGTGAAGAAGAAGTTGTGTTTCCAGAGCTAAAAGTGAAACCAACTAAGTCTTTAAAGAGAAAGATGGTGTCAGGAACTCATTCCTCCACTCTAATTTCTAATGTTTATTATGATGAAAAGACTTATAAGCTAGTAATTGAGAGAAGATGGGGAGGAAAGGAAGGTGCTGAGATTAGACTGTTTAGTGGATATGAGGTGAGACTACTTGATGAATCATACATCC
Source organism: Flaveria ramosissima (assembly GCA_025215565.1). Taxonomy (NCBI): domain Eukaryota; kingdom Viridiplantae; phylum Streptophyta; class Magnoliopsida; order Asterales; family Asteraceae; genus Flaveria; species Flaveria ramosissima. The sequence goes on from CM046039.1 coordinate 46,175,687, forward strand.
ACCACATCTACACTAGACACTTCAGAGAAATAACAAACAAATTAGGAGAAGAAGACATGCATTTTTTCTTAAAGTGCATTAAAATATGGAAAATGGCATATGATCAAATCATTGCCAAAAGAGAAATGAGAAAGAAGAAAAAGACTCCTATGCAGCTTGGAATTATTGTGAAGTTAGAGGTAGATGTGGATGGGTACCTCTTGCTTCATAGGGATAGACTGTGAACTGTGTCCATATGGGAGCCTATCTCACTGAGAAAGTTACCCATTAAAGCCATCTACACTATGAGCCAGATGAAGATTCACATGCTTAGCAGAGAAAAGATTTCTGAAGCCACTGACTTTGTCAACATGATAAAGGCAATTCTGGATCCATCTCACACTGAACCACTGATCTCCTCTCCTACTACATAAGACCCAGGAGAATCCTCACAACCTTAACCACCACCAAACCTTTAAAGAACATAGGCTGTATAATCCTTAGGGGGAGTATTGTTAGACCCTGAAAGGATCATACATGCCAATTCAATTGGTGAGTTGATGGTTGTTCTGCTGAAAATCCCACAAGTCCAAGAACCAATGGGGATGAAGAATCTGCATAAAGAATAGATGACAAGTGTCGGCTAACCGCATTTGTATATGTGGATGACATAGTATAAATGTTGAGAAGTGTTTGTTCTTCCGCATTTAATATGCTGATGCATCCGGCGGATGCTCAGCAACAAATGCGCCAAGTGTTTGCTCATCCGCATTAGTCAATGGTGATGACCAAAGACCAATGCTGAAGAGGATAAAGAAATGCTGATGAAGATCAACACATCCACATTAGTTAATGCGATGAATAAAGGAAATGCTGATGAAGACTTTTGTACTTAGACTAGTTCTCTGATGTATAGGTCAGGGGTAGTTTAGTCTTTTTGTTAAAGGCAACTTGTCAGCCTATAAATAGAATAGAAAACCTCGTATGTGAGGTGAGTGTTGATATACATCATAGACAATCAAAATATTTTGTTTAGTCTTATGTTCACAAGGTGTGTTGTTACTGTTTAATGCTCAAACCCTAGCATTCATTGTAATCAATCACCTTTATTCATACAAAGAGCATTAATGACTATTTCTTGCATTCAATGTTCATTGATTGTTTGATTCCGCCATACAATCATTGAGTCAATCATCATATTCGGTCCTTATAAGAATATCAATCACACACCCAGTCAGATGTGAGTGAGTAACCAGTGAACCAGGGTCGTGGTCGTGGTGTATTACGTCCTTAATCCTTAAAAACATAAACACAAAGAAATCCCCAAATCCAAATAAACCCTAGAACGATTTGATCCAAATTGAAGGTCAATTCGATTCTGAAAATGTTGATAATCATGTGGCTTTTGTCCCCCATGTAAAAACGAGTGATTAGGTGTGTTCAATTACCCGTTTTGCTTTGAGATGATGTTAAGAACAAACAAAAAACAAGCCGCGACCAAGTTGTGCACGATTGATGAGCAGATAATGATAATCAAATTAAACTTTTGGATAGCTTCGAGATGTATTAGACTCAAAACCCCCTTATCAATTTCAGTTCAAAATGTTCGGAGGGTGAGTTTCGATAGCTTTGTAGGTCGCGGTATAGAAGAGAATCGAAGGTGATGTTAGTGTATGTTTCAGGTGAAATTAGGGGCAGTATACCTTTATGATTAGTTAGATGATTGTTTAGGTTCGTTTAGATGATTGTTTAGGTTCGTTTTATTAGATTAATATTAGAGTTTAATGCTCGAACGACCTTGAGATTAAAGGCGTCGGTTATTCTTTCGATTGAGCTTTGTAACCGGTGTTTAAACACGATTAATAGATGCATTCAAGTTCGAAACATGTTCTAGAATGATTTGGGAAAGGTTTTGGATTAAGAATCGATCGATTACGAGTGTTTTTGGATTCTCCAAAGTTCGGCCGGAGTATGGCTGGCTCTTGACTGAAACACAGGGGTTAAATGTGGGCGGGGGTTGGGTTGTAACTTTAAAATTACACATTGGCCCTTGTATTTTAGTTTGTTATTATTTTATGCACAAAACTTTCTTTTGCAGTTTAAAAAATGACAAACAAACTTCCTAACTTAATTACTTTATGTTTTAAACATTTTTAAGTCTAATAATTTTTATAAATTATTATTATTATTATTATTATTATTATTAATATTATTATTATTATTACTATTATTTTAGTTATTATTATTGTTATTATTATTATAATTTATTATTATTATTATTATTACTATTATTATTATTATTATTATTATTATTATTATTATTATTATTATTATTATTATTATTATTATTAGTAATATCATTATTATTTATTATTATGTTGAATTTAATAATTAAATTATTACCTTTCAAATTAAAGAATTGAAGACAAACTAAGAAATAAGCATAAGTAACCAATAATTTTCATAATTGACAACATTGGTCCTTACAAGAATTTAACGACATTAACTATTAACTTAACAAAAAATACGTGAAGTTACAGTCTCCCCAACTTATAAGAATTTCGTCCCGAAATTAAGAATGAAACGGTACGAATAAATATGGGTACTTCTTCTTCATATGCTCCTCACGCTCGTAAGTAAACTCAGGTCCACGCTTATTCCCAGCGAACCGTGACGATTAGGGTGGAAGTGGTTCTAGTTTTCTTCATAATGCGATCCATGAATTCAACGAGTTTCTCAACAAAGTGTAATGACTCGTCGATCTGGATGTTGTCTAACGGGACATGCAGACTTTCATCAGCCAAACACTTCCTCAATTTGAGATATGGAAAACACGATAAACTCCACTAAGGTCGGAAGGTAGTTCCAGTTTGTAAGCCACTTTCCCGATCCTTTTCAGAATCTTGAAAGGTCCTACAAATCTTGGAGTTAGTTTACCCTTCTTTCCAAAGCGAAAACGCCCTTCCATGTTGAGACCTTAAGAAGAACCATGTCCCCAACTTGGAATTCCAATGGCTTACGTCGCTTATCGGCATAGCTCTTTTGTCGACTTCTCGCCACTTCAAGATTTTTGCGAATTATGGAGACTTTATCGGTCGTTTCTTGTATAAGCTCAGGACCAGTGATTAAATTTTCACCAATGTCGGTCCAACAGAACGGAGAACGACATTTACGGCCATAAAGCACTTCGAAAGGTGCCATCTTGATACTCGAGTGGTAACTATTGTTATACGAAATTGACGCGAGCGGTAAATGTAAGGCCCCGTTCCCGGGACGCTCACAGTTGGACAATCATGGCACATAAAACATAAAAAATACATTAACATTTACTAAAACATATCTTTGGTATGCATTTCCAAGGGGCAACACCCCTGGCTGGGGCCGTGCTGTTAAAATCGATCTTCCTATTAAAACCTCTTTAAATCTTGATCCTTTAAAAAACGTATCTTTGGTATGCATTTCCAGCCACAAACGAGTTTAAAACCTTCAAAATAGGGGATTCAGAACTCACATGGACTCGATGAGTAGCTTCTCAATCAAGCTTTCTAAGAAAGCGTCGCACTACCCAACCTGCAGATAAGTTAACACTCAAACGAGTTAATTTCTGCCTAATTTCGCTGCAAGATCAGCAGTTTCACTACTAATTTCGCCAGCAGTTTCGCTGGCATCTTCGCTGTCAGTTTCGCCCAACTTTCGTTGGATAACCATGTCTGCGAAAACTATAGTTTCGCAGAAAGTATTCATAGTTTCGCTGGATGACTACATAATTTCGTTGGATGAACACCTAGTTTCGCGGAGCGGGCTGAAATTATGAACCAACCTATTTTTGACCCAAAACTTCAATCTTTTACACCAAAATCCTTGGTTTATCATCCATGAAGATATATGTAAGCTTTTTACATGTTTTCTTTCACAAAAACCTGAGTTTTCGATGATTCTTTGCCAGTTTTGTAAGGATTCCTATAAGTTTGATGCAGCCAAAACATCCAAAGGTTCTCTGCATGCATGCACTGAAGAAAAGAAGTAGAAATGCTTCGGGAAGTTTTACACCATGCACTAGAAATATTCTAAGTGTAAAATATTCCAAAGCCAAGACCAACATCTTCCGAAGCTAAAAGTGAAGTCTTTCGAAACTTCAAAGACAAAGTCTTCCGAAGCCAATGAATGAAGACAGATTTCTACTGAAGACTTTTGAGGATATGCCTTTATCTGATGTACTTTACTATAAAGCTGGACCACCTTTCCGCTGCAACTCTATAAAGTCACCAACTTACATTAGTTGGTGAAAAAGGTCCATGCTTTTGGTAACTGTACATTGAGGTCTTGAGTCAATGCTTTCTACTTTATGTACTTCTATCCTTTTTGTAATATATTAGGATGTGAGCTATGGCATGTCATAGTCGCTAGTCAAAAGGAAAATCTGCCTTTTGACTCTACATTTGATTTTTTAGTTGTCTAGTCAATTGTATCCAGCTGGTTTCAAAGTACGGCCGACTGTAGGATGTAGTATATGTGTCTCAAGTAGTTGTAACTTTCCTTTATGATTTGTAACATTTGTAATAGAACTTGAGAAGCAATATACAACATTCTTGAAAACCAATTACTTGTGTTGTTTGTCATCTTGTTGTGTCTCATCTTTACTTGCGTTCTTAGCATCTTTAAATAAAAGTTAACCAGTTCCCTATTTGATCTGTTAAGTGTTCTAAGCAACTCTCCTTTTTGTGTTATTGTGTTGTAAGTGCATACCCTTTAACGGTCCTGCATTTGGTATCAGAGCATTTCAGGCTCTTGATATAAGATCTCATCATCTTAAGATCCCTCACACACACAAAATACTTAACAACTAAAATGCCAACTATTACCAAAGCTGATATGGAAACTAGAACTATGACAAAGTCTCCACTGACCACTCCTAAAGACTTTGATACTTGGTGTTAAAGAATGAAAGGCTTCATCAAGTCTCAAGACTCCAGGATGTGGGACTTTGTTGTTGAAGGACCTTACATACTAAGAACCACTTCTGCTACTGGTGGTGATATGATGCCTAAGGCTGTGGCTGATTACTCTAAAGAAGACAGGAAGAGAATAGAGATTGATCGTAAAGCCATGACAGCCCTTCAAACTGCTCTTCCAAACTCCATCTATAGAGGCTTCAAGAAGTGCAAAACTGCCAAGCAACTATGGGAAGCATTGAAGCTGATGTATGAGGGGTCTACTGAAGCAAAGGAGAACAAGAAGGATCTTCTGAAGCAGCAGTTTGAAAAGTTCACTTTTAAGGTAGGTGAAACCATGACTCAACAATACTTCAGGTATGTTAAGATTGTGGATACTCTAATGGATGTTCAAGTAACTCTTGAGAACAGTGACAATGTAAGGAAGTTTTTGTCCTCTCTTCCTAGACAATGGACACATTACTATGTTGTAATCAAGAGGACTGAGAACCTTAAGACTCTTACTCTGACTGAGTTGTATGGTATTCTTAGTGGCTACAACATGGAGATGAACATGCAAAACTAATCTGGTAACTCTAGCAATCAACTGAGTTCAGCCCTCCATGTGGTTGAAAGGGAAAGCATTGAGCCACAATATCATCTTATATGCTACCCTGACAACTCATAAAATGGCCCTTTCATCACCTTCTCACAGACACCAAGGGAAAGCTACACTCAAAGAAGTCCTTTCCAAGAGACAAGTTCTTCTCATGAAGATTTGGACTGTATCCATCCAGATGATCTGGAGTACATGGAGATAGTCTAGCAGATGGCTCTTCTCACTCATAGAGCCAAGAAGTTCTACCAGAGGATAGGGAGAAAGTTTCCAAGCAATGTAGCTAGTGGAAAGTTTGGGCTGGATAAAAGCAAAGTAAAGTGTTACAACTGTAACCAGATGGGACTCTTTGCAAGGGAGTGTAAGGCACCAAGGACAAATGGTGCCCAAGCACAAACCAGACCAAACTACACTAAGAAAGCCCCCAGAATGAGAAGCCAAAGTAGCAAGCTGTAGTTGCTATTGAAGAAGGAGGCTTTGACTGGAGCTTTCAGGTAGAAGATGCATCTCCAAACCAAGCACTGATGGCAGACCACGATGAAGCCAAGGTATTGTAACATCTTTGTACTCCTGAATTCATTGCTAAAGTCAATAGATACAAGGCGTATAACTTAGATATGAGATATGATCTTGAGTCCTTAAATATCCTAAAAGCTGATATTAAAAGAGCTGAAAATGATTATAAACTAAAGATAGAGGACTTAGAGAAAACCATTTCAACTCTTAAACATGAGCATAGAAACTACAGGACTCATATCAAATACCTCATTACTAAGTTAACTGAATGCCAGGCTGAGCTTGTGATCAGCAAATCCAAGGCAGAAAAATGTGTTCTTGAAGAAGAGACCTTCAAGAACATAATATCCTCGTACTTTCATGCAAAAGTTTGTTATCAAAATAAGCAGGGACTAGGATCTTGTGAGATAGCTACTCCACACGCAATCTTGTCTGTAAGATCTCCTAGGTGTGGAACTTGTGAAGATGATCTTCCCCTCATAGATCCTATGACTGAAGAGGATGAAAGGGAGATGGTGAAGAATGGCTCTGAGAAGAGTGAAGAAAAGCATTCTAAGAAGGGTCACCATCCCTCTTAGGAGAGCAAAGCTGTAGGGATGACCAAGTCAAGGAAAAAGAACTTGATCAGGAAGGCCATAAGGAAGTCCAAAAAGGCTCAAGAGATCAAGGCCACCTTCAATTCTGCACAGAAACAAGTCTTCATCTCTACAGGATTTGAAGTGGTGAAGGTTGAAGACACCAACTTGAACTCCATCAACAAGAGTTCTGGTTCATGTCCAAATCATCCCATCATCAAGAAGAAGGTTGATCAGTTGTGCACCACTGCTGTACAACCTGAACCATCCAGCTCCAAAGGTAGTTCCATCCCCACAAGAACTACCACAGCATCTGCAAAGATAAAGATGGAGAAGGAAAGTGATCAAGTTCAGGCTTGTTCACAAATAAAAACTCCTAGAAGGTAGAAAATGGACTGTGTTATGTGTGGGAGTACTTCTCATCTTGCTAAGGATTGTGTTTACAATCCAAAGAGTACCCTCCATATGGCCAAGAAAGAAACTTCTAAGAGTTTGGAGAAGAAAAAGCAAGCTTCAGAAGAAAATCTATTTCCTTTAGAAGCTCCAAAATGAATAAGAAGACAAGTGGAAACTTTCCTTCGCAAAAAAATTTAGTCTCGGAAGAAAGGAATACCTCTGAAGCACTGAAGCCTGCTACAGTGAAACCATGATCTTTCGAAGGTCCCGTCATCAAAACTTCCAAAGTCATCAAAACTTCCAAAGTATTGAAGGTCAAGTCTAAGCTTCTAAAGGTGGTGTGGAAGTCAAAGAAAGTCCAAGTGGCTGAAAGTTCTTCATCAACATCAACAAATGATCCTTCTGGCATGACTATAGGATCAATTACTGTTGCTTTGTCCTCAACTTCCTTTGATGATGTGACAACCGACCTCCAGGTTGTTACCCTAACCCTAGATTACTTGCATCATTATCCATGTTATGAGTGCTAATAATTGAAACTATTCAACCCTACTATGAAATTGGAAACAATTCTTACTACTTGATGTAAATTATGATTTTATGTGATTTTTATTATTGACTTTTAGCTAATTTAGGTTTCTACCTTTTAAAAATTAGTGTCCCGGGAATGTCAACTAGTCACCCTTACAAAATTAAATTCAAGAGAAGGCAATTAAAATGTGAGCATACACACTCACACTTGCATAATTTTCGGCCATGCATGCATGGGCATGCATTAGATACCTCAATTCACCATCCACTAAATAATACATTATACCCAATACTACAAAATTACACTACATAATAATAATTTACAATTAAAATTTAAATGGAAATTCCCCCACTACACTCCAAGTTCGACCGCCCCCCTCACCACTCCTCTCCTCTCTTCACCACCACCCCACACACCCACTCACCTTTCATGCACATCTCTCCCTCTCTCCCTCTCTCCCTTTATTCGAATCCACCATCTGATCCAACACACACACACACACCTCACAACACTCTCAAAACAATTCTCTCTAAGACTTGTGCAAGAAAATTCGAAGAACACCACCAAGTTCATTCGGCCAAGAGCAAACCGCAAAGAAGTGGCCTAGTTCGCGAGTTTTGGTCACACAACCACACTTGTTCCACCTTTCCAGCCTTGGTTCGAGCTTCTCCATTCAAGTCCAAGGAGTTTCAAGCCATCCACGACCTACAACACCTTCTAAACCGTGAGTTACATCGAGTGTAAGCTCATGTTGTCGGTTTTGTGACATTTCACTTGTTTTCTTCATTTATCACCTAAAAACCGTGTATTTCCTTGTTGTAGCAGAAACATCTCACCATCATCTTGTTCTTAAGGAGTTCCCAACGTTCTTGAAGGTAAACCTCATGTTATGTTAGTCATTTTTGAGGTGGAAACCGATTTCCACCATGAAAACCCTCTTTTTGGGTGTTTTGGTATCATCTAACTTGTAAAAGTTTCAACTCTTGTAAACCAAACTTGTAACCTGTATTTTTATGACTTAATGGACTCCCAAGAACCTGTTTTTAAAAGTTCCAAGAGGCTACACACTCAAATCCACGGTTGATACATGGATTTCACCTTGAAACCCTTCTTTCTACATGTAACAACACCCTTTTAAGCATTTGTTTGAAAAATCCTTTTAACCAAGACCCATAACCTACTCATGAACGACTTAATGACACCTTAATAACTGTTTATGAAGTTAAATGAAGTGTTGGTAACATTTAAACTCAAGTTAAGATGGTTTACACAAGTGTAATTGTCGGTTATGACATTTTCTACATATTTGAAGCATATGGATGTATAGAACAACTAGGCAACTTGTTGGGACTGAAATTTCAGTAGGTTTTAATGAATATTAGAAGAGGTAGCAATGTTTAATCTCTGGAATAAAGGACATGTTGTGATTTACCCTCTTTTAGTCACTTTCGGGACCCGAAAACATGGTAAAATGACTTTAAAAATAGTAAGAATATGAATTTAACACTCTTGAAAAGTATTCTAGGCTCAAAAATGATAAATAAAGTACTCTGGAGTCAATGGATAATTTAAATGGTCAAAGACACAAATAAATGACGTTTTAACTAAAAACGGGTACAAACCGAGCATCGTTTTTGAGAAAAATCCATAAAAATAGAGTTCAAAGCTAAGATTTATAAAAATCATATGCTTTCAGTAATTTAAGTAATAAAAGACAAAGGATTTGAAAAATTGGTCAAACAAGCTTTAAATGGTCAAACCCGGTCAAAACCGCGTTTTAACGGGTCAAACGTAAAAACAAGATTTTCAACTATAAAAGGCCAATTTACACATTTTAAGGACTTAAAAACTTATAAATATATCTTTTAGAAAATACCTACTGGTCCAAGATTCAAATATATGAAACCTCCAAATTACTGTTAAAACTATCCGGCTTTTACCGTAACCGGGAGCGTTAAACGCGCAGTTTTTAAATCGAACCCGTAAACTAAAGTTTTGAAGCACTTACTCCATAATAATTATAATATGACTCTAATAAACTGATTTTTGGTCTTAAATGACATAAAGGGGCAAGAAACTAAACTTGAGGGTAGAAACTGTCAATTTTGAAACTTGAGGGACCAAACTGTAAAATTTTTCCAAACCTTATAACCGACTTCCAGGAAGCTAATAAACACTTGAACAACAAAATTTCTTAGTATACTTAACCAAATGAAGTAAAAATCCTAATTTTCATGAAGACTCCTTGACCTGCCATAAAAGGAAACTTTTTATACAAACCTTCACGAAACCAAAGCCTTACTAGCTAAACCCTTGACACCATTGTTGCACCTTAAATGAGTTTAGGGCAGTAGCTTATTACTTAATATGTACATGTTAGGGTGCTAGACTTGAGACACTTCCCGGTACACCAAGAGACTTTTGACTGGAAACCTAAGGTGAGTTCTAGTGATCCCCCTTTTTACTATTGTTTTGGGATGAAACATGCTCTACTTTTTATGAACTATGATTGTGCTTTACTTGATGATTCTATGTGGGATTTGTGGTTACCTGCTGATACTTATATCATGATCATTAATTCTTTCGTGAACCGCTTGTTTATATGGATAGATCTATTTGGGGAATCCCCCACACACAGTGGCTTCCGTTCCAGGAAGGTTACCCCACTGAGATCCTAAGGGGTCGTTTATGGCATGTAACAGGTTTTGTTAAGATACTATGGTGAACCATCCGGGCAGGTAGGGTTCACTGGTTTGGGGCTCAGTTTCTTCCTTCGGGAATATCCGGTAAAACACAACTTTAGAAGAGGCCAACCGGGACTGAGTGCAGGGTTGATTATGATTTTTCCCACGATGATAAACAATGATTATTTTCTTTTAATCAAAGAAGGATTTGTTAAGTCCTTTTGTTTTTAAACTTTAAGCACTTGAATTCACCAACTTTTTAGTTGACACAATTTTCTTTTGAGCATGTTTGAGGTAATGTATGAAGAGATCCTAGCTGTTGTGAAGACCTAGACTTATCCCGTGACATGGCATTGGCACATTTTCCTTGATGAAACATTTGAACAATTTCATATTTGTGTTGAACAAGTACAAATTTTATTTTTATGGATGATTGTAAAACTCAATTGGGGGCTTGATGTGTTTCTAGCCCCGCTATCTTTTCAAAAACATTAATGCCATGTGATATTCTCTCCTTTGAGCTCTTATAATGGTTTGTTTCCGCTGCCATATGTTGTTGCTAGTCTGTGACGTCCCACCCTACCTGGGCCCGGGGTGTGACAGATTGGTATCAGAGCCAAAGGTTGTAGAGAAGTCGGGAATACCATAGTAGACCCTAGGCTACAACCCTGATACCCTAGGACTGTCCTTGTGGGAAGTGTTGGGATGATCGGGTTGGGTAAATTGATGATTACACTTGATCAACGTAATCATGAATTTACCGGACGCGTAATTTCCATCACTGATCTTTAGGTTATGGTTGGACTTTTCTGGTTTATATTGATGATTTGAAACTAATTTTAAAAAGGGGATTTAAATGATTTTTATGATGAACTATGTTATCCGATACAACTTGAAGAAACTATTGATCTGGGCAAATCAGACAGCTATATGTTGGAATAACAGATACTATTGCCATCACTACTATTATTAGTACTATTATTATAATCATGAGCTATGAGAAACCAAATTACTCATGATGTATTTCTTACAGGACAACGTCTATGGCTGCTAAAGGAAAGGCGCCTGCTCACCCTGACACTGAGACCACTCCTACCGGAAATCTGAGGAGAGAGAAGCCCCGGACAAAGTATGAGGCATACCTCCGGAGATGCGGACATCCAGGGTGGATATCCGTCACGTCCGAAGACACTGAGGCTTCCGAGGACTCTTCCTCCACATCACCTTCCCGAAGCCGAACGCGATACCACTCTCCTCAAGTAGCTGCTCCGACCCTCTCACCCATCCCACCTATTGGGAATAGGGGTGCGCGTACTGTCACCCGACCTCGCAAAAGCGTTAGGCCAGGATCCTCCGTATCCTTTAGGATGCCTCCTCCTCCTCCCCCGCCTGTTAGGATTCCGACATCGGTACCTCCACTGTTTGACCCTCGTGACGAACGCCTGATGCCGCCGAGACATAGTATGTATGACGGCCCTAGCGTACTGGCTGGTGATAGGTACTCCCAGTCGAGTCGCCGGGCAAGTGATGTAGGACCCTCCGATGCGACATTGGATGAGATTTTGAGGACTGTTCGCCGTCATGAGCTGGCTGTTCAGCACGCCACTCGAACTTCTCAGTCGGCTCAATTCCAGGCTATGATGGCTACTCAGGGAGTGAAGCGTTTGGAGCAGGAGCAGAGGAAGAAGGGTACAGGATGGTTTGGATGGCTAAAGAGGAAGTGGATGTGAGAGCTGGAGTACTCAGTGGGATTATCTGTCTGTGGACAGTAGAAGGAAACTATTTGAATTCTTATTCGATACTATTATATTATTATCATGGGGGTGATGGCACCTTCCAAATTGTAAGAGCATGACTCTGATTCTATTTGTTTGGATGATACTATCGTAAACTGCTATTGGGATGCTAGAATTATTAAACTGTCTGTATTAAATTGCTATATGTTTTGTTGTGCCTTGAAATTGTCTGTGCCTTTTCTAAATGGTTGCCCAACTGTTATGTCATGTTTTGATTGGACTTTGTAAGGTTCTTTAGTGGGTTGTAAATACATATGTGCACGCCATGATCCCTCTTCCGAGGCATGGTGTGATAGGATAATGATGCATAGGCTATCCGAAACAAAAATTATGAGATGCTAAACGAATCTATTTGTGATACTATCAGAATGCCGACTCGCAGAGGAACACGTTTTGGTCGACGTGGAGCCACCAGGGGCCGCCATGAGGAAGCAAGGCCTATTGGAAACCAACCTACTCCACCAGGGACTCCCCACGGGGAAAATACTAATCAAGAGAGTGACGAAAGGATTGCTAACCTCGTAGCTCAGCAACTGGCTAACGCCATTCCGACTATTATTGCACAGATAAATGCGGACCGGGATAACACTACTGGTAACGACCGGCCGGTGAATGATGAGAGCCACGACGAAGAAGCCGAGGCGTTAAGGAATGGATGCTCTTATAAGACCTTCATGGCATGTAAGCCTAAGGACTTCTATGGCACCGAGGGTGCTATAGAGACTTACAGGTGGATTGACGAAATGGAAGCCGTCTTAGACATCAGCGAGTGCAAGATGGAGCATATGGTGAGGTTTGCATCACAATCTCTCAAGGGATCAGCTCTTGAATGGTGGAAGTCCATTACTCAGAGCCGTGGAAGAAACGTGGCTAATCGAATGGGTTGGACTGAATTCCGAGAGCTAATGACCAACAAATATTGCCCCATCAATCAACTCGAGAAGCTGGAGACAGAATTTTTAAGCTTGGAGATGAAAGGACCCAACTACACCGAATACATCAATCGTTTCTTAGCCCTGTCCCGACTTGTGCCACATTTGGTGACGCCAGAAGCCAAAGGTGTAGCACGGTTCATCTGGGGCTACACCCAAGAGTTAGGGGTATGGTCCGTTCCTCCCAGCCTGTAACCCTGCAAGCTGCTGTCGACCTTACCAGCAGTTTGACTGATGATCTAATTAGGGCTGGATGGACCGATCAAGCAAGGGCTGATGAGAAGAAGAAGTTTGTTGGTGAGAAAAGGAAGTGGTTTGAAGCGAAAAGAGCGGTTGGAAGTAGTAGTGGGTCAAGTAGAAGGAGTTCTGAAGGAGTGAGACGTGATGATCAGGGAAGCAAAAACCGGAGATTGTATACGGGGACAAGCCCATTCTGCAGCAAGTGCAAGTTACATCATCAAGGGGAATGTAACCCGATGCCCTGTTTTAGGTGCAAGAGAACAGGCCATTTAATTAAAGACTCTACTTACGCACTGGGGAAACAATGCTATGAGTGTGGAGATCCAGGGCATATGAGGAACAAGTGTCCTAAGCTGGGTAGAGACAAAGATGCCAAGCACAACAAGCCTAAGGGAAGAGCTTTCGTTATGGACCCAGCAGGAGCTCGTAGGGAACCCGACGTGGTCAACGGTACGTTCCTTGTAAACAATCATCCCGCTACTGTACTGTTTGATACTGGAGCGACTGCTAGTTTTATCTCTAGTACTTTTAGGCCATTGATTGACTTAGACGTGTGTACCTTGACTGATACATTTACCGTAGAATTAGCTGACGGTAATATTTTAGAAGCTAACGAAATCATTAGGGATTGCCCCCTGAATCTAAAAGGGAATACGTTTAAGATTGACTTGATGCCCATTAAGTTAGGAGGATTTGATGTGGTTGTGGGTATGTACTGGTTAGTGAAGCATAAAGTCGAAATCGTATGTGATGAGCGTCTACTCAAGATACCGTTGAGCGATGAAGAAGTGTTAGTGGTAGAAGGTGAAAGGAGTAACACTCTATACCCTATGATATCCCACTTAAAAGCTACCAAGAGCTTGATGAAGGGATGTCCAACTTTTATAGTATATGTGATGAAAGCCCAAAAGGAGAGGAAGATCGAAGAGATTACTGTGGTTTCAGAATACCCAGAGGTGTTTCCGGAAGAACTACCAGGACTTCCCCCGAATCGGCAAGTTGAATTCCAGATAGACTTGTTGCCTGGTGCTGCACCAGTAGCCAAGGCACCGTACCGACTCGCCCCACCTGAGATGAAGGAGCTAATGGTACAAATTCAAGAACTACTGGACAAGGGATTTATACGTCCGAGTGTCTCTCCATGGGGTGCCCCGGTACTATTCGTGAAAAAGAAAGACGGAACCCTGCGAATGTGTATTGATTACAGGGAATTGAATAAGCTGACCATAAAGAACCGTTACCCTCTTCCGAGAATAGATGACCTATTTGATCAACTGCAAGGAGCAAGTTATTTCTCCAAAATAGACTTGAGGTCAGGATACCACCAACTGAAGATAAGAGAAGAAGACGTACCCAAAACAACCTTCCGAACTAGGTATGGACACTATGAGTACTTGGTCATGCCCTTTGGACTGACTAATGCTCCGGCAGCATTCATGGACCTCATGAACCGCGTTTGCCGCCCTTACCTCGACAAGTTTGTGATCGTGTTTATTGACGACATACTGATTTATTCACGAAGTAAAGACGAGCACGAGAAGCATCTCAGGCTAATTCTTGAATTGCTCAAGAATGAACAACTGTATGCCAAGTTCTCTAAATGTGAATTCTGGATGCGCCAGATCCAATTCTTAGGTCATGTGGTAAATGAGGATGGGATTCAAGTTGACCCTTCCAAGATTGAGGCCATAAAGAATTGGAAGATTCCTGAAACTCCTACGGAGATAAGGCAATTCTTAGGACTGGCTGGCTATTACCGGAGATTTATAAAGGACTTCTCGCGTATAGTGCAACCTTTGACCGCACTAACCAAGAAGAACACAACCTTTGTGTGGGAGCGAGAGCAGAACGAGGCGTTTGAAACGCTTAAGGAGAAGTTATGCAGTGCACCTATCCTTGCTCTTCCAGAAGGAGTAGAAGACTTCGTGGTCTATTGTGACGCTTCGCGTCAAGGGCTAGGATGTGTATTAATGCAACGCAACAAGGTGATTGCTTACGCATCGAGACTGCTGAATGATCATGAGAAGAACTACACGACGCACGATCTGGAGTTGGGTGCCGTGGTGTTTGCCCTCAAGATGTGGAGGCACTACCTTTATGGCACGAAGTGTATCATCTACACTGACCATAGAAGCTTGCAGCATATCCTTGACCAAAAGATGCTCAACATGCGTCAGAGAAGATGGGTCGAGCTATTGAACGATTACGAGTGCGAGATCCGCTACCATCCTGGTAAGGCCAATGTTGTGGCGGATGCATTGAGCCGAAAGGAAAGAGAGAAACCTCTTCGAGTACGAGCCTTAAGGATGAGTGTGTATACCAACCTTATTGCAAAACTGAAGGAAGCTCAAGGCGAGGCATTAAAGGAAGAAAAATTAAAGGAAGAAGGATTGACTGGAATGGAAAAGCAATTTGAGATAGGGGACGATGGTACATATAGATATGGTGGAAGGGCTTGGGTGCCAAAACACGAAGGAATTCGAGAAGTAATCCTCGACGAAGCACACAAGTCTAGGTATTCAATTCACCCTGGAAGTGATAAGATGTACCAGGATTTAAAGACACTTTTCTGGTGGCCGGGAATCAAGAGATCAATCGCCGTTTATGTGGGGAAATGTTTAACTTGTGCCATGGTAAAAGCTGAGAACCAAAAACCATCAGGAACGTTACAGCAACCTGAAATTCCAGAATGGAAATGGGATAATGTTACGATGGATTTTGTTACCAAGTTGCCCAGAACGTTTAAAGGTCATGATGCTATTTGGGTAATAGTGGATAGATTAACAAAATCAGCTCACTTCTTGCCAATTAGAGAAGACTACGACATGACGAAATTGGGCCAACTTTATGTCGACGACATTGTAACGAGGCATGGAGTGCCTTTGTCGATCATCTCAGACCGTGATAGCCGTTTCACCTCTCGTTTCTGGAAATCATTCCAGCAAGCTTTAGGAACCCGTTTAGATCTAAGCACGGCTTACCACCCTCAGACCGACGGACAGAGCGAAAGAACTATTCAAACGATGGAAGACATGTTAAGAGCATGCGTGATGGACTTTGGCGGAAACTGGGATAACCATCTTCCTTTGGTGGAATTCGCCTATAACAATAGTTACCACGCGAGTATCAAAGCCGCTCCGTATGAGGCCCTTTATGGCAGGAAATGCCGATCACCCTTGAGTTGGAATGAGATTGGTGACAGCCAAGTGATGGGACCCGACATAGTGTTGGAAACCACCGACAAGATCTATAAGATAAAGGAGCGACTGAAAGCAGCCAGGGATCGACAGAAGAAGTACGCTGACAGGAGGCGGAAACCTCTAGAGTTCCAAGTGGGCGACAGGGTGATGCTAAAAGTAGCACCGTGGAAAGGAACAGTGAGGTTCGGAAAGAGAGGAAAGTTAAGCCCAAGATACATTGGACCATTCGAAATAATGGCGAGAATTGGCCCAGTGGCATATAAGTTGAAACTACCCCCGGGGTTGAGTCACATACACGACACCTTTCATGTGTCAAACTTGAAGAAGAGCATGGTAGACAAAACCCTGGAACTACCATTAAAAGAAGCAAGAATAAACGACAAACTGAATTTTGTGGAAGAACCCGTGGAGATTACGGATCGTTTGGTCAAACAACTCCGGCGGAGCCGCATACCCAAGGTTAAGGTTAGATGGAACTCCAAGCGAGGACCTGAATTTACTTGGGAGCGTGAAGATGAAATGAGGAAGAACTATCCACACCTCTTCAAACCCACCCGTTCAGTCTCTAATCAGAGTTAAAATTTCGGGACGAAATTTCCTAAACGGTGGGAGAATGTGACAACCGACCTCCAGGTTGTTACCCTAACCCTAGATTACTTGCATCATTATCCATGTTATGAGTGCTAATAATTGAAACTATTCAACCCTACTATGAAATTGGAAACAATTCTTACTACTTGATGTAAATTATGATTTTATGTGATTTTTATTATTGACTTTTAGCTAATTTAGGTTTCTACCTTTTAAAAATTAGTGTCCCGGGAATGTCAACTAGTCACCCTTACAAAATTAAATTCAAGAGAAGGCAATTAAAATGTGAGCATACACACTCACACTTGCATAATTTTCGGCCATGCATGCATGGACATGCATTAGATACCTCAATTCACCATCCACTAAATAATACATTATACCCAATACTACAAAATTACACTACATAATAATAATTTACAATTAAAATTTAAATGGAAATTCCCCCACTACACTCGAAGTTCGGCCGCCCCCCTCACCACTCCTCTCCTCTCTTCACCACCACCCCACACACCCACTCACCTTTCATGCACATCTCTCCCTCTCTCCCTCTCTCCCTTTATTCGAATCCACCATCTGATCCAACACACACACACACACCTCACAACACTCTCAAAAATTCTCTCTAAGACTTGTGCAAGAAAATTCGAAGAACACCACCAAGTTCATTCGGCCAAGAGCAAACCGCAAAGAAGTGGCCTAGTTCGCGAGTTTTGGTCACACAACCACACTTGTTCCACCTTTCCAGCCTTGGTTCGAGCTTCTCCATTCAAGTCCAAGGAGTTTCAAGCCATCCACGACCAACAACACCTTCTAAACCGTGAGTTACATCGAGTGTAAGCTCATGTTGTCGGTTTTGTGACATTTCACTTGTTTTCTTCATTTATCACCTAAAAACCGTGTATTTCCTTGTTGTAGCAGAAACATCTCACCATCATCTTGTTCTTAAGGAGTTCCCAACGTTCTTGAAGGTAAACCTCATGTTATGTTAGTCATTTTTGAGGTGGAAACCGATTTCCACCATGAAAACCCTCTTTTTGGGTGTTTTGGTATCATCTAACTTGTGAAAGTTTCAACTCTTGTAAACCAAACTTGTAACCTGCATTTTTATGACTTAATGGACTCCCAAGAACCTGTTTTTAAAAGTTCCAAGAGGCTACACACTCAAATCCACGGTTGATACATGGATTTCACCTTGAAACCCTTCTTTCTACATGTAACAACACCCTTTTAAGCATTTGTTTGAAAAATCCTTTTAACCAAGACCCATAACCTACTCATGAACGACTTAATGACACCTTAATAAGCTGTTTATGAAGTTAAATGAAGTGTTGGTAACATTTAAACTCAAGTTAAGATGGTTTACACAAGTGTAATTGTCGGTTATGACATTTTCTACATATTTGAAGCATATGGATGTATAGAACAACTAGGCAACTTGTTGGGACTGAAATTTCAGTAGGTTTTAATGAATATTAGAAGAGTTAGCAATGTTTAATCTCTGGAATAAAGGACATGTTGTGATTTACCCTCTTTTAGTCACTTTCGGGACCCGAAAACATGGTAAAATGACTTTAAAAATAGTAAGAATATGAATTTAACACTCTTGAAAAGTATTCCAGGCTCAAAAATGATAAATAAAGTACTCTGGAGTCAATGGATAATTTAAATGGTCAAAGACACAAATAAATGACGTTTTAACTAAAAACGGGTACAAACCGAGCATCGTTTTTGAGAAAAATCCATAAAAATAGAGTTCAAAGCTAAGATTTATAAATATCATATGATTTCAGTAATTTAAATAATAAAAGACTTAAAGGATTTGAAAAATTGGTCAAACAAGCTTTAAATGGTCAAACCCGGTCAAAACCGCGTTTTAACGGGTCAAACGTAAAAACAAGATTTTCAACTATAAAAGGCCAATTTACACAATTTAAGGACTTAAAAATTTATAAAGATATCTTTTAGAAAATACCTACTGGTCCAAGATTCAAATATATGAAACCTCCAAATTACTGTTAAAACTATCCGGCTTTTACCGTAACCGGGAGCGTTAAACGCGCAGTTTTTAAATTGAACCCGTAAACTAAAGTTTTGAAGCACTTAATCCATAATAATTATAATATGACTCTAATAAACTGATTTTTTGTCTTAAATGACATAAAGGGGCAAGAAACTAAACTTGAGGGTAGAAACTGTCAATTTTGAAACTTGAGGGACCAAACTGTAAAATTTTTCCAAACCTTATAACCGACTTCCAGGAAGCTAATAAACACTTGAACAACAAAAGTTCTTAGTATACTTAACCAAATGAAGTAAAAATCCCAATTTTCATGAAGACTCCTTGACCTGCCATAAAAGGAAACTTTTTATACAAACCTTCACGAAACCAAAGCCTTACTAGCTAAACCCTTGACACCATTGTTGCACCTTAAATGAGTTTAGGGCAGTAGCTTATTACTTAATATGTACATGTTAGGGTGCTAGACTTGAGACACTTCCCGGTACACCAAGAGACTTTTGACTGGAAACCTAAGGTGAGTTCTAGTGATCCCCCTTTTTACTATTGTTTTGGGATGAAACATGCTCTACTTTTTATGAATTATGATTGTGCTTTACTTGATGATTCTATGTGGGATTTGTGGTTACCTGCTGATACTTATATCATGATCATTAATTCTTTCGTGAACCGCTTGTTTATATGGATAGATCTATTTGGGGAATCCCCCACACACAGTGGCTTCCGTTCCAGGAAGGTTACCCCACTGAGATCCTAAGGGGTCGTTTGTGGCATGTAACAGGTTTTGTTAAGATACTATGGTGAACCATCCGGGCAGGTAGGGTTCACTGGTTTGGGGCTCAGTTTCTTCCTTCGGGAATATCCGCTAAAACACAACTTTAGAAGAGGCCAACCGGGACTGAGTGCAGGGTTGATTATGATTTTTCCCATGATGATAAACAATGATTATTTTCTTTTAATCAAAGAAGGATTTGTTAAGTCCTTTTGTTTTTAAACTTTAAGCACTTGAATTCACCAACTTTTTAGTTGACACAATTTTTTTTGAGCATGTTTCAGGTAATGTATGAAGAGATCCTAGCTGTTGTGAAGACCTAGACTTATTCCGTGACATGGCACTGGCATATTTTCCTTGATGAAACATTTGAACAATTTCATATTTGTGTTGAACAAGTACAAATTTTATTTTTATGGATGATTGTAAAACTCAATTGGGGGCTTGATGTGTTTCTAGCCCCGCTATTTTTCAAAAACATTAATGCCATGTGATATTCTCTCCTTTGAGCTCTTATAATGGTTTGTTTCCGCTCCCATATGTTGTTGCTAGTCTGTGACGTCCCACCCTACCTGGGCCCGGGGTGTGACAGATGAGCCCAAGACCAATGTGGCTTGGGTTTCCAATTGTAACTAATCATCTCTTTTATGCAGGGACAGCTCAAGACAAACTGAAATGTATGGATCATTGATAGTGGCTGTTCCAGGCACATGACAGGCAATAGATCACTACTCCAAAAGTTTGAAAGAATTGATGGAGGACCAGTTGCTTTTGGAGGAGATGTAGGAGGTTACATTACTGGAAGGGGCAAGGTAACAAATGGTGAGCTCAGCATTGAGAATGTAAACTTTGTCAAGGAGCTTGGGTACAATCTTCTGAGTGTATCCAAATTTTGTGATCAGAGCCCATGAGATGAGTGCATTCCTCAAAAGCACATCCTGCTCAGAGCCCCCAGGAAAGGTGTAACACCCGGAAATTTTCTTTGAAGCCCACGAAAGAAGAAAAAGAAATAAAGTCCAAAGTCGAGGGACCAAACTTGCTAAAATGGGAAAAGGTTGAAGGTGTGGGAGTATAAAAGGACGAGGGCAGCCCACACCCTCCTCCATACTCATTCATTTTCGTCCCTAGAGAGAAAGGAGGAAGAAAAGTGGTCTCGAGCTTGGTTCGGGTGGATTCGAGCGTGAAAGTTGGAGTGTAGCGTGTTGATTCGAAGCTCTTCTCGTTGTGGTCATTTGTGTGAGTTATAGGACCCCTCTTTTACATGTTTTCAAACGATTTTAGGGCTGGAACACATCAAAAACCCGTTTTTGAAAAGTTGGGTGTTGAACCTGTTTGTATGTGTATGTGTATGTGTTTGATGCGTGTGGGGTTTGATTTCAAGCTTGTGTATGCTTGAATGATGCTTTGGTAGGTGTTTTTAAGATTTAGGATGGTTGATTTGGGCTAAAATCGAGTTTGGAAGAGCTTGGTGGCAGAAAATGGCAGTTTCTGTTCGGCTGAACTGCATTCTACATCAGGTAGGGCTAGGCGACTGACTGGAGTGCGATTGGAGGCCATACGGCCTATTGGCGTGCCACTGAGGTCCATGTGCACGATTGCCATGCGACTGAGGTCCATACACATGATAGTCATGCGACTGAAGTTCATGTGCCTGTAAGGCATGCGATTGAAGGTTATGCGACTGAGGTTCATTCGCACGAAGGTTATGCGACTGAGGTCCATGCGCCTGGAGGCCATGCGACTGATGTTCATTCGCACGAAGGGTATGGGATTGAAACCCATGCGCCTGAATTCATGCGACTGAAGGTCATACGCATGAAAGCTATGCGACTGAGAGTCCATACGCATAGATGTCCATTCGCCCATAGGTCCATTCGCATAGGGTCCGTTCGCCTGATGTCCATTCGCCTAAGTGTTCAGTCGCCTGGGAGGCCTTGCGACTGAAGGGTGTCCATACGCCCAAGTAGGGCTCATACGCCCGAAAAGAGCATAGTTTATTTACTGACTTTCGGGGGAAAGTGCAGATATAAGTCTTGACGTGGAAGGTTCCCGGTAGTTCATGTAAGTTGACTTTTGAGACCTTAGAGGTTATGTTGGGCATGATGATGATAATGTATGATGTTGTATGATTATGCATGATGTCTTATGTACGTATGATGATGCCCTGTATGATGATGTTGATTGTGAATGTCGATGTTCCTTATTACTATGTATGACTATTTTCCCTTGGCTTTGTGTGGAATGTTAATGAATGAAATGAAAGTATTATGTAACGTAAAGTGGAAGATAATAAAAAGGAAACATGATAAATGAATTCATGCATTAAAAAATGATGGAATGTAACAAAAGTCTTGCAAGCAATGGATATCGGGACACGCCAATTATAAGGTGTTAGCCCAACAGTGTGTGGGTTAGCTACCCCAGGAGGATGCACATTGGGGTCTTTCTTTGTGATTGAGCATTTGTATAGAACCATTGTTGCTTGTCTTAGGTACTGTGGCCAGGAGGGGCTGTGCACCGTAATGGAAGGTCTATGATAGGCTTAGGCCTAGTACAAGGAAACTGAAAGGCATAGCACATGACAATGGTACACCTGAACTTTATCTTAGATACTGTTGTCAAATGTGCTATGCATCGTAATGGAAGGTCTATGACAGGCTTAGGCCCAGTACCAGGAAACTGAAGGTTCATGGTTTTAATGGAAAGAAAAGATGTAATGATCTTGAATTTTATCTTTGGTACTGTCGCCAGAGGTGCTATGCAGCGTAATGGAAGGTCTATGATAGGATTAGGCCCAGTACTAGGAAACTGAAGGGTAAAGTTCCTGGTTTTAATGGAAAGAAAAGATGTGATAATGAACGAACGAATGAAAGTAAGAACGTATGAACGAATGGAAGTTTATGAATGAATGATGAAGATAATAAAGATATTATCTATGTGTACGTATGATGTCTGATCGCATAAAAGTAATGAACGGTTTTAATGAAAGTAAAGTATGTCTTATTTTAAAACTAGAACTCACTCAGCAACGCTAACATTTATGTGTTTCCAGTTGGCAGGTGATGTTGCTGAGGATGGCATGGGCCGACTACTCAGCTCTTTTTGGGATGGCATCTATTATTATAATGCTTTTGTAATGAAATACAACATGTATTTTGTAATTTCATAACGATGTCTATTTTTTCAAAAGCCTTTATTATGAAAAGAAATGTTGGTCTAAATGTTTCCGCTGCAACCTTTTTATGTAGGATGATAAATATATATGTTTTATGTGCGATGATCGACCAGTTGTAAGCGTCCCGGGAACGAGGCCTTACAAGTTGGTATCAGAGCCAAAGTATAAGTGATATGGGTAAATTTTCAAAATAAACCTTAACTTAAACTGAGAATGGGATGGAAAGGGAATGGGATGCCAATCTGAGTTGCTGCGTGCCATCAGGTATTTTCGTAATGTAAACCGGTATTATGTGCGCATGTTATGTGGTTATGTGTTGTACGTAGATTTAGATACTGATGTAGTCAGGATAGGTAATGCTCGGGGTATGAAGAGTCAAGTAAGTGGCTAATCACAATTGGCCACTGTAATTAGGGACTTACTATACTTAACATAAACTGAGCTATTTCCTTGAATGACCATGTTAGTGTTTGAATCTTATAGTGTGTTTAGAGGATGGCCGGTGGTAGATCTTCGAAGACTGTGTCAGGTGAAGGTTATGGTGGACGTGGTGCTGGATCGCGTGTCACGATGAGTATGACCAGGCCTGCTGATATGGCACTCGAATAGTCTGAGATCCATCACTCGGAAGCGGTGATGATAGTGCTAACCTGAGGACCGCATTGAAAGAGGCTGTGGTTGCGGGAGTTAAACAAGCGATGCAGACGCATCTGCCGTCTATGGTGACTGAGGTAATTAGGGCGGTGAAGGAAACAACTGTGATGGAAGTGGACAAGATGGAGAGCAGCAACAAGAATTGGAAAGGAAAGCGGGTTGAAAATGAGGGTTTCATTCCAAATAACAAGGCTGCGAGGGTGGATGACCGACGTGTGGTCACATCTAATATGGGGGTGAAGAGATGTGGTAATTGCGGGAATAAACATATAGGAGAGTGTAGATGGGGATCAAATCTCTGCTTCAAGTGTGGGAGGCCCGGTCATGTGGCAAGAGAGCGTGAGGTGGTACGGTGCTATAACTGCAGTGGAAGGGGTCACATAAGCAGGGACTGCAAGGCACCAAGGGCAGAGAGTTCTGGAGCAAGGAAGACGACCAGAACTGGAGAGCAGGAGGCGAGCGCAGAGCTTTCGCGATGAGTAAGAAGAAGGCTAGGATGGACCCCGATGTTGTGTCAGGTTCGTTTCTAGTAAACCGAATTCTAACTTCGGAGTTAGTTGATTTTGGTGCTAGTAAGAGTTTCATATTTTTGCTGCCTTTTATGCTAAATTGCCCATTAAGAGAAGAAATGTTGATGAACCCTCTGATGTAGATACTGCCATAGGTAAGTCTACTAGGATTTTGATGTAAAAGATGGCCGTACGTGGAATTAGAAGGTCATAAATTTCCGGTTAGACCATTCGTGATGATCTTAGGGGATTTCGACGTAGTTCTTTGGATGGATTGGTTGGCGGACTACGAGGTGAACTTTGTGTTGTAGGAAGGTGATTCGGTTAATGACGCCTGACGGGAGTATGGTGACGGTTTATGGTGATCAAGTCACGAAAATTCCGAAAGTGATTTCAATGGCGGTGGCGGGAAAGTGTTCAAGGCGTGGATGTAGTGCCTACTTGGCCTACGTAAAGAACGTGGATACGCTAACACCACAACTATCCGATGTACTGGTTATGTGTGATTTTCCAGATGTATTTCCCGAAGACTTACCAGAATGCCACCTGACCGCGAGATCGAGTTTCAGATTGATTTGATACCAGGTGCCCAACCTGTTGCTAAGGCACCGTATCGGCTGGCTCCGACGGATATGAAAGAGTTGATGGAGCAGTTGCAAGAGTTGCTTGATAAGGGGTTCATTAGACCGAGTACCTCTCCTTGGAGTGCTCCGGTACTATTTGTGAAGAAGAAAGACGGTAGTATGAGGATGTGTATAGACTATCGTGAGTTGAATAAGCTGAAAGTGAAGAACCGATACCCCATACTGAGAATTGATGATTTGTTTGATCAGCTCGAGGGCGCCAGGTGGTTTTCAAGGATAGACCTTCGATCTGGTTATCATCAGTTGAAGGTGAAGGAGCAGGATATTGCTAAAACAGCTCTTCGCATACGTTATCGACACTATGAGTTCCTCGTTATGTCTTTTGGGTTGACCAACGCGCCAGCTGCTTTTATGGATTTGATGAGTCGAGTGTGTCGGCCGATGTTGGATAAATTAGTGATTGTGTTTATTGATGATATCCTGATTTATTCGAAGAGCGAGATTGAGCATGTCGATCACATTCGGGAGGTTTTGGAAGCGTTGAGAAGAGAGAAGTTGTACGCTAAGTTCTCCAAGTGAGCGTTGTGGTTGCGCGAGGTTCAATTCTTGAGTCACTTGGTGATTCCGGAGAGGACTATGGTGGACCCGGCAAAGGTGGAGGCGGTGACGCAATGGGAGTCTCCAAAGACGCCATCCGAGATTCGTAGTTTCTTGGATTTGGCGGGTTATTACCGAAGATTCATTCAAGACTTCTCCAAGATCGCCTCCTCACTAACTAAGTTGACCTGGAAAGATGCAAAGTTTGTATGGGGTCAAGCTCAAGGGAAGGCGTTCGAGGAAATGAAGGCGAGATTGACTCAGGCTCCTATTCTGTCATTACCCGATGGAAGTGAAGATCTTATGGTTTATTCAGATGCTTTCCACTCGGGCTGGATGTGTGTCGATGCTAGGAAGAAAGGTTATAGTATATGCATCTTGACAGTTGAAGGTTCATAAGGCTGAAAGTTAAAGATAAACACATGCCGATAAGAGACGTAGACTGATTGAGTTCCAGGTGGGTGATAGAGTTACGTTGAAAGTCTCACCTTGGAAAGGTATCATTCGGCTCAGAAAGCGGGGCAAGTTGAGCCCGAGATACATAGGGCCTTTCCGGCTCGAGTTGGAGAGGTGGCTTATAGGTTATAGTTACCCGATGGGTTATGTGGAATTCATCCGACGTTCAAGGTATCTCATCTAAGGAGATGTTTGGCAGACGAGAATACGGTTTTACCGTTGGACGATATCGAAGTAGATGAACGACTCAATTATGTGGAGCAACCAGTGGCAATCATTGATCGAGAAGAGAAGAGGCTAAGGAACAAAGTGGATCCTCTTGTGCGTGTACAATGGAAGCACAGAAGGGGATCTGAGTCTACGTGGGAGATGGAAGAAGAGATGAGACAGCATTACCCACGTTCGTTCGAGGAATAACAGGTTTCGGGGACGAAACCTAAATAACAGGGGTGGACTTGTAACACCCGAAAATTTTCTTTGAAGCCGAAGAAAGAAGAAAAAGAAATAAAGTCCAAAGTCGAGGGACCAAACTTGCCAAAAAGGGAAAAAGGTTGAATGGGTGGGAGTATAAAAGGAGGAGGGCAGCCCACACCCTCCCCCATACTCATTCATTTTCGGCCCTAGAGAGAAAAAAGGAAAAAAAGTGGTCTCAAGCTTGGTTCGGGTTGATTCGAGCGTGAAAGTTGAAGTGTAGCGTGTTGATTTGAAGCTCTTATCGTTGTGGTCGTTTGTGTGAGTTCTAGGACCCCTCTTTTACATGTTTTCAAAAAATTTTGGGACTGGAACACATCAAAAACCCATTTTTCAAAAGTTTGGTGTTGAACCCGTTTGTATGTGTATGTGTATGTGTTTGATGCGTGTGGGGTTTGATTTTGAGTTTGTGTATGCTTGAATGATGCTATGGTAGGTGTTTCTAAGGTTTAGGATGGTTGATTTGGGCTAAAATCGAGTTTGGAGGCCGAAAAGAGCAGTTTGCGTTCGGCTGAACTGCATTCTGCATCATCTAGGGCTAGGCGACCGACTGGAGTACGATTGGAGGCCATACGGCTGATTGGCGTGCGACTGAGGTTCATGCGCATGATTGCCATGCGACTGAGGTACATACATATGATAGTCATGCAACTGAAGTTTATGTGCCCGTAAGCATGCGATTGAAGGTTATGCGACTGTGGTTCGTTCGCATGAAGGTTATGCGACTGAGGTCCATGCGCCTGGAGGCCATGCAACTGAGGTTCATTCGCACGAAGGGTATGCGACTGAAGCCCATGCGCCTGAATTCATGCGACTGAAGGCCATACACATGAAAGCTATGCGACTGAGAGTCCATACGCATAGATGTCTATTCGCCAATGGGTCCATTCGCATAGGGTCCATTCGCCTGATGTCCATTCGCCTAAGTGTTTAGTCGCCCAGGAGGCCATGCGACTGAAGGGTGTCCATACGCCCAAGTAGGGCTCATACGCCTTAAAGGAGCATAGTTTATTTACTGACTTTCGGGGGAAAGTGCAGATGTAAGTCTTGATGTGGAAGGTTCCTGGTAGTTCATGTAAGTTGACTTTTGAGACCTTAGAGGCTATGTTGGGCATGTTGATGATAATGTGTGATGTTGTATGATTATGCATGATGTGTTATGTATGTATGATGATGCCCTGTATGATGATGTTGAATGTGTATGTTGATGTTCCTTATTACTATGTATGACTATTTTCTCTTGGCTTTACGCGGAATGTTAATGAATGAAATAAAAGTATTATGTAACGTAAAGTGGAAGATAATAAAAGGAGAACATGATAAATGAAATCATGCATTAAAAAAATGATGGAATGTAACAAAAGTCTTGAAAGCATTGGATATCGGGACACGCCAGTTAAGGTGTTAGCCCAACGGTGTGTGGGTTAGCTACCCTAGAAGGATGCATATCGGGGTCTTTTTTGTGATTGACCATTTGTATAGAACCATTGTTGCTTGTCTTAGGTACTGTGGCCAGGAGGTGCTGTGCCTCGTAATGGAAGGTCTATGATAGGCTTAGGCCCAGTACCAGGAAACTGAAAGGCATAGCACATGACAATGGTACACCTGAACTTAATCTTAGGTACTGTGGCCAAAGGTGCTATGCACTGTAATGGAAGGTCTATGATAGGCTTACGCCAAGTACCAGGAAACTGAAGGGTAAAGTTCATGGTTTTAATGGAAAGAAAAGATGTAATGATCCTTAACTTTATCTTAGGTACTATGGCTAGAGGTGCTATGCACCCTAATGTAAGGTCTATAATAGGCTTAGGCTCAGTACCAGGAAACTGAAGGGTAAAGTTCATGGTTTTAATGGAAATAAAAGATGTGATGATGAACGTACGAATGAAAGTAAGAACGTATGAATGAATGGAAGTTAATGAATGAATGATGAAGATAATAAAGATATTATCTATGTGTACGTATGATGTATGATCGCATGAAAGTAATGAACGGTTTTAATGAAAGTAAAGTATGTTTTAATTTAAAAATAGAACTCACTCAGCAACGCTGACTTTTATGTGTTTCCAGTTGGCAGGTGATGTTGCTGAAGATGGCACGGGGCGACTACTCAGCTCTTTTTGGGATGACATCTATTATTATAATGCTTTTGTAATGAAATACAACATGTATTTTGTAATTTGATAACGATGTCTATTTTTGCAAAAGCCTTTATTATGAAAATAAATGTTGGTCTAAATGTTTCCGCTGCAACGTTTTTATGTAGGATGATAAATATATATGATTTATGTGCGATGATCGACCAGTTGTAAGCGTCCCGCGAACGAGGCCTTACAAAAGGGTACATGTACAAGATGGACTTGCAAGAAACATCTCCCTCAGGAGAAGTTTCATGCTTTCTGTCTAAAGAAAATAATGATGAATCTTTCCTCTGGCATAAAAGAATGTGCCATGTAAACTTTAAAAACATGAATAAATTAAATAAGAATGATTTGGTAACTGAAATACCAAAGAAAGAGTTTACAAGTGATGACCACTGTGTTGCATGCCTGAAGGGGAAGCAACACAAGCTATCTCACAAGCCAAAGGAAAGACATTCCATAATTAATCCCATACACTTATTACATATGGATCTCTTTAGCCCCACCAGTGTAACGAGTCTAGGAAGCACCTTTTACTTTTTGGTGATCACATATGACTTTACAAGATTTACTTGGGTCTTCTTTCTTAGAACTAAGGATGAGACCCCTGAGATTCTGAAGAATTTCATCTTAAAGATTAAGAATCAATGTGATCACAAGGTCAAAACCATAAGATGTGATCAAGGAACTAAATTCAAGAATCAAATCCTTGATACATTTCATGATGAAAAAGGTATTACAAGACAATATAGTGCTCCCAGGACTCCTCAGCAAAATGGTGTTGCTGAGAGGAGAAACTTGACACTAATTGAAGCTGCAAGAACTATGTTGTCTGACTCTAAACTGCCCATCACCTTCTGAGCAGAGGCAGTGAACACTACTTGTTATGTGCAAAATAGAGTTATAGTGTTTAAGACACATGGTAAGACTCCTTATGAACTATGGCACAAGAGAAAACCTTTCATTGGTTTTCTCATGTCATTTGGATGTCCTTGCACCATCTTGAATACCAAAGATCAAATTGCCAAGTTTGTTGAGATATCAGATGATGGACACTTTATTGGATAACTCTTCTCAAGCTAAAGCTTATAGAGTATACAATCTAAGAACTAGAGTAGTTGAGAAGTCAACCAATGTGACTTTCAATGAGCACACTCCCAGTGTGAAAGGTTCTGGTCCGGATTGGGTATTTGATCTTAATTTAGTTACCAACTGTTTTATAAAATCTTGTGAGAATGTTTCAGGGTGTCACACCCCGGGCCCAGGTAGGGTGGGACGTCACAGACTAGCAACAATATATGGCAGCGGAAACAAACCATTACATGAGCACAAAGGAGAGAATATCACATGGCATTAATGTTTTAAAAAGATACCGGGGCTAGAAACAGATCAAGCCCCCAAATAAGTTTTACAATCACCCATAAAAATAAATTGTACTTGTTCAACATAAACATGAAATTGTTCAAATGGTTCATTAAGAAAATATGCCAATGCCATGGTCGCGGGGATAGGTCTAGGTCTTCACAATAGCTAGGATCTCTTCATACTTTACCTGAAACATGCTCAAAAGAAATTTGTGTCAACTAAAAAGTTGGTGAATTCAAGTGCTTAAAGTTTAAAAACAAAAGGACTTAACAAATCCTTCTTTGATTAAAAACAAAATAATCATTGTTTAACATCGTGGGAAAAATCATAATCAACCCTGCACTCAGTCCCGGTTGGCCTCTTCTAAAATTGTGTTTAACCGGATATTCCCGAAGGAAGAACTGAGCCCCAAACCAGTGAACCCTACTTGCCCGGATGGTTCACCATAGTTTCTTAACAAAACCTGTTACATGCCACAAACGACCCCTTAGGATCTCAGTGGGGTACCCTTCCTGGAACGGAAGCCACTGTGTGTGGGGGATTCCCCAAATAGATCTATCCATATAAAACAAGCGGTTCACGAAAGAATTAATGATCATGACATAAGTATCAGCAGGTAATCCATAAATTCCACATACAATCATCAAGTATAGCACAATTATAGTTCATAAATAACAGAGCATGTTTCACCCCAAAATAATAGTAAAAAGGGGAAGTCACTAGAACTCACCTTAGGTTTCAAGTCAAAAAGTCTCTTGGTGTGCCGGGAGTGTCTCAAGTCTAGCACCCTAACATGTAAATATTAAGTAATAAGCTACTGCCCTAAACTCATTTAAGGTGTAACAATAGTGTCAAGAGTTTAGCTATTGGGTAAGGCTTTGATTTCATGAAGGTTTGTATAAAACGTTTCCTTTTATGCCAGGTCAAGGTTTCTTCATGAAAATTAGGATTTTTACCTCATTAGGTTAAGTATATTAAGAAATTTTGTTGTTCAAGTGATTATTAGCTTCCAAGAAGTCGGTTATAAAGTTTGGTAAAATTTTACAGTTTAGTCCCTCAAGTTTCAAAATTGACAGTTTCTACCGTCAAGTTTGGTTTCTTGTCCTTTATGACACTTAAGACCAAAAATCAGATTCTTAGAGTAATATTATACTTATTATAGAGTAAGTGTTTCAAAATTTCAGTTTACGGGTCCGGTTTTAAAAACTATGCGTTTAACGCTCCCGGTTGCGGTAAAAGCCGGAGAGTTTTAACCGTTAATTTAGGGTTTTCATAAATTTGAGTCTTGGACCAGTAGGTATCATCTAAAAGTATTTTTATAAATTTTAGTCCTTAAATTGTGAAATTTGGCCTTTAATAGTTGAAAATCTCGGTTTTACATTTGACCCGTTAAAACGCGGTTTTGACCGTGTTTGACCATTTAAAGCTTGTTTGACCAATTTTTCAAATCCTTTAAGTCTTTTATTACTTAACTTACTGAAATTAAATGATTTTTATAAATCTTAGCTTTAAATTCCTTTTTCGTGAATTGTTCTCGAAAACGATGCTCGGTTAGTACCCGTTTTTAGTTAAAACGTCATTTATTTGTTCCTTTGACCATTTAAATTACCCATTGACTCCAGAACACTTTATTTATCATTTTTAAGCCTGGAATACTTTTCAAGAGTGTTAAATCCATGTTTTTACTATTTTTAGGGTCGTTTTACTATGTTTCGGGTCCCGAAATTAACCAAAATAGGTCTAATCTTAACATGTCCATAATTTCCAGAGATTAACCACTTGTCACAACCTTAATATTCAACAAAACATTCTGAAATTAAGTCCAAACTCACGGTTAGGTTTCCCATCACAACAATGAGTCATCAACTTAGTGATTTAGCCATAACTAACCATAACACATGTGTAAATCATTGCAACTTGTAGTTAAACCTTACCAAAACCCCATTTAACTTTAAATCCAGATTATTATGGTGTTACCAAGTCGTTTATGAGCAGATTATAAGCCTTGGTTAAGAGTGTTTTCAAACAAGTGCTTAGCTTGCAATATACATCTTGTAAAATGAAGGTTTTTGAGGTGTAACTTGTGTTAAAACCATACATCCACGGTGCATCTTCTTTTATAACTTTTTAAATCAGGTTATTAGGAGTTCATTAATCCTTTAGCAAGCAGGTTATAAGTTTTGGCTTCAAGAGTTACAAGATCTACAAGTTAGATGGTGCAAAAGTCCCAAAAATAGGGTTTTCATGGTGGAAATCGGTTTCCACCTTAGATATGACAAATATAACGAGTGAGATACCTCTTGTGAAGTTGAAAGCTCCTCAAGAACAAGGTAGTGGTGTCAGGTTTCTGCTACAACAAAGAGGGGAGGTGTTTTTAAAAGAGAAATGAAAGAACACATGAAAAAGACCATTTTCGGGTGTCATGAACTTACACTTGATGTTGTTCACGTTTTGGAGAGTGTAGAGGGTCTTGAATGGCTCGAATCTCCTTGGACAAGGCTGGAGAATCTTCTACAAGGCTTGGAAAGGTCGAACAAATGGTAGAGGTGTGTCAAAACTTACTGTTATGGCCACCTTCTTGCGGTTCTTCGGTTGGCCGATATTTCTTGATGTTGTTCTTGCGATTTTGGGGCTGGAGTTGAGAGAGTTTTTGGAGTGTTTGCAAGGTGTAGAGGGAGGTTTCAGCTGATGGTTGTTCGAATAAGAGAGGAGAGGAGAGAGTGTGGATGTGAAGTGTGTAAGAATGCATGTGAGAGGAGTGGTGGGTGTGGTGGTGGTGTAGAAAGGAGGAGAGTGGAGGGAGAGGGGGCGGCCGCATTTGGCCTCTAGTGAGGGTTTTATTTTTAAATTTTAATTGATAATAATTATTAAGTAGTGTAGTTTGTAGTATTGGGTATAATGTATTATTTAGTGAATGATGTTATTAGTTGTATCACATGCATGCCCATGCATGCATGGACCGAAATTATATAAGTGTGAGTGTGTATGCTCACATTTAATTGTTTTCTCTTGAGATTAATTTTGCAAGGGTGACTAGTCAACATTCCCGGAACACTAATTTTTAAAAAGGTAAAAATCTAAATTAACAAAAGTCAATAGTAAAATCATAAGAAACCATAATTTGAATCAAGTAACAAGAAATGCTTCTAATTTCATGGTAGGGTTGAATTGTTTCAATTATTAGCACTCATAAGATGGATAATGATGCAAGTAAATTAGGGTTA
The DNA here is from genome assembly GCA_025215565.1 of Flaveria ramosissima. Taxonomy (NCBI): domain Eukaryota; kingdom Viridiplantae; phylum Streptophyta; class Magnoliopsida; order Asterales; family Asteraceae; genus Flaveria; species Flaveria ramosissima. The sequence continues at coordinate 46,208,643 of CM046039.1, forward strand.
GGATAACAACCTAGAGGCCGGTTGTCACATTCTCCCACCGTTTAGGAAATTTCGTCCCGAAATTTTAGCTTTGATTAGAGTCTGAACGGGTGGGTTTGAAGAGGTGTGGATAATTCTTCCTCATTTCATCTTCACGCTCCCAAGTAAATTCAGGTCCTCGCTTGGAGTTCCATCTAACCTTAACCTTGGGTATGCGGCTCCGCCGGAGTTGCTTGACCAAGCGATCCGTGATCTCCACGGGTTCTTCCACAAAATCCAGTTTGTCGTTTATTCTTGCTTCTTTTAATGGTAGTTCTAGGGTTTTGTCTACCATGCTCTTCTTCAAGTTCGACACATGAAAGGTGTCGTGTATGTGGCTCAACCCCGGGGGTAGTTTCAACTTGTACGCCACTGGGCCAATTCTCGCCAGTATTTCGAATGGTCCAATGTACCTTGGGCTTAACTTTCCTCTTTTTCCGAACCTCACAGTTCCCTTCCATGGTGCTACCTTTAGCATTACCCTGTCGCCCACTTGGAACTCTAGAGGTTTCCGTCTCCTATCAGCGTACTTCTTCTGCCGATCTCTGGCTGCTTTCAGTCGCTCCTTTATCTTATAGATCTTGTCGGTGGTCTCCAACACGATGTCGGGTCCCATCACTTGGCTATCACCAATCTCATTCCAACTCAATGGTGATCGGCATTTCCTGCCATATAGGGCCTCATACGGAGCGGCTTTAATACTCGCGTGGTAACTATTGTTATAGGCGAATTCCACCAAAGGAAGATGGTTATCCCAGTTTCCGCCAAAGTCCATCACGCAAGCTCTTAACATGTCTTCCATCGTTTGAATAGTTCTTTCGCTCTGTCCGTCGGTTTGAGGGTGGTAAGCCGTGCTTAGATCTAAACGGGTTCCTAAAGCTTGCTGGAACGATTTCCAGAAACGAGAGGTGAAACGGCTATCACGGTCGGAGATGATCGACAAAGGCACTCCATGCCTCGTTACTATCTCGTCGACATATAGTTGGGCCAATTTCGTCATGTCGTAGTCTTCTCTAATTGGCAAAAAGTGAGCTGATTTCGTTAGCCTATCTACTATCACCCAAATAGCATCGTGGCCTTTAAACGTTTGGGCAACTTGGTAACAAAATCCATCGTGACATTATCCCATTTCCATTCTGGGATTTCAGGTTGTTGTAACGTTCCTGATGGTTTTTGGTTCTCAGCTTTTACCATGGCACAGGTTAGACATTTCCCCACATAAACGGCGATTGATTTCTTGATTCCCGGCCACCAGAAAAGTGCCTTTAAGTCCTGGTACATTTTATCACTTCCAGGGTGAATCGAATACCTAGACTTGTGTGCTTCGTCGAGGATTACTTCTCGAATTCCTCCGTGCTTTGGCACCCAAGTCCTTCCTTCATACCTGTATGTACCATCGTCCCCTATCTCAAATTGCTTTTCCATTCCAGTCAATCCTTCTTCTTTTAACCTTTCTTCCTTTAATGCCTCGCTTTGAGCTTCTTTCAGTTTTGCAATAAGGTTGGTATACACACTCATCCTTAAGGCTCGTACACGAAGAGGTTTTTCTCTTTCCTTTCGGCTCAACGCATCCGCCACAACATTGGCCTTACCGGGATGGTAGCGGATTTCGCACTCGTAATCGTTTAATAGCTCGACCCATCTTCTCTGACGCATGTTGAGCATCTTTTGGTCAAGGATGTGTTGCAAACTTCTATGGTCAGTGTAGATGATGCACTTCGTGCCATAGAGGTAGTGCCTCCACATTTTGAGAGCAAACACCACGGCACCCAACTCCAGATCGTGCGTCGTGTAGTTCTTCTCATGATCATTCAGCAGTCTAGATGCGTAAGCAATCACCTTGTTGCGTTGCATCAATACACATCCTAGCCCTTGACGCGAAGCGTCACAATAGACCACGAAGTCTTCTACTCCTTCTGGAAGAGCAAGGATAGGTGCACTGCATAACTTCTCCTTAAGCGTTTCAAACGCCTCGTTCTGCTCTCGCTCCCACACAAAGGTTGTGTTCTTCTTGGTTAGTGCGGTCAAAGGTTGCACTATACGCGAGAAGTCTTTTAAAATCGTCGGTAGTAGCCAGCCAGTCCTAAGAATTGCCTTATCTCCGTAGGAGTTTCAGGAATCTTCCAATTCTTTATGGCCTCAATCTTGGAAGGGTCAACTTGAATCCCATTCTCATTCACCACATGTCTAAGAATTGGATCTGGCGCATCCAGAATTCACATTTAGAGAACTTGGCATATAGTTGCTCATTCTTGAGTAATTCAAGAATTAGCCTGAGATGCTTCTCGTGCTCGTCTTTACTTCGGGAGTAGATCAGTATGTCGTCAATAAACACGATCACAAACTTGTCGAGGTAAGGGCGGCAAACGCGGTTCATGAGGTCCATGAATGCTGCTGGAGCATTAGTCAGTCCAAAGGGCATGACCAAATACTCATAGTGTCCATACCTAGTTCGGAAGGCCGTTTTGGGTATGTCCTCTTCTCTTATCTTCAGTTGGTGGTATCCTGACCTCAAATCTATTTTGGAGAAATAACTTGCTCCTTGCAGTTGATCAAATAGGTCATCTATTCTCGGAAGAGGGTAACGGTTCTTTATGGTCAGCTTGTTCAATTCTCTGTAATCAATGCACATTCGCAGGGTTCCGTCCTTCTTTTTCACGAATAGTACCGGGGCACCCCATGGAGAGACACTCGGACGTATAAATCCCTTGTCCAGTAGTTCTTGAATTTGTACCATTAGCTCCTTCATCTCAGGTGGGGCGAGTCGGTACGGTGCCTTGGCTACTGGTGCAGCACCAGGCAGCAAATCTATCTGGAATTCGACTTGTCGGTTCGGGGGAAGTCCTGGTAGGTCTTCCGGAAACACTTCTGGGTATTCAGAAACCACGGGAATATCTTCGATCTTCTTCTCCTTTTGGGTCTTCATCACATAAACTATAAAAGCTGGACATCCCTTCATTAAGCTTTGGTAGCCTTTAAGTGGGATATCATGGGGTATAGGGTGTTACTCCTTTCACCCTCTACCACTAACACTTCTTTGTCGCTCAACGGTATCTTGAGTAGACGCTCATCACATATGATTTCGACTCTATGCTTCGCTAGCCAGTCCATACCCACAACCACATCAAATCCTCCTAACTTAATGGGCATCAAGTTTATCCTAAACGTATTCCCCTTTAGATTCAACGGGCAATCCCTAATGATTTCGTTAGTTTCTAAAATGTTACCGTCAGCTAATTCTACGGTAAACGTATCGGTCAAGGCACACGCGTCTAAGTCAATCAATGGCCTAAAAGTACTAGAGATAAAACTAGCAGTCGCTCCAGTATCGAACAGTACAGTAGCGGGATGATTGTTTACAAGGAACGTACCGTTGACCACGTCAGGTTCCCTACGAGCTCCTGCTGGGTCCATTACGAAAGCTCTTCCCTTAGGCTTGTTGTGCTTGGCATCCTTGTCTCTACCCAGCTTAGGACACTTGTTCCTCATGTGCCCTGGATCTCCACATTCATAGCATTGTTTTCCTGGTGCGTAAGTACAGTCTTTGATTAGATGGCCTGTTCTCTTGCACCTAAAACAGGGCATCGGGTTACATTCCCCTTGATGATGTAACTTGCACTTGTTGCAAAATGGGCTTGTCCCCGAATACAGTCTCCGGTTCTTGCTTCCCTGATCATCGCGCCTCGCACCTTCAGAACTCTTTCTACCTGACCCGCTACTACTTCCAACCGCTCTTTTCACTTCAAACCATTTCCTTTTCTCACCAACAAACTTCCTCTTCTCATCAGCCCTTGCTTGTTCAGTCCATCCAGCCCTAATTAAGTCATCAGTCAAACTGCTGGTAAGGTCAACAGCAGCTTGTAGGGTTAAAGGCTGGGAGGAACGGACCATTCCCCTAACTCTTGGGTGTAGTCCCAGATGAATCGTGCTACACCTTTGGCTTCAGGCGTCACCAGATGTGGAACAAGTCGGGATAGGGCTAAGAAACGATTGATATATTCTGTGTAGTTGGGACCTTTCATTTCCAAGCTTAGAAATTCTGTCTCCAGCTTCTCGAGTTGATTGATGGGGCAATACTTGTTGGTCATTAGCTCTCTGAATTCAGTCCAACCCATTCGATTAGCCACATTTCTTCCACGGCTCTGAGTAATTGACTTCCACCATTCAAGGGCTGATCCCTTGAGGGATTGTGATGCAAACCTCACCATATGATCCATCTTGCACTCGCTAATGTCCAAGACAGCTTCCATTTCGTCAATCCATCTGTAAGTCTCTATAGCACCCTCGGTGCCATAGAAGTCCTTAGGCTTACATGCCATGAAGGTCTTATAGGAGCATCCATTCTTTAACGCCTCGGCTTCCTCGTCGTGGCCCTCGTCGTTCACTGGCCGATCATTACCATTAGTGTTACCCGGTCTGCATTTATCTGTGCAATAATAGTCGGAATGGCGTTAGCTAGTTGCTGAGCTACGAGGTTAGCAATTCTTTCATCACTCTCTTGATTAGCATTTTCCCTGTGGGGAGTTCCTGGTGGAGTAGGTTGGTTTCCAGTCTGCCTGGCTTCCTCACGGCGGCCCCTAGTGGCTCCTCGCCGTCCAAATCGTGTTCCTCTGCGAGTCGGCATTCTGATAGTATCACAAATAGATTCGTTTAGCATCTCAAAATTTGTTTCGAATAGCCTATGCATCATTACCCTATTACACCATGCCTCGGAAAGAGGGATCATGGCATGCACATATGTATTTACAACCCACTAAGGAAATCTTACAAAGTCCAAATCAAACATGACATAACAGTTAGACAACCAATTAGAAAAGGCACAGACCAATTTCAAGGCACAACACAACATATTGCAATTTAATACAAACAGTTCAATAAATCTAGCATCCAAACAAACAGTTCATAATAGTATCATCCAGCCAAGTAGAATCAGAGTCAAGCTCTTACAAATTGGAAGGTGCCATCACCCCATGATAATAATAATAATAGTATCGAATAATAATTCAAATAGTTTCCTTCTACTGTCTAGAGACAGATAATCCTGCTGAGTACCCCTACTCTCACATCCACTTTTCTTCAGCCATCCAAACCATCCTGTACTCTTCTTTCTCTGCTCCTGCTCCAAACGCTGCACTCCTTGCGTAGCCATCATAGCCTGGAATTGAGCAGACTGGGAGGTTCGAGTGGCGTGCTGAACAGTCAACTCATGACGGCGAACGGTCCTCAAGATCTCATCCAATGTCGCATCAGAGGGTCCTACGTCACTTGCCCGGCGACTCGACTGGGAGTACCTATCACCAGCCAGTACGCTAGGGCCGTCATACATACTATGTCTCGGCGGCATCAGGTGCTCATCACGTGGGTCAAACAGTGGAGGTACCGAAGTCGGAATCCTAACAGGCGGGGGAGGAGGAGGAGGCATCCTAAAGGATACGGAGGATCCTGGCCTAACACTTTTGCGAGGTCGGGTGACGGTACGCGCACCCCTATTCCCAATAGGTGGAATGGGTGAGAGGGTCGGAGCAGCTACTTGAGGAGAGTGGGAACGCGTTCGGCTTCGGGAAGGTGATGTGGAGGAAGAGTCCTCGAAAGCTTCAGTGTCTTCTGACGTGACGGATATCCACCCTGGATGTCCGCATCTCCGGAGGTACGCTTCATACTCTGTCTGAGGCTTCGCCCTTCTCAAGGTTCCGGTAGGAGTGGTCTCAGTGTCGGGGTGAGCAGGCGCCTTACCTTTATCAGCCATAGTCGTTGTCCTGTAAGAAATACATCATGAGTAATTTGGTTTCTCATAGCTCATGATTATAATAATAGTACTAGTAATAGTAGTGATGGCAATAGTATCTGTTATTCCAACATATAACTGTCCGTGTTGCCCAAATCAATAGTCTCTTCAAATAGTATCGGATAACATAGTTCATCATAAAAATCATTTAAATCCCCTTTTTGAAATTAGTTTCAAAATCATCAATATAAATCAGAAAAAGTCCAACCATAACCTAAAGATCCGTGATGGAAATTACGCGTCCGGTAAATTCATGATTACGTTGATCAAGTGTAATCATCAATTTACCCAACCCGATCATCCCAACACTTCCCACAAGGACAGTCCTAGGGTATCAGGGTTGTAGCCTAGGGTCTACTATGGTATTCCCGACTTCTCTACAACCTTTGGCTCTGATACCAATCTGTCACACCCCGGGCCCAGGTAGGGTGGGACGTCACAGACTAGCAACAATATATGGCAGCGGAAACAAACCATTACAAGAGCTCAAAGGAGAGAATATCACATGGCATTAATGTTTTAAAAAGATACCGGGGCTAGAAACAAATCAAGCCCCCAAATAAGTTTTACAATCACCCATAAAAATAAATTGTACTTGTTCAACACAAACATGAAATTGTTCAAATGGTTCATTAAGAAAATATGCCAATGCCATGGTCGCGGGGATAGGTCTAGGTCTTCACAACAGCTAGGATCTCTTCATACTTTACCTGAAACATGCTCAAAAGAAATTTGTGTCAACTAAAAAGTTGGTGAATTCAAGTGCTTAAAGTTTAAAAACAAAAGGACTTAACAAATCCTTCTTTGATTAAAAAGAAAATAATCATTGTTTAACATCGTGGGAAAAATCATAATCAACCCTGCACTCAGTCCCGGTTGGCCTCTTCTAAAATTGTGTTTAACCGGATATTCCCGAAGGAAGAACTGAGCCCCAAACCAGTGAACCCTACCTGCCCGGATGGTTCACCATAGTTTCTTAACAAAACCTGTTACATGCCACAAACGACCCCTTAGGATCTCAGTGGGGTACCCTTCCTGGAACGGAAGCCACTGTGTGTGGGGGATTCCCCAAATAGATCTATCCATATAAAACAAGCGGTTCACGAAAGAATTAATGATCATGACATAAGTATCAGCAGGTAATCCATAAATCCCACATACAATCATCAAGTAAAGCACAATTATAGTTCATAAATAACAGAGCATGTTTCACCCCAAAACAGTAGTAAAAAGGGGAAGTCACTAGAACTCACCTTAGGTTTCAAGTCAAAAAGTCTCTTGGTGTGCCGGGAGTGTCTCAAGTCTAGCACCCTAACATGTACATATTAAGTAATAAGCTACTGCCCTAAACTCATTTAAGGTGCAACAATAGTGTCAAGAGTTTAGCTATTGGGTAAGGCTTTGATTTCGTGAAGGTTTGTATAAAAAGTTTCCTTTTATGGCAGGTCAAGGTTTCTTCATGAAAATTGGGATTTTTACCTTATTAGGTTAAGTATATTAAGAAATTTTGTTGTTCAAGTGATTATTAGCTTCCTAGAAGTCGGTTATAAAGTTTGGTAAAATTTTACAGTTTAGTCCCTCAAGTTTCAAAATTGACAGTTTCTACCCTCAAGTTTGGTTTCTTGTCCTTTATGACACTTAAGACCAAAAATCAGATTCTTAGAGTAATATTATACTTATTATAGAGTAAGTGTTTCAAAATTTCAGTTTACGGGTCCGGTTTTAAAAACTATGCGTTTAACGCTCCCAGTTGCGGTAAAAGCCGGAGAGTTTTAACCGTTAATTTAGGGTTTTCATAAATTTGAGTCTTGGACCAGTAGGTATCATCTAAAAGACATTTTTATAAATTTTAAGTCCTTAAATTGTGAAGTTTGGCCTTTAATAGTTGAAAATCTCGGTTTTACGTTTGACCCGTTAAAACGCGGTTTTGACCGTGTTTGACCATTTAAAGCTTGTTTGACCAATTTTTCAAATCCTTTAAGTCTTTTATTACTTAACTTACTGAAATTAAATGATTTTTATAAATCTTAGCTTTAAATTCCTTTTTCATGAATTGTTCTCGAAAACGATGCTCGGTTAGTACCCGTTTTTAGTTAAAACGTCATTTATTTGTTCCTTTGACCATTTAAATTACCCATTGACTCCAGAACACTTTATTTATCATTTTTAAGCCTGGAATACTTTTCAAGAGTGTTAAATCCATGTTTTTACTATTTTTAGGTCGTTTTACCATGTTTCGGGTCCCGAAATTAACCAAAATAGGTCTAATCTTAACATGTCCATAATTTCCAGAGATTAACCACTTGTCACAACCTTAATATTCAACAAAACATTCTGAAATTAAGTCCAAACTCACGTTTAGGTTTCCCATCACAACAATGAGTCATCAACTTAGTGATTTAGCCATAACTAACCATAACACATGTGTAAATCAATGCAACTTGTAGTTAAACCTTACCAAAACCCCATTTAACTTTAAATCCAGATTATTATGGTGTTACCAAGTCGTTTATGATCAGATTATAAGCCTTGGTTAAGAGTGTTTTCAAACAAGTGCTTAGCTTGCAATATACATCTTGTAAAATGAAGGTTTTTGAGGTGTAACTTGTGTTAAAACCATACATCCACGGTGCATCTTCTTTTATAACTTTTTAAATCAGGTTATTAGGAGTTCATTAATCATTTAGCAAGCAGGTTATAAGTTTTGGCTTCAAGAGTTACAAGATCTACAAGTTAGATGGTGCAAAAGTCCCAAAAATAGGGTTTTCATGGTGGAAATCAGTTTCCACCTTAGATATGACAAATATAACGAGTGAGATACCTCTTGTGAAGTTGAAAGCTCCTCAACAACAAGGTAGTGGTGTCAGGTTTCTGCTACAACAAAGAGGGGAGGTGTTTTTAAAAGAGAAATGAAAGAACACATGAAAAAGACCATTTTTCTGGTGTCATGAACTTACACTTGATGTTGTTCATGTTTTGGAGAGTGTAGAGGGTCTTGAATGGCTCGAATCTCCTTGGACAAGGCTGGAGAATCTTCTACAAGGCTTGGAAAGGTCGAACAAATGGTAGAGGTGTGTCAAAATTTACTGTTATGGCCACCTTCTTGCGGTTCTTCGGTTGGCCGATATTTCTTGATGTTGTTCTTGTGATTTTGGGGCTGGAGTTGAGAGAGTTTTTGGAGTGTTTGCAAGGTGTAGAGGGAGGTTTCAGCTGATGGTTGTTCGAATAAGAGAGGAGAGGAGAGAGTGTGGATGTGAATTGTGTAAGAATGCATGTGAGAGGAGTGGTGGGTGTGGTGGTGGTGTAGAAAGGAGGAGAGTGGAGGGAGAGGGGGCGGCCGCATTTGCCCTCTAGTGAGGGTTTTATTTTTAAATTTTAATTGATAATAATTATTAAGTAGTGTAGTTTGTAGTATTGGGTATAATGTATAATTTAGTGAATGATGTTATTAGTTGTATCACATGCATGCCCATGCATGCATGGACCGAAATTATATTAGTGTGAGTGTGTATGCTCACATTTAATTGTTTTCTCTTGAGATTAATTTTGCAAGGGTGACTAGTCAACATTCCCAGAACACTAATTTTTAAAAAGGTAAAAATCTAAATTAACAAAAGTAAATAGTAAAATCATAAGAAACCATAATTTGAATCAAGTAACAAAAAATGCTTCTAATTTCATGGTAGGGTTGAATTGTTTCAATTATTAGCACTCATAAGATGGATAATGATGCAAGTAAATTAGGGTTAGGATAACAACCTAGAGGCCGGTTGTCACACAGGGTCCATAAATATACTACCTATAGGTGATCCTGACGTAAGACTCGAGCTAAGAAGACCTTCAAGTTATACATCTTCAGCTCCTGTGGTAACTAATCCTACAAATGAAGCTTCTACTAGCACATGAATGACAAATCCTGCTGATACTTCCGGGGTGCCTTCAAATTCCAGCTTGGAGGCACAAAACTCAGATGAAGGAGCTTCAAATGTTAGAGAAAATGGTGGTGGTGAAAGTGATCAAGATTTTCTTGATGCTGATAACCACTCCATTGAAGACAACATCAATGATGTCACACACTCATTGGATCAAGTGAATCTTGATAATTGTACTGATGTGGAGGGTGAATCTTCCTTGCCAGATCAAAATTTATCAAAAATTTAGATCTGTCAGAGCAACTTGCTGTGATCCCTCAACTAAGGATCCACAAGTCTCATCCTACCACAAACATCAATGGAGATGTTATTTTAAGGGTTAGAACAAGAGGACAAACCCATAAAGCAAATGTTTGTCTTCACTCTTGTTTCTTGTCCCAGATAGAACCAAAGAAAGTTGATGAGGCTCTAAAGGATGGAAGTTGGGTTGAAGCTATGCAAGATGAGCTGCTTCAATTCAAAAGGCAAAAGATTTGGAACCTATGTCCTCTTCCTTATGAAAAGACTACCATATGAACCAAATGGATTTTTAGAAATAAGAAGGATGATAGAGGACTTGTCATCAAGAACAAGGCAAGACTAGTTGTTCAAGTTTATACTCAAGAAGAATGAATTGACTACGTAGATGTTTTTGCTCCTGTAGCAAGACTTGAAGCTGTTAGGATATTCCTAGCTTTTGTTGCATCCAAGAACTTCAAGGTCTACCAACTTGATGTCAATTGTGCTTTTCTTTATGGGGTGATTTATGAAGAGGTGTATGTCAGACAACCACCTGGGTTTGCACATCATGATCATCCTGATTATGTCTGCAAGCTTGATAAAGCTCTTTATGGGCTGCACCAAGCACCAAGGAAGTGGTATGAGACTCTGTCTCAGTATCTCTGTCAACATGGCTACAAAAGGGGTACTATAGATGGAACTCTCTTCATAAAAGGAACAGGAAATGACATAATGCTAGTTCAAGTATATGTAGATGACATTATCTTTGGGTCAACTAATCCAAAGCTCTGCAAAGACTTTGAGAAGCTGATGAAGGACAAGTTTGAAATGAGTGCCATGGGGGAACTCAATTTCATTCTAGGAATTCAAGTGAAGCAAGTTGACAATGGCATCTTTATAAGCAAGTCAAAGTATGTACAACACATACTTAAAAGGTTCAACATGACTGATTGTAAGGTTGATAAGACACCCATAGCCATAAATCACTCCCTTGGACCTGATCTTGAGGGGGAGTGTGTTGATGAGCATCTTTATAGGGAAATGATTGGGTCTCTTATGTACCTCACAACTAGCAGGCCAGATATCACGTTTGCTACATGCATTTGTGCAAGATATCAAGCCAACCCCAAGATGTCACCCCTGTTCACTATCAAAAGAATTTTAATATATCTCAAAGGTGCTCCATCACTTGGCCTTTGGTATCTAAAGAATTCTGACTTTAATCTATATGCTTATACAGATAGTGACTATGGTGGTTGCAACATGACTGCAAAGTCTACATCAGGGGGATGTTAATTTCTTGGTGGAAGAGTAGTCTCTTGGCAATGTAAGAAACAATCTTGTGTGACAGCATTAACTGCCAAGGCTGAATACATTGCTGCTGCAAGCTGTTGTGCTCGAGTGCTTTGGATTCAAAATCAGATGTTGGACTATGGCTTCAATTTTAAGGAGGTTCTCATCCATATAGACAACAACAGTGCTATCACCATCACAGAAAATCCGGTGCAGCACTCACGGACAAAGCATATCAATATCAGGTATCATTTGATTAGAGATAACTTTGAAAAATGATTAATCAAACTAGTCAAAGTTAACACAAATGCACAATATGCTGATTTGTTCACCAAAGCTTTTGATGAGCAGAGATTTAAATATCTTATATCAGCTATTGGGATGATTAACTTTGAATAGCTTTTCTTAAGACTTAATCATATTTATTTCTAAAACCTGTATGTCCTAATTTGTCTATTTTATCATCTTCATAAGCCCTTGTTTTCTTTAGAAGAAAATCATTTCAAAAGACTTTTCTTAGATTTTTGAAAATTTTGATCTCTTCAGAAGATTTAAAATTACCTTCGGAAGAAATCTATGTCTTAGCAAACAAATAACTGCTTCAGTAATTTTACCTTCGGAAGAAATTTAAGAAATATCTTTCGAAGCTTAAAATCAACTTAAGTACTCTGTATGTTTTCAAAGAACAAGTTTCTTCCGAAAGCAATTTACCTTCGGAAGTTTTTATTCACCTTAGAATAAAAATCTCTTAGTGTAAATTCTCTTCCGAAGCAAATTTCTCAAAAAACCTTTGAAATATCTTCCGAAGCGAATTTGCCTTCAGAAGCTTTTTCTTCCAAACTTCCGAAGCAAATAACCTTTGGATGATTTCTCGACATCAAAGAAAACTACTTTTTGGGCAAAAGTAAACTACTTTTCAGGTGGGACTGACATCCGGATTTCAAAGTTTATCCCCTTTCATTAACTTTGTCTCAAATCCTTTTCACATAAATACCCAACGGTTCCCCTCTCTTTCACTATCTTCTTCAATTACACTATTCCTTAAACCGAAATTCTGCCAAACCGCCTTTGTTCCTCATCTTCCTTCACCCTTAAGATTTTCAAATGGCCAACCTAAACCGCAGAAACAACCCACATTTCTCCATGCAACTTCGTAGGCAACACAAGCAGGTTGCTCTGTTAAGCTCTGAGAAAGATGAAAGATTCTCAGAGATTTTCCGTTTCTTAGCTCTATCCAACTACTTTATCTCCATAACCATTGATCCTACTCTATATGAGGATCATCTGCTTGAATTCTGGAAGACCTACCAAGAGGTCATTATGGATGGGGAGAAGGCACTGTCTGCCACAGTGCAGGGGAGGACAATCTTCGATACTCTACCCATCATCAACACTCACTTGCAGCTGGATGATGAAGAAGGTGAGGTGTCCTTCCCAAAGGAAGCTGTAAATCATTCCTTTGAGCAGATGGGCTATGAGGGAGATTTCTTTGTAAAGACCTTCAGGAAAGAAAAGGTCTCATCCCAGTGGAAATAACTGCTTCATGTTATTATCCACAACTTGTCAAACAAGCATAGAGGGTGGGACCAAATTCCTGAGGATCTCTCCTTCATAGTACATGGAATAGTTCAAGGGGTCAAGTTCAGGTACTCTCATCAGTTTTTTTATACCAATTTTCTTGCTAACTTGGACTCCTTGGAGTATTATATGTTTCCTTGATATGTTCAACACATTCTCAACTGTGAACTGGGCTCACAGTTGAGGGAAAGAGATAATATTCTTAAACTAGGACAGATGAAACATGACATCTTTAAAATTATGAAGAAGCCAACTGTAGGCTTCTCAGGGGTAGAAACAACCCTTGTCCCAAAAATGTTAGAGCTCCTTACTCAAGGTGACAACCTAACAACACAAGCTAGTGTTGAACCCACACCTTCTACCGCCTGACCACCAAAAAGACCACAAATCACCCTCACCTACCAAAGAAAATCCAAACGAACCCCTGCTCAAGCTATTGAGTCTGTGCAGGCCGCCATACACTCACCCATACAGGAGGAAGTAGACACTAGAGCTCCCACTTCCCCTGAAGAGCAAACCACTCCCATCTCTTCAAGAATTAGTGGTGAGGATCCTCATGCTCTCCTGATGAGCTCACAAGCCCAACTGCCTTAAGCCTTCACTCTGAGTCTCAACACTCAAGTGAACTACCTTCAGGGGACAGTTACCATCCCCAGCCTTTAGACTTAAATCAACCCATTCCTAACCTCTCATTCTATACTGATGAAGACTTAGGTTTTAATGAGTACCATGAGTCTCTCTACTCTTCCCCTACTCAAAGAGAGATGAGTACTTCTGAGTCTCCTTTGTCTAGCCCACATCAGCAACCTATCACTGAGGTGGATCTCCCTAACCCTGTTCAGGAGGTCCATATGGAAGAGGCTCTCACTTCTACAAGTGATTACATCATTAAGACCTCAACCATGGCAACTCAGCCCATTGACACTTCAACTGAGGCTGTCAATGTGCACTGGAGATCCAGCAGCCAAGAACTTGAAACTGGTGGTGAGAGAGAGGACTTTGGTCCAATCATCTCATCCCCCAATGATTCTTCTGATGAAGATGAGGGGAATCTGAGACTAAAGGTGCAAAAATTGTCAAAAACATGCTCCTATTTAGTCTCTAAGGTTAGTCACCTTGAATCTCAGATGATTACCCTGCACAATAGGGTCAATGATCAGCAACGTGAGATATCTTATCTCAGGGAAAAACTAGTTGGGAGACCTTTAAGGGGAGCTCAACCAGGAACACAAGAACTTGTGAATGTGATTGACCTAACTCCTAGCTCAACTATGCATGAGGGTGATGCTACAAAAAAGGGGGAGAAAGTCATTACAGTCACAAAACCTGGGAGTTCTTCATGGAGTATGGACATTGAGGACTCACCATCCTCACTTGCAATTGTGCATACTCAGCAACTTTCTCAAGTTCACATTGATATGGACATTATAGACTTTGTCATTAGGAGTCTCTTTGAGGAAGCCATTCCAAGGGCTATGTCATCCCCACCTCAAGGAACTTCAAACTATATTATTGGGTGGAGGTATGATGCTGATAGAAGAGCCCTCATTCTTCAAAGAGTTCAAGGGCAGCAAGAAGTATTCAATTTTCAGACCATGAACTACTATGAAGGTCTTGACATGATCAACATGCCAGTTGTTAACCCAAGTCAATCAAGACAAGCTGACAGGTTAGCACTTAGGCTTCAAGATAGAATTACTGAAGAGTTTAGTCTTAGAAGGAGACAAAGGAAATCAGGTAATGTCATTGGTCAACTGGATGTTGAGGCAGACCCTGAGATTAACTTCAAAGGAAAAACCTTGGCTAAAGGCCCAGTGATAGAGCCTGAGAGCCCTGTCATACCAACAACTGCTTCAGAAATTCATTCCTTCAGTGAAACACCTGCTGGTGAAGGTGTATCACAACCTCTCTATGGGCAGAGCTTGGATGCTAGACCAAGCAATGAAGGCCAAAGCTCTCTCCACCCTGTGTCACAAAGGTCTGTGGGTGACAAAGGGAAACGGATTCTAACTCCTTAGGAGATTGAGGAGGAGGAGAGAGAGAGAGGAAGAGGAAGCTAAGGGGATAAAGTTCCTCTGGGTCTTCAGGCTTTATGCAAGCTGCAATCAAGGCTGCCCCCAGACCAAACACACAAGATGATGAGCTGAGGGCAGTCAGGATTACTTACCAGCAGACCAGGAACTATGACATAGATGAGATTATATCTCTCCCCTTAGAGGAACTAAATAAACTGGTTGACATGGAAGTGTCAAGAGAGATAAAGGAAGTAGAGGATGCAAGGCTACTTCTCCAATTCAAAGAGAAGAACAGACAGAAAAGGTTATACAAGCATGTTCCTACTCTCTCCCCAGTTCAACAAAGTCCTGTGCAAGAGGCTGTGGCAGCTACACAAGAACCTCAGGTAGACAAGGAAACAGATAGGCAAAACATGATCAACTACCCGAGTACCACATGTATCTACCAGGCATCTGCATTTCTTCCCTTGTCCTTTGAGTACATTGAGTTTGAGTATCTCAAACAGCTTGAAGTTCAAGTGCTCAAAGAACAAAAGGCAACAAAGAGAAAGATGAGGGAAGTTGCTGCAAAGTCAAGAGCCATCATCCAAAAGAGTATGAAGAAGTCTGCTGACAGACAAATGATGATGAGCTTCTTGAAGCTGTGTGGATTCTCTGGAAGGAGACTTGGCCCTATGTCTCTATCCACAATGAATGAGCATATCAGGGTAATCAAGCAGAAGATCAAGAGTGGAGAGCTGATTGACTTACACTCCCTTCTAATTCAAGTCCCACCTGAAGTGGAGGTTAAGGTTTTACCACTTGAGACAACACAACCTGGACCTCCTACTGAGCCTCATCAAGCTTCATCTTTTGATCCACAGTAGGGTCAAACTCCCTCTCCTTCTGAACCTGTGAGGGAGGAACACCCAACTGATCAACAAGATGCTACAGACCAGTCTTCTTAGTTAAAGTCTTCAAAGAGGAAGTAGAGGATTGCTTCCAAACCAAAGTCAAAGAAAATGAAGAAGCCTGAATCATCCACCTCTACACCTCAGGTTGAGTTAGATCAACCTGAAGAAGTGCATGAAGAGGCAGCCCAATCAACTCCAATTCAAGTGGCTCCTCTTGCAGCTGAGAGACCCATCTTATCCTGGACCTTCACAACTAAACCAGAGAGATGGTATGTGATCAGAGATCAAGGTGGTGAAAATGTCTACACATGGCAAGACTTATTCAACCTACCTATGTATGATCTCTTTGATATGAGAAGATATTATGAGAGTCTAAGTGATCCTGACTATCTAATGAAGAAGGGCATGATCATCATCAGTATGAGGACTATCAACAGCTGAAGATCTTCAAATGATTTGGTAGCATTAGCCTAGGGGGAGTTTGCAAGGACTCCTATAAATCTGATGCAGCCAAAACATCCAAAGTCTCTTTGCATGCATGCACTGAAGAACAGAAGTAGAAAGGCTTCGGAAGTTTTACACCATGCACTAGAAATATTCTAAGTGTAAAATCTTCCGAAGCCAAGACCAACATCTTTCGAAGCTAAAAGTGAAGTCTTCCGAAGCTTCAAAGACAAAGTCTTCCAAAGCCAAAGAATGAAGACAGATATATTCCAAAGACTTTTGAGGATATGCCTTTATCTGATGTACTTTACTATAAAGCTAGACCACCTTCCGCTGCAACTCTGTAAAGTCACCAACTTACATGAGTTGGTGAAAAGGTCCATGCTTTTCGTAACTTTACATTGAGGTCTTGAGTCTGTGCTTTCTACTTTATGTACTTTTATCCTTTTTGTAATATATTAGGTTGTGAGCTATTGCATGTCATAGTCACTAGTCAAAACGCAAATATGCTTTTTGACTCTACATTTGATTTTGTAGTTGTCTAGTCAATTGTATCAGCTGGCTTTCAAAGTATAGCCGGCTGTAGGATGTAGTATATGTATATCAAGTACTTGTAACTTTCCTTTATGCTTTGTAACATTTGTAATAGAACTTAAGAAGCAATATACAGCATTCTTGAAAACCATTTACTTGTGTTGTTTGCCATCTTGTTCTTTCTCATCTTTACTTGTGTTCTTAGCATCTTTAACTGAAAGTTAACCAGTTCCCTATTTGATCTGTTAAGTGTTGTAAGCAACTCTCCTCTTTGTGTTGTTGTGTTGTAAGTGCATACCCTTCAACGGTCCTGCAACTTTCAAAAACCCCAAACCCTAGAATTCGAATTTACTTTTACAGAAACGATTAAACGATGTTTCTTTCCGGGATTCTTGGTCTTTTCTTGTTGTTTGAATGCCCACAAACACCGATCTTCAATCTCTTGATCAACCGAGCCTTGAATCTTCACCTCCTCTATACTTTCTCTCTCTACACTATCTCTCTCTAGAAGTTGGGTGTTGAGTGCAAATGAGAGTGGCTCAAGCTGATCCGTCCATATATATCGGGCGTCCCCAGGACCTTAAACTCGCCGAACACATAACCCACGAGGTCTACTCGGTCCATACTCCATTTCCCGCGTATTTTCTTTAAATAATCCTGGCTAAGCCCATTAGTATAAATTGGTTCGTTTCGACATTTTTCCGAGCGTTACAAGTCCACCCCCTTATTAATGTTTCGTCCTCGAAACCTGTTAGTCGCTGAATAGTTGATGGTAATGCTGCCTCATCTCCTCCTCAACTTCCCACGTGGACTCTGACCCCTTCATGTGCTTCCACTGTACTCGCACAAGTGGAACCACTTTATTCCTTAGCCTCTTCTCCTTGCGATCGATGATCGCCAGTTGTTGCTCCATGTAATTGAGCCATTCGTCCACTTCAATATCCTCTAGTGGCAACACCATGACCTCGTCGGCTAAGCACTTTCTCAAGTGAGATACATGGAATGTCGGATGAATTCCACATAACTCAGTGGGCAACTCCAATCTTTAGGCCACCTCTTCTACTCGGGCAATGATTCGGAAAGGCCCTATGTATCTCCGGCTCAACTTGCTCTGCTTCCTAAACCGAATGATGCCCTTCCAAGGTGAGACTTTCAACATAACTCTATCACCCACCTGGAACTCAATCAGTCTCGTCTCTTATCGGCATACGACTTTTGCCTATCTTTGGCTGCCTTCATAATGGCTTTGATCTTCTCAAGTTTCTCAGTCGTAGCCTTGATCACCTTGATGCTCCCTAACTCTTTATGGCCAATATCACCCCAACAAGCGAGTGTCCTACATCTCCTACCGTATAGCATCTTATAAGGAGGCATGCCAATGCTGACATGATAGCTATTGTTATATGAGAATTCAGCTAACCGTATGTGGTCATCCTAACTTCGTCCAAAATCAATGACGCATGCCCGAAGCATATCTTCCAGCGTTTGAATGGTCCTTTCTGACTGACCATCTGTCTGGGGATGATAAGTCGTGTTGATATGCAACCTCGTTCCCATAGCATCGTGAAACTTTTTCCAAAACTTGGATGTAAACCTAAGTGTCACGATTAGACACAATAGACACCGGTACACCATGGTGACTTACAATCTACTTGATGAATAGGTCCGCGAGTCTCTCAGAGGAATACGTCTCTCGGATCGGTAGGAAGTGAGCACTATTCGTCAAACGATCAACTATCACCCATATGGCATCATACCCTTTCGTGGTATGCGGTATCTTTGTAATAAAGTCCATGGTGATATGCTCTCACTTCCACTCTAGTATATACAAAGGTTGGATCTTTCCGTACGGGTTTTGATGCTTTGCCTTCACTTGCAAGCAAGTAAGGCACTTACTCACATATTCCACTATGTCACGCTTCATACCCGGCCACCAATAATCTTTCTTCATGTATTGATACATTCTCGTGGCACCAGGATGAATGAAGTATCGAGTCTTATGAGCTTCGTCCATAATCTTCCCATGTAGATCCCCATAACGAGGAATCCACATTCATCCGAATCGGATTCTAACCCCAAGAGTGTTTTCACCTAACTCCGTGACTAGACCTCTCATCCTTTTGGAGTTAAGATGATCTTCCTTCAATGCCTCATTTTGAAACTCCTTAACCTACTTCATCACATCAAAGGTCATAATCAGCTGATAAGCCTTCACCTGAATCGGCTCGGGTCTCTCTTTTTGGCTAAGGGCATCCGTCACTATGTTGGCCTTGCCCAGATGGTAATGGATCTCGCAATCATAATCCTTCAGAGGCTCCAACCATCGCCTCTGCGTCATATTCAAGTCCTTCTGCTCGAAGAAGTACTTCAAGCTTTTGTGGTCGGTGAAGATGGTGCACTTCGTCCCGTATATGTAGTGCCTCCAAATCTTTCATGCAAAGACAATAGCTGCTAGCTCCAAGTCATGAGTAGGATAATTAACCTCATGAACCTTCAGTTGTCGGGATGCATAAGCTATAACTTTTCCTCACTGCATCAACACGCAACCCAACCCCGAGTAAGAAGCATCTGAATAGACCACCAAATCCTCGCTTCCTTCGGGTAATGACAAGACAGGAGCTTGACTCAACCTTGTCTTTAACTCCTCAAAAGCCTTCTCCTGATCTTGACCCCACACAAATTTCACATCCTTACTGGTCAACTTAGTCAACGGAGAAGCTATCTTGGAGAAGTCTTGGATGAATCTTCTATAATACCCCGCCAACCCCAAGAAACTACGAATCTCGGATGGTGTCTTTGGAGAATTCCATTGCATCACTGGCTCCACCTTTGTCAGGTCTACCATAATCCCCTCGGGATTCACCACGTGACCCAAGAACTGAACTTTGCGCAACCAGAACGCGCACTTGGAGAATTTAGCATATAATTTCTCCCTTCTAAGCGTCTCCAACACTTCCCGAATATGAATGGCATGCTCCTCTTAGCTCCTCGAGTAAATCGGGATATCTTCAATAAACACAATCACTGATATATCCAACATCAGCCGACACACTCGATTCATCAAGTCTATAAAAGTAGATGGCGCGTTGGTTAAACCAAAAGACATAACGAGGAACTCGTAGTGTCCATAACGCGTATGAAAAGCTGTTTTAGGAATGTCTAGCCAGACCGAAGATCTATCCTCGAGAACCAATTGTCACCTTGGAGCTGATCAAACAAGTCATCATTCCTCGGTAATGTATACTGATTCTTCACCGTCAACTTGTTCAACTCGCGGTTGTCGATGAACATCCTCATACTACCGTCCTTCTTCTTCACAAACAAAACCGGAGCTCCCAAAGGAGAGATACTCTGCCTAATGAACCGCTTATCGAGCAGTTCCTGCAGTTGCTCAATCAATTCCTTTATCTCAGACGGGGCCAACCGATACGCTGCCTTAGCTACAGGCTGGGCATTGGGCATCAAGTCAATTTTAAATTTGATTTCACGATCCGGTGCCACACCTGGTATATCTTCTAGAAACACGTCTGGGAAGTCGCACACAACAGGTACATCGAACAGTTATGGTGTTGACGTATCCACATCCATCATTTAGGCCAAGTAGGCACTACATCCACGTCTCATGCACTTTATCGCCACTGCCATCGAAATTACCTTCGGAATCGTAGTGACTCGGTCACCGTAGATCGTCACTGAACTCCCGTCAGGCGCTATCAATCGGATCATCTTCTTGTGACACACAATGTTCGCCTCGTAGTCTGCCAACCAATCCATTCATAGGACTACATCGAACCCACCTAAGGTCATCACAAACAGTCTAACAAGAAACTTATGACCTTCTAATTTTATGTCACAACCTTCTATCATTTCAGAAATCCTGGTAGACTTACCTATGGCAGTTTCTACATCGAAGGGCTCATCAATACTTCTACTTCTAATGGGCAACTTAGCACAAAAGGCAGCAGAAAATTAAACTCTTACTAGCACCATAATCAAATAACACAGAGGCAAGAGTTTGATTTACTAGAAACGTACCTGACACCACATCAGGGTCCGTCCTAGCCTCCTCCCGGGTCATAGTGAAAGCCCTGGTGCTCGCCCTCTGCCCTTAAATCCCCACCTTCTTCGTCGCCGCAGATCCTTCAGCCCTCGGCTTCTTGTAGTCCCTGCTCAGATGGCCGCTTTCACCACAGTTATAACACAGTATAACCCCACACTCTCTAGCCATATGACCAGGCTTCCCACATTTGAAGCAGATGTTTGATCCCCATTTGCATTCTGCCGAATGCTCCTTCCCCCATTTACCACACCTCTTCAACCCCGCACTAGGTGTGACCACGTGCCGGTCATCCACCTTCGAAACCTTATTGTTTGGATCGGCCGCGCCACGTCCAAACTGTGTCCCATTCTAGTTTCGCTCACCACCACCCTTCTTTCTCACCTCAGTCATATAGCCTTCCAGCCAGATCAACCACCGAACCGACGTACCTGGCCGGGCGGCAATCATGTGCCTGCGGATATCTGCCGGCAAGCCCTGGATATATCTCTTGATCTTCCATGACACAGGTGTCACCTGATCTGGCACCAACTGTGCCATCTCGTTGAACTTGGTGGTGTACTGTTGGTACGTCATGGTTCCTTCCTTGAGCTGCAGGAACTCCCTTTCCACCTTGTCAAGCTCCCTGTGAGGACAAAACTCCTCAATTACCAACTTCATCAGCTCATTCCACCTCATCCTCCCGATTGCCCTGCTACCCTTAGCTAGGACAATATTGTCCCACCAGCACAAGGCCGAGTCCACGAATGAGTGGGTAGCAAACTTTACCTTCTGGTCTTCCCAGCACTCGCTAATATCAAGTACCGACGCCATCTCTCTCACCCATAGGTGAGCAGCAGCAAAAGTGCCATTGCCATCGAAAGTAGGAGGCTTGCATCTTTGAAGTGCCTCGTAGTTACAGCCTCGTGCAGCTTCTTGCACAAGCTCCTCTTCCTCTTCCTCCCCTTCACTAGAAACAACCTTCTCAGTCTCCAGTCGTTCCCTTTCCCTCGTGGGTCTCCTCCTTTCCTTCCTCTCTCCTTCCCTCACAGCCTTGATCACCTCGGTCACCACAGACGGCAGGATCGTCTGCATGACCCGGTGAACTTCCTCCACCACGGCCTCCTTCACTAAGGCCCTTAGGTTAGCACTCTCGTCACCACCCTCCGGATGAGGGGTCTCGGGCTCTTCATGGGCCATCTCTTCAGCCCTAGCCCTTCCTCTTGTGACCCGTGGTCCAGCACCACGTTCACCACAGATCTACCTCTAGCCATCCTCTAACACATTATAAGATCCAAACACTAACACGGTCATTCAAGGTAATAGCTTAGTTTTGTCAAGTATAGTAAGTCCCTAATTACAGTGGCCAGTTGTGATTGGCCACTTACTTTACTCTTCACACCCCAAGCATTTCCTATCCTAACTACATCAGTATCTAAATCTACTAAAGGCACAAAAACCACATAACATGCACACATAATACCGGTTAACGTATAGAAAATACCTGATGGCACGTAGCTACTCGGACTGGCATCCTTCCATTTTGTTTCATTCTCAGTTTAAGTTTAGGTTTTTGAAAATGTTTACCAATTTCTCATAAACTTTGACTCTGATACCAACTTGTAAGGCCCCGTTCCCGGGACACTCACAGTTGGACAATCATCGCACATAAAACATAAAACATACATTCATATTTACTAAAACAATGCAGCTGAATACTTAAAACCATTTCATATATAAATAATTGCTTTTGCAAAATAATACAACTTTGTCAACCGATACAAAAATATCATTTGTTTGCATCACATCACAAAAACATCATCGTTATATAAAATGGGTGTCATCCCAAAAAACTTGCTAAGTAGCTGCGCTCGTGCCATCCTTAGCAATCATTACCTGCCAACTGAAAATGCATAAAAGTCAGCGTTGCTG
Source organism: Flaveria ramosissima (assembly GCA_025215565.1). Classification (NCBI taxonomy): domain Eukaryota; kingdom Viridiplantae; phylum Streptophyta; class Magnoliopsida; order Asterales; family Asteraceae; genus Flaveria; species Flaveria ramosissima. Next base: position 46,231,322 of record CM046039.1, read on the forward strand.
AGTGAGTTCTAGTTTATACAAATATATTAGCTTTCCTTCGTTAAAACAATTTCGTTACTATCGCACGTGATCATACATCGTACATATGTCAAGGTAATATTATTATCTTCCATTATCGTTTGTTTCTTACATATCGCACATTTCGGACACTTCGCACTTTGCGTACTTTTTATTATCTTTCACTTCTATCTAGATCATGTCGTATGCTTAACCCCCCTCCTGGGCACAAAGCCATATCATGTAGGGTTAAGCGACAAGGATCCTATATCACACATATGGAGCAGTCACCTAGACTGACTCCTCTGTGTGAACCCTCATGGGTCAGCCAAGATCGCACGCTATAACACATAGTCGGGCTAACAACTCTCATTGAGTTGTCAACCCCTTTACATTTGCTTGCAAGACTTTCACACATTCTTTCATTAAGTTCCACTATACATTCTACAGATAAGTTATGTCACACCCCGGGCCCAAAGAGGCGGGACGTAACGGTTGGTAAACAACAACCAAAATGCAGCGGAAACTAAATGGTTTAATATAATGCATCTCACAATATTTACATTAGGATATGGGTTTAGTTTCAGTTTACAAGGTGCCTCAATCTACAATCCATGGGTATCATGACCTATCTCTTTGTCAATATTTCTTGAGGCTTCAGTAACTAAGGCTTCTAGGCTCGACCTTTTTCCTTCAACACCTACCCTCACTTCTTGCTTCGGATTTGGATATCTTCTATAGCTCGGCTAATCTACCTAGCTGTACCTGAAAGACATGCTCAAAAGATTTTGTGTCAGCATAAAGTTGGTGAGTTCAAGTGCTTAAAGTTTAAAAACAAAAAGAATTTAACAAATCCACATTTGATAAAAATGAATGAATCATAGTTTCAACATCGTTGGAGAAAAATCATAATCAACCCTGCACTCAGTCCCGGTTGGCCTCTTCTAAAGTTGTGTTTAACCGGATATTCCCGAAGGAAGAAGTGAGCCCCAAACCAGTGAGCCATACCTGCCCGGATGGTTCACCATAGTTTCTTAACAAAACCTGTTACATGCCACAAACGACCCCTTAGGATCTCAGTGGGGTACCCTTCCTGGAACGGAAGCCACCGTGTGTGGGGGATTCCCCAAATAGATCTATTCATATAAAACAAGCGGTTCACGAAAGAATTAATGATCATGACATAAGTATTAGCAGGTATTCCATAAATCCCACATACAATCATCAAGTAAAGCACAATTATAGTTCAAAAATAACAGACCATGCTTCACCCCAAAACAATAGTAAAAAGGGGAATCACTAGAACTCACCTGGTATCCTTATATGAATTCTGAGCCCAGTAAAGAAAAGTGAAGGTCAATAATAAAGCAATCATAATTAGAACATATGAGATTCAGGTTTAGAATTAGCACGATGTCATTACATGCCTGCGGTTGAACTCTTTAGTTAACTTAAAGTTAACTATTAGTATCATTGATGTACCTTAGCTTTTGTGACATTATCATTTATTATGTACTAATTCGCGCTTATTAGGTTAATAAGTGCCTTTATTCGAGTAATGATTCTTTTTACAATGATTGTAACAATAATCGGTTGATAATAGGGACTCCAATCTTTATAGATAATTTTTATTGATGATATTAGAAATCTTTAATGTTCCAATTATTGTATTAGATGCTCTAATAATATTTATATTGTATTAGATGCTCTAATAATATTTATATTGTTTATGCTGATTCCTTAAATGTTTGGTAGTAATAGCAATCTAAAATGCATCTATTTTTTATGGATTTGAACTCTTATGTCATGATATTATGTTATTTTCACATGCATAGCATATATATACTTTTTAAGATTTCCTCACTTGGGCCATTAAAATGCTTTGCTTATAAATTATATGATACTTAGATGGTTTAAGGATAGATATGCCTATATTCCGCTTAACTCGTTTAATGCAAACCAAAATTATACTTTTAACAATAAGTGTAAGTACACCTTCAAAGATTCATCCATAATTCATAATTATATAGATATATTTCTACTAATAACGTAGTTAATATGATGCTAGGGTAATTTGAATATCAATAATAGTTGTCATTATATCGAATAAAAAGGGTGATACAATTAATATTTATTCCAATAATAACAAGATTATCGATTATTAATAATAATAAGACGATGGATTAGTATAGAATTATAAGTCTTAAATAATTATGAGTGAACATCGGTTAACCTAAATTATCCATTGTATGTATATATATATATATATACATATATATATATATATATAAATAAACATAGGTATGTACAATTGCATTTTATATATATATTAATAATCTATACGTCTTGTAAGAATTTTATATGTCATGAGATTAGATAACTTCATATATATATTTCTGATATTTTTGTTCATATGAATACTTTTCCAATGTTGTTTTTCATATGCGATTGCCCATGTTATTTCAAATTTACGTATCCATTCATGATGGTTTATAAGCTAGTTAACATTGTATATTTATTTGTAGCTCAACGCACACACAAGTTAGTATATGATCATTATATTTACGCGTAAGAATATTTAACGCACGGTTATACCTAACGTTTCCATATCGCATCCTAAAATTCGCTTGTTCTGATCCGCATCGCGTTGACTGTCCATTGACCAGTTTGACCAGCTTTGACCAAAGTTAAACCTAACCAAAACCACACCAAGATTACATACATCACTATTATTTTGTTATCTCATAACAAAACACAACTTTAACCGCAACATACGTTACCAAACACCTCGACTATGATTCTTACCACCACTAGCCCTTACCATCATGCACCATCAACATCCTTAGCCCTAGGCCGCCACGACCATGGACGACAGCCACCGGGTCACCGGAAAACCTGCTGGAACGGTGCCGCCCCTCCATATCTTCGACTATTTCATCATAAAGTCCAGCATGCATGATAGATTGACCATCTACAATCTTCTAGCCAACAAAACAGTGAATCAAACCTCAAGATTCTTGCCTTAATCACCACCTAAACCCGACACCATAAATCACAGCCAACTATCACAGCTTCCATCACCACAACCGCCACCTTCGGGAGCCACCGGTCGACCACCGCTGCCCACAACATCAGCCACAGTCGCGACAGCCACCTTCATCGCCAAAACCTTGCTGTCGTCATCTTCAAACACCCATAACTTTCAAAATGTTAAGAGTTAGACAATGCAGCTACCAGCGTTGGAAAGATCTCATCGAGACGAAGAAGAGCATGGGAAGCACTCACCGCCACTCGCCGCCACTCGCCGGCGCCGGCGGCCTGAAAACTCGCTGGAACCCTAGCTGCCGCTGCCTTCTTTCTTCCATATCATCCACACCGTTGCGAATTAGAAGAAACCGCCACCACCATCGTGATCAGGATGTCGGGTTTAGGGGGGGTAGGCCAAGACCTGGCCGGAAACCGCCGCGCCGCAGCCGTGGAGCCTCCTGCTCCGGCGAAGTCGGCTGCAGCAGCTCTTGAGAGCATTTTAGTGTGTTTTTAGGGTTTTCAAATGAGAAATGAGAGATTAGATGGCTTATATACCTAGGGTTTTTGAGTGGGCTTTATTTAAAAATCGCGTATACGTCCCGAAAACTTCGTTATCGCGTATTGAACGGTCTTTTGGATAAAACCTCGTTATAAACCTATAATAGATTTATCTAATTACTTCAGCTTGAAATAAAACAATTCGGTATTTTTATGGTCAAACTCTCGGGTTTGACCTATTCTCAGGCCAGTCCACGCTTCAGTCGCGACTCGAACCACATTGCTCCTGGACCGTCTCACTCTCTAATTTAGAATATGATAATAAATATATAATAATTAGATAAGCATTTATGACGTTATAGGGCTCGGTTGTCGTATCAGATGTTCGTTAAATGTCGGTGTATCCGGTATTCGCGTTTTTTCGACGTATTATAGCTGATTATACACGTTTGGTTGGAATCTTTTAGCAAGTACTGTTTACAGTATGTATCATGATTAACATTGATTTTAAGAGGGTATAAACCATTATAAGTATGTTCCGATGTAAATTAGACGTTAGTACGCATTAGATTACCGGACTTTACACGGTATAGGTTTTGAATCTGTTTTTGGTTTGGATGCTTATCGTAGTTGCTTCGAATCACAATTTAATTTATTATCTTATGATCACTTATTTAATTAGATGGTAAATGGGTATTGGTCCTTAAATGGGCCTTGTTTATAAGTTTGGGCCCTTATTGGGCCTATTGGGCCTAAAAAGGCTAGTTTCTTTTCCAAGTTTTCTTTGGTAAGCCCAATTCAATCCGGACCTTTATTGGGTCCTATAATACATTAAGTTTTCTAATTGGGCTAGATTTTAGAGGTGTTACATTCTCCCCTCCTTAAAGAAATTTCGTCATCGAAATTTTAGTATCGCTAATATTGTTTCCGAGTGTGGTGCACTCGTAGTATGATTCTTGAGGATTTTAAAGTTATTTAGCTGAGCATTCCAGGACGAAAGTTGTCGATTATGCATCAAACAACCGGGTTTGATTTCGATTCAAGTAATTATCCCAACGTTAGAACAGGTTTGACAAGATCAGTGAGTCGTTTCATGAATAGATTTTTGGCTTCACAATCAGGTCATTTAACATTTGAACAAAATTAACAAGAAGAGATTCTCCACTGAGGTTCAATGCACAATCCTACTAGGTAGATCTAGCAAGGAAACAAATACTAAAAATCCTGGCAATATCACCGTCCTCACGGAGAGTCTTGCGAAAGGTTGCGAAGTAGCAGATGTTGATGTGAATGCCTTCAATTAGACTTAATAGTCAAGTCGGCAATACGTCACTATTAACTCCTTAGAATCATAAGGTAATAGGTCGTAAGATGTCATAGATTAAAGTCTTCAGATCAAGGAGGATGGGTTTCCCCAAGAAGTATAGATTAATATTTAGGAACCGCATGATTATTCCCACAAAGCTAAAACTAAGAAGTTTTCACGATTAATAGGAATGAAGAGGTTAGGTCGCACACACAAGGTCACTACTTTTCCAACTTTCCTATTCTGGAACGATACTGCATGCGATAATCCTAGTCTTGGAGTAGCTCCACCTATCTTAACTTATGCATGTCGAGAGTTTTCCTATACAGGATGCGTCATAAGCTCTTGTGAATTGACGTTGGAAGAATTCGCAAGTTCACGATGGGATGCGGGTGATGTCAGTAGAAGAAAAGCCTAATTGCAAGCTATCCGCATCCATCAATACGGGTAAGTAGAGACAAACGTGGCCAAGACTTGTTCTTTCACATTTAGAAATGCGAGCGTCTTAGGACAAATGCGGATGACGACCTCCTATCCGCACTTGTCAATGCGGTTGATCTTACCGATTGATGATCACCCTATGGTGTTTGAACTAGTATCTAATGGGTAGTCGGGAGAGTAGTACAGCTAATGTATCCGAATGCATATTTTATTTTGTAAAAGTCGTGCCCCATAGTTCCAAATTCTGTATAATGTAACTCTTCATGTGTTTCTTAAATTTTCGGGCGGGCTAGAAGCTTGTCTTGTATCATTGCACCAACACACATCTGAAGCCTTCTGATCCGTGTCCAAACGGATTTGGCATATTCCTAGGATTATGATGCCAGTTGTATAGCTGCACGAGTGAAGCTTTTATTGATCCTCCTAAAATTTTTGCTTAACCCTAAACGTTGCCATAACTCAATGAGTTTTTACTACTTCTCGGACTTAGATAGCCCCAAATTTTAGCGAATTGTCTCGAATTTCATGCTTATTAGCAATGTCGAGATAACAAGCATGCCTAAGTATGACTTACTGAATTCCATTCATCAGGCTCATGAATACCGTGGGTGAGTGAGCCAGCCCAAACAAGATTGAAGGTGATTTTCATATTGACTCTAATGTATTTTAAATGCAATCCTTGGTAACGTCTTTATCACTTATATACCCGGCTGATAGCATTAGAAGTGTAGTCAGTATCTTACAACTGATTAAGCAGGTTAACAATTCTAGAAAAGGGGTTATCACTTCTTCTAGGTAACTTTATTCAACTCTTGATAGTTTGTCCATATTAAGAGCATTCCATTCCACTTCCCACAAGGTGTATTAGGGTTCTTCAAGGTGACACACTATGTCTTATGAACCGTTTTTCTAACAGTTGTCAGATCTCCCTTCCTTCTAAGAGCTTCTTAACATACTTCGAATTTCGTACCACCATACATCACTGCTTCTCTCCGATTCACTTTCCTTTAGGGCAACTCCAGCTGTCATCTTATCTACAGAATCGTTGTATATGCTTCCACTAATTCCATTATAGTGCTTCCCAATCAAGGTCAACCTTCTAGATGACTTCTTTCTCGCTCCCCTTTCTCCAAGGTAACCGTACCCTGTAGGGGTCCATTCGTGCAACAAGTAATCCTCATCTAAACCTAGTTACTTATAGGCCTATCAATTGTTCCACTGAAATATGATAGTAAGCCTTCTGGCTCGGATTTCAACGTACGGAATTTACTAGGGTATGCTATCGGTGAATTGCTCTATAAAAGGTTTAGAAATTTAGAGGGGAAAATATTTAATGCTTGTGACTTTGTGATTGCTATGCTGGTCTTTCTCGCCTACTATCTTCTGCGTGTTCATTACTACGTCGTAGTTGGACTTCAAGTGATTTAACACATGAGATTTCTTGTAGCTGATCTTCTATGCTTCTTAATACATCTTTTGGAGCAACACATTCCTCTCAGCTCCAACTGAGAGTCTTCCCGCATGAATTATTTGTTTTCACCGGCACCTTGTCTTGATAGGGTTCTAAAACTTCGTTAAGGTGCTTATTAGTAGAGAGGGAACTATCTACCACTCTATTAACCCCTTATATAACATCAGGATTGTAATCTAACTTTGTGATCTTTGCTCTAGCTTCACGAATTCATCACCCAAATAGTAGAACTCTCGAGGTAGAGATGACTCGCGGATTCATCACCATTCATTAGTCTAAGAGTTTAATAAAGAATAAGTCCGGAACAAAATGTGTGAAAACAGGGAATTCACCAACCTTGTAGACTCAGATTTTTGCTTTGAAAGGTCGAAGATCAAATTTTCTCGGCGAATAACTTTGGCACTCGGGGCTATAGGATGAGGTTTCATTTCCTACTTATTCTGGCACTCGAAAGGTTACTAAGAACACGGCCAGTTAAAAGCATGGTCAAAATAGTTCAACTTATGTTACGATCGAAGTTTGTCACCGGGTGACTAATAGTTGAGGATGATGAAGGATTTTACAAGCATAGTACTATGAAAAAAAACGATGGTTAATTACTATCGAAGCTGATATTAAGAATAGTGCTTGGTTTTAGGGGTTCTATTACCATGAATAGGTGTAGAGAAGTTATATTCATCAAGGACTTTAAGAAAAAGATCAGAGGGATTCTAGACTCCAGAATATCCTATGAAGTGTGAGCTACTAGGGAGGAAAGAAGTGACAAGTCTTCTATGTCATTAATCACAAGAGGTGCTTCTCGTAAATCTGTTACTTCGGTATATTCTCGGCTGCAACCATTATGTTAGAGGCTCCCTTACTATGTTGAAGAAGTTTTGTCGAGTCCTATGCTAGGTAGGAAGAAATTTTTTAGACATCGCGAAAAGATAGCGCGACTAAAGTACACAGACAACTTAGGTGAAGTGCCATACTTTCAGCACCAAACTTGATGGGTTTGAAGCAACATTTGATGATCTCCTAGGTTGGATAGTTGTATCATTATACTTCCAATAGGAGAGTAGAACAAAGAAAGAGAGAGAAAGAAAAGGGATAGTTACTACAATATCGTCCTTGGTAGCTCTTCAAGAATTAAATGGTTTCTCTCAGCATGAAAGTTTTAAATTTATAATTGTTGAGTATACATTGGATATTTGTGTTTAATCTGGCATGTACTAGTTCATTGAGTGTTACACTTTGACATTAGTTTACATGACAGGGCCCACCAGAATTCAAGGGTACCTGTAAATTCACTATTACGTGTGCACCCGTAATCGTCAATTTACCTTACACTATCATTCTAGTTGTTCCCATCATAAGTTTCAAGTTTTGTGTAATTAGGTCCTGGGGTTAAAATTTTCATTTGGTCATCATCTGCAATTAAGCACACTTAGATTCTAATTATGCTAACATTCTTGCTAACCCAACCATTTTCAAAGTACAGTTCAACAAACCAGGTAACGAGCAATCGGGTACAAGCTATAATAGGGAGCAGATCAAACAAAAAGGCATCATGGTTTCTATCCTATCACTGTATTCCAACAAGTATCGTCATATGAATGAAGCATATAAACAAGTATCACTAAAGCAGTGGTCTCACGTAACGACACAAGTCGTATCAAGTATAAAAATAATAGCTGTTGTTTTATATAGTGTCAAAAGTCAGTTGTGCAATCAGATAAGTTGTCAGGATCAGTGATCACAAGTTCGATGGATTAAAGTGTAATGCAGCGGAATGAGATCAAGAATTAGACAATTTGTAGCAAGAATTTGATATTTGTAAACAAATACGAGAGAATATATTTCTGTGATAAGGAATGTTTCAATTATACCAAATATTTCTGCTCAATCATTCACATATTACAATAAGGTTGACACTCCTTATATAGAGTGCAATCACTGCTGTTATCACGGGATAGTGACAACTGGCAGATCTATTACAAAAATAACTAACACTTAACAAACTACTGAAATGTTCACAACTACTGAGAACATATTAGAGTGCTAAGTAAAAAATATAAAACTACTGATAAGAAACTACTGAAACTACAACGACTGAAGAACAAACTCTTCAATCGTTTTACAAAACTACTGAAAAGAGAAAACATAAAACTACTGAAAGTAAACCGTCATAACTACTGAAGAAGTCCTCTTCAGCTGTTATGACAACGTCTGATACTTGGTCTTCAGTACTTGTGTCTTCAGACTTTGTCTTCAGCACTTGTCTTCAGACTTTGTCTTCAGCACTTGTGTCTTCAGACTTTGTCTTCAGCACTTGTGTTCAGACTTTGTCTTCAGCACTTGTGTCCTCAGACTTTGTCTTCAGCAATTGTGTCCTCAGACTGTCTTCAGCACTTGTCTTCAGACTTTGTCATCAGGTGTTCTCTTCAGCTGTTGTGGACTTCAGTAGTTGTTGTGACGTCTGTGGGACTTAAAGGTTTTTCTGATCCGTCTCATTGGTTCTTTTGGTCCAACAAACTCCCCCTGAACCAATGCAGCCAAAACCTTTAACTTTATTGAGGTCCCACTTATTGTTGGCAAAATGGTTGGTCTTTTTCCTTCTTGATCAGTTGAGAAGATGACCCATATAAGCACTGGCCTGGAAATAAGTCTCTGATGATTTGGTTGGCAATGTATGGATGGGAACTCTGTATTGGGGAATTGGACACTCAGCTGTTCCCCATCCATGAGACTCACCTCCCATGTATAAGCCTGTAGGATTCTCTGGTGTATGCTCTGAGAAACATAATTTGTTCTTCCATGGTAAGATTTTTTGGTTCACCATCAAACAATCCTTCACGCCCATAGAACTCTGAAATGTACTTAGCCTGTTTGCCATTTTTGAGCTCAACTGTTGTAATCTGTCTGTATGCAAACTCATCTGGGTGAGTACCTTCAAGTAACAGACTGAGCTCATTTTGTTTGAAGTTCTCAAGCTTCTTGTAGACTAACCCCTTCTTAATTACTCTGTTCTCTAACATCTTTTGGGGAGGCTGTTTAGTCTCATAAGCCTTCTTGAAGTCTTCTACAATTTCCCAGGGTGATACTACAAGGATGTCAGGATCAGCGATCACAAGTTTGAAGTATTAGAGTGTAATGCAGCGGAATGAAATCAAGAATTAGTCAAATTATAGCAAGAGTTTGTTATTTGTAAACAAATGCGAGAGAATATTTTTCTGTGATAAGGAATGTTTCAATAATGCCCAATATTATTGCTAAATCATTCACAGTTACAATAAGGTTGGCACTCCTTATATAGAGTGCAATCACTGCTGTAATCACGGGATGGTGATTACTAGCAGATCTAGTACAAAATTAACTAATACTTAACAAACCACTGAAATGTTCACAACTACTGAGAACATGTCAGAGTGCTAAGTATAAAACATAAAACAACTGAAAAAAGAAACTACTGAAACTACAACGACTGAAGAACAAGCTCTTCAGTCGTTTTACAAAACTACTGAAAAGAGAAACCATAAAACTACTGAAAGTAAACCATCACAACTACTAAAGAAGTCCTCTTCAGCTGTTATGACAACTTCTGATACTTTGTCTTCAGCACTTGTCTTCAGACTTTATCTTCAGACTTTGTCTTCAGCACTTGTCTTCAGACTTTGTCTTCAGCACTTGTCTTCAGACTTTGTAATCAGTTGTTGTGACGTCTGTGGGACTTAAAGGTTTTTCTGATCCGGCTCATTGGTTCTTTTGGTCCAACAAACTCCCCCTGAACCAATGCAGCCAAAACCTTTAACTTTATTGAGGTCCCACTTATTGTTGGCAAAATGGTTGGTCTTTTTCCTTCTTGATCAGTTGAGAAGATGACCCATATAAGCACCAGCCTGGAAGTAAGTCTCTGATGATTTGGTTGGCAAAGTATGGATGGGAGCTCTGTATTGGGGAATTGGACACTGAGCTGTTCCCCCATCCATGAGACTCACTTCCCATGTATAAGCCTGTAGGATTCTCTGGTGTATGCTCTGAGAAACATGATTTGTTCTTCCATAGTAAGATTCTCTGGTTCACCATCAAACAATCCTTCACGCCCATACAGCTCTGAGATGTATTTGGCCTGTTTGCCATTTTTGAGCTCAACTGTTGTGATCTGTCTGTAGGCAAACTCATCTGGGTGATTACCTTCAAGTAACAGACTGAGCTCATTTTGTTTGAAGTTCTCAAGCTTCTTGTAGACTAACCCCTTCTTGATTACTCTGTTTTCTAACATCTTTTGGGGAGGCTGTTTAGTCTCATAAGCCTTCTTGAAGTCTTCTACAATTTCCCAGGGTGATACTACAAGGACCACTGTGATCTCTTCATCTACGATCCTTTTTATCTGGCCCTTGTATCTTGCAGGAATGTCCTTCTTCACAATTCTGTGAGCCACCCTAGGATCAGGCCATATCCTCACCTTTTCCTTTTGATATTGAAATGTGTTGGCAAGGGTGTACAGTCTCAGAGCTTCTTTCTTCATACTTATTATTGATGAAGAAGCAGCATAAGTTTTGTCTATGCTCTTCAGCATCTCCTCATCATGAAGCATTTGCTGCTGCTCTTCTTCTATCTTTACTCTCACAGACTCCATCTGTGAGGTGGGAGTGATGGGCATAGATTTGGCTTTAGGCAAAGTTAGGACTGCAGAAAGAGGCAACCTATCTTCTTCCTCATCATCCTCTTCATCTTCTTCTTCTAGCCTCAACATCCTTCTCTTCTTCTTCTTGGATGCATCATCGGCTGTTGGTTTTGAGGGTAAAGGAGTTGGTTTAATGGGTTGTGGTAGTGGTGATTTTGAAGTGGTAGGTTTTGCAGGTTGTTCTAGCATTCTTGTAATGAGTGAGGCTTTGGAGTATTTTGCTAGTTCGTTTCTGTTCCCAGCACCTGCTTCATTTAGTGCTTCAATCACTAATCCCTTAGTGTATGCTTCAGACGTACAGATCTTGGTGGTTATTGCCAAGATACTGTCCCTGGTCCATGACTTAATCTCTATCAATGATCTTCCAAGATACTTTGCAATGAATCTGATCATGATCTCCAGTCTTTCTCTTTCTAACACATCATAACTTGCCCATCTTGAGTTAATTTCTTCAACTTCAAGTCTTCTAATCTCTGAGTCAAGCTGTGCAGTATCGAACCCTTGTCTATATAGTTGATCAATAATGGAGTCCATAGATTTACTATGTGTAGCATCCGCCATTTTGACCATCTCATCAAGTTGGAGTTCTTTTTCTTTTCTTTCAATCTTCCTCTTCTTATATGTGATATGAAAGTCTTTGTGACTTTCACTCACTTGATCAGTGTCAGCTCCCTTCACATACTCTTCTTCCTTCTCAGTCTCTTTCACAACCTCTTCTTCCTCCTGTTCTCTCTCTTTCAATATGCGCTTCCCTTTGTCTTTGACTAACTGACTCTCCCCCTTTTTGGTTGCATTGGTTGCAAGGGTTTGAGTAGTAGAAAGCCTTGTGCTCACAATCTCCTCCACCAGTGGCTGTATAATTGAGGGAAGTCTATCATCCAAGGTTTTGATCACAATGTCTGTGATCATTGGGGTGATGAGAGGTAGGGATTTATGGAAGATAGCAGCTGTTTGCTCAGAGGGGTTCTGTCCCTGAGAAGCAGTGCCAGAGGTAGAGGCTGGTGGATTGAATGTTTTGAGTGGCTGAGTGTTTAGGAGACCTTCAGGTGAAGGTGCCATCTGTGGGTGTATGGTGGTATCAGATGGACTTGCTTCTTGAGAGAATTGGTCAAGTAGTCTTTGTAGTCTACTGACTTCTTCCTCAAGAATTGTGTTCTGGGCTAGAACATCATAAAAGAAGCCCAGGTCATCATCAGCAGATGCTGAATCACCTGACCTCCTGCTAGTAGCAAGATGTACATGCCCTGGGTGTAGACCAGTTGTAGCATGTGCCCCTTTTTCTTGGAACTGGGGACTTCCAGCCTCAGGACGATGTCCTTCATCAGCTGTTGCCTCTGATGAGGTCTTAGCCATGTTACCAGCCTCAGTCTGATCATGTGCTGATGCAGAAGAGGTGGCAGCCTCACCAGATATTCTGATCTCCGTATCTACACTAGGAGACTGAACATTTAAACCCCTGTGTTGTGGGTTGTCAGAAGCATGTTGATCCTCTTCCTCAATATCTGTGGTTTTCCCTTTAGGTGGTTGTTGGGGAGGAGGAGAGGCATGCAGCTGAGTCAGCACATTTGCAATTATAAGTGTTGGACTTTGGGGGGCATTTTCATGAGGAGATAGGGTAGTATGCACCTGGGGAGAATGGTGTGTTTCAATGGCAATCTCCTCAAATGAGGAAGATTCCAGATTTGTGGGTACCCCTTCTTTGGTTGCTTCAGGTTCCTTTTGAGAGGAATCCTGAGCGGCTGTGGCTGGGTGAGTCTCTGATACTACTGGGGGGTTTACACCAGTAAGTATATCCTGTCTTGGTGGTACAGGAGCATCTTCAGGGGACTCATCTTCCTGAATAGCTGTTTTGGTTCGTTTTGTTTTTTGTTTGTTGGGGACTTTGGATTTTGTGGTGGTGGCTGTGGGTTCCAGCTGCGTGGGTTTGCGCAGCTTGGCAGCCATTTTGAGTGATTGGTCAGAGTTGTGCCGGGAGTATACTTCAGGCAATACAGCCATAGCAGGGACTCCCAGGCCAACAAGTCCCTCAGCTTGAAGCTGGTTTTCAATTATGGCCATTATGAACCGAGGATATAATATCCAACGGTTAGAAAGTTGTTTTTGGGCCATATCCTTGAGCTCTAAGAATAGTATTTCAGAAAAATTTAAAGGTTGTTGCTCAAGGATGGAGTACAATACCTGTTGCCACCTTGTGGACATTTGATCCCATGATGAAGTCTTGGGGGCCAGGCAGACATTGACCATATGAAAGATAAGCCGTTCAGCATCCTGGAAATGTTTCTTCAATATGGTAGAGGCACTCAGGTTACCTTCGTATCCATGGTGGGCAAATGATAGATCAGTGGTGCCCTTTGGATAACTAGTCGGGAAAGTGGCATCATCCAGATTGAGGGTTTGGCGAAGAATCTCTGGATTGATGACCACCTTTTGGCTATGGACAAACGAATGAAGCGACTCTGTGTCATTCTCCTCAGAGACAAGAGTGACGTTTGTCCAGAATTGGCTAAGGGATTCGGCATATATGGTGGGGTTTAACAGAAAAGCTGTTTGGTAAGGTGACTGGACCATTAAATCAATGGCGTTGTGAAACTTGGTCCAGTATGGTGATTTGGTAAGGTGAGCGACACAGTTGTGTCGTGGTTTTAGTTGCATGGTCGCCATGGATGAAGAGAGGGTACAGAGTTTTTGAACGTTAGGTTTGAGAGGAGAGGTGAGAAAAACTCTGGTGAGATAAGGTATTTATAGGGTAGGGTTATGAACCGACTGAAGGTTTTGGTGTTAGTCATCATTTGTTGAAACTACTGATGACGTGGCATTAACTTTCAGAGGTTTGAAATGACTGACCGTATTGGTGGATCATCAGTTGTTATAAAACAACTGAAGACTTGGTTTTAACCGTCAGACGTTGAAACAGCTGAAGTCTTTGATTTAGTCTTCAGTAGTTATAAAACTACTGAGGACAATTCCGACTTCAGGTGGTGAAACAACTGAGGACATGGTGTTTGTCATCAGTAGTTGTGAAACTACTGAAGACAGTGGTTTTGTCATCAGTTGTTGTAAACAACTGAAGACTTAGTGGTAGTCTTCAGTAGTTGTAAACTACTGAAGACATAGCTGTGGCTTCAGTTGTTTAGAAACAACAGTTGTAGAAACAACTGAAGAGAAATTACTCATCAGCTGTTTTCGTCAATTCATAGCTTTTCAGCTGTTTCAGGCTGACCTCCACACTTAAATCCGAGTTTGATGTTTCATTGGTCATCAGTACTTATCTGCATTTCTGACATCAGCAGTTGTAGTTACATCAGCTGTTATAACAAATGAAGTACTTATATATGACATGGTTACCAATGATCATCAGTATTTATTACTGAGATTATCAGTAGTTGTCACTTATTCTAGCTGCAGCATACCAAGCCTTAACACCAGGTTGTGGAAAGTTGAACTATCCAAAGGCTTAGTAAAAATGTCTGCAAGCTCATCAGCACTAGGAACAAATTTTGGATCAATCAGACCTTTTTCAAAACAATCTCTAATAAAATGGTGTCTGATTTCAATATGTTTAGTCCTAGAGTGCTGGACAGGATTCTTGACAATACAAAGAGCTGAAGAGCTGTCCATTAACAATGGAGTCTTAGTCTCAGTTATGCCATAATCCAATAATTGGTTTTGAAGCCATAATACCTGAGATGTACAACTTGCAGCAGCAATGTACTCGGCTTCAGCAGTTGATGTAGCAACTGAGGTTTGTTTCTTACTCTGCCAAGAAATCAAACAGTTGCCTAGGAATTGACATCCACCAGAAGTTGATTTCCTGGTCAACTTACACCCTGCATAATCACTGTCAGAAAAAGCAACTAATTTACCAGAATGTCTAGTAGAATACCATAAACCTAGAAGATGGAGTGCCTTGCAAATATCTAAAGATCCTCTTGACTGCAATCAAATGAGACTCCTTAGGTGCAGCCTGAAATCTAGCACAAACACATGTAGCAAACATAATATCTGGTCTAGAAGCTGTTAAGTACATCAAGGACCCAATCATACATATGTAATGTTTCATCAACCACTTTACCTTTCTGATCTGTATCCAGTTGTGTGGTGTTGCACATGGGAGTAGAACAAGGTTTACAATTTTGTAAATCAAATTTTTCCAAAAGATTTTTTGTATATTTGGACTGATGAATGAAAATTCCATCAGCCTTTTGTTTGATTTGCAACCCAGAAAGAATTGTAATTCCCCCATTGCACTCATTTCAAACTTTTGTTGCATCAACTTTGTAAAGGCATCATACAACTGTGGATCAGAAGATGCAAAAATAATATCATCTACATAAATTTGAACAAGTAGATTATGCTGCCCTGCTTTCTTAATGAATAAAGTTTTATCTATGGTGCCTCTAGTAAAATTATTTTCAAGAAGAAAGTTTGATAATGTCTCATACCAGGCTCTAGGAGCTTGTTTCAACCCATAAAGAGCCTTATCAAGCTTATACACCCAATTAGGATGTTTGTTGTCCTCAAAACCTGGTGGTTGACATACATAAACCTCTTCTTTAATTTTCCCATACAGAAAAGCACTTTTGACATCCATTTGAAAAACTTTAAGATTTTGATAAGCAGCATAAGCTAAAAACAATCGAATTGCTTCCAGTCTGGCTACAGGAGCAAAGGTTTCATCATAATCAATACCTTCTTCTTGTGCAAACCCCTGAACAACCAGTCTGGCCTTGTTCTTAACAATAAGCCCATTTTCATCAGTCTTATTCCTAAACACCCATTTAGTGCCTATTGCACACTTACCTGGAGGTAGAGGAACCAGTTCCCACACTTGTTGTTTCTTGAACTGAAGAAGCTCAAGCTGCATGGCATCAACCCATCCATTGTCCTTTAAAGCAATGTGATAATTCTTTGGCTCTTGCTGACTAATGAAGAGAGCATAGAAGCAGAAATTTGACAATTGACTTCTTGTTGATACTCCAGCAGTGATATCACCAATGATTTGAGACATAGGGTGATTCTTCAGATCTTGGTACACAATGAGATCAGTGCAAGTGTTTGTAGCAGCCTCAGCAGCAACAGATGGTGATGGTGAGGTATTTCCTTGAAACCAATCAGTAGATGGTAGTTCAAAGGAAGTTGAAGTTGTAGAAATCTCATCAGCTTTTGTTGTGGATTGTGCTGCTGGAGCTACAGGAACATCAGTCTAGCTGAATCAGGCAGTTGATCAGTAAATCTGAAAAGGTGAGTACTACTATCATCATCATCAGCACCAGCAGTACCACCAGGTGGAGAACTGTTGACAGGAGCAACAGCAGGAGTTTGATGAGGAACATATTGTAGTATGTCCAAATCAAATATCTCCACAGGGTTTTGTGGAATCTTGTCCTTTGGAGATTCATTAAACTTAACATGTAGAGTCTCTTCAACCATCTTTGTTCTACAGTTGAAGACTCTGTATGCTTTGAAGTTGATGAATAACCAACAAAATATCCTGCATCCACCTTAGAATCAAATTTTTGGAGTTGATCCCGTGTGTTGAGAATGAAACAAGGACATCCAAAAGCTCTGAAGAATGAAATTAGAGGGGCCAAATGATGAAGAACTTCATATGGAGTTTTCATCAACCTCTTATTCACTAGAGCTCTATTTTGTACATAGCAAGCTGTATTGATAGCTTCAGCCCAAAAAGTCATTGGCAATCCAGAGTCAGCCAACATGGACCTTGCAGCTTCAATAAGGGTCCTGTTCTTTCTCTCCACTACTCCATTTTGTTCAGGAGTTCTTGGAATGCTAAAATGCCTCTTGATTCCCTTTGAGAGGTAGAACTCATCAAGTGTATTGTTTCTAAATTATGTTCCATTATCACTTCTAATACACTTGACTGAGAGGGAATACTGCTTCTCAACATACAACACAAAGTTGATAATCTTCTGAGCTGCTTCATCCTTTGAATGCAAGAAGAAAGTCCATACAAATCTGGAGTAATCATCCACAATTACCAGACAGTATTTCTTCTTAGCCATACTCATCACTCTCACAGGACCAAAGAGATCCATGTGAAGAAGCTGTAAGCAGGCTGTGGACTTAGGTTCTTCTATGGAGGGAAATGAAACCTTGTGCTGTTTTCCTTTTAGACAAGCAATGCAGTCACCTTCACATTTAAATTCCGTCATAGGCAATCCCCTTACTAAACCATGGTTGATCAGCTGATTTATGTTTTTGAGATTAACATGACCCAGCCTTCTATGCCATAGTGTAGATTCTTGAGGGGAAGCCTTGGAAAATAGGCAAGGATGGCCTTTGAGATCTATTTTCTTAGAAAGATCTAAGGCATACACTCTTCCTGTCCTGTTGGCCTTAAGGAGAGTGTGTTTATCCAACACCTTGTCAATCAAACTCAGAACTTTGGATGACAGAATCCGGCAGTTCTGACTTGTGAAAAGAGCAACATGGCCTTTGTCACACATTTGACTGACACTCAAGAGGTTGTACTTGAGATTTTCCACATGGTTAACATCATCAAACTTTATTTCCCCATTGGAAACAAAACCTTTGCCGATGATGTAACCCTTTGCATCATTGCCAATAGATACAAATCCCTTCCTTCCTTGAGAGTAGTCATTAAGAAGTGATCTGTTTCCTGTCATATGCATGGATCCTCCACTGTCTACATACCAGATGCCTCTGTGGCATGTTGAAGAACCCTGAGTTACCTGTGAAGATGATGCAGTTGAACAGGAACCCTCAGTTGATTCCAGAGCCATAAGTGCCAGATTCCCAAAAGGACTATCACCACCAAGTTGATCAGCACTTGTGAACAGTTGTTCATGACCAGACATGTCATCTGGCAAGCTGCTCCAGTCAACAACTTCTGGGGTGAAGAAGCTATGTTGTTGAGGTTGAGGGGGTTGATGAGATGGTTGAGGTTCTGGGAGTGCATGAGGTTGTGGTACCATAGGATCTTGAACTTGACTGGTTTGTGGCATGTAATAACACGGGTAAGGGTAAGGCATTTGACCCTGAGGAACAAAATATGCAGGAGATTGTAGTTGAGACTGATGACTAGAATTGACAGGATGTTGCCCTTTGTTTTGTTGACTATTGCTAGGAAAAGTCACAAAAGGTGCAGAGGAATTAGATCCAGATGATCTACATTCTCTAGCAAAGTGTCCAAGCCTTTGGCATTTGTGACACCTCAACTTACTCTTGTCAAAACCAACTTTGGTTTTGCCAGAGAGTCCTGGGAATTTTCTTCCAGTTCTTTTGTAGAACTTCTGAGATCTGATATTTATCAAGGCCATTTGGCTCAAAATATCCATCTCTTCTAAGTCATCATCAGCAATCCCCTTGAGATCATCCATGATGAAGCATAGATTGTCATTATTACACCCAGTAAACTGACTATCAACACTCACAAATGCAGAATCAGAAATGTTTGAAGAGAAATCAATATGCTTATCATACTGGCATTCAGATGAAGCATATTCTGACTCATGACTAACCAAGGCAGTGTTGCCTGGTACAAAGTCTTCAGTGAGCTTACCAGATGAAGACAGTTTTCGTTTTTGTTCTATCTCTCTCTCAAATGTGAGCAATTTCCCATGGAGTTGGGTGAGAGATAGTTTGTCCAAATTTGCACTGGAGCGTAGGACAATAGTATATGTGTCCCATCTCTCAGGCAGTGATCTGAGAAATCTGTTATTCATCTGGGTATTGGTGGACTCATGTTTGACCATTTTTAATTCAGAGATCAAACAAGAGAACCTCTCAAACTGTTGAGTCAGTGTCTCACCCTTCCTATGAGAGAATGTCTCATATTGTTGGGCAAGGATCTCTCTATTATTTGCCAAGACCTCATCTGTTCCTCCAAATTGTTCTTTCAAGGCATTCCAGAGGTCATGGGCAGATTCATAATGCATTAGCCCAGAATAGATTTCATTGGGTAGTGCCATGGCCAGAATTCCATGGGCTTTTGCATCAATCTCAAACAATTTCTTATCCTCATCTGAGTATTGATCCTTCCTCTTCGGAACCATTTGATTGGTTTTCGGGTTATTCACCATAGGCTTGTGTGGACCATGTACCACTGATGTCCAACAGCCTGAGCTGTTAACAGACAGGTGATGGAGCATATGACGTTGCCATATGTTATACTCATTCCTAACCAGCATTGGAGGCTTGGTTGAGGAACCAGTATTGTGAGGATCATTGGAAGGAGTAGTCATTTTGGGTCCAAAAACAATTTTATTCAAGCTTTTTTAAAAAAAAATTTAGACACACCACAACAAACTCAATGAAAACCAAGAATAAATCTCACTATGAATGATTAATAGCACAGAAAATTCAATCTCTATAACAGTTTCTTGCAAAAATGCTAATTCGATTAAACTTGGATCTTGAAGAGCAGTTTCAATGATCAATTATTAGATCGATCAATGATTAACCAGCTCTGATACCATTTGTCAGGATCAGCGATCACAAGTTTGAAGTATTAGAGTGTAATGCAGCGGAATGAAATCAAGAATTAGTCAAATTATAGCAAGAGTTTGTTATTTGTAAACAAATGCGAGAGAATATTTTTCTGTGATAAGGAATGTTTCAATAATGCCCAATATTATTGCTAAATCATTCACAGTTACAATAAGGTTGGCACTCCTTATATAGAGTGCAATCACTGCTGTAATCACGGGATGGTGATTACTAGCAGATCTAGTACAAAAATAACTAATACTTAACAAACCACTGAAATGTTCACAACTACTGAGAACATGTCAGAGTGCTAAGTATAAAACATAAAACAACTGAAAAGAAACTACTAAAACTACAACGACTGAAGAACAAGCTCTTCAGTCGTTTTACAAAACTACTGAAAAGAGAAACCATAAAACTACTGAAAGTAAACCATTACAACTACTGAAGAAGTCCTCTTCAGCTGTTATGACAACTTCTGATACTTTGTCTTCAGCACTTGTCTTCAGACTTTGTCTTTAGACTTTGTCTTCAGCACTTGTCTTCAGACTTTGTCTTCGGCACTTGTCTTCAGACTTTGTAATCAGTTGTTGTGACGTCTGTGGGACTTAAAGGTTTTTCTGATCCGGCTCATTGGTTCTTTTGGTCCAACAAAGGACCACTGTGATCTCTTCATCTACGATCCTTTTTACTTGGCTCTTGTATCTCGCAGGAATGTCTTTCTTTACAATTCTGTGAGCCACCCTAGGATCAGGCCATATTCTCACCTTTTCCTTTTGATATTGAAATGTGTTAGCAAGGGTGTACAATCTCAGAGCTTCTTTCTTCATACTGATTATTGATGAAGAAGCAGCATAAGTTTTGTCTATGCTTTTCAGCATCTCCTCATCATGAAGCCTTTGCTGCTGTTCTTCTTCTATCATAACTCTCACCGTTTCCATATGTGAGGTGGGAGTGATGGGCATAGGTTTGGCTTTAGGCAAAGTTAGGACTGCAGAAAGAGGCAGCCTATCTTCTTCCTCATCATCCTCTTCTTCTTCTTCTTCTAGCCTCAACATCCTTCTCTTCTTCTTCTTGGATGCATCATCGGCTGTTGGTTTTGAGGATAAAGGAGTTGGTTTAATGGGTTGTGGTAGTGGTGATTTTGAAGTGGTAAGTTTTGCAGGTTGTTCTAGCATTCTTGTAGTGAGTGAGGCTTTTGAGTGTTTTGCTAGTTCATTTCTGTTCCCAGCACCTGCCTCATTTAGTGCTTCAATCACTAATCCCTTAGTGTATGCTTCAGACGTACAGATCTTGGTGGTTATTGCCAAGATACTGTCCCTGGTCCATGACTTAATCTCTATCAATGATCTCCCAAGGTACTTTGCAATGAATCTGATCATGATCTCTAGTCTTTCTCTTTCTAATGCATCATAACTTGCCCATCTTGAGTTAATTTCTTCAACTTCAAGTCTTCTAATCTCTGAGTCAAGCTGTGCAGTATCGAACCCTTGTCTATACAGTTGATCAATAATGGAGTCCATTGATTTACTATGTGTATCATCCGCCATTTTGATCATCTCATCAAGTTGGAGTTCTTTTTCTTTTCCTTCAACCTTCCTCTTCTTATAAGTGATATGAAAGTCTTTATGACTTTCACCCACTTGATCAATGTCAGCTCCCTTCACAACCTCATCTTCTTTCTCAGTCTCCTTCACAACCTCCTTTTCCTTCTCGGTCTCCTTCACAAACTCCTCTTTCTTCTCAGTCTCCTTTTCTTTCGGTATGCTCTTCCTCTTTGCTTTCACTAACTGACTCTCCCCCTTTTTGGTTGCATTGGTTGCAAGGGTTTGAGTAGTAGAAAGCCTTGTGCTCACAATCTCCTCCACCAGGGGTTGTATGATTGAGGGAAGCCTCTCATCCATGGTTTTGATCACAATGTCTGTGATCATTGGGGTGATGAGAGGTAGGGATTGCTGAAAGATAGCAGCTGTTTGCTCAGAGGGGTTCTGTCCCTGAGAAGCAGTGCCAGAAATAGAGGCTGGTGGGTTGAAAGTTTGGAGTGGCTGAGTGTTTGGGAGACCTTCATGTGAAGGTGCCATCTGTGGGTTTATGTTGGTGGTAGATGGACTTGCTTCTTGAGAGAATTGGTCAAGTAGTCTTTGTAGTCTACTGACTTCTTCCTCAAGAATTGTGTTCTGGGCCAGAACATCATAAAAGAAGCCCAGGTCATCATCAGCAGATGCTGAATCACCTGACCTCCTGCTTGTAGCAGGATGTACATGCACTGGGTGTAGACCAGTTTTAGCATGTGCCCCTTTTTCTTGGAACTGGGGACTTCCAGCCTCAGGACGATGTCCTTCATCAGCTGTTGCCTCTGATGAGGTCTTAGCAATGTTACCAGCCTCAGTCTGATCATGTGCTGATTCAGAAGAGGTGGCAGCCTCACCAGATATTCTGATCTCCTTATCTACACCAGGAGATAGAACAGTTAAACCCCGGTGCTGTGGGTTGGCAGAAGCATGTTGATCCTCTTCCTCAATGGTTATGGTTGTCCCCTTTGTTGGTGTTTGGTGGGGAGGAGGAGAGGCATGCAGCTGAGACAGCACGTTTGCAATTATAAGTGTTGGACTTTGGGGGGCATTTTCATGGGGAGATAGGGTAAATCAGTATGCACCTGGGGAGAATGGTGCTTTTCAATGGCAATCTCCTCAAATGAGGAAGATTCCAGATTAGTGGGTACCCCTTCTTTGGTTGCTTCAGGCTCCTTTTGAGAGGAATCCTGAGCGGATGTGGCTGGTAGAGACTTTGATACTGCTGGGGAGTTTACACCAGCAAGTATATCCTGCCTTGGTGGTATAGGAGCATCTTCAGGGGACTCATCTCCCTGAATAGCTGTTTTGGGGCGTTTTGTTTTTGGTTTGGTGGGGACTCTGGATTTGGTGGTGGTGGCTGTGGGTTCCAGCTACGTGGGTTTGCGCAGCTTGGCAGCCATTTTCAGTGATTGGTCAGAGTTGTGCCGGGAGTATACTTCAGACAATACAGCCATAGCAGGGACTCCCAGGCCAACAAGTCCCTCAGCTTGAAGCTGGTTTTCAATTATGGCCATTATGAACCGAAGATATAATATCCAACGGTTAGCAAGTTGTTTTTGGGCCATATCCTTGAGCTCTAAAAATAATATTTCAGAAAAATTTAAAGGTTGTTGCTCAAGGATAGAGTACATTACCTGTTGCCACCTTGTGGACATTTGATCCCATGATGAAGTCTTGGGGGCAAGGCAGACATTTACCATATGAAAGATGAGACGTTCGGCATCCTGGAAATGTTTCTTCAATATGGTAGAGGCACTCAAGTTACCTTGGTATCCATGGTGGGCAAATGATAAATCTGTTGTGCCCTTTGGATAACCAGTTGGGAAAGTGGCATCATCCAGATTGAGGGTTTGGCGAAGGGTGTCTGGAGTGATGACCACTTTTTGACGATGGACAAACGATTGAAGAGACTCTGTATCATTCTCCTCAGAGACAAAAGTGACGTTTGTCCAGAATTGGCTAAGAGATTCGGCATATATGGTAGGGTTTAACAGAAAAGCCGTTTGGTAAGGTGACTGAACCATTAAATCAATGGCGTTGTGAAACTTGGTCCAGTATGGCGATTTTGTGAGATGAGCGACACAGTTGTGTCGTGGTTTTAGTTGCATGGTCGCCATTGATGAAGAGAGGTTACAGAGTTTTTGAACATTAGGTTTGAGAAGAGAGGTGAGAAAAACTCTGAAGGTGGGATAAGGTATTTATAGGGTAGGGTTAGAAACCGACTGAAGGTTTTGGTGTTAGTCATCATTTGTTGAAACTACTGATGACGTGGCATTATCTTTCAGAGGTTTGGAATGACTGACCTTATTGGTGTGATCAGCAGTTGTTATAAAACAACTGAAGACTTGGTTTTAACCGGCAGACGTTGAAACAGCTGAAGTCTCTGATTTAGTCATCAGTAGTTATAAAACTACTGAAGACAGTTTTGACTTCAGGTGGTGAAACAACTGAGGACATGGTTTTTGTCATCAGTAGTTGTGAAACTACTGAAGACAGTGGTTTTGTCATCAGTTGGTGTAAACAACTGAAGACTTGGTGTTAGTCTTCAGTAGTTGTAAACTACTGAAGACATAGGTTTGGCTTCAGTTGAAGAGAAATTACTCATCAGCTGTTTTCGTCAATTCATAGCTTTTCAGCTGTTTCAGTCTGACCTCCACACTTACTCATCAGACTTAAATCTGAGTTTCAGAGGTTTCATTGGTCATCAGTACTTATCTGCATTTCTGACATCAGTAGTTGTAGCTACATCAGCTGTTGTGATTTCATCAGCTGTTGTAACTACATCAGCTGTTTTAACAAATAAAGTACTTCAGTACTTGAGGCATGTTGCCTTCAGTAGTTATAAAAACTACTGAGGGTAAAGGAACTCATCAGTACTTATATGTGACATGGTTACCAATGATCATCAGTACTTATTACTGAGATCATCAGTAGTTGTCATTTATTCTAGCTGCAGCATACCAAGCCTTAACACCAGGTTGTGGAAAGTTGAACTATCCAAAGGCTTAGTAAAAATGTCTGCAAGCTCATCAGCACTAGGAACAAACTTTGGATCAATCAGACCTTTTTCAAAACAAAATGAAATGGTGTCTGATTTCAATATGTTTAGTCCTAGAGTGCTGGACAGGATTCTTGACAATACAAAGAGCTGAAGAGCTGTCCATTAACAATGGAGTCTTAGTCTCTGTTATGCCATAATCCAATAATTGGTTTTGAAGCCATAGTACCTGAGATGTACAGCTTGCAGCAGCAATGTACTCGGCTTCAGCAGTTGATGTAGCAACTGAGGTTTGTTTCTTACTCTGCCAAGAAATCAAACAGTTGCCTAGGAATTGACATCCACCAGAAGTTGATTTCCTGGTCAACTTACACCCTGCATAGTCACTGTCAGAAAAAGCAACTAATTTACCAGAATGTCTAGTAGAATACCATAAACCTAGAGATGGAGTGCCTTGCAGATATCTAAAGATCCTCTTGACTGCAATCAAATGAGACTCCTTAGGTGCAACCTGAAATCTAGCACAAACACATGTAGCAAACATAATATCTGGTCTAGAAGCTGTTAAGTACATCAGGGACCCAATCATACATCTGTAAAGTGTTTCATCAACCACTTTACCTTTCTGATCTGTATCCAGTTGTGTGGTGTTGCACATGGGAGTAGAACAGGGCTTACAGTTTTGTAAATCAAATTTTTCCAAAAGATTTTTTGTGTATTTGGACTGATGAATGAAAATTCCATCAGCCTTTTGTTTGATTTGCAAACCAGAAAGAATTGTAATTCTCCCATGGCACTCATTTCAAACTTTTGTTGCATCAACTTTGTAAAGGCATCACACAACTGTGGATCAGAAGATGCAAAAATAATATCATCTACATAAATTTGAACAAGTAGATTATGCTGCCCAGTTTCTTAATGAATAAAGTTTTATCTATGGAGCCTCTAGTAAATTATTTTCCAGAAGAAAGTTTGATAATGTCTCATACCAGGCTCTAGGAGCTTGTTTCAACCCATAAAGAGCCTTATCAAGCTTATACACCCAATTAGGATGTTTATTGTCCTCAAAACCTGGTGGTTGACATACATAAACCTCTTCTTTAATTTTCCCATACAAAAATGCACTTTTGACATCCATTTGAAAAACTTTAAGATTTTGGTAAGCAGCATAAGCTAAAAACAATCTAATTGCTTCCAGTCTAGCTACAGGGGCAAAGGTTTCATCATAATCAATACCTTCTTCTTGTGCAAACCCCTGAACAACCAGTCTGGCCTTGTTCTTAACAATAAGCCCATTTTCATCAGTTTTGTTCCTAAACACCCATTTAGTGCCTATTGCACACTTACCTGGAGGTAGAGGAACCAGTTCCCACACTTGCTGTTTCTTGAACTGAAGAAGCTCAAGCTGCATGGCATCAACCCATCCATTGTCCTTTAAAGCAATGTGATAATTCTTTGGCTCTTGCTGACTGATGAAGAGAGCATAGAAGCAGAAATTTGACAATTGACTTCTTGTTGATACGCCAGCAGTGATATCACCAATGATTTGAGACATAGGGTGATTCTTCAGATCTTGGTACACAATGAGATCAGTGCAAGTGTTTGTAGCAGGCTCAGCAGCAACAGATGGTGATGGTGAAGCATTTCCTTGAAACCAATCAGTAGATGGTAATTCAAAGGAAGTTGAAGTTGTAGAAATCTCATCAGCATTTGTTGTGGATTGTGCTGCTGGAGCTACAGGAACATCAGGTCTAGCTGAATCAGGCAGTTGATCACTAAACTTGAAGAGGTGAGTACTACTATCATCATCATCATCAGCACAGCAGTACCACCAGGTGGTGAACTGTTGACAGGAGCAACAGCAGGAGTTTGATAAGGAACATATTGCAGTATGTCCAAATCAAATATCTCCACAGGGCTTTGTGGAATCTTGTCCTTTGGAGATTCATTAAACTTAACATGTAGAGTCTCTTCAACCATCTTTGTTCTACAGTTAAAGTCTCTGTATGCTTTGCAAGTTGATGAATAACCAACAAAGTACCCTGCATCCACCTTAGAATCAAATTTTTGGAGTTGATCCCGTGTGTTGAGAATGAAACAAGGACATCCAAAAGCTCTGAAGAATGAAATTAGAGGGGCCAAATGATGAAGAACTTCATATGGAGTTTTCATCAACCTCTTATTTACTAGAGCTCTATTTTGTACATAGCAAGCTGTATTGACAGCTTCAGCCCAAAAAGTCATTGGCAGTCCAGAATCAGCCAACATGGACCTTGCAGCTTCAATAAGGGTCCTGTTCTTTCTCTCCACTACTCCATTTTGTTCAGGAGTTCTTGGAATGCTAAAATGCCTCTTGATTCCCTTTGAGAGGTAGAACTCATCAAGTGTATTGTTTCTAAATTCTGTTCCATTATCACTTCTAATACACTTGACTGAGAGGGAATACTGCTTCTCAACATACAACACAAAGTTGATAATCTTCTGAGCTGCTTCATCCTTTGAATGCAAGAAGAAAGTCCATACAAATCTGGAGTAATCATCCACAATTACCAGACAGTATTTCTTCTTAGCCATACTCATCACTCTCACAGGACCAAAGAGATCCATGTGAAGAAGCTGTAAGCAGGCAGTGGACTTAGGTTCTTCTATGGAGGGAAATGAAGCTTTGTGCTGTTTTCCTTTTAAACAAGCAGTGCAGTTATCTTCACATTTGAACTCCTTCATAGGCAGTCCCCTTACTAAACCATGGTTTATCAGCTGATTTATGTTTTTGAGATTAACATGACCCAGCCTTCTATGCCATAGAGTAGATTCTTGAGGGGAAGCCTTGGAAAATAGGCAAGGATGGCCTTTGAGATCTATTTTCTTGGAAAGATCTAAGGCATACACTCTTCCTGTCCTGTTGGCCTTTAGGAGAGTGTATTCATCCAACACCTTATCAATCAAACTTAGAACTTTGGATGACAGAATCCGGCAGTTCTGACTGGTGAAAAGAGCAACATGGCCTTTGTCACACATTTGACTGACACTCAAGAGGTTGTACTTGAGATTTTCCACATGGTTAACATCATCAAACTTTATTTCCCCATTGGAAACAAAGCCTTTGCCGATGATGTAACCCTTTGCATCATTGCCAAAAGACACAAACCCCTTCCTTCCTTGAGAGTAGTCATTAAGAAGTGATTTGTTTCCTGTCATATGCATGGATCCTCCACTGTCTACATACCAGATGCCTCTGTGGCATGTAAAGAACCCTGCAAAACAAAACAAATTAGTTAGATTTTGAGACCCAAACCTTTTTGGTTTTGGGCCTGTTCACATCAACAGATGGTAGACTAACAGGTTTGTTGGAAATAACAGCCTGAGAGGAAGAAGATGGTGAAGAAGAGGAATCCTTTGGCTTGGACCTCCTTTTCTGTGGTTTCAACATAGGAACATCTAATTGGTTAACTCTTCCCAATAGATGTTGAACCATCATAACCAGCTGTGTCTGATTTTGTGATAAAGCTTTCAGCTCTTCAGACACATTGGCATTGGAGTTTGATAAGTTCCTATGTTGCACCTTCTTCTTTTGAGCAATCTCAGCTGTTACCTGTTTAACCCCTTCCTTTTTGGATTTCTTTTGGACTTAAGGGTTACAGGATTTGATGTTGCTGGTACAAATGTGGCTTCAAACTCATTTTTCATTTTAACCATTTTCTCTTTAATTTCCTCTTTATGTTTGAGTTTGGATCCTCTTTTGTACCAACAGTCATCTGTAAGATGATTGAACAAACCACATACTTCACATGGTTTCTTCTTCATCTTATGTTGATCATCAACTAAAGAGGATGAAACTACTGAAGACTTGCTCTTCAGTACTTTGAAAGCATTATTTGCTTTCTTGACTTCCTCTTTAGTAGTCTTCAAACTCTTTCTACTGACAGTTTTCTTCTCTTTCAGTAGTTGGAGTTTGAACTTCAGGTGTTAAATCTTGCTCTCCAGTCCTTTCAGGACTTCCAGAAATAACTCCTGAGTTGATCAACTCTTTGATCATGTGAGTGTCAGCAATGGAACCATCAACATCAGCTGATTGGTTCTGAGAGGGCTTAGTGTTGACTTCTACTTTTGATGATGCTCTATCAAAAATGATTCACATGATGAGGTGGATTGGTTATTGCTTTCTCCATCAGATTTCACTTCTGCTCTTGAAGCAAAGTCTGTAGGAGGAGCAGTGTGATTATAACCAATGCCAAACTTCACATTGGAAGCTGATTGCTTGCTAAGAAGCATTTCAAAACCTTTGCATGATTGTACCCATCGATCACACTCTACTTGGGTGACTGCAAGGGTTTCTTTGAGACTTCTCTGGTCTTCCAGAATAACCTCTAGCTTAGCCTTTTCATCATTTAATTGGCATTTAAGCTTATAAATCTCATCACTTTTACTATTAAGGGCCATACTCAGCTTTTCTTTTGGAAATGGTTTTCTCAAACTCAAGTTTTTGATTTATTAATGCTACATTTGCCTCTCTAATAGAGACAAAGGCAGCTATGCATGATTCAGAACATAACTTGGCTTTAGCCTCTGAAGATACCTGAGTTACCTGTGAAGATGATGCATTTGAGCAGGAACCCTCAGTAGACTCCAGAGCCATAAGTGCCAGATTCCCAAAAGGACTGTCACCACCATGTTGACCAGCACCTGTGAACAGTTGTTCATGACCAGACATGTCATCTGGCAAACTGCTCCAGTCAACAACTTCAGGGGTGAAGAAGCTATGTTGTTGAGGTTGAGGAGGTTGATGAGATGGTTGAGGTTCTGGTAGTGCATGAGGTTGTGGTACCATAGGAGCTTGAACTTGACTGGTTTGTGGCATGTAATAACAAGGGTAAGGGTATGGCATTTGACCCTGAGGAACAAAATATGCAGGAGATTGTGGTTGAGAATGATGACTAGAATTGACAGGATGTTGCCCTTTGTTTTGTTGACTATTGCCAGGGAAAGTCACAAAAGGTGCAGAGGAATTAGATCCAGATGATCTACATTCTCTAGCAAAGTGTCCAAGCCTTTGGCATTTGTGACACCTCATCTTACTCTTGTCAAAACAAACTTTGGTTTTGCCAGAGAGTCCTGGGAATTTTCTTCCAGTTCTTTTGTAGAACTTCTGAGATCTGATATTTATCAAGGCCATTTGGCTCAAAATATCCATCTCTTCTAAGTCATCATCAGCAATCCCCTTGAGATCATCCATGATGAAGCATAGATTGTCATTATTACACCCAGAAACTGACTATCAACACTCACAAATGCAGAATCAGAAATGTTTGAAGAGAAATCAATATGCTCATCATACTGGCATTCAGATGAAGCATATTCTGACTCATGACTAACCAAGGCAGTGTTGCCTGGTACAAAGTCTTCAGTGAGCTTACCAGATGAAGACAATTTTCGTTTTTGTTCTATCTCTCTCTCAAATGTGAGCAATTTCCCATGGAGTTGGGTGAGAGATAGTTTGTCCAAATTTGCACTGGAGCGTAGGACAATAGTATATGTGTCCCATCTCTCAGGCAGTGATCTGAGAAATCTGTTATTCATCTGGGTATTGGTGGACTCATGTTTGACCATTTTTAATTCAGAGATCAAACAAGAGAACCTCTCAAACTGTTGAGTCAGTGTCTCACCCTTCCTATGAGAGAATGTCTCATATTGTTGGGCAAGGATCTCTCTATTATTTGCCAAGACCTCATATGTTCCTCCAAATTGTTCTTTCAAGGCATTCCAGAGGTCATGGGCAGATTCATAATGCATTAGCCCAGAATAGATTTCATTGGGTAGTGCCATGGCCAGAATTCCATGGGCTTTTGCATCAATCTCAAACAATTTCTTATCCTCATCTGAGTATTGATCCTTCCTCTTCGGAACCATTTGATTGGTTTCCGGGTTATTCACCATAGGCTTGTGTGGACCATGTACCACAGATGTCCAACAACCTGAGCTGTTAACAGACAGGTGATGGAGCATACGTCGTTGCCATATGTTATACTCATTCCTAACCAGCATTGGAGGCTTGGTTGAGGAACCAGTATTGTGAGGATCATTGGAAGGAGTAGTCATTTTAGGTCCAAAAACAATTTAATTCAAGCTTTTAAAAGATTTTACACAGACCACAACAGACACAGTGAAAACCAAGAATAAATCTTAGGATGAATGACCAAAAACACAGAAAATTCAATCTCTATAACCGTTTCTTGCAAAAATGCTAATTCAATCAAACTTGGATCTTGAATAGCAGTTTCAATGATCAATTATTAGATCGATCAATGATTAACCAGCTCTGATACCATTTGTCAGGATCAGTGATCACAAGTTCGATGGATTAAAGTGTAATGCAGCAGAATAAGATCAAGAATTAGACAATTTGTAGCAAGAATTTGATATTTGTAAACAAATACGAGAGAATATATTTCTGTGATAAGGAATGTTTCAATTATACCAAATATTTCTGCTCAATCATTCACATATTACAATAAGGTTGACACTCCTTATATAGAGTGCAATCACTGCTGTTATCACGGGATAGTGACAACTGGCAGATCTATTACAAAAATAACTAACACTTAACAAACTACTGAAATGTTCACAACTACTGAGAACATATCAGAGTGCTAAGTATAAAATATAAAACTACTGATAAGAAACTACTGAAACTACAACGACTGAAGAACAAACTCTTCAGTCGTTTTACAAAACTACTGAAAAGAGAAAACATAAAACTACTGAAAGTAAACCGTCACAACTACTGAAGAAGTCCTCTTCAGCTGTCTTCAGCACTTGTCTTCAGACTTTGTCTTCAGCACTTGTGTCTTCAGACTTTGTCTTCAGCACTTGTGTTCAGACTTTGTCTTCAGCACTTGTGTCCTCAGACTTTGTCTTCAGCACTTGTGTCCTCAGACTGTCTTCAGCACTTGTCTTCAGACTTTGTATCAGGTGTTCTCTTCAGCTGTTGTGGACTTCAGTAGTTGTTGTGACGTCTGTGGGACTTAAAGGTTTTTCTGATCCGGCTCATTGGTTCTTTTGGTCCAACATAAGTATCTCCCCAGAATTTAAGTCTTAATATACCTGCACATTTTTTATTCATAATATACCTAGTCCCAGTGCTCAGGGGTCCTAGTAGTCAACTCTAGAAGATTCCAAATATTCTTAGTTTTACTCGGGTGCAACTATCATAGGTAGTACCCTAATGCAACAAGGTTTCTTATAGGGTAGGGAATTCTTAACAGTATCTATCCCATGAGGTATACGGATTAAAGACGAGTGTCCTTAATGGAATCTATTCTGTTGTAAGCTTTAGATCACCAATTCATGGAAACAACCTACCAGGCTGGTCCTATTTATGGTTGTAGCTTAGGTGTCTCGAAGTAAACCCACTTTCCTATAACCTTGGCTTAACTAAACTCGGAAAAGTCTTCTTACAAAGGTGGTCCTATAAGGTTCATATGGTTGTAGTTTAGGTCTCGCGAAGCAGACCTACTTCTCTACAACCTTTGGCTCTGATACCAATCTGTCACACCCCGGGCCCAAAGAGGCGGGACGTAACGGTTGGTAAACAACAACCAAAATGTAGCGGAAACTAAATGGTTTAATATAATGCATCTCACAATATTTACATTAGGATATGGGTTTAGTTTCAGTTTACAAGGTGCCTCAATCTACAATCCATGGGTATCATGACCTATCTCTTTGTCAAGATTTATTGAGGCTTCAGTAACTAAGGCTTCTAGGCTCGACCTTTTTCCTTCAACACCTACCCTCACTTCTTGCTTCGGATTTGGATATCTTCTATAGCTCGGCTAATCTACCTAGCTGTACCTGAAAAACATGCTCAAAAGATTTTGTGTCAAGATAAAGTTGGTGAGTTTAAGTGCTTAAAGTTTAAAAACAAAAAGAATTTAACAAATCCTCATTTGATAAAAATGAATGAATCATAGTTTCAACATCGTGGGAGAAAAATCATAATCAACCCTGCACTCAGTCCCGGTTGGCCTCTTCTAAAGTTGTGTTTAACCGGATATTCCCGAAGGAAGAACTGAGCCCCAAACCAGTGAGCCATACCTGCCCGGATGGTTCACCATAGTTTCTTAACAAAACCTGTTACATGCCACAAACGACCCCTTAGGATCTCAGTGGGGTACCCTTCTTGGAACGGAAACCACTGTGTGTGGGGGATTCCCCAAATAGATCTATTCATATAAAACAAGCCGTTCACGAAAGAATTAATGATCATGACATAAGTATCAGCAGGTATTCCATAAATCCCACATACAATCATCAAGTAAAGCACAATTATAGTTCAAAAATAACAGAGCATGCTTCACCCCAAAACAGTAGTAAAAATGGGAATCACTAGAACTCACCTGGTATCCTTATATGAATTCTGAGCTCAGTAAAGAAAAGTGAAGGTCATCAATAAAGCAATCCTAATTAGAACATATGAGATTCAGGTTTATAATTAGCACGATGTCATTACATGCGTGCGGTTGAGCTCTTTAGTTAACTTAAAGTTAACTATTAGTATCATTGATGTACCTTAGCTTTTGTGACATTATCATTTATTATGTACTAATTCGCGCTTATTAGGTTAATAAGTGCCTTTATTCGAGTAATGATTCTTTGTACAATGATTGTAACAATAATCGGTTGATAATAGGGACTCCAATCTTTATAGATAATTTTTATTGATGATATTAGAAATCTTTAATGTTCCAATTATTGTATTAGATGCTCTAATAATATTTATATTGTTTATGCTGATTCCTTAAATGTTTGGTAGTAATAGCAATCTAAAATGCATCTATTTTTTATGGATTTGAACTCTTATGTCATGATATTATGTTATTTTCACATGCATAGCATATATATACTTTTTAAGATTGCCTCACTTAGGCCATTAAAATGCTTAGCTTATAAATTATATGATACTTAGATGGTTTAAGGATAGATATGCCTATATTCCGCTTAACTCGTTTAATGCAAACCAAAATTATATTTTTAACAATAGGTGTAAGTACACCTTCAAAGATTCATCCATAATTCATAATTATATAGATATATTTCTGCTAATAACGTAGTTAATATGATGCTAGGGTAATTTGAATATCAATAATAGTTGTCATTATATCGAATAAAAAGGGTGATACAATTAATATTTATTCCAATAACAAGATTATCGATTATTAATAATAATAAGACGATGGATTAGTATAGAATTATAAGTCTTAAATAATTATGAGCGAACATCGGTTAACCTAAATTATCCATTGTATGTATATATATATATATATAAACATAGGTATGTACAATTGCATTTTATATATATATTAATAATCTATACGTCTTGTAAGAATTTTATATGACATGAGATTAGATAACTTCATATATATATTTCTAATATTTTTGTTCATATGAATACTTTTCCAATGTTGTTTTTCATTATGTGATTGCCCATGTTATTTCAAATTTACGTATCCATTCATGATGGTTTATAAGCTAGTTAACATTGTATATTTATTTGTAGCTCAACGCACACACAAGTTAGTATATGATCATTATATTTACGCGTAAGAATATTTAATGCACGGTTATACCTAACATTTCCATATCGCATCCTAAAATTCGCTTGTTCCGATCCGCATCGCGTTGACTGTCCATTGACCAGGTTGACCAGCTTTGACCAAAGTTAAACCTAACCAAAACCACACCACGATTACATACATCACTATTATTTTGTTATCTCATAACCAAACACAACTTTAACCGCAACATACGTTACCAAACACCTCGACTATGATTCTTACCACCACTAGCCCTTACCATCATGCACCATCAACATCCTTAGCCCTAGGCCGCCACTACCATGGCCGGTAGCCACCGGGTCACCGGAAAACCTGCTGGAACGGTGCCGCCCCTCCATATCTTCGACTATTTCATCATAAAATCCAGCATGCATGATAGATTGACCATCTACAATCTTCTAGCCAACAAAACAGTGAATCAAACCTCAAGATTCTTGCCTTAATCACCACCTAAACCCGACAACCATAAATCACAGCCAACTATCACAGCTGCCATCACCACAACCGCCACCTTCGGGAGCCACCGGTCGACCACCGCTGCCCACAACATCAGCCACAGTCGCGACAGCCACCTTCATCGCCAAAACCTTGCTGCCGTCATCTTCAAACGCCCATAACCTTCAAACCGTTTAGACTTAGACAACGCAGCTACGACCGTTGGAAAGATCTCGTCGAGACAAAGAACAAAATGGGTGGCACTCGCCGCCACTCGCCGCCAATCGCCAGCGCCGGCGGCCTGAAAACTCGCCGGAACCCTAGCCGCCACTACCTTCTTTCTTCCATATCTTCCACACCATTGCGAATTAGAAGAAACTGCAACCACCATCGTGATTAGGAGGTTGAGATTAGGGGGGTAGGCCAAGAGCTGGCCGGAAAACGCCGTGCCGCCGCCGCGCCGCCGCCGTGCCACCGCCGTGGAGCCTCCTGCTCCGGCGAAGTCGGCTGCAGCAGCTATTGAGAGCAATTAAGTGTGTTTTTAGGGTTTTCAAATGAGAAATGAGGGATTAGATGGCTTATATACCTAGGGTTTTTGAGTGGGCTTTATTTAAAAATCGCGTATACGTCCCGAAAACTTCGTTATCGCGTATTGAACGGTCTTTTGGATAAAACCTCGTTATAAACCTATAATAGATTTATCTAATTACTTTAGCTTGAAATAAAACATTTCGGTATTTTTATGGTCAAACTCTCGGGTTTGACCTTTTCTCATGCCGGTCCACGCTTCAGTCGCGACTCGAACCACATTGCTCCTGGATAACCGTCTCACTCTCTAATTTAGAATATGATAATAAATATATAATAATTAGATAAGCATTTATGACGTTATAGGGCTCGGTTGTCGTATCAGATGTCCGTTAAATGTCGGTGTATCTGGTATTCGCGTTTTTCCGACGTATTATAGCTGATTATACACGTTTGGTTAGAATCTTTTAGCAAGTACTGTTTACAGTATGTATCATGATTAACAATGATTTTAAGAGGGTATAAACCATTATAAGTATGTTTCGATGTAAATTAGACGTTAGTACGCGTTAGATTACCGGACTTTACACGGTATAGGTTTTGAATCTGTTTTTGGTTTGGATTCTTATCGTAGTTGCTTCGAATCACAATTTAATTTATTATCTTATGATCACTTATTTAATTAGATGGTAAATGGGTATTGGGCCTTAAATGGGCCTTGTTTATAAGTTTGGGCCCTTATTGGGCCTATTGGGCCTAAAAAGGCTAGTTTCTTTTCCAAGTTTTCTTTGGTAAGCCCAATTCAATCCGGACCTTTATTGGGTCCTATAATACATTAAGTTTTCTAATTGGGCTAGATTTTAGAGGTGTTACAAGTTAACACTCAAAGGAGTTAATTTCTGCCTAATTTCGCTGCAATTTCGATGCAAGATCAGCAGTTTCTCTGCGAATTTCGCCAGCAGTTTTGCTGGCAGTTTCGTTGCCATCTTCGCTGCATGTTTTGCCCAACTTTCGTTGGATAACCATGACTGTGAAACTACCTGTGAACCTACAGTTTCCCAAAAAGTCTTCATAGTTTCGCTAGATGACTACATAATTTAGTTGGATGAACACCTAGTTTCACAGAACGGGCTGAAATTACAAACCAACCCATTTTTGACCCAAACTTCAATCTTTTACACCCAAGTCCTTGGTTTATCATCAATGAAGCTATATCTAAGCTTTTTACATGTTTTCTTTCAAAAAAATGTGAGTTTTGAACGATTCTTTGCCACTTTCAAAAACCCCAAACCCTAGAATCCGAATTTACTCTTAAAGAAAAGATTAAACGATGTTTCTTACCTGGATTCTTGGTCTTTTCTTGTTGTTTGAATGCCCACAAACACCAATCTTCAATCTCTTGATCAATCGAGCCTTGAATCTTCACCTCCTCTCTATTTTCTCTCTCTGCACTCTCTCTCTCTAGAAGTTGGGTGTTGAGTGTGAATGAGAGTGGCTCAAGCTGATCCGTCCATATATATCAAGCGTTCCCGGGACCTTAAACTCGCCGAACACATAACCCGCGAGGTCTACTCGGTCCATACTCCATTTCTCGCGTATTTTATTTAAATAATCCCGGCTAAGCCCATTATTATAAATTGGCTCGTTTCGACTTTATTCCAGGCGTTACAGTAAATGTGTATCCCAGTCACCACTAAAGTCAAGAGCACAAAGACGTAGCAAATCCTCCAAGGTTTGGATGGTTCGCTCAATTTGACACTCCGTTTGAGGATGGTAAGCCTTGCTTAGATCCAATTGAGTACCCAATAGTTCTTGCATAGACAACCAAAAATGTGAAGTGAAACGAGCGTCTTGGTCGGATATGATGTGTAGAGGTACCCCATGACGACTCATAATTTCATCTATGTATATACGATCCAAGCTTAATGTTTTGTAAGTGTCACGTATGGGTATGAAATCGACTTGGTCAATCGGTCAACGATCACCCATATGCTATCATGACCACAAGAGGTACGAGGTAGTTTGGTTATGAAGTCCATGGATATGTGTTCGCATTTCAACATAAGAATCTTGGGTTGTTCAAGTAATCCACTTGGACTTTGATGTTCGGCTTTAACTTTCGTACACGCAAGACACTTAGCTACATAAGTTGCTATGTCTTTCTTCATTCTAGGCCACCAATATTAACCACGCAGGTCCATATACATCTTATAGGAACAACGATGAATAGAATAACGAGTTTAATGACCTTCGTTCATGATAAAGGTACGAAGATTATCACAATTCGAAACCCAAATTTGATTCGCGAAATACATCAACCCATTGGGTTTCGTTTCTAGTTGAGCTATAAGATTATGCTCCAATTCCTCTCCCATTCTTCCTTCTTATTGAACCAATTGTTGAACCTCTAAAATACTAGTCTCGATGTCGCTTTCAATCCTCAAATTTTGTAGCAGCACTGTAGTGTCGTTGACATCTAGACGAATCTAGTATCAAATTCTCCCAAAGTATCAAACTATTATCGTCGATCGCGAATTTGTTGGAATGAGACCATCTTGTTATGAATCTTTCGACTTAGTGCATCGGCTACGATATTTGCCTTTCCAGGGTGATAACGAATGTCACAGTCATAATCACTAATAAACTCCACCCAACGACGTTGTCTCATATTGAGATCGTTTTGATTGAAAACGTGTTGAAGGCTTTTGTGATCGGTGTAGACTTACATTACGTATCATAAAGGTAATACCTCCAAATCTTTAAGGAAAAAACCACATCACCAAGTTTGAGATCATGTGTCGTATAATTCACCTCATGGATCTTCAATTGTCTCAATGCATATGCTATGACCTTTCATTGTTGCATG
The DNA here is from genome assembly GCA_025215565.1 of Flaveria ramosissima. Classification (NCBI taxonomy): domain Eukaryota; kingdom Viridiplantae; phylum Streptophyta; class Magnoliopsida; order Asterales; family Asteraceae; genus Flaveria; species Flaveria ramosissima. The sequence goes on from CM046039.1 coordinate 46,269,212, forward strand.
AGAACACAACCAAGGCCTTGTTTAGATGCATCACAATACAGGGTGAAGTCGTCGTTTCCATCGGGGAGGGTCAACATAGGAGCATTGCACAACTTGTGCTTTAATGCTTCAAAGGCTTCCTCTTGCTCAGACCCCCACTCGAATGGTTTATTCTTTTGAGCCAAAAAAGTAAGTGGCTTCGCGATTCTTGAAAAATTGGCAATGAATCGCCGCTAATAACCAGCAAGACCAAGGAAAGAACGAACTTCGGTTGGAGTTGTTGGAACACACCAATTTTTCATAGCTTCCACCTTTGCAGGGTCAACGTGAATTCCTTGGCTATCCACCACGTGTCCAAGAAATTGAACTTCCTCGAGCCAAAATTCACACTTTGAGAACTTCGCTACAGTTGTTCTTTCTTCAACAGTTCAAGAACTTGTCGCAAGTGAAGTTCATGATGGGTTTTGGACTTGGAATAGATAAGTATGTCGTCAATGAAGACGATCACAAACTTGTCTAGATAAGGATTGCATACTCGATTCATGAGATCAATAAAAACAACAGGAGCATTGGTTAAACCAAATGGCATAACCATGAACTCATAGTGTCCATATCGAGTACGGAATGCAGTCTTTGGGATAATTGATGCATATACCAAACGATCCATCTTTCTTCTTCACGAACAGAACAAGTGCACCCCAAGGCGAAGAGCTAGGACAGATAAAACCCTTGTCAGACAGTTCTTGAAGTTGACTAGCTAACTCATGCATTTCCGATGGTGCAAGTCGATATGGTGACTTAGCCAATGGTTTTCCTCCCGGAATCAAATCGATTTTAAACTCGAATTAACGCACGGGAGGTAAACCACTAAGGTCATCGGGAAATACTTCAAGAAAATCTCGTACAATCGGGACATCCTTAAGTTCTTTTACTTGGACTTTCGTGTTGACCACGTAGGCCAAGAAAGCCATATAATTCTTTCCTAGGCATTTTCGGGCTTGAGTGCACGACATGAGTTTGAGTTATTTGGAGGATTTTTCACCGAATACCTTCAATGTATCCCCCGAAGGCAAAGGAATATGAATGCATTTCTCGAAGAAAATAATCTCGGCATGATGTTTGGCTAACCAATCCATGCCAATGATAACGTCAAAGCTTCCAAGTTTCATAGGAATAAGGTCGATAAAGAAATCATGCGCGTCGAGGCTCAAGATGCAATCACGAATAACGACATCAACGGTGATAGGTTCTCCATCGGTGACTTCAACGGTAAGAGGTCTTTCTAGTTTCGTATGTGGCTTAGCAAAAATAGACTCATACTCTAACGAGACAAAACTTTTATCGGCTCCAGAATCAAATAGAACGTAGGCATAAGAATTATAAATAAGGAATAAAAGATACTTAATGATACAGGTAAAGCATCAAAAATACTTAGATCATAAAAGTTAAGGTTGGGTTTGACATACCGTTCACCATATCGTTGTTTGCTTGTGCTTGGTTTGCATTGATATTGAAAGCACGTCCTCGGGCTTGTGGAACGTTACCCGCAAGACGAGGGCATTGTGGGCGAAAGTGACCAGGTTCCCCACAATTGTAGCATACACCATTAGCAACCATTGCGGTATTGCTTGGTGCATGGTGACAAGTAGCCACCAAGTGTCCATACTTACCGCACAAAGTACAGATGCGGCATGGAGCATTCACCGTATGATGGTACCTACAGACATTGCACATAGGTAGAGGACCAGATTACGCCCTAGCTACAGGTGCTTGTGCTACAGGTACAAGTTGTCTTTGAGGTGCCTTAAGTGCAGTCACAACAAAGTTACGAGCCGGTGTGAACTTGCGTTTCTTGTTGTTGTTATAAGACAGTTCAGTCTTAGTCTCCTTAGCAGCTTCAGGGACCGTCTTCTCAACCTTCTAAGAACCCTTGACAGACATGGTGTCCGCTCGTATATGATTCTCGATAAGTTGAGCGGTGATAGTAATGGCTTCCTCCAAAATTGTGGGTCGACTAGCCACCACAGCATCTTGAATCTGGGGTGGCACCCCCTTGATGAACTTCTCGATGTTACAAGGATCTGTGTCGACCATATGGGGCAACCGAATGCTTAACTCGTGATGCCTAGTTGAGTAGGCCAAGTGATCTCCACCATCTTGCTTCAGGTTCAAAACTCCTCCTCCAGCTTTTGCAATTCACTTCTCGGGCAAAACTTCAAGATAGCAATATTTTTGAACTTGTCCCAAGTTAGTGCTAACACAGCATCAGCACCACGGTTCCTTTTCTCGCTATTCCCCCATGTAAGTTCCTTTTTTTGGAGCATACTAGTGGCATAACAAACTTTAAGCGCCTCAGGACACTCACAGTTGATGAACGTGTTTTCCATGCTTTTGAACCACTCGAGAAGTCTAGTGGCTCCTTCCTTTCCTCTATAGCTAGTGGGTTTGAATGAGCTAAAGTGTTTGAACGTGTAGGTTTGATTGTTGCGCCTTTGGTTTGCACCTTTGGTTTGCGCTATTCTCTCCTTGACCATTTCCATTGTTGCTAGAGTTGGTCATCATGGTGCTATTCAGTTGAGCAACCATGGATGGTATGACAACAGCCATTTGGCGAGCAATCATGGCGGCTAACTTGCGGTCAGAACTTCCATGTTTTCCATGGTGACAAGACATGCTGGATACAAAATAAGTTAGTCACAAGAATTTGGAGATAAAAGGACAGTAAATCAACCAAGGATTTTCAAGACTTGTAAAACACACATGGAATGATTCCATTTGGGTAACGCATTACCATATGGAAACATTGACATGTCAAGGTAAGTTGACCCATTTGCCTTAGAAACTTGTGTATGTTGACCATAGTTTATCACTCATCCCAGAAATCCCTAGGTAAGCATGACTAGTCCCGTAGGATTTATGCGAAATACTTACCTTAGCCCGAAGGCATTTTTCCAGGAAATCCAGAATACAGGTGTCTATGTGTCACACAATATTTCTTAGATTCATGCAATCAAAACCTTGATGAGATTCTCATAGATTAGATATAAAGTCTAAAGAATTAAACCTTCGATATAAAGCGTACAATCCCACGTGTCGTCGAGAATAAGTTTAAGAAATTTCATTCGTCGGGGTGAATAAAGAATTAAGAATAAGTTTAGGGGAGACAAAGCAACCAAGCTAATCAATTACAAGGCAACCTAACTAAAGGCATCAAATTGCACATTTAAAAGGCATCCCTAAATAGATAGCGTCATGTAGCATGCAACAATATATATTTACAAGAATATAAAGATTTTTCTATGAGGTTCATGCATAAACTATAGTCTAGGTCACCATTTCTAATAACCTAAATCCCTATAGTTATGGGCTTTGATACCAATCTGTCACACCCCAACCTTAACGGCGAAAACTTCGAGATGTGAGGGTTAAGATTGTTCACAGCCATATAACTCTACAATTAAATAAAAATATTATTATCATAAGTTTGAAATTGCAAATTACATCCATAAGTCTCAAACAAGAATAAGACATAACATAAGATAAATATTCCAAGACAATTTATTCATTTATCTAAGTCCAAATCCTAGATGTGAGCACACTTGAAGAGGTCATCAAACTTGAGCATTTCCTTAAACATGTTAAAAATAAAAGGTCAACTATGAAAGTTGGTGAGTTTCCATGGAATAAGTATACATAAATATATATAAAGATTTAAAAGTAGCAATTCATGTCAATGGTTATGAATTATGCAAGTTTATAGAACACATATAGCTACAATCAAACCTTGACCAAGAATAAGTTTACAAGTTTATAATGATTAGCTAAGTGTACTTGGTTACCATGATGAACAAGCATACGTCATGTCAGGACCGTGTACGTATGGAATACTAACAGATTCTACGTTTATACCGAATCAAATAATGCAGAATCCTATTTGATTGGCGATCCAATCAGTGAGAAGTGAGAACAATTACCAGATCGATATATGATTGAAACTAAATGTTATGAACGAATAGAGATCGATCAGGAATGATCTATGAACTTGGACAAGCTTCCTTGGACGTTCTGGACGGCTAGGGTTCGTACGAATATCAAGTGTTTTCAATTGTTATGTTTTTCCACGAATTAAGTGGTATTTATAGGTTAGGGGTTTCCAATCGTACGACTGAACCATTAGCATGGTTCAGTCGTGCGACTGAATCATGTGATTTATCCATACTTCAATCGTGCGACTGAGTCAATCTTATGTCTCAATCGTAGGACTGATCGAGTCTCCAGTGTCACACCCCAACCTTGACGGCGGAAACGTCGAGGAGTGAGAGTTAAGATCGTTCATAGCCACATAACGCTATTAATAAACCAAATATAATTTAAACATAAGTTTCAATTGTCACATTACAAACATAAGTCTCAAAAAGAATAAAAGCATAACATAAAATGTAACAAGTCATTCGTATTTCATTTATTTATCTAGGTCCATTCCTAGATGTGCAAGCTTCAAAGAGTAGATATCATACTTGGGGTATTCCTGAAACATGTTAAAAATAAAAGGTCAACATAAAAATGTTGGTGAGCATTCCATAGTTTTCAATACATAAGTATATAAAAGATGGCAAATCTAGTCATAAGTTAGTGAATCAAGTGATTAGGGATGTTATGAACAATGCAACAATCAAACCTCGACAATGTTTTACAAGTCTCAAACGTTAAACGTATATATGATCAGCTAAGTGTACTTGGATCAACCAAGCAGGCTTGTCTTACCCATAGATCTATGACTTCGCTGGGCTAGCAATAGTTAATGATTGTACATATAATGCCATAACATGGTAACCACAAAAGTTCAACTAACCACAACTTTACAAGATGAATTGCCATAGGTTTACAAGTCTCAAAGAAGTTTACAAGTGCAATAATATAGGTTAACATGTTTCACCCCAAAGTGTGAAAATAAGAAAAAGGGGTACGAAATACTCACATGGATATAGGAATTACAAGATGATGTAAAAGATTAAAGTAAGATCCAAAAGATAAATCCAAAGTATCCATTACAAGCACCTTAATATATAATTTACAAGATAAAGGTTAAGGTTAACAATTCGATTAACGTTCATAAGAATTAGGGTGTTAATATTTTTAAGGTTTTTACTAAGCAATAAGTTTATAATGTAGTTATTTACATTTTGATTCCATTAGAAAGAATTATATAAGTTTTTATGATTAAATATTTTAGAAATGAAGTTTAATAACAATGGTGTAATTAAATCTTAATAATTTTCTAAGAATAGCTCATAATTTCTCAAATTTTAGAGATTAATAAAGATAATATTATGTCCATTATTATTTTAAATGATTTTTTTTAAAAATTATTGTATCAAGTCCATAAGCATACGAATAGTTATTATTTTAAAAGAAAATCATTTAAATATATAAACTTAAATACACATAATAGGATATTTAAGTTTTAAAAAGTACATTTGACCAATGTTTATAATGTACTTAATTATATGACTTGCAAAATAATATAAAATTATTTAAAGTCATTTAGCATGGTCAAAAATAAATAAATAACAACTAATTATTTAAATGATATTTAAATGTCTTTTTACAAAATTAATCATTTATCATATTAATTTATAACGTTTGAAATAATCTAAATTGAACCATAATAGCTTTATAGTATTTAAATTACATAAAAGAATTAATAATGTTTTTTTTTATATCACATTTATTATTGTTTAAAACAAATAAATAAATTTAAGAATTTATAATTTTTGAAATCTTTTGAAAATCAATTTAATAACTTCTGAAATATTTTTATAAATAAAAATAATTTTTATTTTAACTAAACAATATATTAATATTGTATGCAAATTGAAATAATAAAATAAAGAATCAATAGTTAAATAAAAAAAAAAGGTTTGAGGGACCCCGGATTCAAACTCGGGTCCCTTGTGTGGAGATGTGATGCTGTAACCAGTTGGGCAGATGCCCATATCTGTTTAAGAACCTCTTTTTAAATCTTTTAAACTTTAATTGAGTAAACCCCCAATTCCTGATGAACCCTAGAACGATTTGGATTCAATTGAGCATCAATTGGACAACGATAACAGAAACAAACTTAGGGCTTTTGTTTCCCAAGTGAAACCGAGTGTAGATGTGGTTTTAATTACCTGTTTTGATTAAATACGATGATAAGAACACTTGATGAACACGTTGCGGCCATTGATGAACGATGGTATTGAATTTGTTGATGATATTCCAATTAAACTTGAGTGAAGCTTCGATTGATGTACTAGAACAAGAACCCCTTATCAATTTCGAGTTTCATTGCTCAAACGATGGTGTTCCAGTAAGTTGCAGGTGACAGTGAAAAGAGGTAGTCGAATATGATGTTAGTGTTTGTTTCAGGGGCAATTGAAGCTGGTAATGGTTTAGACATAGTTAATCTATTGTTTCTGTGCGATTAATTGAATTATTATTGTAGTTTAATGCTCAAACGGCTAATAACTTCAAGAGGTTTTGGTTATGTGATTGTTTAGTGGTAACCGATGCTTTAAATCTGATTAAACGAGGCATTTAAGTTCGATTTGTGTTCTGGAACGGTTTGGAATGATTTGGTGCCGAATCGGTGGTGTTTTCGTGGGTTCCAGTGCTTGCCGGAGCTCGGCCGGAGGACGTCCGGGCCGGCTGCCGGAATTACGGGGTAAAGAGGGAGGTTTGGGTTAGTTTTCAAGATTGACACAAATGGTCCCTGAGGTTTCCAAGGGTTACCGTTTAAGTTTTAAAGTTTTGATTTAGTTGTAAACAATTTACACTTTAAACCCTGAAGTTTAAAATGGTATTATTTTATGCTAAAACTAGTTAAATACAAGTTTTAAAATAATAGAACTTATATTATTTTTATTTATTTCAAAGGTTAACACTTATTATGATTATTATTATTAATCTTGTTGTTATTATTATTATTGTTATTAATATTATTATCACTAATATTATTATTATTAGTGTTATTATTATAATAATATTAATAGTAATTATTTTATTCAAGATTATCACCACTTTAAATTTTATAATAATAAGCAAACATTATATCACTTATAATGTTATTATTATTATATTTATCAAATTAATTATTAAATATAACAACCCCAAAGCTTCAAAATGGCATAAAAGACCCCTTGTAAGATTTAACAAAGATACTTCTAAGTTAATAAAATTTACGAGATGTCACAGTCTCACCAACTTAAAAGAATTTCGTCCTGAAATTAAAATGAACTTAGAAGAACAAAGGATTTATAATGAAAGGTAAGTGTTCAACGAACAGTGTTTGACGTTTGATTACAGATGGAACGCTTCCCTTTATGGAATCTTACAAGATTCTTAACATAGTAAACGCGAGACGTTTTGAGATAAAGCGTTGAAAAACGATAACGAGCTACCGTGGTACCTTAGATTCATAAGTCACAACTTCTAGAATGTAATTTCGTTGTAAATTGATATCTAGAAATCAATAAAGGACCAACAATGATAAGAAAGATTAACCGTCAGGATTTAAGAATCCCAAACGTCACTATATGAAACGGTCTTAATGCATATCTTATGAATATGTATCTCTCTTTTGACCAATCATTGGTCTAAATATTATACGATATGCGAAGATTTTGAAACAAGTTCACGACGATGGTTGGGAACATTATTAAAAGCAGAAAAGGAACCGGTCATCCAAAATAACGATCGATGTTTTAACGCCATACCACGGTATACGAATTCTTGAGTTAGATACAAGTCAATTTAATGACTCATTATCTCACATGAGTCAATATGGGATTAGTCAATTGGTCTATAATGCACCAATTTTTCAGTATGACATCCAAAATAAGAGACATTCGGTGATGAGAAATAAAACAGGAGATTCACAGGAACACGAAGGTTAGGTGTTGTCATATATGAAGGTGAGACACTTGGACATATACCAAGTTATGTCTTTTCTTTCATGCCAAAACCCATGAGTACAAATTACGAATATTTTATGATTCTCCATATCCGCGTCGCAATAACGAGTCTCGTGAATCGAATTCAAGATAGAGTTTTAAAGATTTCCAAGGTTAAGGATTCAAAAGCGATTCAAGAAGTAACGCAAACAATAAGACATGCATTTGTAACCATGTTTTGTGTTGATGCATGTATGTCCCTAGATCATGATTTGTAATGTAATGAATCTTGTCTGTCTGATTATGATGTAATTGTATTGATTAATGAAATGACATGAATTGGTTGTTACTTGTAATGTTTAATATTTCATTAATGAGTCGTGATTGAATTGATTGGGTTTATGATTGTTTGAATGATTGCATATTATGTTATATTAATTAAAACATTCAAACTTAACTTATTGAAGTTCTCATGCGAATGGCCCATGCGAATGGACCACACGCATGAATAACTTCATATGATTGACTCAATCGCACAACTGAACCAGGAGACTGGAGCAGTCGTATGATTGACACATAAGATTGACTCAATCGCACGACTGAACACTCAGTCGTGCGAATGAATCAACCGCATGGTTCAATCGCACGACTGAACCATACTTATGGCCCAGTCGCACGATTGAACAATACTAACCTATAAATAGACTCAATTCGTGAAAAAGAAAAGCATTCATCCCATTTCGATTCCAGATGTACCCTAGCCGTCCAGAGACCTCCCAAATCGTTCTCCAAGTTCACAGAACACATTAGATCGATTCCTAATCGATTTCTAACGTCGGATTCAATTCTTGATTGATTCTTCGTGTGTTCTAACTGATTGGATCGCCAATCAAATAGGATTCTGCACTATTTGAGTTGGTTTAACACGCTAATCACTAGGTATTTCGTTCAAATACCAGGTCCTAACAAGTGGTATCAGAGCATTGGCTCTTGATTACGTGTTGATTCAATCAAGATTGCATAAAAGTTTGTGTTTTTGCACTAAAAACGCAATCTTTGGCATCAAAAGTGATCTTGGACGTTCCCTGCTCATCGAAGTTTGGTTTCTACGGACTTAAGCGATTAGGACTTGTGAAATTTCGAATTTTTACGGCTGAAACCCGTCAAACCTAGAAATTTTCGCAAAACAGCAGCTTCAGTCGCACGAGTGACCCATTCGCACGACTGGACTCCATTCGCATTGCTCATACGCACGATTGGACCTAGTCGCACCCTCATTCGGCCGACTGAACCGTTCGTTCGCATAGCTCATACGCACCAGTTTCATTCGCAAGACTGAACCAATCGCCCAGTTCAGCCGCACGATTGAACCAGTCGCAGAGTTCATACGCACGATTAGACCATTCGCATCCTTCAGTCGCATCAGTGAAAGTCAGTTTGATTAGATTCTAAGTTTATTAGCCATGGAAGATCAGATGTCAGCCTTTACTGCTGGGAAGGACTCGAGGATTCAGAACCTGCTGTTGCTTGAGAGTGAGGTGGGTAATCACAATAAACCACCAAAGCTCTTGACTTTAGACGAGTTTCCCCACTGGAAACAACGTTTTGAGATCTACCTTAATGGAGTAGATCCTAATCTGTGGGAAGCCATTGAGATCGGTTATAGTACACCGGTGGGAGCTGATGGAGTTAAGTTAACGTTAAGCGGGATGACAGACGCACAGAAAGTAAAGTACAATGCAGAGAAAAGGGTTTATGCATTGATCACTCAGTCTATCCCCAAAGACATATTCCACCAGTATTCAGAGAATAAGCAGTCCAAGAAACTGTGGGATGAGCTAGAGAAGAGATATGATGGGAATGCGTCATTGAAGGCAATCAAGGCAAAGGAGTTAAAGAAGGAATTCGATAACTTCTCATCTATTGGTAATGAGAGTTTAGACGAAGTCATAGACAGATTCTCCCACTTGATGAGCGAATTGCATACACATGGAGTGGAAACGACCATGGAAGAGAAAATGAGCAACTTCGCAGACGGATTGCCTGATAAGTGGGCTTCATTCGTGTCTAACCTTAGACAGAATGAAATGCTTATAAAGCTGGATATAAATGACTTTATTCTTATGTTGCGAGAAGAAGCGCTAAGGATGAAGTATAGAGCTCAGAAGTCTTCGTACACACAAAATCCTGCTTTATATAACGCCACGCCTCAAGCTAAGACATCTGGAGCACCTCTCCAGACTGCATTTGTGTCTAGCTCGTCAGGTCCTTCACATGCTTCTCCTTCTGGATCAGACACGTCAGGGTCATCATGTACCCACTATATTGGATCAGAAGCAAGTGCTACCAAATTGAAGACCGAGAACCTCGGTAATGTGACTGTAGAAGTAGCACGAGAGCATATGGATCTTCTAGCTGCAGTGGTCCATTCATATGATGGACTTGTTGCCGGGAAGATTGGAAACTGCCATTTGGCAGATGAGGACTACGAGCAGGTGGACGAAATGGAGCTTGAAAGGATGGATATTATGTGGGCCTTAGCTAGCGCTGTCCGAAGGGCGAAGAAGTTTGTTAAGAAGACTGGACAGAACCTGATAGCTACTAAGGATACCACATTTGGCTTTGACAAGAGCAAAGTGACCTGCTTTAACTGTGGAGAGAAGGGGCACTTCAAGAGAGAATGTGTGAAGCCAAAGAAGACGGTTAATGGGAACCCGTTCTCGTCCTTTTCTCGCCAAGACAAGCAAGCTTCCAGTTCTACTTCATCAAACAAGGATCCAAAAGCCTTGACTGCTCATGATGATGAAGGACAGGATTGGAGTTTTAGGTTTGTCTCACCAGGAGAATCTAACATTGCCAGTGTTGAGGATATTGATGATGATTCTGCGAGTGAAGGTGATCTAGTAGTTGAGATAGCAATGTCACATAGTGAAGAAACAACTGCAGCCGAGGTCAGTTACAAGCCAAAGGAGGAGACTTCCACGTCAGAGACAGAAAAGTCAGAATCACCAGAACCAGAGACATCTGATGCTGCGTTGATGGCTAACTCTTCTGAACCAACACAGGTAAGTACAACTGACCAAATGTTTAAGAATCATGCTTGTTCTGATTGTGATACTTTTAGGAATAGCATTGATGAAAAATTTGCTAGGTTATTAGATCACAATGATAACTTAGTAAAAGATTTACAACTGTGCACTGAGGCTAATAGAATACTAAAACAAAATGAGCATAGTTATAAAGAAAAGATAGACCTATTGACTAAACAACTTAGGGAAACTGAAGTAGTTGCCTTTAACCAAGCAAATGACATTAGGTACTATCTAAACTCCCTAGAAGAAACTAAGAAGCAAAAGGCAGTTCTAGAAGTAGAAGTTAATTCATTAAAACAGAAACTGCATAGTTGGACTAGTTCTTCACACATAGTTCAACACTTAGTGAGAGAAAGGAATAACGGGGAGGGATTAGGCTACAAAGTGGTTCCACCACCACCTGAGACCTTGATGAACACTAAGTCTAGACCAGTAAATAACAACCCCATCAAGGATCATGTGGTGACTACTCCTCTTGTTACTGATCCAGACACCTCATGTTCATCTACTGAATCTGGAAAGAAACAAAAGGAGGCCACTTCAAAGGCAAAGGGTAAATTGCCTTGTGTTAATCTGGAAAATGAATTTGAAAAAGTTAACTTAAAGTCAGGGTCTAACAGAGTCAAATCAGAACCTAAAAGGACTTCAAACGTTAATTTTTCACATGCTTCAAGTCAAAAACCAGTTAACCAAAAAGTGGAACATGTTAAACAGGTTAAAACAGTTAATTTTGTTAAACCAGAGAAAACATCAAACATACAAGAGTCAAAACCAAAAGTGATTGATGTTACTAGAGTGTCACGCACTTCTCCACAAAGAAAGTCTACTCATAAAGTTGATAGCAGGTCATGCTACAACTGTGGAGAATGTGGACACATTGCTTCCTATTGTCCTTTCTATCAGACACCTAGGAAGAAGATTGATCTTCAGGACTCTAGACCTAGGTCTTCTAAGAGGAGCTCTTGACTCCACCTAGAAGAGCTAGTGAACCTAAAGTCCAACCTGTAAGCCAGACGACTGTTTATCATAAACAGGCATTGCACAAATCTGGCTTATGGAAAGAGAAGTCATCCTGCATGTCTGATACTGATGACAAGAAGGAACCTGAGCTACCCTCACCCTCTAAGGGTCAATGGGTGGAGTTTATGATGTGTGATGCCTCTGGGAAACCCAAGACAGTAAAGGCTTGGGTTCCTAACCTAAACTAATTCATTTACTTTGTATGTGCAGGGTGTTCGATACAACGCTGAGACTAACACGTGGATTATAGACAGCGGAGCATCCAGGCACATGACAGGAAATAGAGCCCTTTTATCAAACGTCAAACAAATAAAAGGAGGGCATGTTTCCTTTGCAGGAAACAAGGGAGGCTACATCACAGCTCAGGGAGAAGTGGAAATCAGAAAGTTAAGTTTGATAAGGTGAACTACGTTCAACAACTTCAAAATAACTTACTTTCTGTTTCCCAAATCTGCGATAAAGGATTTAAAGTCATCTTCGACAACAAGAAGTGTTACGTGCTGAAGAAAGACTACATGATCCCAGAGGACCAAGTTCTGATGACTGCTTCAAGATATAAAGACCTTTATGTCTTGGATCTGTCAACAGCTGCTACAACGGATCATGAGGTTCAGTGCTTTCTATCTAAAGCTACTGAGAAGGATTCCATCTCCTGGCATAGGAGAATGGGACACATTAGTCAAAGGAAGATGAATCATTTGATTCAGAAGGATTTAGTGAGAGGAGTAAATGTCAAGAACTTCCAACTTCCTGACTTTTGTGTAGCTTGCAAGAAAGGCAAACAGACAAAGAAGTCTCATAAGGAAAAGAAAGTTCATTCAATAGAACTTCCTCTTGAACTTCTTCACATGGATCTGTTTGGTCCAGTCAGTACAAGGAGCATTGCAGGCGACTTGTACTGTTTTGTGGTCACTGATGACTACTCAAGGTTCACTTGGGTAATGTTTCTGAAATCCAAATCAGAAACATTTGAGTCATTCAAGGAATTAGTAACCACACTGGAATCTCTCTACAAGCTAAAAGTTAGACAAGTACGCTCAGACAACGGGACAGAATTCAAGAATCAATGGATGGAGGCATACTGCAAGGAAAAGGGAATTGTGCATCAATTCACTTCTGCCTACACGCCTCAGATGAATGGTGTTGCTGAGAGGAAGAACAGAAGCTTGATAGAGACTGCACGGACTATGCTGGCTGACTCGAAACTGCCTATCCAATTCTGGAATGAGGCAGTGGCAAATGCATGTTATACACTGAATCGAGTCCTAATAGTCAAGCGCCACGGAAAGACATGTTATGAGCTACTACAAAGACGCAAACCGAATTTGGAGTATCTTGAACCTTTTGGCGCGCCGTGTACACTTCTGAAGAAGACACAAGAAGGCAAATTCAGCGAGAAGGCAGATGAAGGAATCTTTCTAGGATACAACATACCGAACAAGCGAGTTTACAACAACTCAACGGGTCTTGTAGAAGTGTGGTGTAATGTCGACGTTCAGAGATATACCACACCACCTACAGGCAAAGGACCTGCATACTTCTTCGATTATGATGGATTCTTCAAGTCCTTCAACATTCCTCTCTCTCCCTCGGATGATGAGTTAGCTACTAGGATGATGTATGATATTCTGAATACACCATCTAGCACACAGGGAGAATCATCTACTCAGTCAGGGGGAGTAGTCGATGACAGTGACTCCTCCTCTGAAGATGAAGCTGAAGCAGATGACCAGAACAGTCAGGAGGAACAGGTTCCAGTTCCTGAAAGTCCACAAGCATCTACGAGTGATGCACCTTCGACTTCGGAACCTCAAACTCCAACTACCTCAGATGCAGAACCAAATGTTCATAATCTCGGTTCTGAGGTGGCTGTTCCTACTACTCCAGGATCACGACTAAACGTCTATCATCCCCTTGACAATGTTATTGGGGATGTCAGATCAGGAGTACAAACCCGAAATCAGCTATACTCAGCTGATTACGCCTCGGTTATGGAGAAAGGTTACATTCATGATGGTGCTTATCGATGTTTTGTCTCGCAGGTTGAGCCAAAATATGTCAGTGAGGCACTAAATGATGAGGCGTGGGTGAGTGCCATGCAAGAAGAACTTCTGCAGTTTAAGAAGTTAGGTGTATGGACTCTGGTTGATAGACCTAAAGGTGCTAAAGTCATTGGCACCAAATGGGTACTAAATGCAAGAAGGATGACCAAGGAGTCATTATCAGGAACAAAGCTCGACTGGTGGTTCAAGGTTTTCGCCAAGTCGAGGGGATTGACTATAATGAGGTGTTTGCACCCGTGGCAAGGATGGAAGCCATTCGTATCTTCCTTGCCTATGCATCGTACATGAAGATTAAAGTCTACCAATTAGATGTGAAGAGTGCATTCCTTCATGGGGAAATCAGGGAAACAGTCTATGTAAGTCAACCCGAGGGATTTGAAGATCCTTATCATCGGGATAGAGTTTACAAGCTCGACAAAGCTTTATATGGGCTTCATCAAGCTCCTCGAGCTTGGTATGAGAAACTCTCGACTCATCTTGTGAAACACGGCTTTCGCAGGGGAGTCATTGACTGTACACTGTTTATTAAAGAAAAGGATGGCGACCTACTGCTTGTACAGATATATGTTGATGACATAATCTTCGGGTCAAAGAACGAAGAGTTATGCAAAGAGTTTGAAGCAGTGATGAAGAAAGAGTTTGAGATGAGTGCTATGGGGGAGATGAAGTTCTTTCTCGGGTTACAGGTGGATCAAACACCTAATGGGATCTTTCTACATCAGACCAAGTATGTAGGAGACATTCTCAGTCGCTTTGACATGGAGAATGCTTCTGCTGCTGGGACTCCACTTGCTACGAATCATGATATAGCACCTGATGAGAATGGAGATCTTGTAGATGCCACTATGTACCGAGGAATGATTGGATCCCTCATGTATCTCACTGCCTCAAGACCTGATATTATGTATGCTACATGTCTATGTTCTAGATATCAGGCTAAACCAAAGGTCAACCATCTGATCGGGGTCAAGAGGATTTTTCGTTATCTGAAGGGTACACCCACACTTGGATTGTGGTATCCTCATGATGATGACTTTGAGCTTACCGCGTATAGTGACTCGGATTACGGGGGCTGCAAGATGAACTACAAGTCTACATCAGCGGGGTGTCAATTCTTTGGGAGAAGATTAGTTACCTGGCAGTGTAAGAAGCAGACATCGGTTGCATTGTCAACCTGTGAAGCCGAATATGTTGCTGCTGCAAGTTGCTGTTCACAAATCATCTGGATTCAACAGCAAATGCGGGATTACGGTTTAAAATTCTCATCTACTCCTATTTTTGTTGATAACTCTGCTGCAATTGCAGTAACTAAAAATCCGGTTCAACATCCTAAGACCAAACACATCGGTATTAAATACCATTTCATAAGAGATTGCTTTGAAAAGAACTTAATTGATGTGGTTAAAATTAATACTGATTTTCAACGCGCTGACCTCTATACTAAAGCCTTTGATAAACCACGTTTTCAATATTTGCTAGAGGTCAACGGCGTTAAAAAGAAAAGTGAGGTAATTCCTGATGATGATAATGTGTAGTCCGATGTAGTTTAGTTAAAGTTTATTTTATTTTATTTTATTTGTTTTATTTTCGTCTGTTTTATTTAAACTCATGTTATTTTGCTGTTTATTAAAATCCTAAAATAATTAAACCAGAAATGATTTTAGTATTTTAGGGGGAGAATATGTCAGCAAGTTAACATTAAAAAAAAAAAAAAAAAAAAGAGGGAGAAGGAGTAACTAGCTGAAATAAGGTAGATTGTGTCTGTGATACCGATTCAATACCTTTGGAAAATGATAGTACACAGGAACAAATCAAGAGGGACTTTAAAAATTTAAGTTTTGAAAAGATGCAAAAATTCAAAGTATAAGTCTGTGTAGTCTAAGCAATATAAAAAGGAAAGATGATAGAAAACTGGCAACTCCTAAGGTGACACAAAGAAAGTAGACTTAGAGGCTGCTAGACCACAAATGATATGTTGGTAGATTCAACACAATAGACAATTAGACCTGATTGGTGATCTCAAGATCAAACTAAGTTGTTCAACTGACTGTGGGCTTCCATCTTATCACTGGTTAACACAATCAAATATATTCCAATAAGGGGTAATGAGCAATTAAACGCCACAAATGTGTGCGGATGACCATAATTAGAGCAAAGCAAAAAAAATGAAAGACAAATGCAATAAAGCTAATGACTTATGTTGTTGGTGCATTTTGTGTAAAATAAAATAAGCTGCTCTAACAAGGAGATAGGTTGTGTGCCTCTCTGCTGTGCGATGGCACTGACCTGAGGATAAGCATAACCTAGATATTCTAGAATTCATTGTTGTTTGCCGCCTCTCTGCTGTGCGATGGCACTGACCTGAGGACAGGCTTCTCTTTGAAAGCTCTAAGAATAGTCTCTTCTTGTAATAATACCCGTAGACCGCTCAAAAGCTCCTGAGGAATGTTGATTACCATATAAGTGTGGGATCCACAAATGTTAGTTGAAATAATTAAACCTAAATAAGTCACCAGTCTGTGTCAAAAGTCTGTGTATGGATTTGAGTGGACAAACATACTGACAATCATTGTGGCTACATTCTCAAAAGTTCAAATCAATGTGAAAATCTAAGAGTTTCAGTATGATTTCCTTAAGTTGCTAACGACTCTGGATGAACACCGAGAATTTGAGCATCAAAAGTTTTAATAACTAGTCCCAAATGATTTGACTTACCTGTATGATTCCAAAATTGAATTGGTCCAGATATGATCAATCTAAGTTGAAGCTATCTACTCCCGAACCAAATCCCGTAGGTATCAATCTCTGGATTTATCTCTCACAAAAAGCAAAAAAAAAAAAAATTAAGTTTGTTTATGTAATTAGTTTAAGGTGTTAAATTAGTTAGTTGTTTTAATTTTAATTTTAGTCTTGTGTCGGGCTACATCAGGAAAATCAGAAGGAATCAACTCACTAAAAGGGTCATGTCTGAGATGACCATATGTGCTTTGAAAGTTTAAAATAGTCACGTCTGAGGTGACAAAGTGTTTTTAAAAGGGTCACGTCTGAGGTGACTAAAATGTTTAAAAGGATCACGTCTGAGGTGATCAAAATGTTTTCAAGATAAAAGGATCATGTCCGAGATGATCAAAGGCTCATAACGTTAATATCAATTAATTTAAAAGGGTTTAAAAGTAAATTGGTAAAAATGGCAGAAAATTAACTAAGTGTGACCCATTTGCACGATTGGACCATGAGAATGGACCAACCATGCGAATGGCTTCCACTCGCACGAATGGCTCACGAGAATAGCCCATTCGACCGATTGGAAGAGGGCGAATGAGTCAGTCGACCGATTGAAACTCATTCGGTCAACTGAACATGCGAATGAAAGGCACGACTGAGCCAGTCGACCGACTGAATCTCAGTCGGTCAGTTGCATGCGACTGGTTGGTCCAATCGTACGATTGAGCCTGAGTCGCCCGAATGAACTGGGCGACTGAGGCCAGTCGGCCGACTGAGCCCAGCTTCAGTATTTAAAGGGCTCTGTCGATCGCATTTCATTCATCACTCCTAAATCGCCCCTAAATCGCACTCCCTACCGTTACGCTGCCAAAATTCTATTAGCCCTAGTTTTATCGTTGATTGTGATTCACTGACGTTCGCCATTCATTATACAGGTAGATTGAAGTCTTGTTTCATTGAAATCAGAAGGATGGAACCCTAAGTTTGATTATTCGACTGTGAAACTTGAACCGAGACAAGAAAGCCCTAATAACCTATTAAAACTAAGCAAAACGTTAAAATTAAGTCAAATAGGTTATTAGTAACGAGAATGCGAGTCTACTGAACCGGTTAATTGGGTTAAAAGACTTAGTTATTGAAGTTTCGAACGATTGGCGACTGAACAACTGAGACAGGCGACTGAACAACTGAGACAGGCGACTGAACAACTGAGACAGGCGACTGGTCGTCCGGATGAACTTCAATCGCACGATTGAATCTTGCGATTGGGTCATTCGGCCGAGTGAACCATACGATTGAGCTCAGTCGGCCGACTGAACCATTCGCAGACTCAGTCAGCAGACTGAACCCAATCGCATGTCACAGTGACCAGAATGAGTCCAGCCGCATGAAAGAACAGACGACTGACTTCAGTCGCATGATTCATTCGCACAAATGAATCAGAATGTTTTTCAACTTTACACTTAGAACAGAATTTTTCATGTCTTATGTACTAATTGTTCTGTGTCTTGTGTGTTTCAGGAAAATGGCAGAAAGGTGGTCCATAAATCCAAAGCACAACATCTGTGCTCATTTGGATCAAACGACCAGGAACGGGGCCGAGTTTACTGACATTATAGCCTTTCTGAGACGGTCCCGGATTCATAAGGCTATCTCCACGCCTTGCACGCCATATAGATCACTCCATCAGGCTTTCTGGGAGAATGCCTCGGTGGACCGCTCCCGTGAGCCGTACTGCATTAGGAGCTCCATATTAGGCCATGATATTGAGATCTCTGCTGCCGACATTCAGAGGGTCCTAGAGTTTGGGGACGACACTGATCATCCTACTAGACTACATCCGTTGACAGTGAGAGGATGCTTCTTGAGGATAAAGTACGCTGGGGACATCAACTCAGGTGTGCTCAACAAGAGCAACCTGAGCCCCCAGTATAAGTACTTAGCATACGTGATCCTCAAGTGTGTGGCATCGAGGAGGGGTGGGTTTGACGACCTCTCAGACCAGATTCAAAATGCCTACGTGGCACTGGTTCTGAACCACCCCTTCAGCTTTTCCAGCATGATATTCTCCTACTTGGTGGAGAACTTGGAGGCCAAGGGTAAAGAGGGGTTCTGTATGTATCCCAGATTCTTACAGCTCGTCTTCAACGAGAAGCTGCCACAGTTGCCCAAAGAGAATCATGACGCAGTGGCCTTGGAGATTATGGATGATACTACTCTGGGCAGGATGAGAGTTTACAGGGGGAAGCAGGTAAAGCCCCAAGTGAAGAGACTGATTGGCCACCTGGCCAACGAGCAGTATGTGGCGCCTGGCAGACGCAAATGGCGTCACGATGATAGTGATTCAGATGTAGAGCAGATTGCTCTACCAGATATTGACTCAGATGATGATGATAGCGGCGACGCCGGGGATGATATGCCTGCTCCATCTGGAGGCACTGATTCTGATGTTATTCCCCCGGGGTCTGCCACTGCCGGAGAGGTTGCTGAGACGGCCGGTTTCCATCAGGAGTTCGTAGTTGGTGATCAAGAGGAGGAGTCGGATGAGGAGCCCCTCACTAGGACTGTGGGAAGCAAAGTTGTTCCCACAGACCACGGGCTTAGGGTGGTTGGTGAACACCCTCGGGACTCCTCAGAGAGAGAGACTGACCCGAGCTATGTTCCGGGTTCAGTGGGCAGAGCTGTAGGGGGAGCATCCACTTCCACCGGGACTAGGAGGAAGAGGATGGCTCAACCCTACGGACTGAAGAAGAAGAAGCGTCGCCTGACCTTCGTTACCACTGCTGCCACTACTTCCACCACCACAGCCACCACTACCACCCCCACTGACATACCACCCATCACCACAGCCACCACATCCACTACTGCTACCACAACCACCACCTTACCTACCACCACTGTATCCTTTCCATCCACCACCATACCATTCACACCTACATCACCAGCACCTGCTTACCGACCCATATTCACCACTGCTACTACCACCACCACCTCACATCATGTCGGACCTTCAGCCCAGCCATCACATGTTTATGGATATACTCTACCTCACATCGGGGTAGAGGAGCAGCTGTCGGCGCTTAACTGTATGGTGATGCGCCTGCTAGCTGCAAATGAGGAGAAGGCGGCGCAGATTCGCCAGTTGACCGACCTGACTGCTGCCCAGTCTCAGCAGATGGCAGAGCAGGCTCAGGTGATAGATCAGCAGACCCAGCTAATCGATGCTCAGAAAGTCGAGATGTCCCAACTCCAGGACCAGCAGGCCCAGTCAGCCAAACGTATAGAGGAGTTGGAGACTACCAACAAGACGATTATGCTGAGGTTAAAGGGGTCAAAGGATGAGCCCTTTAAGATAAAGGAGGGTGATGGGGATGATGGAGATGGTGATGATGAAGATGATGATGATGATGAGGAAGATGATGAGGATGAGGAAGAGACTGAGGAAGAAAGGACAGAAGGTAGAGATGATGATGACGAAGCTGAAGGAGGGGATGCGGCTGCATTGGCCTCTGCTTCTGGTCAAGAGCGAAGATCGAAGCATCGACAGGACCAGTCATCTACCACTTCTGCTCCTCCGAGCGACACGCCCATGATTCAAGACAAAAGTACAGATTAGATGTCTTATGTATTTATTTATTTTGTATTTGAATCATGTAATGAAAACAAGTGTTGAATGTTTATATATTATATATTAAGTTGATATAACTCTGTTTGATTACTTACTAATGGTTTATGTGTTGAATGTTTCTTTCAAAGGGATGAGTTTGACATTGCTCCCCTTCAACAGGTCAAGACTCAATTAACCATGATTCTTGATCTGCAAGGGATTGTAAGAAGGTCTGTGAGTTATACCCCTGAAGAAGGGGAAATAATTCATGACCTATCTGACGAGCAACTAGCAGAGATGTTCAGACTCAATCCTGATGAAATTGTCAAGGATGCTCCAATAGTTGATTCAACCAGTGATGAGGAACTAAATGACGTCGATGAAGTTGAGGTTGAAGATATTACTGCAGAAGAGTACCCTCAGTACGCTGACAACGAGGGTAATGTGGTCCCCAATCTGGGTGAGTCCCTAGTCAGTGATACGTTTGAGGTACTAGACAAGATGGAGCAGGAAACCGAAAAGACTGAAGGAACATCCCAAGCCTCAAACGATGACGTAGACATTCGTAAGGCTGAATGGGCTGCTTGTTTTGAAGAAGTGAGAGCCCAGCGTGCTGCACCAAAGAAAGATGCCTACACTGAAGATCATGTTAGGTTGGACTCACTTTAGTATAGATGTTTACTTTACATTGTAATAGGACTTGTGTTAGTTTCATTTTGTATTTTGATAGTTATTAGCAGTTTTGGCAGTCCAGGGAAAGTTTGCAATAACTATGACTGCTATATATACTATTGTCATTTCATTTTGCATGATAAGTTTGCAAAACCCTAAACGTGGAATTCTGTTGCAAACTATCATTTTCAAGCAGTTACTTCATTGAAATACAATTGTGCTTATTGTTATTGAGTGAGTTTGTTCATTTGAATATCAATTATGTCTTGATTCATCATATTCATCTCTCAATTGTTTGTTATTTGGTTTATGTATGTGATATTGATCAAACTATTCTATCAATTGTACTGTTCATCGATCACATGGACCAACAATATGGTATTAGAGCCTTAGTGCTCTTGATTTGTTGAGTTTTGGTGGTTTTGGTCAATATCTAGTTTCAATCAATTCTCATTGGATTATCAGCTGTTTTTGGGATAGAAATTGATTGAATTATGCTTGTTCTTCATTGAGGAAGATTCTACAATCATCAGATCTCAAATTCATTGAGTTTTGGATGATTTCGGATTGATTTTAAGGTGAAAAAGGGTTTTCAGATCGACGAGCGAAACTACAGTTCTTACAGCGAAACTGTGATCTTCATTCAGCGAAATTATGAGTTATTTTGAATCTGAAGTTGTTTTCTAGAGTTTCAGCGAAAGTATCTCTTTGAACGAAAGTTCAGCAGTGTTTTTGATCAATTATCAAGCGAAAGTGCTGCCGAATCTATTTCTGAACGAAAGTTCAAGCTTGTTTCCTGCGAAATTAGCAGCGAAACTAAGCAATTGTTGTCTCTGATTCAAGCGAAAGTGCTGCTGAAATTGCAAGAGAAAGTGTCTGTGTTTGCGAAAGTGTTTGTTTTAGCGAAACTGTTAAGCAAGTTTGCTTTCTCAGCGAAGTTGTCAGCGAATTTGTCAGCGAATTTACTAGCGAAATTACCAATCTTTCTGCGAAACTATCATGTCAAAATTAACTACTCTCACACTTGCGGATCTTGAAAGTGTTGCTCCTAATAGACCTCCAAGACTCATTAATGGAGATAATTTTGAAGATTGGAAGAGATGTCTCAAGGCTTTCTTTTCTATACAGATCATAATCAATGGGAATCGATTATTTCAGGTCCTCATATACCTACGGTTACAGTTGGTGATGTCGTTTCTCAGAATAAAGATCCATCTTCTTATACTGAAAGAGATCTGAAACTGATTGATCGTGATCAAAAAGCATTTGGTGCTCTAACTCTCTGCTTGGCTCCTGACATCTACAATCGTTTTGCAGAGCATAAAAATGCTAAATCTCTTTATGATGCTCTCTGTGAATTCTTTGATGGGAATGCAGATCTGGTGAAAGACAAGAGTATTCAAGCTGAAAAGGAGTTCAATTCGTTTGTAGGATATAAGAATGAAAGTTTGACAGATCTTACAAATCGATTCTTAACTGTTTCAAGCACTCTGAAGAAGTATGATGAAAGACTCTCCAACAGTGAACAAGTTAACAGACTTCTCGATTCTCTTCCACCACAATGGAGTCTTCAAGTGAGGATGCTCAAACAAGAAAGAGGTTTTACAGATTATAAGCTGATGGATATCATTAATAAGTTGAAATCTTTTGAGTTGGATATGAAAAGAAGAGAAATTAACCAGACTATGATGCCCACACCTGGTTTTTCTCAAAATGCTGCTTTATTGTCATCCGCTGCAAACTCTCACATTCAGAATCCAATTCAAGGAGGGAGCAATACAAGTAATTTCTCAAGTGGTAGTAATCATGTTGGAAAGGAATTGGGAAATTCTAAGGTGAATGCTGAAACTACTATTCCATCTGAAACAATGGCTCTTTTTGGAATGTTTGTTCAGAGCTATGAAGCTCTTGTTGCTGGTGAATTGAAAGGTAAAGGAATGACTATGGAGGATATGTATCAAGTTGATCCTGATGATTTGGAAGAAACTGACATTCAATGGCAAATGGCAATGTTAACTTTAAGAGCTCGGAGGTTCATGGAAAGAACAGGAAGAAAGAACTTCGGTGGTCAATCATCAACCTCAAAACTAGGATTTGACAAGTCAAAATTGAGATGCTTCAACTGTAAACAATTGGGACATTTTAAACGTGAATGTCCATTACCAATTGTCACAGATCCTAGTAACACTGGAGTGCCAAGATTGACAGCAGAGAAAGTAAAGGAAGAGGGAAATTCAAAAAAGGAGTCAGCCTTGATTTCTAATTTTGACTGGAGTGCAGAGGTGGAAGAAACAAGATCTGAAATAAATCATGCGTTAGTTGCTGAGATTGTGAAAAGTGATGAGATGGAAGTTGAGAAAGATGAGTTTGTGTTGTTTAAGGATTCAAAGGAGAGAATGAATCTTCAGTAAAGGAGAAAGAAGAGAAGGATGATGGAGAGAAGAAAGAGAAAACTACAGATTCAAAAGCTGTGAAAGGAAAAGAGAAGGATGATGCGGCCGCTACTGTTGAGGAAAGGAAATCGAGTACTCCAGTATGCATGTGCGATAAAGCTTTAGCTGCCGAAAAGATGGTAATGGGACTTCCTTATGAGGTAATACAGGATATGTGCTCATCTGCTTGCAAAATTAGACTTTTTGGGGTTTATAAGGCTAATCGTTTGTTAATTGATAATGAAAAGGATTTAAAACGAATTAATGATGAACTTAAAATGAATGAATCAAAATATTTTGTGAAATTAAATGAGGCTTTAAAAGAAACTGATCATTTAAAAAGAATTGTTTTGAAAAGGAATGTAGAGATTAATACTTTGACTGAACGGGTTGCTCTGGCTGAATTTGAAGCAAGCAAACTTCAGTCAAAGTTAGATAAATGGACTATTTCTGGAATGAAACATGATGATCTTTGTAAATCTCAACGGGGAGCAAGAATTAAAACTGGTTTGGGTTATGAAAATGTACAGGTTTATCCTCCTCCTAGTACATATTGTTATTCTCCTATGCCTGTTCCTCATCCTTCTAATGATTTAATCAAATCAGATACTGACAGTATGTCTGCAGGTTTAGTTGGGAATAACTCTAAGTACATTCGTGAAGACTACGACTATGGACCAACTAGTGGGCTTGGATGCACTAGTTCTAGT
Source organism: Flaveria ramosissima (assembly GCA_025215565.1). Lineage (NCBI taxonomy): Eukaryota > Viridiplantae > Streptophyta > Magnoliopsida > Asterales > Asteraceae > Flaveria > Flaveria ramosissima. The sequence goes on from CM046039.1 coordinate 46,293,445, forward strand.
ACACCTGAAAAACAGCAGTCTGTTTTAGATAATAAGTCTAGTTTAAATTCAGTGTTTGTTTCTAGTTCAAATGTAACAGACTTGAATGTCTCATGTTCTCCTGATTGTTCTATTTCATCTTGTAATTCAAATCTTATAGTGATGATTTTTGTTCTGGTTATGAATGCAATGAATCTGATGTTTCACCTAAAACAACTGAGCAACTTAAAACTAATTCTTTTGAAAAGTTCTTTTCTCAACCTATTCCATCTTTCATACCATTAAATATGACATCTTCAGAAAAATGCAGTTCTCCTTCATCTGAAACTGGTACCAATGGTACGAGTTTTACTGATTTGTCAGAAGAATCAAGTTCTGATTTTGTAAAGAATAACTCTGAGTCAAATAAACAAAACATCATGAGATGTATGAGACATTCAGTGATGTTGATTCTAGTTTGTCTGAATGTGATGAGGAGATTATTATTGATCCTATTTTTACCTCATCACATCATCGACCTAGATTCAAACATCATTGTTTCAGGTGTGGTGAAGAGGATCATCTTATCAAAAATTGCCCTTTGATTGAAAGATCCTCTAATAGAAATTGTTTTGGGAATAAATTGACAAAAGTGGTTAATAATTTCTTTCATAAAAATCAGCTTCTTTAAAAACAAAGGTTGTTCAATCTGGGGTCCCTATTACTCCTGGCTAAATGATTGTTCATTCATTTCAGGGATCTTCTTCAAAGATTGTAAACAGTCTGTGGCATGTTGATAGCGGCTGTTCCAAACACATGACGGGATTAAAGGATTTGTTGACTAATTATCGAATTATCGATGGAGGATATGTGGCATTTGCTGGAGACAAGAAGGGTGGAAAAATGATTGGACAAGGAGAAGTTACCAATGGCTCTCTTACTCTGGAAAAAGTCAACCATGTTCCTGAATTGGCATTTAATCTTCTGAGCGTCTCTCAATTTGTGATAAAGATATTCCAGTTCTATTTAAATCTGACGAATGTTTATTTTTGAAATCAGAGATAGCTATTCCAGAAGATTTAATTCTCATGCGTGCTCCAAGGAAACACGATACATATCTTCTTGATATGAATTCTAATGAGTCAAAAGCTACTGCAACTTGTCTTCTCTCAAAAGCTTCAACATCTGAGTCACTCTTGTGGCATCGTCGATTAGGCCATGTCAATTTTAAGATAATTAATAAATTAGTAAAGAACAATCTTGTTAGAGGACTTCCTTTAAAAGATTTCTCTGTGACTGAAAAATGCATGGCATGTGCCAAAGGGAAACAACATAAGAAACCTCATAAGCCTAAACTTTTAATAGCATATCAAGTCCTCTAGAGTTGTTACATACTGATTTATTTGGGCCAATTAGTGTTAAATCCATTGCTAAAAAGTCTTTTTGTCTTGTTGTTACAGATGATTTTTCACGTTATTCATGGGTGAGGTTTCTTGCTCACAAAAGTGAAGTTGCAGAGGAGTTGCAGAAATTAATCATTTCTATTGAATCAGTCAGTAAGAAAAGAGTTATGGGATTAAGAAGTGACAATGGCACTGAATTTAAAAATCAGATTCTTGACTCATTTTGTGCTCAAAAAGGGATCGTGAGACAATTTAGTGCTGCAAGAACACCCCAGCAGAACGGAGTTGCAGAAAGAAAGAATCGTACTCTTGTGGAAGCTGCTCGTACAATGTTGATAGAATCCTCATTACCTGTCATTTTCTGGGCTGAAGCTGTTAATTGTGCATCTTATGTTTTAAACAGAGTGCTAATTGTGAAAGATAAAGTGAAGACTCCTTATGAACTTTTTCATAAGAGGAAGCCACTAATTGATTTCTTTCGCCCATTTGGATGTTCTTGTACGCTTCTGAATACTCAAGCTCAAAAGACAAAATTTGGGGCTGTTTCTGATGAATGTTACTTTGTTGGATATTCTTCTTCACAAAAGGCATACCGAGTTTACAACAAAAGAACACGTATTGTTCAAGAGTCATTTTATGTTGACTGGCAAGAATCAAATCCTTCTGAAGTTAAATCTGAACCTGCATGGTTCTTTGATTCCGATACTGTGTTCAATTCATTTAATTTGCCAGTTTTCGATGATGATACGTCAAGTCCATGTACTCAAACAAATATTATTCCATCATCTTCATCGTCTGTTCCATCAATTCCACAAGTAACTGATGCTGTTTCAATTGATGTCAGCTCATCGTCTCCGATGCCTGATCAAGCTCCATTATCTGATTCTTTATCTCCTACATCTCCTAACTTACCTGATTCAACACCTGTCATTGATACACCTTCATCTACTCTTTCTCCGGCGGCTGATACTTCTTCAACTATCTTTCCTTCTTCAGGAGATATAAAACTTTGAAAGATCATCCGCTTGATAATGTAATTGGATCTGTTTCTGATGGTGTTCGCACACGAAGTCAATCCGGTCTGATTAATGTTTGTCTTTTCTCATGCTTCATTTCTCAAATTGTTCCTAAAAATGTTCATGCTGCTCTACAAGATCCGTGTTGGGTAGAGTCTATGCAGTTGGAACTTCAACAGTTCAGGAAGCTTAAGGTTTGGACTTTAGTTGATTTACCTCCCAACAAGTATCCAATTGGTACAAAATGGGTATTAAGAACAAACCAGATGATCGGGGTGTGGTGGTGCGAAACAAATCTAGACTTGTAGTGCAAGGCTTTGCTCAAGAAGAAGGAATTGATTATACAGAAGTCTTTGCTCCAGTTGCTCGTCTTGAAGCAATCCGTATATTTCTTGCTCATGCTGCTCATAAACAGTTCAAAGTGTACCAGATGGATGTGAAATGTGCTTTTCTCTATGGCGACATTGATGAAGAGATATATGTGTGTCAACCACCAGGCTTTGAAGATCCTGATTTTCCTGATAAAGTGTATAAGCTTGATAAATCTTTGTATGGACTTCATCAAGCACCCAGAATCTGGTATGAGACTCTTACACAATATCTTTTAAACAATGGTTATTCTCGTGGTACCATTGATATGACCTTATTTAAGAAGGAGGTGAATGGTGAAATGATCTTTGTTCAAGTGTATGTCGATGATATTATTTTGGATCCACAAACTCTCAATTGTGTAGAGAGTTTGAAGAAGTGATGAGCCAACGGTTTGAAATGAGCATGATGGGTGAAATGTGCTTCTTTCTTGGCTTGCAAGTTGAACAACAGAAAGAAGGAATTCTTATTCACCAAGAGAAGTACATTAAAGATATTCTGAAAAAATTTAAAATGGATGATGCGTCTACTGAAATGACTCCTTTTACTGCTCAGACGTGTCTCACTCCAGATGAAAATGGCAAACCAGTTGATCCTCATCTTTTTCGATCTATGATTGGCTCTCTCATGTATCTTACTGCAAGTCGTCCTGATATCACTTTTGCTGTTGGTTACTGTGCTAGATATCAGTCGGCTCCAAAGGAATCTCATGAGAAAGCTGTCAAACGAATCTTTCGTTATCTCAAAGGATCATCTCGTCTCGGACTGTGGTATCCATATGGTGGAAATTTTGATTTACATGCTTATTCTGACAGTGATTCCAATGGTTACAGGTTAAACAGAAAATCTGTGTCTGGAGGATGTCAATATTTGGGAAATTGTCTGTATCTTGGCAGAGCAAGAAACAAACAACAGTTTCTCTTTCTACAGGGGAAGCTGAATATATTGCTGCATCTAGCTGCTGCTCTCAAGTTCTCTGGATACAACACCAAATGATTGATTATGGAATTAATTTCCTTCATATACCTTTATTCTGTGATAATGAGGCTGCCATTGGAATCGCTAAAAATCCCATTCATCATTCTCGCACAAAGCATATTGAATCCCGAATTCATGCGATTCGTGATGCTCAGGAGAAGGGTTTCATTAATATTATTCCCATCGATATAAAAAATCAAAAAGCTGATCTTTTCACAAAAACGTTTGATAAACCTCGTTTTTATGAATTGATTTCTATGCTTGGGTTAATATCTTTTTAAATTTTCATTTTCTATTTCTTTGGTAATAATTAAAAAAAATAAAAACAAAAACCAATAAAAAAAAAATCAAGTTTCAATTTTTTTTATAATTATAGACGAATGAAAATAAAAATTTGGGGGAGTAATATCAGTATTCTGAGATCGGATTTAACATGATGAGAAATGATTGTATATTCTCTAAGTATTTCTTATTTACATGACCAGTAATTCTATGAGAAATGATAGTAACTGTTACTAGATTCTGTTTCATAATAAAAAAATAAAAATAATGGATCAGATTCTTTGACGATATGCTTGATAGACTCAGCCTGATGAATGAAGTAGACAGCAGCTTTATGATTAAATTAAACTTTATGCTTAAGAATGCCTGGATTTACTCATTCATTTTGGATTGCACAAAAACTGAGTCCTGACAAAAATTGGATTGAGAATGAATCTTTCGTTCATTGTGATTTGTTATGTCATCATTCTTTGCTGGTTTATTTTGTGTTAAGATGTCTTGTGTCTGTGCTTATCTCCTTTGCTGTACGGAAGTACTGACCTGGAGTGATGATCTCCTCTGCTGTATGATAGTACTGACCTGGAGCTCTCATCAGCACATGTTCAAATGGTTATCTCCTCTGTTATACGTGAGTATAGATCAGGAGCTCTTACCATTTTGATATAATTATGTCAAATCATCTTATCGATGAATTTCTCTCAGATTGAAATATTCTGTGTATAATCATTTGTACACTTATCCACAAATCTTGTTTCATGAAGATTGATTCATAATTCAATAAATCCTGAGGTTGGGTGAGGGTTTTTACCAAATGATTGTGGGGTCTTAGCATTCTAAAGGCATCTAATCGAACCTTAATGAATCATAAGCTGTTGTTTGAAAAAGGATAAGGCATGAGTTTAAGTGGACAATTATATCAGCAATCGTTATTGATTTGTTCTAATTTCTGTGGTTTCTGTGCAGATTGTGATCAGATCTTGTATTCAGTATGATCTCATGACTGGTAGATGATTTTTAATCATCATTATGTTCTAAAATATTTAGAGAATGTGATCTCTGATTATTTTAGATCTCATTATGTGATGTGCTTCCTTTGAGTATTATTGTTAATATAAAAAAAATTAAAAATAAAAAAAAAATAAATATAAAAATAAATAAAAAATTAAAAAATTTGGTGCGAAATTATTCTTTCGCTGATAGCTTCGCTAAGCGAAACTGCAATTTCGCTAGGTTAGCTTATAAGTTGTTAACCAGTTATCTTTTAGCGAAATTACAGTTTCACTTAGCGAAACTGTAAATTCGCTTGATGAATTTATAGTTTCGCTGCCAGCGAAACTGTTGGCTATATAAGTCAATTTTGCGAAATTTCCTTCATTACTTCGCGAATTTGTTCAGGTCGTGTTTTAGGGTTTTTTTAAGTGACCTACGGCGATTTTGTTTTGTGATTGTTATTTGGACTGATTTTGAGTGGTGTTCTCTTCGGATGTGAGTTTCGAACTTAGATTGACTATTTAATCTGGATTACATCATGTTTTTGATAAGCGATTTGGATTTGTCGCTTCGGTGGTTTTGCTGTTCGTTCAGCGAAACTACTGAAGTTTCAGCGAAATTGAACGAAAGTTCACTGTCTTTCGGCGAAACTGTAAAGTTATGCTGTCCGAGCGAACTTAACAGTTTCGCCATATCTTATCTAATTTCGCAAGGACTAATCCTTATTTCACAGTTTCGTCTATATTTTCCTAAGTCAGCGAAACTAATTTGTAATAGCGAAACTAAATTAATTTTTGGTGAAACTAATTGCGAAACTACTTTGAATCATTCTAATCTTGTCGAAAGTGCTTTTTGTTCTGCGAAATTAACAAGTTTCTATGAGCGAAACTATAGTTTCGCTCGTCGAAACTGTTTGTTTTCCTTGACGAAACTGTCTTTAATTCAGCGAATCAATCATGTCTTAGTGAGCGAAACTATTGTTTCGCTTGCCGAAATTGATTGTTTCTTTTGTTTGTATCTTATTTTTCTTATTTTCAGTATTTCTTATTCAAATTTATTTGTTGATCTTTTCAGATTATTATGGCGAATCTAAAGTTTGACGAGAGGAATAACATTACTGCCATATTAGATGATACTTTGCCAAAGGCGGCCGGATTTCGGGATTGTATTAGATGGCTCCAAAGATCACCCATTGCATATGCTATCTCTCACTCTCCCACTATCTATGATCTTCACATTAGAGACTTTTGGAGATCAGCTGAATACAACACCGGAGGAGATGTTCAGAGGATCACAGCTAGAGTGCTTGATCATGATATATCTATTACTGCTGAGAACGTGTCGATGATTCTTAGACTTGACGATGATACTGGTGATGAAGTTGATATGACGGAATCTGAAGTATTCCAAGCTTTCAGGCAAATGGGATATGAGGGACCAGTCTTTGGTTCGAGGAAAGAGATTAAAAAGTCCTTTTTATCTAAAGAATGGAGATATATAGCTCACGTGTTTATTATGTGCTTAGATCATCGTAAGGGTGGATCTGATGGACTTAACCTTGATTGGGCCAAAGCTATGGTGATATGTTGCAAAGGAGAGAAAGCAAACATTGCTAGATTGATATTCGCGTGTATGGCAGAAAATGTGATGGCGGTGAAAAAGGATAAATGGTTATTATATCCTCGTTTTATTCAGATGATTATTGATGATTTGATTCCTCATGTTCCTAAACATGGTGAAGTTAAGAGATTGGTTCAGATGAACCCTCGGATATTTGCAGACTGCTGTGCTATACGCCATGATTTCAGTGGTAAAATAACCCATCTCTGGAGAACATGTACCCACCAGAGCGATGGAATTATATCAGACGGGTCGATGAGTCTGAAAACAAAAGAGCTGAGGAAACACGGGCGAAACAAGCTGATGCAGCTAAGAAAAGAAAAAGATATGCAAAAGAGAAAGATTACGATTTTGAAGAAGATATAGATACACAAGCAGAAGAGATAAGGGTGGAGAAGGAACGAAGGTCTAAAAAGAGGACTGACTTTGTTGAGCCTGAACGAAGAACAAAACATAGACATGAGGGTTTCACAGCTGGGAAAGAAGCAAGTGCCGGTCTTGATGAGGATGTGATTCGTGGTCTAAATACTTCATTGGCAAATGAGTTAAGTATGATAAAGACCAAACTGATGAATCAAGAGATTCGGGAGCAACAGAAAGATGAGGTCATTGACGGAATGAAAAAGATGTTGATTGATCAGAACAGTTTGATTAAGAGGTTATTTGAAGAAATTTCACAGATGAAAGCTGCTGCTGGCCTACCCAGTCAATGACATGACATGAATGTCCCTAGATCATGATTTGTAATGTAATGAATCTTGTCTGTCTGATTATGATGTAATTGTATTGATTAATGAAATGACATGAATTGGTTGTTACTTGTAATGTTTAATATTTCATTAATGAGTCGTGATTGAATTGATTGGGTTTATGATTATTTGAATGATTGCACATTATGTTATATTAATTAAAACATTCAAACTTAACTTATTGAAGTTCTCATGCGAATGGCCCATGCGAATGGACCACACGCATGAATAACTTCATACGATTGACTCAATCGCACGACTGAACCAGGAGACTGGATCAGTCGTATGATTGACACATAAGATTGACTCAATCGCACGACTGAACACTCAGTCGTGCGGATGAATCAACCGCATGGTTCAATCGCACGACTGAACCATACTTATGGCCCAGTCGCACGATTGAACAATACTAACCTATAAATAGACCCAATTCGTGAAAAAGAAAAGCATTCATCCCATTACGATTCCAGATGTACCCTAGCCGTCCAGAGACCTCCCAAATCGTTCTCCAAGTTCACAGAACACATTAGATCGATTCCTAATCGATTTCTAACGTCGGATTCAATTCTTGATTGATTCTTCGTGTGTTCTCACTGATTGGATCGCCAATCAAATAGGATTCCGCACTATTTGAGTTGGTTTAACACGCTAATCACTAGGTATTTCGTTCAAATACCAGGTCCTAACATTTTGCAAGGTAACAAATTCCAAATATAGATTGCATACGTAATTCATCAAACCCATAAGTACAGTCGAGAACATTCGTATAACTAGAAAGACATAACCACAAGTTGATAATGTCTTTATTTAGTAGAAAGATTGTTTAAGAAGGCTATCATCACACAATCATATGTTGATGATAACTCAAAATGAAAGTTGATAAGTAAGGAATAAATGGTTCGATGTAGCTAGATCGTGTTAAAACATGAAGATAAAGGGAAAGAAATCGTTTTAAAAATTTAAATGCTCCAAGCTGGGAATCAAAATCAACCTAGAGTGTTTGGGTCTCTTTTCAAATTCAGAAATCATGCTTTGGCTTGATAGGTCCAAACACTAACATTGGTTCACCCTTCAAGTTACTACATGTTTCTTGTCACTTGATTAAACCTTGGTAAGTTGGAGATCAAGAAATGAGAATAGTCATCAAGGTGTGGTTCTCACTCCTAACTTGATGGTGTATTCCCAAGGTATGACCACTAACTTACCAATCAAAAAGTTCAATCCCAACTCCTTGTTGAGGATCCACAGAAATAAGACGAGGTAACTCACCATTAAGGTAAGGGAAATCACTCCTATCTTAACGGTGAAGTTTTACAAAAACAAAATATAACATGATGAACTTCTTCATCAAAATCTAGAAATCACTCCTACTTTGATGAAGTCGTCTCATTTGAGCAAATACAATTCATAAAGAGGATATTATCATCAAGGTATGGAATTCACGCCTATCTTGATGATAATGGCAAGAAAACAATCAAAGATTGACATTTGTCACCAAAGTACGGGTTTCAATCCTATTTTGGTGAGATCATGTCATTTGTGAAATGCCATTCCAAAGAAAATAATTGAAGTCAATCCTCGGAATAAGGAAATCACCCTGATCCAGAGGATGAAATTTTTATAAATCACAATTGGAAACCATTTATCGAAACGAAAAGAGAATCATCAAAGTAAGGGAATCACCCCTGTTTTGATGAGTTAGAATCATTTAGGAGATACGGGTGTTCTTAGTCATAGATTGACTTTCAAACACTTGCATCTCTCACGGTGCAGACGGTACGGAGTTTGACTTAACGACGAAAAGAAAAATAATATCAATTAGAAATTCGGAAAATTTCAAGTTACATCAATGTAACAAAAGGAAAAATCATGCTTACAAGATTAAGATCAAAGTTCAAGATAACAGAAGTTGTTGTGATGTTCAAATCTTGGATGGTTTCAATCGGGAAGACAAAATTAAGGCAGGAAATTATTCAACGCCACAACGAGATGTGAACGTTCGATTCACAATCGAAAGGAATACACGGACTTCTCAAGATATGAGGTCAACCATAGTCTTATTGAAGACACACGTACTTATAAGTGCTCACTCATCTCAATGGTTTCGAGTCAAGTAAATGGATTCAATGATCGAGTCAAATCACCATTTACACTTTGCCTAGACAAAGTATCCCGAGATGTAAGAATTCCACCTATAGAATTGCATGTTCTTTAGTTATGGGAGACATCCTTAAGAAGACTCGAGAACCATAAGTAACGGTTTAAAGTTTTTGATGACCACTCGGTTTAGATTCCCAATATCTTTGGGTATATTAAGATCCATGTTCACGTTGGTCAAGATATAGAAATAGTTTCATGAAACGCTCAACGTGTAACGGTGTTTAAACGTAAGAGTTGAAATGTCGGTTAGGTTCAATATTAACACGAACATTATGTATGATAAGAATGAGGTGATACCAGTTCAAGGAGTCAAAGATTTTATGATACGAAGAGGATGGTTCCATTTGGTAACGCATTACCATTTGGAATCGTTGACACGTCAAGGTAAATTGACCTATTTGCCATAGAGACTTGTGTATGTTGACCATAGTTTATCACTCATCCCAGAAATCCCCAGGTAAGCATAACTGGTCTCGTAATGAGATTTATACGATATGCTTGCCTTAGCCCGAAGGCCTTTTGCCAGGATATCCAGAATACAGGTGTCTATGTGTCACACAAATTTCTTTGGTTTATGAAATCAAAACCTTGATGAGATTTTCATAGATTAGACATAGAGTCTAAGGAACTAAACCCACGATGATAAGTGTAGACTCCACATGTCGTTGAGAATAAGTTTAGGAAGTTCATTTGTCGAGGAGGGTCAAAGAGTCAAAGTTAAGTTTAGGGAGACAAGTAACTAAGTTTAAGCATACATAAGGCAATCCTATGCTAAGGCATCAAGTTGCACAAAAGGCATAGCATTATGTAGCATGCAAACAACATGTAAGCACAAAGGTATAAAGATCTTTCTATGAGGTTCATGCAACTATAGTCTAGGTCACCATTTCTAATAACCTAAATCCCTATAGTTATGGGCTCTGATACCAATCTGTCACACCCCAACCTTGACGGCGGAAACGTCGAGGAGTGAGAGTTAAGATCGTTCACAGCCACATAACGATATTAATAAACCAAATATAATTTAAACATAAGTTTCAATTGTCACATTACAAACATAAGTCTCAAAAAGAATAAAAGCATAACATAAAATGTAACAAGTCATTCGTATTTCATTTATTTATCTAGGTCCATTCCTAGATGTGCAAGCTTCAAAGAGTAGATATCATACTTGGGGTATTCCTGAAACATGTTAAAAATAAAAGGTCAACATAAAAACGTTGGTGAGCATTCCATAGTTTTCATTACATAAGTATATAAAAGATGGCAAATCAAGTCATAAGTTAGTGAATCAAGTGATTAGGGATGTTATGAACAATGCAACAATCAAACCTCGACAATGTTTTACAAGTCTCAAACGTTAAAAGTATATATGATCAGCTAAGTGTACTTGGATCAACCAAGCAGGCTTGTCTTACCCATAGATCTATGACTTCGCTGGGCTAGCAATAGTTAATGATTGTACATATAACGCCATAACATGGTAACCACAAAAGTTCAACTAACCACGACTTTACAAGATGAATTGCCATAGGTTTACAAGTCTCAAAGAAGTTTAAAAGTGCAATAATATAAGTTAACATGTTTCACCCCAAAGTGTGAAAATAAGAAAAAGGGGTATGAAATACTCACATGGATATAGGCATTACAAGATGATGTAAAAGATTAAAGTAAGATCCAAAAGATAAATCCAAAGTATCCATTACAAGCACCTAAATATATAATTTACAAGATAAAGGTTAAGGTTAACAATTCGATTAACGTTCACAAGAATTAGGGTGTTAATATTTTTAAGGTTTTTACTAAGCAATAAGTTTATAATGTAGTTATTTACATTTTGATTCCATTAGAAAGAATTATATAAGTTTTTATGATTAAATATTTTAGAAATGAAGTTTAATAACAATGGTGTAATTAAATCTTAATAATTTTCTAAGAATAGCTCATAATTTCTCAAATTTTAGAGATTAATAAAGATAATATTATGTCCATTATTATTTTAAATGATTTTTTTAAAAATTATTGTATCAAGTCCATAAGCATATGAATAGTTATTATTTTAAAAGAAAATCATTTAAATATATAAACTTAAATACACATAATAGGATATTTAAGTTTTAAAAATTACATTTGACCAATGTTTATAATGTACTTAATTATATGACTTGCAAAATAATATAAAATTATTTAAAGTCATTTAGCATGGTCAAAAATAAATAAATAACAACTAATTATTTAAATGATATTTAAATGTCTTTTTACAAAATTAATCATTTATCATATTAATTTATAACGTTTGAAATAATCTAAATTGAACCATAATAGCTTTATAGTATCTAAATTACATAAAAGAATTAATAATGTTTTTTTTATATCACATTTATTATTGTTTAAAACAAATAAATAAATTTAAGAATTTATAAGTTTTGAAATCTTTTGAAAATCAATTTAATAACTTCTGAAATATTTTTATAAATAAAAATAATTTTTATTTTAACTAAACAATATATTAATATTGTATGCAAATTGAAATAATAAAATAAAGAATCAATAGTTAAATAAAAAAAGGTTTGAGGGACCCCGGATTCGAACCCGGGTCCCTTGTGTGGAGATGTGATGCTGTAACCGGTTGGGCAGAAGCCCATATCTGTTTAAGAACCTCTTTTTAAATCTTTTAAACTTTAATTGAGTAAACCCCCAATTCCTGATGAACCCTAGAACGATTTGGATTCAATTGAGCATCAATTGGACAACGATAACAGAAACAAACTTAGGGCTTTTGTTCACCAAGTGAAACCGAGTGTAGATGTGGTTTTAATTACCTGTTTTGATTAAATACGATGATAAGAACACTTGATGAACACGTCGCGGCCATTGATGAACGATGGTATTGAATTTGTTGATGATATTCCAATTAAACTTGAGTGAAGCTTCGATTGATGTACTAGAACAAGAACCCCTTATCAATTTCGAGTTTCATTGCTCAAACGATGGTGTTCCAGTAAGTTGCAGGTGACAGTGAAAAGAGGTAGTCGAATATGATGTTAGTGTTTGTTTCAGGGGCAATTGAAGCTGGTAATGGTTTAGACATAGTTAATCTATTGTTTCTGTGCGATTAATTGAATTATTATTGTAGTTTAATGCTCAAACGGCTAATAACTTCAAGAGGTTTCGGTTATGTGATTGTTTAGTGGTAACTGATGCTTTAAATCTGATTAAACGAGGCATTTAAGTTCGATTTGTGTTCTGGAACGGTTTGGAATGATTTGGTGCCTAATCGGTGGTGTTTTCGTGGGTTCCAGTGCTTGCCGGAGCTCGGCCGAAGGACGTCCGGGCCGGCTGCCGGAATTACGGGGTAAAGAGGGAGGTTTGGGTTAGTTTTCAAGATTGACACAAATGGTCCCTGAGGTTTCCAAGGGTTACCGTTTAAGTTTTAAAGTTTTGATTTAGTTGTAAACAATTTACACTTTAAACCCTGAAGTTTAAAATGGTATTATTTTATGCTAAAACTAGTTAAATACAAGTTTTAAAATAATAGAACTTATATTATTTTTATTTATTTCAAAGGTTAACACTTATTATGATTATTATTATTAATCTTGTTGTTATTATTATTATTGTTATTAATATTATTATCACTAATATTATTATTATTAGTGTCATTATTATAATAATATTAATAGTAATTATTTTATTCAAGATTATCACCACTTTAAATTTTATAATAATAAGCAAACATTATATCACTTATAATGTTATTATTATTATATTTATCAAATTAATTATTAAATATAACAACCCCAAAGCTTCAAAATGGCATAAAAGACCCCTTGTAAGATTTAACAAAGATACTTCTAAGTTAATAAAATTTACGAGATGTCACATCCAGGTTCAATCGTGTGATTACTCCATACGTATGATGTATTCATGCGTATGGTCCATAAGTATGGGCCATTAGCATGAATACTCATCCGACTATGTTGAACACATTACTTAATCATCATTGACTAAGAATCATGTACAACACCCTTAAACCTATAAAATATGGTTATACATATACATTATACTTCAACACAATAATAATATAAAATAAATAAACATGAATAAACATCAATCACATATTATATTTCATTGAACCATTTCATTACATATGTGTGAGACATGAAAGACTTTTACATTTAAGCTCATAAACTAGGAACATATACATCTACAGACTATAACCTTAGGTGCCCCACAACGTGAATTAACTCACGTGTGCATGCTAATATTTATTAGGATCTGGTATTTGAACGAAACACCAATTGATTAACGTGTAAACCAAACCAAATAGTGCAGAATCCTATTTGATTGGCGATCCAATCAGTGAGAACGCACGTAGAATCAATAAGGTATTGAATCTAACGTTAAGAATCGATTAGGAATCGATCTACAGCGTTCTATGAACTTGGAGTATGAACTTGGAGGCTTCTGGACGGCTAGGGTACGTCTGGAGTTGAAATAGAATGAATGCTTACATTTTTCCACGAATTGGGTGGTATTTATAGGTTAGGGTTGCTCATTCGGGCGACTGAACCATTAGCATGGTTCAGTCGTGCGATTGAGCCATGCGGTTGATCCATCCGCACGACTGAGTGTTCAGTCGTGCGACTGAGCCAATCTCATGTTACAATCATACGACTGATCTAGTCTCCTGGTTCAATCATGCGACTGAGTCATTCGCCTGAAGTTATTCATGCGTATGGTCCATTCGCATGGTCCATTCGCATGAGAACTTCATTTTGTTAAGTTTGAATGTATTCATTAATATAACATTATGTGTATCAATTCAAACAATCACAAACCTATTTAACCAATTCAACATCAACTCATTAATGAAATATTAAACATTATAAATCACAAACAACCATTCTCATTTCATTAATATTCCAAACATTACATCAGTGTAAGACAAACAAGACATATTACATTCATATCAGGATCTAGGTACATATGTATCAACAAACTCTCCCTTGGACCTAGATCTATCTAATGTCTTACTTTCTGCATCACCTCCTCATACTTCTTGTACTTTTCCTCTCTTGTGACTCCTGCGTGACTCTCAAACGCAAAACAGAGTCTTACGACATTCTGGAATTGGAGGGCTTGTACAATATCTTGCGTGTCATAGAACAGTGGCCACTTGTATAATGTGTAGACATCATTAGCAGACAAGTTAGTGAGCCACATTGGGTCAAACACCCTGATGGTATCCATTTGTCCCTCTTTATTTAGAACTATGACCACCTCTCTGGTTCTCCAATCATAGTACCACCACTTAAAGTGTGGAGTGAAGTCCTGTGGCATTTCCCTGAGAGGGATTCTTGACATCGTTCTTGGAGGACTCCACTTCAGCACAATCTTGGGCTTACCAGTGATGGGATCAACTTCTGAACGTCTGATATACCTCGTAGGTTGTTGAGGTTTGAAGTTGACCCACCTGGTGTGGTACTCTTTCTTCAGGTTAGCCTCAAACCATCCTGACATCTTCCTTGGGTCAGCATATAGTAGCTTCAATTTCGCCAGCTGGTTGAGCTCAAAACCAGGTAGAGTCTTTAGATCATGTGGAAATCTAAAGTACTCTATGCCTTTCTCCCTTTTAATGGCATAAACGTTTAGATCCTCAAAATGTGCCCACGCAATAATCCTGCCTGACACCTTATGATGTTTCCTCACTCTATAGAGTTTGGTGTAGACATTATGTTTTGGAGCGGTGCGTTGGGCTCGGATTTCCTCAAAACAAGCAGCTCATTCAGCCTTTCTGATATCAACATCGTCGTTTGAGGCTTGGGCCATTCCTTCTGTCTTCTAAGACTCCTGCTCCATCTGATCTAATACCTCAAATGTATCACTGACTAGGGATTCACCCAAGTTGGGGACCATATTTCCCTCGTTGTCTACATACTGAGGATAGTGCTCTGCTGTGACGTCTTCTATCTCTATCTCATCAATGTCATTTAGCTCTTCGTCACTGGTAGACTCACACGTTGGAGCATCCTTAATGATCTCATTGGGATTTAGCTTGAACATCTCAGCTAGTTGCTCATTTGAAAGATCATGAATTATTTCTCCTTCTTCAGGGGTATAACTCACGGATCTCCTGACGATCCCTTGCAGATCAAGAATCATAGTTAATTTAGTCTTGACCTGCTGAAGGGGAGCAACATCAAATTCATACCTTTGATAGTTTGGATCTGTTTGATTTAAACATGTAACACATCAAACATTAGTTAATAATCAAGACAGAAATGCATTAATCTTAATATAAACATCAAATACATAAGTTTAAACATGATTCAAGTACAAAAGCTATCAAATACATAGACATCTAATCATTACTTTTATCTTAAATCGCTGGATCATCACTTGGTGAGGCAGAGGAGGAAGCTCGTTGGTCTTGATTTCTCTTTGATCTTCTTTCTTGACCCTGAGCTGAGGCAGATGCAGCTGCATCTCCTCTTTCATCATCATCATCCTCCTGCCTGTCCTCTACATTTTCTTCCTCAACCCCTTCATCATCATCACTCTCTTCATCCTCATCCTCATCCTCATCCTCATCATCATCATCACCATCATCATCATCTCCTTCCTTGATCTTCAGAGGCTCATCTTTAGTTCCCTTGAGCTTGAGCATGATGGTCTTTTTAGCATCCTCCAACTCCTCAATCTTCTTTACTAATATGACTCTATGCTCTTGGAGTTGGGTAATCTCTTGGCTCTGAGCAGCCATTTGCTGGGCCTGCTGCTCGATCAGCTGAGCCTGCTGAGATATCTGCTGGGACTGTGCAGCTGTGAGTTCTGCAGCTGACGAATCTGCGCAGTCTTATCCTCATCAGCGGCTAACAGACGCATCACCATACGGTTCAGCGCTGAAAGCTGTTCCTCTACCCCAATGGGAGGTAGAGGTGATTCGTATAGATGGGGATGTGATGATGGCCCGGCTTGGTGGCTAGTGGTAGTGGTGGTGGCAGTGGTGAAGATGGGGTTAGGTCTAGATGATAGTGAAGGTGATGTAGGTGTGAATGATATGGTGGTGGATGGCATATATGTAGTGGTGGGAGGTGTGGTGATAGGGGGTGTGGTAGTGGTAGTGGTAGTGGTAGCTGTGGTGGTGGATGGTGTGGCTGTAGAGGTGGTAGTGGTGGTGGCTGAGGTGGTGGCTGTGGTGGTGATGTAGGTGAGTCTGCGCTTCTTCTTCTTCATGTCGTGGGGCTAAGCCATCCTTTTCTTCCTCGATCCTGTCGAGGAGGATGCTCCCCCTAGAACACGGCTCGACGGCTCTGGAGCATAGGTCGGGTCAGCAGCAGTCTCTCCCGATCCACTGGGGCGTTCACCAACCGCCCGGAGTCCATGTTCTGTGGGAACAACTTTGCTTCCCACAGTCCTAGTCAGTGGCTCCTCATCTGACTCTTCTTCTTCCTCACCAGGTATAAAGTCCTGGTGGAACCCAGCCGACTCTGCTATATCTCCAGTGGGGGCTGGAGGTGTGCTATCAGTAGTCGTGTCCCTTGATGGAATGGGCATGGAATCTCCAACATCCCCACTGTCATCATCATCCGAATCATCGGTGGGTAGAGCAATCTGCTCAACATCAGAATCACTGTCGTCGTAGCGCCACTTCCTCCGAGCTGGCACCACATAGTCTTCACGGGCCAGATGCACAAACAGTCTCCTGACAGGGGGTTTGACCTGCTTCCCCCTGTACACTTTCATCCATCCTAAGGTGGTATCATCCATCACCTTAAGCACTACTGCATCTTCCTTCTCCTTTCGCAGGGAAGGGAGCTTATAGTCTATAATCATCTGCATGAATCAGGGGTACATGCAGAAGCCCTCCTACCCTTTCTCCTCAATGTTCTCCACCAAGTAGGTGATGATCATCTTGGAGAAGCTGAACGGATTGTTCAGCACCAACGCAACATAGGCATTCTGGATCTGATCAGACAGTGTGCAAGGTACTTGAACTGGGGACACAGGTTGCTCTTGTTGAGCACCCCTGCATTGATCTCCACAGAGTACTTAGCTCGAAGAAAACATCCTCTAATAGTAAGGGGGTGTAGTCTAGTAGGACAGTCAGCATCGTCCCCCAACTGTAGCACAATCCTAAGATCCTCCTCTGTGATCTCTATAGCCTCTCCAAAGATTGTACTCCTAATATAGTGAGGCTCAGAGGATCGATCAACTACTGCACCTTCCCAGAAGGCCTGCTGTATAGAACGATAAGGAGTACATGGAGCAGATATAGCGTGTGCAATCCTCGATCTCCTTAGAAAGGTGATAATGCCAGAGAAGTCTGAAGCATTTCTGGATGTCAGATCCATATGAGCACAAATATTATGCTTCGTACTCATGGTCCATCGACTCGCCATCTATTACACAAAGAAAGTAAACATTAGTACCCATTGGTTAAGAATGTCTTGAATCACTTGGACTTGAAAAAATTCGTTTCTGTTATGCGAATGAGGTTGTGCGTCTGAGATCAAGTCGTGCGAATGAGCAGTGCGACTGGGATTCAGTCGTGTGAATGACCCATACGTACGACTGAGTGTGTGACTGGACTCATGCGTATGTAACCTCATGCGGTTACACCAGTCGGCGACTGAACTCATAAGCATGGTTCAGTCGTGCGTTTAAGCTATTCGCACACTTCAGTCGCGCGACTGAAGTTCATCAACCTGTCCATTCGCATGTTGTTCTATTTGTTCAATTCAAATTCAATTTTTCACCAATTTTGAGTTTTAGACTTCTTGTTCTGGTTCTTTAGACTCTCAATCCATTCATTTAACACCTAACACCTTTAATTTCATTTGTCCAGATTAAGTGTCAAATTGAGTGATATAGTAATGTTTCTGCACCGCAAATTACCTGTAGAGTCAATGCAAATGGTCAGTATGTGAGAATCGAGGGTTTATAGTGATCAAACGAAATTTGGGCAGAGTAACGTTAGTCGTGCGATTTAGGGCAGATTTGAGAGTGGTGAGTCTCTGCGACCGACTCTCCCTCTATTTATACTAAACCTAAATTCAATCGTACGACTGGGCTCATACGCACATTTCATTCGGGCGAATGGGCCTCAGTCGTGCGATTGGTTCAGTCGCCCCCCTTCAGTCGTCCGACTGGAGTTCAGTCGTGCGACTTACTCATTCGTTCGCTCTTAAACATCCGACTGGGTCATTCGTATGGGCCATTCGGTTGAATGGTCCATACTCATGGTCCATTCGTATGAAATGATCCCATTCGTATGATAAGTCCATACTAATGGTCCATTCGTGCGAATGGGTCATACTTATGAAATTTTCTGCATTTCTTACCATTTTACATTTAAACCCTTTTTTTTTAACTATAGAATCAACATTATACGCATTTGATCATCTCAGACATGATCCTTTTAAGTTGAAAAACTTTTGATCACCTCAGACGTGAACATTTTAAACAATTTTTCACCTCAGACGTGACCTATTTATCCTTTGAAAACACATGTGGTCATCTCAGACATGACCTTTTTTGGTGAATTAATCCCTTACTGAATTTCATGATGTAGTCCGACAAACAAACAAACTGAAATGAAAAAATAACTAGAAAATTTAAACTAAAGTAAAAAAATTAAACTTGTTTTTTGACTTTTTGTGAGAGGTAAATCCTAAGATAGAAATCTACTGGATGCGGTTCCGGAATAGGCAGCTTCTATTTAGTTTGACCATACCTGGACCAATTCAATTTTGGAATCATACAGGCAAGTCAAATCATTTGGGACTTGTTATCAAAACCTTTTAATGCTTACTTCTTGGTTTTCATCCAGAGTCATTAGCAAATTTAGGAAATCATACTGGTACTATTAGATTCCCACATTGATTTGAACTTTCAAGAATTGCAGCCACGATAATTGTCTGTATATTTGTCCTCTTAAATCCATACACAGACTTTTGACACAAATTGGTGATAGTTTAAGGTTTATTTATTTCAACCAACATTTGTGGATCCCACACTTATATGGTAATCAACATTCCCCAGGAGCTTCTGAGCGGTCTACGGGTATTTTGATAAGAAGAGACTATTCTTAGAGCTTTCAAAGAGAAGCCAATCTTCAGGTCAGTGCCATCGCACAGCAGAGAGGCGGCAAACAACAATGAATTCTAGAATATCTAGGTTATGCTTATCCTCAGGTCAGTGCCATCGCACAGCAGAGAGGCACACAACCTATCTTCTTGTTAGAGCATCTTAATTTTCTTTTGCACATAATGCACCAACAACATAAGTTATTAGCTTGATAGCATTTGCCTTTCATTTTATTTTCGTGCTTTGCTCTATTTATGGTCATCCGCACACATTTGTGGCGTTTACATGCTCATTACCCCTTATTGGACTATTGTTGATTGTGTTAACCAGTGACAAGATGGGAGCCCACAGTCAGTTGAACAACTTAGTTTGATCTTGAGATCACCAGTCAGGTCTAATCATCTATTGTGTTGAATCTACCGACATATCATCTGTGGTCTAGCAACCTCTAGGTCTACTTTCGTTGTGTTACCTTAGTAGTTACCAGTTTTTCTATCATCTTTCCTTTTATATTGCTCAGACTACACAGACTTATACTTTGAATTTTGCATCTTTTCTAAATTAAATTTTAAAGTCCCTTTTGATTTGTTCCTGTGTACTATCATTTTCCAATGTATTTGAATCGATATCACAGATACGATCTACCTTATATCAGCTAGCCTCTCCTTCTCTCTCTCTTTTTTTTTAATGTTACTGGCTGACCTATTCTCCCCCTAAAATTCTAAAATCATAACGGATTTAATTATTTTAGGATTTTAATAGACAGCTAAATAACATGAATTTAATTTAAACATAAAATAGAATAAATAAAGAAATAAAAAGATTAGACTTAACTGTATCGGACTACACATGATCATCATCAGGAATAACATCACTTTTTTTTAACGCCGTTGACCTCTAACAGATATAGAAAACGTGGTTTGTCAAAAGCTTTTGTATAGAGGTCAGCGCGTTGAAAATCAGTATTAATCTTTACCACATCAATTAAGTTCTTTTCAAAACAGTCCCTTATAAAATGGTATTTAATACCGATGTGTTTGGTCTTTGGATGTTGTACTGGATTTTTAGTTACTGCAATTGCAGCAGAGTTATCAACAAAAATAGGAGTAGAAGAGAAATTTAAACCGTAGTCCCGCATTTGCTGTTGAATCCAAATGATTTGTGAACAGCAACTTGCAGCAGCAACGTATTCGGCTTCACAGGTTGACAATGCAACCGAGGTCTGCTTCTTACACTGCCAGGTCACTAATCTCCTCCCAAAGAATTGACACCCTGCTGATGTAGACTTGTAATTCATCTTGCAGCCCCCGTAATCCGAGTCACTATACGCCGTGAGCTCAAAGTCATCATCATGAGGATACCACAACCCAAGTGTGGGTGTACCCTTCAGATAACGAAATATCCTCTTGACCCCGATCAGATGGTTAACCTTAGGCTTAGCCTGATATCTAGAACATAGACATGTAGCATACATGATATCAGGTCTTGAGGCAGTGAGGTACATGAGGGATCCAATCATTCCTCGGTACATTGTGGCATCTACCAGATCTCCATTTTCATCAGGTGCTATATCATGGTTTGTAGCAAGTGGAGTCCCAGCTGCAGAAGCATTCTCCATGTCAAACCGACTGAGAATGTCTCCCACATACTTGGTCTGATGTAGAAAGATCCCTTTTGGTGTCTGATCCACCTGTAACCCGAGAAAGAATTTCATCTCCCCCATAGCACTCATCTCAAACTCTGCCTTCATTACTGCTTCAAATTCTTTGCATAATTCTTCGTTCTTTGAACCGAAGATTATGTCATCGACATAGATCTGTACTAGCAGTAAGTCTCCATCTTTTTCTTTGATAAACAGTGTGCAGTCAATGACTCCCCTGCGAAAGCCGTGTTTCACAAGATGAGTCGAGAGTTTCTCATACCAGGCCCTTGGAGCTTGATGAAGCCCGTATAAGCCTTGTCGAGTTTGTAAACTCTGTCCCGATGATAAGGATCTTCAAATCCCTCGGGTTGACTGACATAAACTGTCTCTCGATTTCCCCATGAAGGAATGCACTCTTCACATCTAATTGATAGACTTTAATCTTCATATACGATGCATAGGCAAGGAAGATACGGATGGCTTCCATCCTTGCCACGGGTGCAAACACTTCATTGTAATCAATCCCCTCGACTTGGCGAAATCCCTGAACCACCAGTCGAGCCTTGTTCCTGATAATGACCCCTTGGTCATCCTTCTTGCATTTCAAGACCCATTTGGTGCCAATGACCTTAGCACCTTTAGGTCTATCTACCAGAGTCCATACACCTAACTTCTTGAACTGAAGAAGTTCTTCTTGCATGGCACTCACCCACGCCTCATCGTTTAGTGCTTCACTGACGTATTTTGGCTCAAACTGCGAGACAAAACACCGATAAGCACCATCATGAATGTATCCTTTTTCCATAACGAGGCATAATCAGCTGAGTACAGCTGATTTCTGGTTTGCACTCCTGATCTGACATCCCCAATGACATTGTCTAGGGGATGATAGACATTTAGACGTGATCCTGGAGTGGTAGGAACAACTACCTCAGAGCCAAGATTATGAACATTTGGTTCTGCATCTGAGGTAGATGGAGTTTGAGGTTCCGAAGTCGAAGGAGCATCACTGTTAGATGCTTGTGGACTTGCAGGAATTGGAACCTGTCCCTCCTGACTGTTCTGGTCATCTTCTTCAGCTTCATCTTCTGAGGAGGAGTCACTGTCGTCGACTACTCCCCCTGAGTGATGAGATGATTCTCCCTGTGAGCTCGATGATGTTGAATCAAGAGATGGTGTATTCAAGATATCATACATCATCCGTGTAGCTAACTCGTCATCAGAAGGAGAGATAGGGATGTTGAAGGACTTGAAGAATCCATCATAGTCGAAAAAGTAAGCGGGTCCTTTTCCAGTAGGTGGTGTGGTATATCTCTGAACATCAACATTACACCACACTTCTACTAAACCCGTTGAGTTGTTGTAAACTCTCTTGTTCGGTATGTTGTATCCTAGGAAGATCCCTTCATCAGCCTTCTCGCTGAATTTTCCTTCTTGAGTCTTCTTCAGAAGTGTGCACGGCGCGCCAAATGGTTCGAGATACTCCAGATTAGGTTTACGTCGTTGTAGTAACTCGTAACATGTCTTTCCATGGCGCTTGACTATGAGAACTCTATTCAATGTATAACATGCATTTGCCACTGCCTCATTCCAGAATTGGATAGGCAGTTTTGAGTCTGCCAGCATTGTTCGTGCTGTCTCTATCAAGCTTCTATTCTTTCTCTCAGCAACACCATTCATCTGAGGCGTGTAGGCAGAAGTGAATTGGTGCACAATTCCCTTTTCCTTGCAGTAAGCCTCCATCCACTGATTCTTGAATTCAGTCCCGTTGTCTGAGCGTACCTGTCTCACCTTCAGCTTGTAGAGAGATTCCAGTGTGGTTACTAACTCCTTGAATGACTCAAATGTTTCTGATTTGGACTTCCGAAACATTACCCAAGAGAATCTTGAGTAGTCATCAGTAACCACATAACAGTACAAGTCACCTGCAATGCTCTTTGTACTGACTGGACCAAACAGATCCATGAAGCTCGATAGAATGAACTTTCTTTTCCTTATGAGACTTCTTCGTCTGTTTGCCTTTCTTGCATGCTACACAGAAATCCGGAAGTTGGAAATTTTTGACGTTAACTCCTCTCACGAGATCCTTCTGGATCAAGTGATTCATCTTCCGTTGATTAATGTGTCCCATTCTCCTATGCCAGGAAATGGAGTCCTTCTCAGTAGCTTTTGATAGAAAGCACTGAACTTCATGATCGGTTGTAGAAGCCGTTGAGAGATCCAAAACATTAAGGTCTTTATATCTTGAAGTTGTCATCAAAATTTGGTCCTCCATAATCACGTAGTCTTTCTTTAGGACGTAACACTTCTTGTTGTCGAATATGACTTTAAATCCTTTGTCACGTATTTGGGAAACTGAAAGTAAGTTGTTTTGAAGTTGTTGAACGTAGTTCACTTTATCAAACTTAACTTTCTGATTTCCAACCTCTCCCTGAGCTGTGATATAGCCTCCTTTGTTACCAGCAAACGAAACATGCCCTCCTTTTATTTGTTTGACGTTTGATAAAAGAGCCCTGTTTCCTGTCATGTGCCTGGATGCTCCGCTGTCTACAATCCACGTGTTGGTTTCAGCACTGTAGCGAACACCCTGCACATACAATGTAAAACATTAGTTTAGGTTAGGAACCCAAGCCTTTACTGGCTTGGGTTTCCCAGAGGCATCACACATCATGAATTCAACCCATTGACCCTTAGAAGGTGAGGGTAGCTCAGGTGCCTTCTTGTCTTCATTATCAGACACGGAGGATGACTTTTCTTTCCATAGGCCAGATTTGTGTAAGGCCTGTTTGTGATAAACAGTCGACTGGCTAATGGGTTGAACTTTGGGTTCACTAGTTCTTCTAGGTGGAGTTAAGGAACTCCTCTTAGAAGACCTAGGTTTTGAATCCTGAAGTTCAATTTTCTTCCTAGGTGTCTGATAGTAAGGACAAAGGAAGCAATGTGTCCACACTCTCCACAGTTGTAGCATGACCTGCTATCAACTTTATGATTAAACTTTCGTTGTGGAGATGTGTGTGACACCCTAGTGACATCACTTAGTTTGGGTTTTGACTCTGTTTCTTTTGATGTTTTCTCTTGTTTAACAAAATTAATTGTTTTAACACTTTTAACATCTTTTCCTTTTTGGTTAACTGGATTTTGACATGAGACTTGTGAAAGATTAACATTAACAGTCTTTTTAGGTTCAGATTTGACTTTGTTTGACCCTGACTTTATATTAACCTTTTCAAATTCTTTTTCCAGTTTAACACAAGGCATTTTACCCTTTGCCTTTGAAGTGGCCTCCTTTTGTTTTGTTCCAGATTCAATTGAAGAACATGAGGAATCTGGATCACTTACAAGAGGAGTAGACACCACATGATCCTTGATGGGATTGTTATTTATTGGTCTACTCTTAGTGTTCATCAAGGTCTCAGGTGGTGGTGGAACCACTTTATAACCCAAACCCTCCCCGTTGTTACGTTCTCTCACTAAGTGTTGGACAATATGTGATGAACTTGTCCAACTGTGCAGTTTTTGCTTTAAAGAGTTGACTTCTACTTCTAAAACTGCTTTGTGTTTCTTAGTGTCTTCTAGGGAGTTAAGATAGTACCTAATGTCATTAGCTTGGTTAAATGCTACTACTTCAGTTTCCCTAAGCTGTTTATTCAAAAGGTCTATCTTTTCTTTGTAACTATGCTCATTTTGTTTTAAAACTCTATTAGCCTCAGTGCACAGTTGCAAATCCTTTACTAAGCTATCATTATGATCTAATAACCTAGCAAATTTCTGATCTATGCTTTCTCTAAATGTATTACAATCAGAACAAGCATGATTTTGAAACAGTTGGTCAGTGGTACTTACCTGAGGAGATTCTGATGAATTAGCCATCAACGCAGCATCAGATGTCTCTGGTTCTGGTGATTCTGTCTTTGTTGTAGACGTCCCTTCTTCAGGCTTGTAGCTGACCTCAGTTGTAGTCTCTTCACTATTTGACATCGCTATCTCAACTGCAATATCTCCTTCACTCGCGGAATCATCATCTAAGTCTTCCACGCTTGCAATATTGGATTCCCCCGGAGAGACAAACCGAAAGCTCCAGTCCTGTCCTTCATCATCATGGGCAGTCAAGGCTTTTGGATCCTTGCTTGATGAAGTAGAACTGCTAGCTTGCTTGTCTTGACGAGTGAAGGACGAGAATGGATTCCCGTTCCCAGTCTTCTTTGGCTTCACACACTCTCTTTTGAAGTGCCCCTTTTCTCCACAGTTGAAGCAGGTCACCTTGCTCTTGTCAAAGCCAAATGTAGTGTCCTTAGTAGCAACCAAGTTTTGTCCGGTCTTCTTCACAAACTTCTTCGCCCTCCGGACAGCACTTGCTAAGGCCCACATAATATCCATCCTCTCCAGTTCCATTTCATCTACCTGCTCGTAGTCCTCATCTGCCAGATGGCAGTTTCCAATTTTCCCAGCAACAAGTCCATCATAGGAATGAACCACTGCTGCCAAGAGATCCATGTGCTCTCGAGCTACTTCCACGGCCACGTTTCCGAGATTCTCGGTTCAGTCTTGTAGCATTAGCTTCAGATCCAATGTAGTGGGTAGTAGAAGACCCTGACGTTTCTGATCCTGAAGGAGAGACTTGTGAAGGACCAGATGAGCTAGACACAAATGCAGTCTGAAGAGGTGCTCCAGACGTCTTAACTTGAGGAGTTGCATTGTACAAAGCTGGATTCTGAGTGTATGAAGACTTCTGAGCTCGGTACTTCATCCTAAGTGCTTCTTCTCGCAGCTTTAGAATGAAATCATTGATATCCATAGTGGCTAGCAATCCATTCTGTCTCAGGTTTGAAACAAACGAAGCCCAACTTTCTGGTAACCCGTCTGCAAAATTTGACACTTTATCTTCCATGGTAGTTTTGACACCATGTGTATGCAGCTCGCTCATCAAATGGTAGAATCTATCAATAACATCGTCTAAACTCTCATTTCCCATCGATGAGAAGTTGTCAAATTCTTTCTTCAACTCCTTAGCTTTAATGGCCTTCAGAAGCATTCCCGTCATATCTTTTCTCCAGCTCATCCCATAATTTCTTGGCTTGCTTTCTCAGAGTACTGGTGAAAATATCCTTAGGAATAGACTGCGTTAGCAATGCATAGACTCTCTTTTCTGCATTATAATTAACTTTCTTGGCATCAGTCATTCCTCCTAAAGTAAGCTTCACCCCATCAGCTCCCACCGGCATACTGTATCCCGTCTCAATAGCTTCCCACATATTTGGATCCACTCCATTGAGGTAGATCTCAAAACGTTGTTTCCAGTGGGGAAACTCATCTAACGTTAAAAGCTTTGGGGGTTTATTATGATTCCCCACCTCACTCTCAAGTAGCAGTAAGTTCTGGATCCGTGAGTCCTTCCTGGCTGTAAACACTGACAACTGATCCTCCATCTCGATTAACTTTAAGTCTCTACACAATCTGTTAACTGATGCGAATGGAGTGATGCGAATGGACTATCCGTGCGAATGAACTATGCGACTGGTTCAATCGTGCGGCTGAACTGAGCGATTGGTCCAGTCGTGCGAATGAAACTGATGCGTATGAACACTGCGAACGGTAGGCTTAGTCCTACGAATGAGATGCGACTCAGTCCAATCGTGCGTCTGGAAGATGCGAATGAAGTCCAGCGTGCGATTGGGTCAATCGTGCGACTGAAGCTGTTGTTTTTCGAAAATTTCTAGGTTGAACGTGTTTTGGCCGTAATAACCCAAATTTTCACCTACCCTAATCGCCTAATGCCGTAGAAACCAAAACTTGATGAGCAGGGGACGTCCAAGACAACTTTTGACACAAAAAGATTGCGTTTTTAGTGAAAAAACACAAACTTTGTATCAAAATTGATTGAATCACACGTAATCAAGAGCCAAAGCTCTGATACCACTTGTCCAGTGCGAATCCTATTTGATTGGCGATCCAATCAGTGAGAAGCACGTAGAATCAATAATATTGAATCTAAACGTTAAGAATCGATTAGGATCGATCACAATGTTCTATGAACTTGGAGTAGAACTTGGAGGCTTCTGGACGGCTAGGGTACGTCGAATCGAAATGAATGAATGCTTACGTTTTCCACGAATTGGGTGGTATTTATAGGTTAGGGTTTCATTCGGGCGACTGAACCATTAGCATGGTTCAGTCGTGCGATTGAGCATGCGGTTGATCCATACTTCAGTCGTGCGACTGAGCCAATCTCATGTTACAATCATACGACTGATCCAGTCTCCTGGTTCAGTCGTGCGACTGAGTCATTCGCCTGAAGTTTCATGCGTATGGTCCATTCGCATGGGCCATTCGCATGAGAACTCATTTTGTTATATTTGAATGTATTACTTATTATTATCATCATGACTAAGAATAATTCAACACCCTCAACCTATATAATATGGTTATACATATACATTATACTTCAACACAATAATATATAAAATAAATAACATAATAAACAAACATCACATATTATCTTCATTCAACCATTTCCATTACATAATGTGTCAGACATGAAAGAAACTTTTACATTTTAAAGCTCAAATACTAGGAACATATACCTCTACGACTATAACCTAATGGCCCCCACAAACGTGAATTAACTCCTGTGTGCATGCTAATTTGTTAGGATCCGGTATTTGACCGAAACACCAACTGATTAACTGTACCAACCAAATAGTGCGGAATCCTATTTGAATTGGCGATCCATCATGAGACGCACGTTAAATCAATAAGGATTGAATCTAACGTTCAGATCGATAAGAATCGATCTACAAGCGTTCTATGAACTTGGAGTATGAACTTGGAGGCTTCTGGACGGCTAGGGTACGTCTGGAGTCGAAATAGAATGAATGCTTACGTTTTTCCACGAATTGGGTGGTATTTATAGGTTAGGGTTGCTCATTCGAGCGATTGAACCATTAGCATGGTTCAGTCGTGCGATTGAGCCATGCGGTTGATCCATCCGCACGACTGAGTGTTCAGTCGTGCGACTGAGCCAATCTCATGTTACAATCATACGACTGATCCAGTCTCCTGGTTCAGTCGTGCGACTGAGTCATTCGCCTGAAGTTATTCATGCGTATGGTCCATTCGCATGGGCCATTCGCATGAGAGCTTCATTTTGTTAAGTTTGAATGTATTCATTAATATAACATTATGTGTATCAATTCAAACAATCACAAACCTATATAACCAATTCAACATCAACTCATTAATGAAATATTAAACATTATAAATCACAAACAACCATTCTCATTTCATTAATATTCCAAACATTACATCAGTGTAAGACAAACAAGACATATTACATTCATATTAGGATCTAGGTACATATGTATCAACACGTCATCAAGAGCCGGCAATAACATCGGCTTTAGCACCAAATAGGCTTGTCAGGCCCATAGATCTATGACGTCGCGAGTAGCAATAGTTAATGATTGTCAACATATAATGTATCTCATATAGCACTTACAATAATACAAATAACCATGACAAAAATATAGATGAATTGCATGTGCGTTACAAGTATAAATAGTTTACAAGTGTAAGTTGATATGTTTAACATGTTTCACCCCAAAAGGTGTGAAATAATAGGAAAAGGGGCATGAAAACTCGCATGACGAATAAGTGTATATAAGATGATTAATAGTTGATGTTCCAACAAAATCCTTCACAAGGTACCAAAACGTATATATATTTACAAGATTTAAGTTCAATAATAAGTTTAACGATTTAACAAGAACTAGGGTTTCAAGTGGAATTTGGGTATTTTTGTAAGTACGTTAAATAATGTAATAAAGAAATATACCATTTATGTCATTTAATATAGAGAATATGAAATTAAACCATTTATAATAACTAGTAAAGTTTAAATATAAAATTTGAATAGTTATTTGAAATAATCATGGTTTAAACGATAATAATTAAAAGGTAATGTTTAGAACAATATTAATTTGTTAATTATTATTACAATCCATTTTATAATAAATTATCCAAGAATAACCATTGTTAAAATATTTTATTAAAAAGATATTTAATTATTTAAATTTTGAAAAATTACAGAAAAAATTTGGTGTCCTTGAAAATATTAAAGTTTACTAAAATTATTTTTATATTTATTAAAAATTTCTATAATTTATTTAAGGCTGAAAAGCTTTTTAAATTAAATGTTTTAGGGTGCCCGGGTTTGAACCCAGGACCTCAGAGTGGGGATGTGAGTGAGTAACCAGTGAACCAGGGTTGTGGTCATAGTGTATCACCGTCCTTAATTCTTAAAAACATAAACACAAAGAAATCCCCAAATCCAAATAAACCCTAGAACGATTTGATCCAAATTGAAGGTCAATTCGATTCTGAAATGTTGACAATCATGAGGCTTTTGTTCCCCATGTAAAAACAAGTGATTAGGTGTGTTCAATTACCCGTTTTGCTTTGAGATGATGTTAAGAACAAACGAAGAACAAGCCGCGGCCTAGTTGTGCAATTAATGAGCAATTGATAATCATAATCAAATTAAACTTGTGGATAGCTTCGAATGATATATTAGACTCAAAACCCCCTTATCAATTTCAGTTCAAATTGTTCGGAGGGTGGGTTTTGATCGCTTTGCAGGTCACGGTATAGGAGAGAATCAAAGGTGATGTTGGAGTTTGTTTCAGGTGAAATTGGAGGCAATATATGTTTAGGATTAGTTAGATGATTGTTTAGGTTTGTTTAATTAGATTATTATTAGAGTTTAATGCTTGAACGGCCTTGAGATTAAAGGCGTCGGTTATTCTTTCGATTGAGCTTTGTATCCGGTGTTTAAACACGATTAATAGGTGCATTCAAGTTCAAAACAGGTTCTAGAATGATTTGGGAACGGTTTTGGATTAAGAATCGATCGATTACGGGTGTTTTGGATTCGCCGGAATTCGGCCGGAGTATGGCCGGCTCTTGGCCGGAAAAACGAGGGTTAAATGTGGGCGGGGGTTGGGTTGTAACTTTAATATTACACACTGGCACTTCTAGTTTAAATTGTTATTATTTTATGCACAAAACTTTCTTTTAAAGTTTATAAAATGACAAACAAACTCCCCAACTTAATTACTTTAAGTTTTAAACATTTTTAAGTCTAATAATTTTTATAAATTATTATTTTTATTATTAATAATATTATTACTATTATTTCTATTATTTTAGTTATTATTATTGTTATTATTATTATAATTTATTATTATTATTACTATTATATTATTATTATTATTATTATTATTATTTTATTATTATTATTATTATTATTATTGTTATTATTATTATTATTATTATTATTATTATTATTATTATTATTATTATTTTTCAATTTAATAATTAAATTATTAACTTTCAAATTAAAGAATTAAAGACAAACTAAGAAATAAGCATAAGTAACCCATAAGTATAATATTTGACAACATTGGTCCTTACAAGAATTTAACGACATTAACTTTTAACTTAACAAAAAATACGAGATGTTAGATTTGAAGACCATTGTGAATGTATATCTCTGATAATTTGATTGGAGGAGCTTTCGACAATGCTCTTTGATTCTGAGACATTGTGACTATGATTTTGGGAAGATAAGATGATGAGAGTTCCAGGTCTATACTCACATACAACAGAGGAGATGATCATCTGAGCGTGCTGGTGTTGCTTCAGGTCCATACTTTTGTATAAGAGAGAAGTTCCACCACTCCATGTCAATGCTTTTGCATAGCAAAGGAGATTAGCATGAAAAAGAAATAAAAATATATCAATTATGAGGTTTTTCTAAAGAGCAAAATTTGGAAGCTCAATTCAAGGCTATGGTTAGGGTGATTTGGGAATATTGGGAAAATCAGAACACAGATTTGAAACTTTCAACAAATTTTTGACAAGGACATGTATCTTTTTGCCGGCCGAGAATGTCATGGGAATTTTCCATCTCACCGAGTTCTTGAACATTTAATTTGACCACACGCTCACTGTTTACTTCGTTTTCAGATGAGCCTACCAAGCATATCATATAATGAGAAAGACTTTTTCAGATTTTAGAAAATTTTGAGTGATACAAGCATCTACATCAGTTACTATCATCTTCTCACATGATAAAGTCATGCAAAAACAAGCATATCTAGAAAAAATATACAATCAATTCTCCGTCATTTCGAATCAAATGATTTCTTACACTCTCCCCCTAAATTTTTATTTTATCAAACCCCCTCTCCTTTTTTTTAAATTATAACCATAAGTACGAAATAAAAATTTATCAAAGAAAGTCTTCCAAATTATACTAGCAAAATGATGAGAAATGAAGTACCAAGGAAATTTCGGTGAACAGGTTGTGTGAATTATGGTAATGCAGACAAAAATCCGACAATGTAGACAAAACTCGTAACCAGAACCTGTTTGTTCCGCCTCAAACTAGAATTAGAAACAAACTCTCAGTAAAACGAATTACAAAACTGTACTCAGAAATTGTTCATGCACTCATTAACAAATTAGTTAGAGCGGGGAACCCAGGCCATCGTAGTCCTGGGAGTTCCTTTTTCATCAATTTAAGAAACCTGTTGAAACACACAACCTTTGAATGATTTGGGATTTTTTATCCTTCGTTTTAATTTTCCAAATTTGTTTTGGTTCAATTACTTTTGATTTAAACGATTTAAATTTGGAAATCATTTTCTCTTTAAATTCCGAAGTAAAATATTTTGCTTTTGACACTTTGGTCATTTTCATCTTTGAATCATGTAAAACCGGCTTCACATGAGGAGGTGTAGATAGATTGTTCATCTTCCAACCATTCAAAGATGTGTCATTTTTACCTCTTGTTCCAGAAAAATAACTTGTGTGGCCGGTACCATCTGGAATATTCCTTGTTGACTGGCACTCGGAGAAGCTTTTCGTTTTCCCTTTACCATCTGAAGTCTGTTTTGAACTTGGGGGCACCACTTTAGCCAATGACCTCCTAATCCACACCTAAAACAAACTTTGACAAGTTTTTCATTCTTGTCAGTCCCGTGGGTAACGGGTGGAATATGTTCTTTGGCCATCATAGAAACATAGATAGGGTCGACGATGGAACGAAAAACGAAACTTTTCGACAGCTTTTTCGTACACGTTCACTTGCATCACATACACAAGTGCTCTCTGAACCGTGCAATAAGGTCACCCATAACACGGCTCTCCTGTTTGAGTTATCTTAGTCCCCAGCCATGCTATTCAAGAATATTAGAAAAATGGCAGCGTAAGGTAACAACTAGTATTGAAAGCTGGTCGCCTTTGGAAGCGTTCGCCGGTAACCAAAGCGTATCGTTCCCACAACAACTTCTATACTTAGTTTATAGCTTTTTTTGGTTATGCAATAGAAGGGGGCTTGCGCTTGAATTGAAGTAGCGCTTTTGGAATATGAGTAGGGCTCCTAGGTGGCGCGTTCGGGGAGGCAATCCAAAGTAAGAGCAAAATGAAGGTTGGGTGCTTGTGGAGCAAGGCCACCCAGCCTCGAATAGGAGGTCGACATCCTTCCTTTAAAGAGGCACTTCGATAGACGATCAGTTATCAGTCTAGTATGACACCTTGTTCTCAACTGAACAAATAGACAGACGCCTCTGAGCATTTCTCAAAAGAGTTAGATCCGCCTAATAAATGTAGTAGTTCAGCTATTCCTTTGACAGACAGTGAAAGTTTCAGGCAAAGACAGAGGATCTGATCCTGTAGTCAACTACCTGAACTATTCAAAGTAGAATAGACTAGATTAACAAGATCCGTTTTCATATGAACCCCATCTTGTTAAGCCTAAGAGGCACGAGCTATATCTTACATACTCTATTATCCGATCATAGCCGTTTGAGAGTCCTGCCTGAGCAGGAGGAGCATCCAACCCGTACCTAGGTAGAGGAAGCGGATCCGCCATATGCGCTTCCGACTGACACAATCGACAGCTTGAGGAAGAAATGTGCTTTAATACTTTCCGAGTTTTGCAAGAATAATAATCATGAACATGAGACCTTCATTGACATCATACAAGAACTGACCTTAAAAAACAAGATAAGCGAAGGCGATGAACATTCGCCTGAGGACTTTATTCACATTTTACGGACTCACTATGGCTTTAAAAATTCAGAGATAGTAGGGATAGATAGGCTAGGAAATATGAAGATGAAGCTTGGTTTAAAGCTATTGTTTTAGTCTTTGAAGAGACTGATGGATCTGCTGATTTGGAGCCAAATTTGTGAGAAGGTTGTTGGATAGCGTTTGAGGGTGTTGAATGCTTTTGCTGAGTGTTAGAGGGTTTGCTGATTTGTTTTGCAGTTGGCACAGAGATTTGTATTGATCTTAATTCAGGTTTTTGATGCTTTTGAGACTGGACAATCTCAGATGATATCTTGATCTTTGAGAAGTAGATAATTTCCTTTACGTTTAATTCGTCATCTGAACTTGACCAATCTTCAATAGTCACTTCTGCTTCTAGGGGATCTTGATTGAAAAGAGTTGGGTGTGTCAAAGTAGATACTGCTTGATGATTAGGTGATTCTGGATTTATCTCTTCCGTCACATTCCGAATAGGCTCAAAGGTAGGAATTTCACGAACTTTAAATTTATCAAAGAAGTTAGAAGAAACAATTGGTTCAGGTTTACAAATACCAGAAACTGAATAATTATTATCTTGACTGTTAGCATCCGATTTACTGTATCCCATACCAGTTGGAGACCCATAATCATCTCGCACCTCTTTAAGATTCACTCCCTCTAAACCTGCATGCAAACTGTCAATATCCTTCATAATTAAATCATTTGTTGGATAAAGTTTGGGAATTGGAGAGTAACATAGAGTAGATGGAGGTGGAACTGAATTAAATACGGTTTCACCGTCTGAATGATATCCAATCCCACTTTTTACCCGTGCCCCTTGTTGTCTAGCAATAAGCACATCCTTTTTCATATGTGAAAGGGTTCATTTATCAAGCTTTGTTTGAAGCTGTGTCGTTTCAAATTGAGCTAAAACAGCCCTTTCCCTTAGAATATTAATTTCAACGTTACGCTCCAAAATGGTTCTTCTTAAAAGATCATTTTCAGCCAATGCTTCACTAAGTTTCTTTGAAAAAGCAATTTCATTTTCTTTAATTCCTAATTAATTATTCTTAATTCTTTTTCATTTTCCATTAACAATCTATTTCCCTTATAAATCCCAAATAACCGGATTTTGCAAGAAGAAGAACACATATCCTGAACTGTCTCATAAGGAAGACCCATGATAATTCTTTCTGCAGCTAAGGTCTTCTCACAGTTGCAAACCTTGTGTTTCTTTGTTGTTCCTCTGCCTTGACTTTCAACATCTCTTTATCCTTAGATTCTTTCTTTCCTAATCATCTTTCTCAGCTTCATTATCATCGGTTCTCTCAAATTCAGGTCTACTTTCATTATCAATTCTCAAAGCTTCATAATTCTCTTTGTCAGTCTCTCTGATTTCAGCATTTGAATCTAAATCAGGTCTCAATAACTTCAACTTTTCAATCATCTCGGTTTTGTAATCAAGTATGCTTGTTACAGATGAGATAAGATCAGTATTAAGCTTGTTGGTTTGATTTGGGAACATGGCTTGCTAGAATTCTTTTCTTTTGATATCCAGCTCGAGAGATTTTAGCATGTTGATCATATCCATAAGTTTTTGTCAACATAATTTCTTTCTTGCTTCAACATTTTAACTTGGTGACTCCACTTGGATGGAAGAGAGTCAAGAAGCTTTTGAATTTGTTCATGATTACTGAGTTCTGGAACATTCTTCTTTAGATTATTTGCCACCTTTAGAAATCGATAAATCAAATCTGACAATTTTTCTTTCTTTGTACCTACAAAACAGTCAAACCGACTTTGTGCCATTGTGGCATTGTCTGATTCGAGATCGTCAGAGAAAGACATTTTCAAACAAAATATTAAATTAACTTTATCACCCAAAACAACAAAGATATTATTCTATTATATCACTTGAAGTGATATTTTGTTTAAACAACCCGGCAAAACATAAACACACTCTACACCACTTGAAGTCTACTGAAATTGTATAAGAATGGACTTAACCTACACAACTTGAAGCCCAAATTTTTTTAAAAAAAAATTTTAACTAGCCCTCATAAAGTTTTTAAAACCCAGACCAATAAAAAATAGTCCATATACCATATTCAAATCCTAATATAAACAAAACAGTTCAACAAAAACACTTCAAATAAACCACACACATATGACCATATAGGGATAGATAAGGGAATGAAAACAAAGAACTCCTAGGGTTCCAACGACCGGCCGCCGCTCCGGCGAGTCTCCGGAAGCGAGTGGCGGCAAGTGAAAGATATCTCTGGGTAGATCTCGAGCTTCTGAGGATGATGGTTGCAATGTTTTCACCTAAACACACAGCAGGGTTGGTGTGAATCGAAGGCATTGTTGTGGTTGCAGGTAAGTTTCGACCATGGTTATAGGGGGAGAGGTTAGTGTGGCAAGTGATTGCGATGGTTGTTGATGGATGTCGCGGTTGTGGTTGTTGTTGGTTGTGATGGTGATGGTTGTCGATGGTGTTGTTGATGTCGGTTGTGGTGGTAGTGCACGGTGATTGAGAAGGTTGGTGTCACAAATGGCAACGATCAAGGCCGTGAAAGCTTGTCAGATCTTCGATAGTCGTGGTAATCTGACAGTTAAAGTCGATGTTACTCTTTCCGATGGAACTCTGGCAGAGTTGTCGTACCTAGCGGTGCATCTACAGGTATATATGAAGCTTTGGAATTAAGAGACGGAGGTTCAGACTATATGGGTAAAGGTGTCTTGAAGGCTGGTGGAGAATGCTTGACTTTTGATCAGCTCGCTCTTCGGGCTCCTCTTGGACTGAACACCTTTTTTTGTTATTTTATAGATTTTTTGCTTGGGATGGTGGTAATTTCACCCGAAGAATTACTTTCGCCGGAATTTCATCGGAGGTTCGCCGGACGAAATTGTACTTTCGCTAGAAACTAAATAGTTTCGTCCGAAACTGAATAGTTTCGTCGGACAGTTTGAACTTTCGTTCAAAATAAGTTCTAGTTTCGCACCATGAAGATTTGAAGCTCTCAAGAACACCAAGAACACACACACTTGTGTGCGTGAGAGAAAATGTCTAAATCTATCAATTTCTTGTTGATTTCTTTTGTAAATTTTATTGTTATAACTGTACACCTCTGAAATCTAGCCCAATTAGAAAACTTAATGTGTTATAGGACCCAATAAAGGTCCGTATTGAATTGGGCTTACCAAAGAAAACTTGGAAAAGAAACTAGCCTTTTTAGGCCCAATAGGCCCAATAAGGGCCCAAACTTATAAACGAGGCCCATTTAAGGCCCAATACCCATTTACCATCTAAATAAATAAGTGATCATAAGATAATAAATCGGATTGTGATTTGAAGCAACTACGATAAAAATCCAAACTAGATTCAAAAACCATACCGTGTAAAGTTCAGTAACCTAACGCGTACTAACGTCTAATTTACATCGGAACTTACTTATAATGGTTTTATACCCTTCTAAAATCATTGTTAATCATGATGCATACTCGTAAATAGTGTTTGCTAAACGATCCTAACCAAACGTGCATAATCAGCAATGATACGTCGGAAAAACGCGAATACCGAATACGCCCGCATTTTACCGATACCTGATACGTCAACCAAGCCCGGTAGCATCGTATATATTTATCTAATTATTATATTTATTATCATATTCTAAATTAGAGAGTGATACGAATATCCAGGAGCAATGTGGTTCGAGACGCATCTGAAGCATGGACCGGCCTGAGAATAGGTCAAACCCGAGAGTTTGACGATAAATATGTTGGAGCTGGAAAATATAGTCTATATTATCAACACTATGAAAGTCAACAAAAGTCAACGTCACGGTCAAAGTCAACAAAAGTCAAACCCGACACGTTCAAGACGAAGAACCGAGTCGAGACGTTGAACATTTAGATGACTAGGAGTTTTATTGTAATAAATATATTTTGTGTGAACAAAATATATTTTATCTTGTTTTTAGTCATTTTTATGCTTAATATGTAATTTTGTATTAATTAGCCTAAGTCTAGGGGGTTAAGTGTAATTAGTAAAATTAGTCTAGACTATAAATAGGTTAATTGTCATTAGTGTTGGTTAATGGTTGCATGACCACTAGATTGAGGGATTTTTTGTAAACAATATTATTTGCAATCTAATTGAAGATCAAAGGGGTTTTGATTGTGATTATCATATTTTGATCTAATTCTTCATGATTTGATTCAAGTTTGATGTTCCTGGATTCACAATTTGGTATCAGAGCCATTTTGGATCAAATTCACTGAAGATTTGAAGATTTTTAGAGAGAAAAGTTGAGGTTTTGGTTGTTTTTGTTCAATATCAAGTTTTCATCAAATTCGGATTAGATTTGAGTGTTATTGATATGGAATTTGATTGAAGTTGCTTATTATTGGTTGGGAAAGCTCTGTTAATCATCAGATTTCAAATCCATTGAGATTTGGGCGATTTCAGATTGATTTTGAGGTGAAAAAGGGTTTTGAGATCGACCAGCGAAACTGCTGTTCTTACAGCGAAACTGTCATCTTCATTCAGCGAAATTATGGTTTATTTTGGATCTGAAGTTGTTTTCTAGAGTTTTAGCGAAAGTACTCCCTTGAACGAAAGTTCAATAGTGTTTTTGACCAATCATCAAGCGAAATTGCTGCCGAATTTATCTCTGAACGAAAGTTCAAGCTTGTTTCCTGCGAACTTATCAGCGAAACTAAGCCATTTGTGACATTCGGCCAGCGAAACTGCTGCCGAAATTGCTAGCGAAACTAGAGCTCATAGCGAAACTAGCTCTGCGAAACTATAATTTCGGCGAAACTATCATTTTTTCAGCGAAATTCGAATGTTAAAGATGACTTTTTCCCTTTAGTTGGGATTAACTGAGTTCATCCCGATAAAGAAATTTTCATCGATTCTTGCTTCACAAAGCCGGTTTGACTCTTTTGCAGCAATGAAGAAAGAAAAATTGACAGATTTGATTGATCGATTCTTAAAGGTGGCAAATAATCTAAAGAAGCATGTTCCAGATCTCAGTAATCATGAACAGATTCAAAAGCTTCTTGACTCGCTTCCGTCTACATGGAATTATCAAGTTAAAATGCTGAAGCAAGAAAGAGGTTATGTCGACACAAAACTTATGGATATGATCAACAGACTAAAATCTCTCGAGCTGGATATTCAAAGAAAAGAATTTCAGCAAGCCGTGTTCCCACATCAAACCAACAACCTTAATACTGATCTTGTTTCTTCTGTAACAAGCATACTTAATTACAAAGAAGAGATGATTGAAAACTTGAAGTTAATGAGAACTGATTCGGATGTGAATTTTGAATTCGGAGAAACTGTTGAAGAGAACTATGAAGCTCTGAGAGTCGACAATGACACTAAACCGGAGTCTGTGAGAACTGATGATGATAAGGTTGGAAAAGCTGATAAAAGAAAGAAAGAATCTGAGGCTGATGAGATGCTGAAGGTCAAAGAAGAGGAACAACAAGAAATCACAAGGGTTTGCAACTGTGAAAAGAGCTTAGCTGCAGAACAAACTATCATGGGTCTTCCTTATGAGACTGTTCAGGATATGTGTTCTTCGTCATGCAAAATCCGGTTATTTGGGATTTATAAGGCAAACAGATTGTTATTGGAAAATGAAAAAGAATTAAAAACAATCAATCAGGAATTAAAGAAAAATGAAATTGCTTTTTCAAGAAAACTTAATGAAGCATTGGCTGAAAATGATCTTTTAAGAAGAACCATTTTGGAGCATAACGTTGAAATTAATATTCTGAGAGAAAGGGCTGTTTTAGCTCAATTTGAAACGACAAAGCTTCAAACAAAGCTTGATAAATGGACCCTTTCACACATGAAAAAGGATGAGCTTATTGCTAAACAACAAGGGGCGCGGGTCAAACATGGGATTGGATATAAATCTGATAGTGAAACTTCATTTAATTCAGTTCCACCCCCTTCTACTTTATGTTATTCACCAATTCCCAAACCTCATCCTAAAAATGATTTGTTTGAACAACCTAATAATAGTTTGAATGCAGGTTTGAGCGGTGTCAATCTTAATGAGGTGCGAGATGATTATGATTCTACAATTGGTATGGGATACATTAAACCAAATGCTGACAGTCAAGCTAACGATTGTTCAGTCCCGGTTGTTTGTAAATCTATATCTACTATTTCTTCTAACTTCTTTGATAAGTTTAAAGCAGGTAAAATTCCTACTTTTGAGCCTGTCAGGGTTGTGAAAGAAGAGATAAATCCGAAATCACCCAATCATCAAGTTCCAACAACAACACATACTATTCCTGTCAATCAAGATCCATTGGAAGCAGATCTGTGTATACGAGACTGGACAAACTCAGATGATGAATCAATCACAGAGGTGCGTGTTGGTTCCTCACAAATCAAGATGTCTCCTAACATTGTCAAGTCACAAAAGCTTCCAAAAGCTGAATCAAGACCAATACGGATATCTTCTCCAATTGCAAAGCAACCCAGTCAATCAGTGAAGATCTCATTCCCTGTTCAGCATAACAAATGCCAAAACGAGCAAGAATCTGCTACAAGCTCAAAGCAATCCTCATTCCCACCTGCATCACACGGTTCAGTGAAGCATCAAAAGCCATTCAAGGCTTGTTTTGAGTGTGGAAAAGAAGGTCATGTGGTAAAGAAATGTCCTCAAAGACTTGTTTCGGATGGTAAAGGCAAACCGAATTGCTTCTCCGGATCACAGTCAACAAAGAACGTTTCAGTTGGTAAAGGCAACACGGGTTGCTTTTCTGGTTCAAAAGGTCAAAAACAAACATCTTTGAATGGTTGGATGAAAAACCCTCCATCCAAACCTTTTCATATGAAGCCGGTTTCACATGATACAAAGATGAAAATGACCAAAGGTTCAAAACCAAATTCTTTTCCTTCCGGTCTTAAACAGAAAATGATTTCCAAATTTAATTCATTCAAATCCAAGCTAATTGAACCGAAACAAATTTGGCAAATTAAAAAGAAGGATACAACAATCCCCGATTGTTTAAACGGTTGTGTGCAGAAGCTTGTTACTTATCTTGATGAAAAAGGAACTTCCAGGACTACGATGGCCTGGGTTTCCCTTTCTAACTAATTTGTTAATGAGTGCAGGAACAATTCAGGAGGACTGTTAGTAATCCGGTTTACTGACAAAGATTGTTCTTGATTCAAATTTGAGGCGGAACAAACAGGTTAAGGTCATGGTATTTTATCCACAATCTGGATATTTATATGCACAATCACCGTTCTCACTTCACAATCACTACATATTTCTTGAGAATTCATTTCTTATCATCATATCAGTGTAGTTTGGAAGACCTTCTTTGATAAATTTTTATTTTTGTACAGTTTTATAAAAAATAAAAAATAAATAAAAAATAAAAAATTTAAAAAATTAATAAAATAATAAAAAAATAATAAAAAAAAGAAAAGTTTGCAAAAATAATAATTTAAGGGGAGAGTATAAGTAAATAAAAGTGAAAAGTGTACAGAGAACTTGATTCGAGATGATTGAGAAATGATTGTATATCTTCTTGAAATGCTTGTTTTTGCATGACTTGCGTTTTAAAAATGAGAAATGATAGTAACTGATGCTGTTATCTGATTTACATCTTATTTTTAATTGAAAATAATAGAAAAACAAACAGATTCTTTATTGATATGCTTGATAGACTCAGCCTGAAGAATAAAGTAGACAGCAGCATAATGATTTAAATTAAAACAATATGCTTAAGGATGTCTGGATTTACGCAATCATTTTGGCCTGCACAAAAACTGAGTCCCGACAAAAATTGGATTGAGAATTGATCTTTCACCCACCATGATACAAATCATATAAGTCATATCTTTGAGCCATGATTGGTGTAATTATGTGTCTTGTGTTTGTGCTAATCTCCTCTGCTGTACGGAAGTACTGACCTGGAGTGATGATCTCCTCTGCTGTACGATAGTACTGACCTGGAGCTCTCATCGGCACATGATTAAATGGTCATATCCTTTGTTATACGTGAGTATAGACCTGGAGCTCTCACCATTTTGGTCTAAATAGTGTCAAATCATCTAAACGATTAATTCATCACAGAATGCAATATTCTGTTGATAATCACTTGCACACTAATGCACACGCCTTGCTCTATAAAGATTGTAACAAAATTCAAGAAATCCTGAGGTTGGGTGAGGGTTTTTGCCAAATGATTGTGGGGTCCTAGCATTCTAAAGTATTTAATCGAACCTTAACGAATCATTTGTTGCTTGTTGAAAAAGATAGGGCATGAGTTTAAGTGGACAAACATATCAGCAATCGTTATTGATCTGTTTGAGAATTTCAAAATTCATTCAAAGACTGTGATTAGATTCAGTTATCAGTATGATCTCATTGCTTGTCGATGATTAAATTCATCTTTGTGCTAAAATATATCTTGAGGATGTGATCTCATGATCGATTCAGTTCTCGATTATAAAAAAAAATTATAGATAAAAAAAAAGAAAAAGAAATGTTATAATAAATGTATATAATAAAAATAAAAAAATATAATAAACTTTTAATTCAAAATTTCTTTTAGGTCTTCCATATTATGCTGTTTCAATTTTATCATTTTTCAAGAATTTCACAGAAATTGCGTACAAACGAACACGGATTCGCTTGTTTTTCACACACAGATAAACACGAGTTTATTTTGTTAAAATGAAATGATCTAATTAGAAATTTCGAGATTGTGTTTGAGAATGTGTTTCAGATTTTTGCTGTAAGTGATGGCCGATCATCAGTTGAGCAGTGTACTTGATCAGAGAACCTGTTCCTCAAGTTTGCAGAAGATACCGAGCTAGGAATCCTCCTCCTACATCTTCTGAAGCACTCGAGATTAGAGATTTGGGAAAGTTGTTCCAATATCCTCACAAAGGATGCACTCAAAAAGGGGGAGCATATAAATAGGGGGAGCTTATGAGATGAATACCTTTTCTCATCAAATTCAAAAAGCTTTAACTTGAAGATTTTTCTATTGTTGACTTCTCGATGCTGAATTCGTATGAAGACGTTGATAATGATAGACTAAGGGGGAGTATTGTTGGAGCTGGAAAATATAGTCTATATTATCAACACTATGAAAGTCAACAAAAGTCAACGTCACGGTCAAAGTCAACAAAAGTCAAACCCGACACGTTCAAGACGAAGAACCGAGTCGAGACGTTGAACATTTAGATGACTAGGAGTTTTATTGTAATAAATATATTTTGTGTGAACAAAATATATTTTATCTTGTTTTTAGTCATTTTTATGCTTAATATGTAATTTTGTATTAATTAGCCTAAGTCTAGGGGGTTAAGTGTAATTAGTAAAATTAGTCTAGACTATAAATAGGTTAATTGTCATTAGTGTTGGTTAATGGTTGCATGACCACTAGATTGAGGGATTTTTTGTAAACAATATTATTTGCAATCTAATTGAAGATCAAAGGGGTTTTGATTGTGATTATCATATTTTGATCTAATTCTTCATGATTTGATTCAAGTTTGATGTTCCTGGATTTACAAAATACACCGAATTGTTTTATTTCAAGCAGAAGCAATTAGATATATCTATTATGGGTTTTCTAACGAGATTTTATCCCAAAAGACCATTCGATACGCGATAACGAAGTTTTAAGAACGTATACGCGATTTTTAAATCAAGCCCACCCAAAAACCCTAGGTATAAAAGCAAGCAATTCCCTCATTTCTCATTTGCAAACCCGAAAACACCCTAAAAATGCTCCCAAGAACTGCTGCAGCCGACTTCGCCGGAGCAGGAGGCTCCACGGCGGTGGCGCGGCGGTTTCTGGCCAGGTCTTGGCCTACCACCCACTAATCTTGACCTCCTAATCACAATGGTGGTGGTGGTTTCTTCTGATTCGCAACGACGTGGAAGATATGGAAGAGAGAAGGGGGGCGGCGGCTAGGGTTCCGGCGGAGTTCCGGCAGCCGGCGCCGGCGAGTGCCGCCCATGTTCTTCTTCCTCTCGACGAGATCTTTCCAATGATGGTAGCTGCGTTTTCTAACTCTTAGCGGTTTG
This sequence comes from Flaveria ramosissima, assembly GCA_025215565.1. Taxonomy (NCBI): domain Eukaryota; kingdom Viridiplantae; phylum Streptophyta; class Magnoliopsida; order Asterales; family Asteraceae; genus Flaveria; species Flaveria ramosissima. The sequence goes on from CM046039.1 coordinate 46,336,879, forward strand.
AAAGTTATGGACATTTGAAGATGACGACAACAAGGTTTTGGCGATGAAGGTGGCTGTCGCGGCTATGGTTAGGGTGGTTGTGGAGGCCGACCACAGCTAGGGTTGCAATGGTGATGTGGGGTCCCGATGACTATGCCGGGTGGTGTTAGTGATGGCGATAAAGGGTGTCGGCTGTGGCTGATGTTGTTGGCAGTGGTGGTCGATCGGTGGCTCCCGAAGGTGGTGGTTGTGGTGATGGCAGCTGTGATAGTTGGCTGTGATTTATGGTTGTCGGGTTTAGGTGGTGATTAAGGCAAGGATCTTGAGGTTTGATTCACTGTTTTGTTGGCCGGAAGATTGTAGATGGTCGATCTATCATGCATGCTTGACTTTATGATGAAATAGTCGAAGTTATGGAGGTGCGGCACCGTTTCAGCAGGTTTTCTAGTGGCCACCGGCCATGGTAGTGGCGGCCTAGGGCTAAGGATGTTGATGGTGCATGATGGTAAGGGCTAGTGGTGGTAAGAATCATAGCCGAGGTGTTTGGTAACGTATGTTGCGGTTAAAGTTGTGTTTGGTTATGAGATGACAATGTAGTAGTGTTGTATGTAATCTTGGTGTGTTTTGGTTGGGTTAAACCTTGGTAAAAGCTGGTCAAACTGGTCAATGGATAGTCAACGCGATGCGGATCGGAACAAGCGAGTTTTAAGATGCGATATGGAAACGTTAGGTATAACCGTGTGTTAAATATTCTTACGCGTAAATATAATGATTATATACTAACTTGTGTGTGCGTTGAGCTGCAAATATGTATAAAATGTTAACTAGTTTATAAACCATCATGAATGGATGCGAAAATTTAAATAACGTGAGCAATCGCATAATGAAAAACAACATTGGAAATGTATTCATGTGAACAAAAATATTAGAAACATATATGAAGTTATCTAATCTCGTGTCATATAAAATTCTTACAAGGCGTATAGATTATTAATATATATAAAATGCAATTGTACATACCTATGTTCATATATATATATATATATATATATATATATATATATATATATATATATATATATACATATATATATATATACATATATATATATATATATATATATATATATATATATATATATATATATATATATATATATATATACATATATATACAATGGATACTTTAGATTAACTGATGTTAACTCATAATTATTTAAGACTCATAATTCTATACTAATCCATCGTCTTATTATTATAAATAGTCGATAGTCTTGTTATTAATGAAATAAATATTATTTGTATCATCCTCTTTTTATTCAATATAATGAAAACTATTATTGACATTCAAATTACCCTAGCATCATATTAACTCCATTATTGGTAGAAATATATCTATATAATTATGGAATATTGATGATCTTCGAAGGTGTACTTACACTTATTGTTAAAAATATAATTTTGGTTTGCATTAAACGAGTTAAGCGGAATATAAGCATATCTATCCTTGAACCATCTAAGTATCATATAATTTATAAGCTAAGCATTTTAACAGCCTAAGTTAGGCGATCTTAAAAAGTATATATGCTATGCGCGTGAAAATAACTTAATATCATGACATAAGAGTTTAATTCATAATATTCGATGCATTATAGATTGCTAATACCATACAATATTTAGAGGTTTGACTACATTTCTACCTATGTAAGTATCACTCATTTAAAGAATCAGCATAACGTTAGAATAAAAGCATAAACAATATAAATATTATTAGGTCATCTAATACAATAATTGAAACATTAAAGATTTCTAATATCATCAATAATAATTATCTATAAAGATTGGAATCCCTATTATCAACCGATTATTGTTACAATCATTGTACAAATAATCATTTCTCGAATAAAGGCACTTATTAATCTAATAAGCGCGAGTGAGTTTATAACAAATGATAATTTTGCAAAAGGCTAAGGTACATCGATGATACTAAACGTTAACTTTAAGTAACTAAAAGAGCTCAACCGCACGCATGTAATGGGATCGTGCTAATTCTAAATATGAATCTCATATGTTCTAATTAGGATTGCTTTGTTGGTGACCTTCACATTTCTTTACCGAGCTCGGAATTTATATAAGGATACCAGGTGAGTTCTAGTGACTTTCCCTTTTTACTACTGTTTTGGGGTGAAACATGCTCTGCTATTTATGAACTATATTTGTGCTTTACTTGATGATTGTATGTGGGATTTATGGATTACCTGCTGATACTTATATCATGATCATTAATTCTTTCGTGAACTGCTTGTTTTATATGGATAGATCTATTTGGGGAATCCCCCACACATAGTGGCTTCCGTTCCAGGAAGGGTACCCCACTGAGATCCTAAGGGGTCGTTTGTGGCATGTAACAGGTTTTGTTAAGAAACTATGGTGAACCATCCGGGCAGGTATGGTTCACTGGTTTGGGGCTCAGTTCTTCCTTCGGGAATATCCGGTTAAACACAACTTTAGAAGAGGCCAACCGGGACTGAGTGCAGGGTTGATTATGATTTCTCCCACGATGTTGAAACTATGATTCATTCATTTTTATCAAATGAGGATTTGTTAAGTCCTTTTGTTTTTAAACATTAAGCACTTGAACTCACCAACTTTATGTTGACACAAAATCTTTCGAGCATGTCTTTCAGGTATTGCTAGGTAGATTAGCTGAGCTATAGAAGATATCTAAACCCGAAGCAAGAAGTGAGGGTAGGTGTTGAAGGAAAAAGGTCGAGCCTAGAAGCCTTAGTTACTGAAGCCTCAAGAAATATTGACAAAGAGATAGATCATAATACCTATGGATTGTAGATTGAGGCACCTTGTAAACTGAAAGTAAGCTAATATTCTAATGTAAATATTGTGAGATGCATTGTATTAAACCATTTAGTTTCCGCTGCACTTTGGTTGTTGTTTACCAACCGTTACGTCCCGCCTCTCTGGGCCCGGGGTGTGACAGATTGGTATCAGAGCCAAAGGTTGTAGAGAAGTAGGTCTGCTTCGCGAGACCTAAACTACAACCATATGAACCCTATAGGACCACCTTTGTAAGAAGACTTTTCCGAGTTTAGTTAAGCCAAGGTTATATGAAAGTGGGTTTGCTTCGAGATACCCAAGCTACAACCATAAATAGGACCAGCCTAGTAGGTTGTTTCCATGAATTAGTGATCTAAAGTTTACAACAGAATAGATTCCATTAAGGACACTCATCTTTAATCTGTATACCTCATGGGACAGATACCATTAAGAATTCCCTACCCTATAAGAAACCTTGTTGCATTAGGGTACTACCTATGATAGGTGCACCCGAGTAAAAATAAGAATATTTGGAATCTCCTGGAGATGACTAATAGGACCCCTGAGCACTGGGACTAGGTATATTATGAATCAAAGATGTGCAAGTATATTAAGACTTAAATTCTGGGGAGGTACTTATCTGATTGCACAACTGACTTTTGACACTATATGAAACAACAGCTATTAGTTTTATACTTGATACGACCTTGTGTCGTAATATGAAACAACTGCTATTAGTTGAATACTTGATACGACTTGTGTCGTCACATAAGACAACTGCTTTAGTGATACTTGCTTATATGCTTCGTTCATATGATGATACTTGTTAGAATACAGTGATAGGATAGCAACCATGATGCCTTTTTGTTTGATCTGCTCCCTATTATAGCTTGTACCTGATTGCTCGTTACCTGGTTTGTTAAACTGTACTTTGACTCAATTGTTGGTTTAACAAGAATGTTAGCATAATTAGAATCTAAGTTTGCTTAATTGCAGATGATGAGCAAATGAAAATCATAACTCCCCGACCTAATTACAGAAAACTTGAAACTTATGATGGGAACAACTAGAATGATAGTGTAAGGTAAATTGACGATTACGGGTGCACACGTAATGGTGAATTTACAGGTACCCTTGAATTCTGGTGGGCCCTGTCAGGTAAACTAATGTCAAAGTATAACACTCAAGGAACTAGTACATACCAGATTAAACACCAATATCCAATATATACTCAACAATTATAAATTTAAAACATTCATGCTGAGAGAAACCGTTTAACTCTTGAAGAGCTACCAAGGACGATATTGTAGTAATTATCCCTTTTCTTTCTCTCTCTTTCTTTGTTCTGCCCTCCTATTGGAAGTATAATGATACAACTATCCAACCTAGGAGATCATCAAATGTTGTTTCAAACCCATCTAGTTTGGTGCCAAAAGTATGGCACTTCACCTAAGTTATCTGTGTACTTTAGCCGCGTTATTTTTCGCGATGTCTAAAAATTTCTTCCTACCCAGCATAGAACTCGACAAAACTTCCTCAAAATAGTAAGGGACCCTCTAACATAATAGTTGCAGCCGAGAATATACCGGAGTAACAGATTTACGAGAAGCACCTCTTGTGATCAATGGCATAGAAGACTTGTTACTTCTTTCTTCCCTAGTAGCTCACACTTCATTGGACATTTTGGAGTCTAGAATACCTCTGATCTTTTTCTTAAAGTCCTCGATGAATATAACTTCTCTACACCTATTCAAGGTAATAGAACCCCTTAACCCAAGCACTATTCTTAATATCAGATTCGATAGTAATTAACCATCGTTTTTCATAGTACTATGCTCGTGAAATCCTTCATCATCCTCAACCGTTAGTCACCCAGTGACAAACTTCGATTGTAACATAAGTTGAACTATTTTGACCATGCTTTTAACTGGCCGTGTTCTTGGTAACCTTTTGAGTGCCAGAATAAGTAGGAAATGAAACCTCATCCTATAGCCCCGATTTCCGCAAAGATAAATAGCCCTAGTGCCAAAGTTATTCGCCGAGAAAATTTGATCTTCGAGCTTTCGAAACAAAAATCTGAATCCACAATGTTGGTGAATTCCCCGATTTCACAAACTTTGTTCCGAACTTATTCTTATGAAATTCTTGGACTATCAAATGGTGCTAATCACACTAAACCCATGATCACAACCGTCATCGTAAAAACTCATGGTTGTCAATGCGAACAGCCCTGGATACTCGTAAATCATCTCTACCTCGAGAGCTCTACCATTCGGGTGATGAATTCGTTAATTAAAAGCAAAGATCACAAAGTCAGATTACAATCTGATGTCATACTATATGATTATTAGAGCCATAGTTAGTTTCCATTTTTTTACTAAGCAATCACCTTAATGAAGTTCAGAACTCGTTCGAGTCAACGTGTCGGCGATAATGAAGAACTCACGCGGGAAGACTCTCAGTTAGGCTTAGAGGACTGCATTACTCCAAAAGATGTATTAAGAAGCATAGAAGATCAGCTACAAGAAATCTCATGTGTTAAATCACTTAAGGTCCAACTACGATGTAGTAATGAACATGCAGAAGATAGTAGGCGAGAAGGACCAACACAGCAATCACCAGTCGTAAGCATTAAATATTTCCCCTCTAAATTTCTAAACCTTTTTATAGAGCAATTCACCAATAGCATACCCTTGTAAACTCCGTACGTTGAAATCTGAGCCAGAAGGCTTACTATCATACTTTAGTGGAACAAATGGACGGGCCTAGAAGTAACTAGGTTTTAGATGAGGTTACTTGTTGCACGAATGGACCCCCTACAGGGTACGGTTACTTTGGAGATAGGGGAGCGAGAAAGAGGTCATCTAGAAGGTTGACCTTGATTAGGAAGCACTATAAGGGAATTAGTGGAAGCATATACAACGATCCTGTAGATAAGATAACAGCTTGAGTAGCCCTAAAGGAAGGTGAATCGGAGAGAAGTAGTGATGTATGGTGGTATGAAATTTGAAATATGTTAAGAAGCTCGTGGAAGGAAGGGAGATCTGACAACTGTTAGATAAACGGTACATAAGACATAGTGTGTCACCTTGACGAACCCTATTACACTTTGTGGGGAGTTGAATGGAATGCTTTAAATAGGGATAAACTATCAAGAGTTGAATAAAGTTACCTAGAAGAAGAAGTGATAACCCCTTTCCAGAATTGTTAACCTGCTTAATCAGTTGTAAGATACTGATTACACTTCTAATGCTATTAGCTGAGTATATAAGTGAAAAAGATGTTACCAAGGTTGCATTTAAAATACATTAGGGTAAATATAAAAATCACATTCAAGCTTGTTTGGGCTGGCTCACACACCCACGGTATTCATGAGCCTGATGAATGGGATTCTGTAAGTCATACTTAGGCATGCTCGTTATCTCGACATTGCAAATAAGCATGAAATTCAAGGGAATTCGCTGAGATTTGGGGCTATCTAAGTCCGAGAAGTAGTAAAAACTCATTGAGTTATGTCAACGTTTAGGGTTAAGCAAAAATTTTAGGAGGATCAATAAAAGCTTCACTCGTGCAGCGATACAACTGGCATCATGATCCCAGGAATATGCCAAATCCGTTTGGACACGGATAAGAAGGCTTTAGATGTATGTTGGTGCAATGATACAAGACAAACTTCTAGCCGCCCGACGATTTAAGAAACACGTGAAGAGTTACATTATACATGAACTGGAACTATATGCACTCGAATACACTAGCTGTACTACTCTCTCGACTACCCATTAGAATACTAGTTCAAACACCATAGGGTGATCATGAATCCGTAATATCAACCGCATTGACAAGTGCGGATAGGAGGCCGTCATCCGCATTTGTCCTAAGACGCTCACATTTCTAAATGTGAAAGAACAAGTCTTGGCCGCGTTTGCCTCTACTTACCCGCATTGATGGATGCGGATAGCCTGTAATTAGGCTTTTCTTCTACTGACTTCACCCGTATCACATCGTGAACTTGCGAATTCTTCCAATAGGAGGCCGTCATCCGCATTTGTCCTAACCTCTTCATTCTTATTAATCGTGAAAACTTCTTAGTTTTAGCTTTGTGGGAATAATCATGCGGTTCATAAATATTAATCTATACTCCTTGGGGAATCCAAACCCTCCTTGATCTGAAGACTTTAATCTATGACATCCTATGACCTATTACCATATGGTTCTAGGGAGTTAATAGTGACGTGTAGCCGACTTGACTATTACGTCTAAGTGAAGGCATTCACATCAACATCTGATACTTCACAACCTTTCGTAAGATTCTCCGTGAGGACGGTAATACTGCCAGGATTTTTGGTACTCGTCTCCTTGCTAGATCTACCTAGTAGAATGGTGCATTGAACCACAGTGGAGAATCTCTTCATGTTAATTTTGTACAAATGTTAAATAATCTGATTGTGAAGCCAAAAATATATTCATGAAACGACTCACTGATTTTGTCAAACCTGTTCTAACGTTGGGATAATTACTTGAATCTAAATCAAACCCGGTTGTTTGATGCATAATCAACGACTTTTGTCCTGGAATGCTCAGCTAAATAACTTTAAAATCCTCAAGACTCATACTACAAGTGTATCACACTCGGAAACAATGTTAGCGATACTAAAATTTCGAGGACGAAATTTCTTAAAGGAGGGAAGAATGTAACACCTCTGAAATCTAGCCCAATTAGAAAACTTAATGTGTTATAGGACCCAATAAAGGTCCAGATTGAATTGGGCTTACCAAAGAAAACTTCGAAAAGAAACTAGCCTTTTTAGGCCCAATAGGCCCAATAAGGACCCAAACTTATAAACGAGGCCCATTTAAGGCCCAATACCCATTTACCATCTAAATAAATAAGTGATCATAAGATAATAAATTGAATTGTGATTTGAAGCAACTGCGATAAAAATCCAAACTAAAAAAAGATTCAAAAACCATACCGTGTAAAGTTCAGTAACCTAACGCGTACTAACGTCTAATTTACATCGGAACTTACTTATAACGGTTTTATACGCTTCTAAAATCATTGTTAATCATGATGCATACTGGTAAACAGTGTTTGCTAAACGATCCTAACCAAACGTGCATAATCAGCAATGATACGTCGGAAAAACGCGAATACCGGATACGCCCACATTTTACCGATACCTGATACGTCAACCAAGCCCGGTAGCATCGAAAATATTTATCTAATTATTATATTTATTATCATATTCTAAATTAGAGAGTGAGACGAATATCCAGGAGCAATGTGGTTCGAGACGCGTCTGAAGCATGGACCGGCCTGAGAATAGGTCAAACCCGAGAGTTTGACGATAAATACACCGAATTGTTTTATTTCAAGCAGAAGTAATTAGATATATCTATTATAGGTTTTCTAACGAGATTTTATCCCTAAAGACCATTCGATACGCGATAACGAAGTTGTCGGAACGTATACGTGATTTTTAAATCAAGCCCACTCAAAAACCCTAGGTATAAAAGCAAGCAATTCCCTCATTTCTCATTTGCAAACCCTAAAACACCCTAAAAATGCTCCCAAGAACTGCTGCAGCCGACTTCGTCGGAGCAGGAGGCTCCACGGCGGCGGCACGGCGGCGGCACGGCGGCGCGGCGGTTTCCGGCCAGGTCTTGGCCTACCACCCACTAATCTTGACCTCCTGATCACAATGGTGGTGGTGGTTTCTTCTGATTCGCAACGACGTGGAAGATATGGAAGAGAGAAGGGGTGCGGCGGCTAGGGTTCCGGCGGAGTTCCGGCAGCCGGCGCCGGCGACTGGCAGCGAGTGACGGCGAGTGACAGCAAGTGCCGCCCATGTTCTTCTTCCTCTCGACGAGATCTTTCCAATGATGGTAGTTTCGTTTTCTAACTCTTAGCGGTTTGAAAGTTATGGACATTTGAAGATGACGGCAGCAAGGTTTTGGCGATGAAGGTGGCTTTCGCGGCTGTGGTTAGGGTGGTTGTGGAGGTTGATGTGCTCCAAATTATACATAAAAATCCTATCAAAAGCACATCAATTATTCCTTAATATCTTCCTTAAAATGATGAAAATGTACTTAAAAGTGTTAAATTGTGTTTTCAGGTGTTTAAAAGGGCAAGATGGACAAAAGGAGTATATTTAACAAGAAATTGAAGTGATCCGAGCTTTGGACTCCAAGCATGGGGCTGTGCCTCATTAAGCACGCCCCCATGCTTTGCCAGAAACACACCCCCGTGCTAAATTAACACACCCCCGTGCTTGGACATTTGACAAGCACAAAAGTACTGTCCCCTAAAATTAGGCACGTGGTCGTGCCCCATAAGGCACGGGGCCGTGCCCCACCTCAAACACGGGGCCGTGCCCCATTTAGCACGGGGCCGTGCCCGACAAAACCTGCATGTACGAGCCGACCAACTTTCGTAAGCATTGTACTAGCACGGGGCCGTGCCTTTTAGGCACGGGGCCGTGCTTAAACACTCCGGAAAGCCTATAAATAGAAGCCTAAGCTCACCATTTTTGGCAAGCTTTGGTGGGAGAGTTACTCTGCTGAATTCTCTTGGGAATCAAGACTTCAAGATCATTCGAAGGCTCGGGAGGTGCATACAACACTTGGAGAAGCTTGGGATCACCTAAACGTCATCCATTATGGATTATCGGTTTGATTGTTCCATTTCACCGATGATCACTTATCTATCTCCTTTGTTATCTGTTGTTATGTTAAAGCTCATTATGAGCTAAACTCTATTTATCATCCTAATCAGATGAAGCTTATGTAATTTGTGATGAACTAATGGTGTGATAAATATTATGTTCATGTTATGGTGGTCTTGGGAAAACTATTGATGGGTAGCATCTACATTTGAACGGGAAGTTATAACTTTATGGTTTGGGATTGTGATGTCATACAAGGTTGAAAACCATATGATTAACTTTCATTCGTGAAACCGGTCTTCATAATAAATCTATGGTAATGAACTAGAAATGGTTATTAGAAATCATATCACTTTAACTTTCTGATCATTTGCGGGTTCCTTTTTATTAGTTCAGAAACTTCAGTAATTGTTACGGTTTTCTAAAATTAATGGTATGTTAGGAAGGAACCTGATCAACTCTCTTTTTAACATTAAATTATGTTTTCAGAAATCGTATGTCAAATAGGACACAAAAGGTTCATCTACATTATTAGGGCTTTGATCTGAGTAGTAAACTCAACCTGACAGGATCAAGTCACTACGGCAGCAGAATAGACGAGAAATCGCGCCGGCTCATCTTTATAAACATTAACATAATTACTTTAATCAATATCTTTAAATCACATCACCAATTCATCACAATTACATAAGTGGAGTCTAATTAGGATGATAACTTTTATTCCCTGATTTTAAATCCAAAAAGCTTCAATTCTTATGTCACACCCCAACCTTGACGGCGGAAACGTCGAGATGTGAGGGTTAAGATTGTTCTATTATTAAATTCAAATATATTATACATAAGTTTCAAAATTACATTACAAGCATAAGTCTCAATAATGAAATAAGTTTCAACATGAAATAACAAACATAATCATTTTGTTTATTAACTAGGTCCAAGTCCTAGAATATGCCAGCAACTTAAGTTCACTTCAAACTTGGGGGTTTTCCTGAAACATGATAAAAATAAAAGGTCAACTATAAATAGTTGGTGAGTTTCCAAGGTTTTCATACATAATATGAAAAGGTTACAAGTAGCAATTCAAGTCATAGGTTATAAGCTAGTAAGGTTATAGAACACATATCTTTACAACCAAACCTCGACTTGATTACAAGTATAAAAGATTGGCTAAGTGTATTTGGTTCCCTAGTGCACAAGCGTACGGCCCCTAGGAGTCGGCAATACCTCGACTTTAGCACCAAATAGGCTTGTCAGGCCCAAAGATCTAAGACGTCGCCAGGCTAGCAATAGTTAATGATTGTAAACAAACTATGTATCTCATATAAACACTTACATTACACAAATAACCATGACCAAATAATAAGTAGAATTGCATGTGCATTACAAGTCTCAAATGTGTATAAGTGTATCATGTATAAGTATCATGTTTCACCCCAAAATCGTGTGAAATAAGTAAAAAGGGGACAAGGAAAACTCACATGGAAATAAGCATTTCAAGATGATATAAAAGATTACAAGATAAATCCCAAGTGTCCATTACAAGCACCTAAATATATAATTTACAAGATTAAGATTAAGGTTAATATATTGATTAATGTTTAAGTAAGAATTAGGGTTTTGATGAGTAATTATGTTTATAATGATGATGATAATAATTTAAACGAGGTTCCAAATGGTTTCTTTTACAAGTTGTTTAAACGTATAGATTCCAAGATTAGGTTTAATAATAAGATTACAATTTTTAGACATGAACTAGGGTTTCCAATAGAACTTGGAAGTTTAAATAAGTAATTAAGTAAAATAATAAATCATTTAGATTTAATAAAGATGATGTAAATCAATTAAACCAATAATATGTGAAAAGAAATAATTAATTTAAAAATTAACTATTTAAAAGTTGATAAGGATATTACATATTAAAATCATATTATAAAGTTTTAAGCTTATTAAAATGATTTATTATAAAGGTTTTTAAAACCTTAAAATAAAGCAAATTATATTGTTTTATAATTTTCAAGAATTTAAACAAAAGTTAACGATTAAATTCATTAAATGGTATAACATGCTCAAATGATTTGATGAATAATAAATTATTCAAATAGTCATTTTAACAACTACTTGAATAATTATTTATCATTTAGATTTATAATGCTTTAATAAAATTTGAACCATAATAAGTTTTATTACACAAAAGAATTTATAACTTTTTAAAACAAAACTCCATTTAAAATATCATGATTTAAACGATAAAATCTAAGGAAAGTTCGGTTCACAACTATTTTGTTAATTATTTAAAATCTATGTTAATAATTCAAAAAAATAACCTTTAAAATGTTTTATTACAAAGGTTTTTTAATTGTTTAATATTTTAAAATATCACTGAAAATTATTTGACAACTTAAAATACATTTAAAGGTTATAAAATATTTTTTTATATTTATTAGAAATTTTCTAAAGTTTATTTAAGGCTTAAAAAACCATTTTAAAAAAATATGGGGGTGCCCGGGGTCGAACCCGGGACCTCCAAGTTAGAATGCGTGTGGGGAACCAGTGAACCAAGGCATACAACCGCGGTTTAACTCCGTTTTTACTTCTTAAAAACATAACCCAAATGGTTTTCCCCAAACCCCAAGAACCCTAGTTTGTTCAAGTCCCAAATTGATGATCGATTCGATGTTAATGTTCGAATTAATCATGGGGCTTTGATTCCCCACTGTATTTCGAGCATAAACATGTATTTTACTTACTTGATTACAGTAGATTTGAAGTTTTTGTGCTCGGGTTGTGTCTCGGTTCGCTCGCGAAGAACAGGGTACTTGAAATCGATGTTTGAGTGACGATTTAGAGAAATTGAGGTTTCAGAGAGTTGAAACGGGTCAAGGGCAACAATTGCCCTCTGTTATATAGTCCCAATTCGATGTGATTCTCATTCTTCGGTTTCAGTTAGACTACGAATATAAAGTGTTTAATTTGATCTTTAATTCACAGTTAAACTTGAAATTAAGATCATTAACGGGTATGATTTGATGAGTCGATCATGTATACCTGATTAATTGAGTCTTTATTGATTCTTTATTGATGAACGGTTCTCGGTTGATGACATTCGGTTACCCGAACTCACATGCTTCCATTACCGACTTTATATTCGAATTAATGTGCAGTTACTAGTTCGAAACGGTTCCATGACACGATCTAAAAGATTTGGGTTTGTGTTTCGAAGGTTTTGGCTGGTTATGAGCTCGCCGGAGCGAAGGCCGGAGGTTGGCCGGAAATAAGGCGGCCGACGAGGGGGAAAGGGCGGCGGTTTGGGTGTTTCACACTTTTAGTCCCTGTGTTTTTGTACTTTGTTATTTTATGCACAAAGTTATCTTTTGAAGTTTTAAAATTAACAATTTAACCCCTGGACTTCAATTAACTTTAGGTTTTAATCATATCAAGTTAAATAACTTCTATAAATTATTATTATTATTTTTAGTACTATTATTAGTAATATTACTACTATTTTAGTTATTATTATTATTATTATTATTATTATTATTATTATTATTATTATTATTATTATTATTATTATTATTATTTTTAAGCAAATTAATTTATTAACTTCCCATTTAACTCAACATGCATAACAAGCCCTCAGAGTTTCATAACTGACATAAATGGACCTTATAAGAACTTAACAAGGTTAGCTTTTAATTAACAAAAATACGAGATGTTACAGTCTCCCCAACTTAAAAGAATTTCGTCCCGAAATTAAGAATGAACTTAAATGAACAAAGGAATTGAAATGAAAAGTGTGTGTTCAACGAGCAGTGTTTGACGTTTGATTACAGGTGGAACGCTTCACCTTATGGAATCTTACAAGATTCTCAGCATAATAAACGTGAGACGTTTTGAGATGAAACGTTGGAAAACGATGACGAGTTACCGTGGTACCTTAGATTTATAAGTCACAACTTCTAGAATATAATGATGTTTAGAAATCAATAAAAGACCAACAATTTATAAGAAAGGTTAACCGTCAGGATTTAAGAATCCCAAACGTCACCATATGAAACGATCTTAACGCATATCTTGAGAATATGTATCTCTCCTTTGACCAATCATCGGTCTAAGAATGAGACGATATTTGATGATTTTGGAATAAGTTCACGACGATGGTTAGAAACATTATTAAAAGCAGAAAATGAATCGGCCATACAAAATAACGATCGATGTTTTAACGCCATACCACGGTATACGACTATTTGAGATAGATACAAGTCAATTTCTCAACCCATTATCCCACATGAGTTGATATGCAATTAACCGATCGGTCTATAATGCACCAATTGTCATCATGACAGCTAAGACAAGAGACACTTAGTGAATGAAAAGTTAAACAGGAGATCCATAGGATCACGAATGTTAGGTCTTGTCATATGTGAAGGTAAGACACTTGGATACCTACCAAGTTACGTCTTTTTCTTTATGCCAAACCCATGACTACAAGGTACGAAGGTTTATGAACCTTTATATCCGCGTCACAATGTAAGTAATAACGAGTCTCGTTGATCGAAATCAAGATAGTGTTTTAATGATTTTCAATGGTGAAGGATTAAAGACGATTTAAGAAATGACGTGAACAAATAGGAAATGTACTTATATTTTGTAAGGTAGCAAATTTCCAAGTATAGTTTGCATACACAGTTCATCAATCCATGAGTACAGTCGAGAACATTCGTATGACTAGAAAGACATAACCACAAGTTGATAATGTCTTTATGTTGTAGAAAGATTGTTTAAGAAGACTACCATCACGCAATCATGTGTTGATGATATCTCAAAATGAAAATTGATAAGTAGGGAATAAATAGCTAGATCAAATCAAAACATAAGGATAAAGGAAAAGAAATCAATTTAAGAATTTAAATGCTCCAAGCTCGGAATCAAAATCAACCTAGAGTGATCGAGTCTCCTTTCAAGTTCAGAAATGTGGCTTGATAGGTCCAAACACTAACATTGGTTCACCCTTCAAGTTACTACATGTTTCTTGTCACTTGATTAAAACCTTGGTAAATTGGAGATCAAGAAATGAGAATAGTCATCAAGGTGTGGTTTTCACTCCTAGCTTGAGGGTGTATTCCCAAGGTATGACCACTAACTTACCAATCAAAAAGTTCGATCCCAACTCCTTGTTGAGGATCCACAGAAATAAGACGAGGTAACTCACCATTAAGGTAAGGGAAATCACTCCTATCTTAACGGTGAAGTTTTACAAAAACAAAATATAACAAGATGAACTTCTTCATCAAAATCCAGAAATCACTCCTACTTCGATGAAGTCGTCTCATTTAAACAAATACAATTCTTAAAGATGATATTATCATCAAGGTATGGATTTCACTCCTATCTTGATGATTGAATTTCATAATAGCAAGGAAACAATCGAAGATTGACATTTGTCACCAAAGTACGGGTTTCAATCCTATTTTGGTGAGATCATGTCATTTGTGAAATGCCATTCCAAAGAAAATAATTGAATTCAATCCTCGGGATAAGGAAATCACCCCGATCCAGAGGATGAAATTTTATAAATCACAATTGGAAACCATTTATCAAAACGAATAGAGAATCATCAAAGTAAGGGAATCACCCCTGTTTTGATGAGTTAGAATTTAGGAAATACAAGTGTTCTTAGTCATAGGTTGACTTGCAACTCTTGCATCTCCCACGGTGCAAACGGTACGAAGTTCGACTTATCAACGAAAGGGAGAGAGTATCCATTAAAAATTCAGAAAATTTCAAGTTACATTAATGTAACAAAAGGGAAATCATGCTTACAAAGTTTAAGGTCAAAGTTTGAGGTAACAGAATTAGTTATGATGGTGTTCAAATCTCGAATGGTTTAAATCAGGAAGACTAAATCAATGACAAGAGTGATTCACACCACGACGAGATGTGAACATTCGATTCACAATTGAAAGAAATACACGAACTCCTCAAGTCATGAGGTCAACCATAACCTTATTAAAGACACACGTACTTATAAGTGATCACTCATCCCAAGGGTTTCGAGTAAAGTAAATGGATTCAATGATCGAATCAAATCACCATTTACACTTTGCCTAGACAAAGTATCTCGAGATGTAAGAATTCCACCTATAGCATTGCATGTTCTTAGTTATGGGTGTAACACCCGGAAATTTATTATTTTGAAGCCGGCGAAGAAAGAAAAGAAATAAAGTCCAAAGTCGAGGGACCAAACTCGCCAACGAAGAAAAGTTGGGAGATGTGGTGGTATGTGTAGGGAGAGGGCAGCCCACTCTCCCCACACACACCAAAATTCAGTTCACAAAGAAGAGAGAAGAGAGAAAGAAGAGAAAAAGGGAGAAAAGGGTTGATTCGGGTGATTCGGGTGTCCAAATCCGTCGAGTGGCAAGCCAAATCGAAGCTCTTGTCTTTGTGCTCGATTGTGTGAGTTCTAGGACCCCACTTTTACTTGTTTTCAACTGATTTTGGGGCTGGAAGATGTCAAAATCCCGTTTTGATGTGTGTGTGTGTTTGACCCATTTGGGTGTGATGTGTATGGTGTGTTTAGAGTATGATTTCGGGCTTGGGTGTGCTTGTATGATGTTAAGGTATGCATTCCTAAGGTCCAGGAGGGTTGATTTAGGCTTAGAATGGGTTTGGATGAGCTTGGAGGCCGAAAATGGCAGATTGGGTTCGGGATGAACTCCATTCTGCACCAGCTAGGGCTAGGCGACCGAATGAAGGCCATACGGCCGAATGAGGGCGATTGAAGGTTCATTCACACGATTGGGACTCAGTCGCACGACTGGGAGTCCAGTCGCATGAGGGATGTGCGACTGAGGGTTCAGTCGCATAGATGCTTAGTCGCATGAGTCCATACGCATGAGGTTAGTCGCATAGGTGCCCATTCGCAGTAATTCCATTCGCACAAGGTCCATAAGCACGATTGGATGTTCATCCGCATAGATGACCATCCGCATGGGTCCAGTCGCATGATGTTCAGTCGCATGGAGGCCATGCGACTGAAGGGTGTCCATACGCCCGAATAGGGCTGTTACACTCGAAGGAACGTGTAGTTTGACTTCTGGCCTTCGGGGGAAAGGTGCAGATGTAAGTGTTGACGGAAAGTAACCCGTAAGAGTATGTAAGAGGATGATTATGGCCTTAGAGAGCATGTAGGGCATGATGATGTTGATGTTGCATGTTTATGCATATTATGAATGTATGATATTGCCCTATATGATGATATGATGATTGTGAATGAATGTTCCTTATTATAATGTATGCTTATCTTTCTTGTGGCTTTACATGTCATGCTAATGAATGAATGAATGAATGAAGTATTATGTAATGTAAAGCGAAAGATAAAGAAAGAGGAACATGAAGTAAGAATGCATGCATTAATGAATGATGAATGAACGAATGAAAGGCTTGCAAGCATATATATTGGGGTGAGCGACTTTGTGTTGCAAAAGACTCGGATGAAGTGCAATCATTAGATTGCCTATGAGGTGAGCAACCTTGTCGTTGCAAAAGACTCGAGTAAGAGCTATCGTGATGTTGCCTTGGGGTGAGCAACCTTGTTGTTGCAAAAGACTCGGATAGCTTGCTATCGTGATGGGCAATTGGGGTGAGCAACCTTAGGGGTGCAAAAGACTCGGATAGCTAGCAATCATTGAGATTGCCATTGAGGTGAGCGACCATGTTGTCGCAAAAGACTCGGAAGACAGAATGAACGAAAGAATGAAAGATAATGAATGTGATGAATGATAATAATGAAATTATCTGTGTATACGTATGTTGCATGATCGCATGATAAAGGAATGGTTTTTAATGAAAGTAAAGTATGTTTTATTATTAAAACTAGAACTCACTCAGCAACGCTGACTTTTATTGCATTTTCCAGTTGGCAGGTAAATGATTGCTGAGGATGGCATGGCGAAGCTACTCAGCTCTTTTGGGATGGCATCCAATTATATAACTTTTGTGATGTAATGCAAACATGAATTTTGTAACCGGATAATGATGTATTATTTGGCAAAAGTATTTATAATGAAATGTGATGTCATTTATGAATGTTTCCGCTGCAATGTTTTCTTAATGAAATTGAAATTCTACGTTTTATGTGCGATGAATGATCAACTGTAAGCGTCCCGGGAACGGGGCCTTACAAGTTGGTATCAGAGCCAAAGTTTAAGTGAAATGGGTAAAATTTTCAAAATAAACCTTAACTTAAACCGAAAATGGGACGGAAAGGGAATGGGATGCCAAACTGAGTAGCTACGTGCCATCAGGTATTTTCTTAAAGTTAACCGGTTTATGTGCGCATGGTATATGTTATGTGTTGTATGTAGATTTGAATACTGACGTAGTCAGGACAGGTAATACTTGGGGTATGAAGAGTACAGTAAGTGGCTAATCACAACTGGCCACTGTAATTAGGGACTTACTATACTTGACATAAACTGAGTTGTTTCCTTGAATGACCGTGTTGGTGTTTGAATCTTTCAGTGTGTTAGAGAATGGCTGGTGGTAGATCTTCTAGAGCTTCTAGGGGTGGAGGCCGTGATGGCCCTGTTGCTGAACCACGCCCTAAAAGAGGAAGGCCTAGAGCTGAGAAAGAGGTTCCTGCAGAACCTGAGACTCCTCATCCAGAAGCTGGGGATGAGAGTGCGAACTTGAGGGCCTCGGTAAAGGAGGCTGTTGTTGAGGAAGTACACCAGGTCATGCAGACAATCTTACCGTCTGTGGTGACCGAAGTCATCAAGGCTGTGAAGGAAGGGGAAAGGAAGGAGAGAAACCGGGCCTCGGGGGAGCAACCGGAGCCTGAAACTATTTTCTCCGATAATGAGGAGGAAGAGGAAGAGGAGCCTGTGCGGGAGGTGGCACGAGGCTGCAACTATGGGGTGTTTATGAGATGCAAGCCCCCTACTTTTGACGGTAATGGCAATGCTGCTGCTGCTCACCGATGGGTGAGAGAAATGGAGGCTGTTCTCGACATCAGCGAGTGCCGAGAAGATCAGAAAGTCAAGTTTGCCACCCACTCCTTCGTGGACTCGGCACTATGCTGGTGGGACAACATTGTCCAAGCAGAGGGTAATCGGGCGATCGGGCGAATGAGGTGGCCCGAACTGAAGAAGATGGTGATCGAGGAGTTTTGCCCTCATCGGGAAATGGATAAGGTTGAGAGGGAGTTTCTGCAACTGGAGGCGGGAACCATGACACACCAACAGTACACCACGAAGTTCAACGAGATGGCACGCCTGGTGCCGGATCAAGTGACGCCTCTGTCCCGAAAGATCAAGAGGTATATACAGGGTTTGCCGGCGGATATTCGCAGGCACATGATCGCCGCCCGGCCGAGCACGTTTAGGTCGGCGGTGGATTTGGCGGGAAGATTGTATGATGAGAGGACGGTGGTGGTGACTGATGGTGGCAGAAAGAGCGGTGGTGAACGAGGCTGGCAGGGGAAGAGGTTTGGTCGGGGTAATGCCTCGATGGGTAATAAGAAGGCACGGGTGGATGATCGCCGTGTGGTTACGTCAGGTGCGGGGTCGAGAAGGTGTGGTAAATGTGGACGGGAGCACAGCGGGGAGTGCAGGTTTGGGTCGAACTTGTGCTTCAGGTGTGGAAAGGCGGGGCACATGGCAAAGGACTGTCGTGCGGTCCGATGCTTTAACTGTGGTGAAGAGGGTCACGTGCTCAAAGATTGTAAGAAGCCAAGGGCTGAGAGTTCAGGGGCAAAGAAGACGGGAGGTGATGGACCGAGGGCGAGCGCCAGGGCATTCACCATGACACAGGAGGAAGCTAGAACGGACCCTGATGTCGTGTCCGGTACGTTTCTGGTGAACCAAACTTTAGCTTCTGTGTTATTTGATTCGGGTGCTAGTAAGAGTTTTATTTCTGCTGCTTTCTGTGCTAAGCTGCCTGTTAGTAGTAGATGTGTTGATGCGCCCTTCGATGTAGAAACTTCCATAGGTAAGTCTACCAGGATTTCTGAGATGATAGAGAATTGTGATGTGGAGCTCGAGGGTCATAAGTTTCCTGTTAGACCGTTTGTGATGACCTTAGGTGGTTTTGACTTGGTTCTTGGGATGGATTGGTTAGCGGACTTCGAGGCGAACATTGTGTGTCGCAAGAAGATGATTCGGTTGTTGGCGCCTGACGGTAGTTCAGTGACAGTGTATGGTGATCGGGTTACTACGATTCCGAAGGTGATCTCGATGGCGGTGGCGGGAAAGTGTATGAGGCGTGGATGTAATGCCTACTTGGCCTATGTAAAGGATGTGGATACGCCATCACCACAACTAGCCGATGTACCGGTTGTGTGTGATTTTCCAGATGTGTTCCCAGAAGACTTATCAGGAGTGCCACCTGACAGAGAGATCGAGTTTCAGATTGATCTGATACCGGGTGCCCAACCTGTCGCCAAGGCACCGTATCGGTTAGCTCCGACCGAAATGAAGGAGTTGATGGAGCAATTGCAGGAGTTACTTGATAAGGGGTTCATTAGACCGAGTATCTCTCCTTGGGGTGCTCCGGTCCTGTTTGTAAAGAAGAAGGACGGTAGTATGAGGATGTGCATCGACTACCGCGAGCTGAACAAGTTGACAGTGAAGAACCGATACCCCTTACCGAGGATTGATGATTTGTTCGATCAGCTTCAGGGTGCCAGTTGGTTTTCGAGAATAGATCTTCGATCTGGTTACCATCAGTTGAAGGTGAAGGAGCAAGACATTCCTAAAACAGCTTTCCGTACGCGCTATGGTCACTACGAGTTTCTTGTCATGTCCTTTGGCTTGACCAACGCGCCAGCTGCTTTTATGGATTTGATGAACCGTGTGTGTCGGCCTATGTTGGATAAATCAGTGATTGTGTTTATTGATGATATCCTGATTTACTCGAGGAGCGAAGCAGAACATGCCGGTCACATTCGGGAGGTTCTAGAGACGTTGAGAAGGGAGAAGTTGTATGCAAAATTCTCCAAGTGCGCGTTCTGGTTGCGCGAAGTTCAGTTCTTGGGTCACGTGGTGAATCCCGACGGGATTATGGTGGACCCGGCGAAAGTGGAGGCGGTTATGCAATGGAAGTCACCAAAGACGCCATCCGAGATTCGTAGCTTCTTGGGTTTGGCGGGTTACTATAGAAGGTTCATCCAAGACTTCTCCAAGATTGCTTCTCCACTAACCAAGTTGACCCGAAAAGATGTGAAGTTTGTATGGGGTCAAGCTCAAGAGAAGGCATTTGAAGAACTGAAGGCGAGATTGACTCAAGCTCCTGTTCTGTCGTTACCCGATGGAAGCGAAGATATGGTGGTTTACTCCGATGCTTCTTACTCGGGGTTGGGGTGTGTGTTAATGCAGAGAGGAAAGGTTATAGCCTATGCATCCCGAAAGTTGAAGGTTCATGAGGTCAATTATCCTACTCATGACTTGGAGCTGGCAGCCGTGGTCTTTGCATTGAAGATTTGGAGGCACTACCTCTACGGGACGAAGTGCACCATATTCACTGACCACAAGAGTCTGAAGTACTTCTTTGAGCAGAAGGATTTGAATATGAGGCAGAGGCGGTGGTTGGAACTTATAAAGGATTATGATTGTGAGATCCACTACCATCCGGGCAAGGCCAACGTGGTGGCTGATGCCCTTAGTCGGAAAGAGAGGCCCGAGCCGATTCGGGTGAAAGCCTATCAGTTGATCATGACCTCTGATGTAATGAAGCAGGTTAAAGAGTTTCAAGATGAGGCACTGAAAGAAGATCATCTTAACTCTGAAAGGATGAGAGGTCTGGTTGGAGAATTGGGTGAAAACACGCTCGGTGTTAGAACCCGATTTGATCGTGTGTGGATTCCTCGTTTTGGGGATCTACGGGGGAAGATAATGGATGAAGCTCACAAGACTCGGTACTCCATTCATCCTGGTGCCACAAAGATGTACCATGATATGAAGAAAGATTATTGGTGGCCGGGTATGAAGCGCGATGTGGTGGAGTATGTGAGTAAGTGCATTACTTGCTTACAGGTGAAGGCCGAGCACCAAAAGCCGTATGGGAAGATACAACCTTTGGATATACCGGAATGGAAGTGGGAGCACATCACCATGGATTTCATTACAAAGCTACCGCGTACCCCGAAAGGGTACGATGCCATATGGGTGATAGTTGATCGTTTGACGAAGAGTGCTCACTTCCTACCGATCCGCGAGACATATTCATCAGAGAGGTTGGCTGATCTGTTCATCAGGGAGATTGTAACTCGTCATGGTGTGCCGGTGTCTATTGTAAATTCTGGAAGAAGTTCCACGATGCTTTGGGGACGAGGTTACATATCAGCACGGCTTATCATCCCCAGACTGATGGTCAGTCCGAAAGGACCATTCAGACACTGGGAGACATGCTTCGGGCATGTGTGATTGATTTTGGTGGAAGTTGGGATGACCACCTACCGTTAGCCGAATTCTCATATAACAACAGTTATCATGCCAGCATTGGTATGCCCCCATATGAGATGCTATACGGTAGGAGATGCAGAACACCCGTTTGTTGGGGTGATATTGGTCAGAAGGAATTGGGGAGCGTCGAGGTAATCGAGGCTACGACTGAGAAGCTTGAGAAGATCAAAGCCTTCATGAAGGCGGCTAAAGATAGACAGAAGTCGTATGCTGATAAACGACGCAGGCCGATTGAGTTCCAGGTGGGTGACCGGGTTATGTTGAAGGTCTCACCTTGGAAGGGTATCATTCGCTTCCGAAAGCGGGGCAAGTTGAGCCCAAGATATATAGGCCCTTTCCGAATTATTGCTCGAGTAGGAGAGGTGGCCTATAGACTAGAGTTACCGGATGAGCTAAGTGGAATTCACCCGACATTCCATGTATCTCATCTAAGGAAGTGCTTAGCAGATGAGGATATGATTGTCCCATTGGAAGATATCGAGGTAGATGAACGGCTCAATTATGTGGAGCAACCAGTGGCAATCATCGACCGAAAGGAGAAAAGGCTAAGGAATAAAGTGGTTCCTCTTGTGCGTGTACAGTGGAAGCACAAGAAGGGATCCGAGTCAACGTGGGAGACTGAGGAAGAAATGAGACAGCATTATCCACGTTTGTTCGAGGAATAACAGGTTTCGGGGACGAAACCTATTTAAGGGGGGTGGACTTGTAACACCCGGAAATTTATTATTTTGAAGCCGGCGAAGAAAGAAAAGAAATAAAGTCCAAAGTCGAGGGACCAAACTCGCCAACGAAGAAAAGTTGGGAGATGTGGTGGTATGTGTAGGGAGAGGGCAGCCCACTCTCCCCACACACACCAAAATTCAGTTCACAAAGAAGAGAGAAGAGAGAAAGAAGAGAAAAAGGGAGAAAAGGGTTGATTCGGGTGATTCGGGTGTCCAAATCCGTCGAGTGGCAAGCCAAATCGAAGCTCTTGTCTTTGTGCTCGATTGTGTGAGTTCTAGGACCCCAGTTTTACTTGTTTTCAACTGATTTTGGGGCTGGAAGATGTCAAAAACCCGTTTTGATGTGTGTGTGTGTTTGACCCATTTGGGTGTGATGTGTATGGTGTGTTTAGAGTATGATTTCGGGCTTGGGTGTGCTTGTATGATGTTAAGGTATGCATTCCTAAGGTCCAGGAGGGTTGATTTAGGCTTAGAATGGGTTTGGATGAGCTTGGAGCCGAAAATGGCAGATTGGGTTCGGGATGAACTCCATTCTGCACCAGCTAGGGCTAGGCGACCGAATGAAGGCCATACGGCCGAATGAGGGCGATTGAAGGTTCATTCGCACGATTGGGACTCAGTCGCACGACTGGGAGTCCAGTCGCATGAGGGATGTGCGACTGAGGGTTCAGTCGCATAGATGCTTAGTCGCATGAGTCCATACGCATGAGGTTAGTCGCATAGGTGCCCATTCGCAGTAATTCCATTCGCACAAGGTCCATAAGCACGATTGGATGTTCATCCGCATAGATGACCATCCGCATGGGTCCAGTCGCATGATGTTCAGTCGCATGGAGGCCATGCGACTGAAGGGTGTCCATACGCCCGAATAGGGCTGTTACACTCGAAGGAACGTGTAGTTTGACTTCTGGCCTTCGGGGAAAGGTGCAGATGTAAGTGTTGACGGAAAGTAACCCGTAAGAGTATGTAAGAGGATGATTATGGCCTTAGAGAGCATGTAGGGCATGATGATGATGATGTTGCATGTTTATGCATATTATGAATGTATGATATTGCCCTATATGATGATATGATGATTGTGAATGAATGTTCCTTATTATAATGTATGCTTATCTTTCTTGTGGCTTTACATGTCATGCTAATGAATGAATGAATGAATGAAGTATTATGTAATGTAAAGCGAAAGATAAAGAAAGAGGAACATGAAGTAAGAATGCATGCATTAATGAATGATGAATGAACGAATGAAAGGCTTGCAAGCATATATATTGGGGTGAGCGACTTTGTGTTGCAAAAGACTCGGATGAAGTGCAATCATTAGATTGCCTATGAGGTGAGCAACCTTGTCGTTGCAAAGGACTCGAGTAAGAGCTATCGTGATGTTGCCTTGGGGTGAGCAACCTTGTTGTTGCAAAAGACTCGGATAGCTTGCTATCGTGATGGGCAATTGGGGTGAGCAACCTTAGGGGTGCAAAAGACTCGGATAGCTAGCAATCATTGAGATTGCCATTGAGGTGAGCGACCATGTTGTCGCAAAAGACTCGGAAGACAGAATGAACGAAAGAATGAAAGATAATGAATGTGATGAAAGATAATAATGAAATTATCTGTGTATACGTATGTTGCATGATCGCATGATAAAGGAATGGTTTTTAATGAAAGTAAAGTATGTTTTATTATTAAAACTAGAACTCACTCAGCAACGCTGACTTTTATTGCATTTTCCAGTTGGCAGGTAAATGATTGCTGAGGATGGCATGGCGAAGCTACTCAGCTCTTTTGGGATGTCATCCAATTATATAACTTTTGTGATGTAATGCAAACATGAATTTTGTAACCGGATAATGATGTATTATTTGGCAAAAGTATTTATAATGAAATGTGATGTCATTTATGAATGTTTCCGCTGCAATGTTTTCTTAATGAAATTGAAATTCTACGTTTTATGTGCGATGAATGATCAACTGTAAGCGTCCCGGGAACGGGGCCTTACAATGGGACACACCCTTAAGAAGACTTGAGAACCATAAGTAACGGTTTAAAGTTTTGAAGGCCATTCGTTTTAGATTCCCAATATCATTGAATATATTAAGAGTCATGCACACGTTGGTCAAGGTATAGAAATAGATACATGAAACACTCAACGTGCAACGATGTTTAAACGTAAGAGTTTAAATGTAGGATAGGTTCAATATTAACACGAACGCTATGTATGATAAGAACGAGAAGATATTAAAACTTTGGTGATAAACCAGATCAAAGAATCAAGGATTTTTAAGACACAAAGAGGATGGTTCCATTTGGTAACGCATTACCATTTGGAATCGTTGACGCGTCAAGGTAAATTGACCCATTTGCCTTAGAGACTTGTGTATGTTGACCATAGTTTATCACTCATCCCAGAAATCCCCAGGTAAGCATAACTGGTCTCGCAATGAGATTTATACGATATGCTTGCCTTAGCCCGAAGGCCTTTTGCCAGGAAATCCAGAATACAGGTGTCTATGTGTCACACTAATTTCTTAAGTTCATGAAATCAAAACCTTGATGAGATTTTCATAGATTAAACATAGAGTCTAAGGAATTGAACCCACGATGATAGGTGTAGATTCCACGTGTCGTTGAGAATAAGTTTAGGAAGTTCATTTGTCGGGGAGAGTCAAAGAGTCAAAGTTAAGTTTAGGGAGACAAGTAACTAAGTTTAAGCATACATAAGGCAATCCTATGCTAAGGCATCTAGTTGCACAAAAGGCATAGCATTATGTAGCATGCAAACAACATGTAAGCACAAAGGTATAAGGATCTTTCTATGAGGTTCATACAACTATAGTCTAGGTCACCATTTCTAATAACCTAAATCCCTATAGTTATGGGCTCTGATACTAATCTGTCACACCCCAACCTTGACGGCGGAAACGTCGAGATGTGAGGGTTAAGATTGTTCACAGCCACATAACGCTATTATTAAATTCAAATATATTATACATAAGTTTCAAAATTACATTACAAGCAAAAGTCTCAATAATGAAATAAGTTTCAACATGAAATAACAAACATAATCATTTTGTTTATTAACTAGGTCCAAGTCCTAGAATATGCCAGCAACTTAAGTTCACTTCAAACTTGGGGGTTTCCCTGAAACATGATAAAAATAAAAGGTCAACTATAAATAGTTGGTGAGTTTCCAAGGTTTTCATACATAATATGAAAAGGTTACAAGTAGCAATTCAAGTCATAGGTTATAAGCTAGTAAGGTTATAGAACACATATCGTTACAACCAAACCTCGACTTGATTACAAGTATAAAAGATTGGCTAAGTGTATTTGGTTCCCTAGTGCACAAGCGTACGGCCCCTAGGAGTCGGCAATACCTCGACTTTAGCACCAAATAGGCTTGTCAGGCCCAAAGATCTAAGACGTCGCCAGGCTAGCAATAGTTAATGATTGTAAACAAACTATGTATCTCATATAAACACTTACATTACACAAATAACCATGACCAAATAATAAGTAGAATTGCATGTGCATTACAAGTCTCAAATGTGTATAAGTGTATCATGTATAAGTATCATGTTTCACCCCAAAATCGTGTGAAATAAGTAAAAAAGGGGACAAGGAAAACTCACATGGAAATAAGCATTTCAAGATGATATAAAAGATTACAAGATAAATCCCAAGTGTCCATTACAAGCACCTAAATATATAATTTACAAGATGAAGATTAAGGTTAATATATTGATTAATGTTTAAGTAAGAATTAGGGTTTTGATGAGTAATTATGTTTATAATGATGATGATAATAATTTAAACGAGGTTCCAAATGGTTTCTTTTACAAGTTGTTTAAACGTATAGATTCCAAGATTAGGTTTAATAATAAGATTACAATTTTTAGACATGAACTAGGGTTTCCAATAGAACTTGGAAGTTTAAATAAGTAATTAAGTAAAATAATAAATCATTTAGATTTAATAAAGATGATGTAAATCAATTAAACCAATAATATGTGAAAAGAAATAATTAATTTAAAAATTAACTATTTAAAAGTTGATAAGGATATTACATATTAAAATCATATTATAAAGTTTTAAGCTTATTAAAATGATTTATTATAAAGGTTTTTAAAACCTTAAAATAAAGCAAATTATATTGTTTTATAATTTTCAAGAATTTAAACAAAAGTTAACGATTAAATTCATTAAATGGTATAACATGCTCAAATGATTTGATGAATAATAAATTATTCAAATAGTCATTTTAACAACTACTTGAATAATTATTTATCATTTAGATTTATAATGCTTTAATAAAATTTGAACCATAATAAGTTTTATTACACAAAAGAATTTATAACTTTTTAAAATAAAACTCCATTTAAAATATCATGATTTAAACGATAAAATCTAAGGAAAGTTCGGTTCACTACTATTTTGTTAATTATTTAAAATCTATGTTAATAATTCAAAAAATAACCTTTAAAATGTTTTATTACAAAGGTTTTTTAATTGTTTAATATTTTAAAATATCACTGAAAATTATTTGACAACTTAAAATACATTTAAAGGTTATAAAATATTTTTTTATATTTATTAGAAATTTTCTAAAGTTGATTTAAGGCTTAAAAAGCCATTTTAAAAAAATATGGGGGTGCCCGGGGTCGAACCCGGGACCTCCAAGTTAGAATGCGTTTGGGGAACCAGTGAACCAAGGCATACAGCTGCGGTTTAACTACGTTTTTATTTCTTAAAAACATAACCCAAATGGTTTTCCCCAAACCCCAAGAACCCTAGTTTGTTCAAGTCCCAAATTGACGATCGATTCAATGTTAATGTTCGAATTATAATCATGGGGCTTTGATTCCCCACTGTATTTCGAGCATAAACATGTATTTTACTTACTTGATTACAGTAGATTTGAAGTTTTTGTGCTCGGGTTGTGTCTCGGTTCGCTCGCGAAGAACAGGGTACTTGAAATCGATGTTTGAGTGACGATTTAGAGAAATTGAGGTTTCAGAGAGTTGAAACGGGTCAAGGGCAACAATTGCCCTCTGTTATATAGTCCCAATTCGATGTGATTCTCATTCTTCGGTTTCAGTTAGACTACGAATATAAAGTGTTTAATTTGATCTTTAATTCACAGTTAAACTTGAAATTAAGATCATTAACGGGTATGATTTGATGAGTCGATCATGTATACCTGATTAATTGAGTCTTTATTGATTCTTTATTGATGAACGGTTCTCGGTTGATGACATTCGGTTACCCGAACTCACATGCTTCCATTACCGACTTTATATTCGAATTAATGTGCAGTTACTAGTTCGAAACGGTTCCATGACACGATCTAAAAGATTTGGGTTTGTGTTTCGAAGGTTTTGGCTGGTTATGAGCTCGCCGGAGCGAAGGCCGGAGGTTGGCCGGAAATAAGGCGGCCGACGAGGGGGAAAGGGCGGCGGTTTGGGTGTTTCACACTTTTAGTCCCTGTGTTTTTGTACTTTGTTATTTTATGCACAAAGTTATCTTTTGAAGTTTTAAAATTAACAATTTAACCCCTGGACTTCAATTAACTTTAGGTTTTAATCATATCAAGTTAAATAACTTCTATAAATTATTATTATTATTTTTAGTACTATTATTAGTAATATTACTACTATTTTAGTTATTATTATTATTATTATTATTATTATTATTATTATTATTATTATTATTATTATTATTATTATTATTATTATTATTATTATTATTTTTAAGCAAATTAATT
The DNA here is from genome assembly GCA_025215565.1 of Flaveria ramosissima. Taxonomy (NCBI): domain Eukaryota; kingdom Viridiplantae; phylum Streptophyta; class Magnoliopsida; order Asterales; family Asteraceae; genus Flaveria; species Flaveria ramosissima. The sequence goes on from CM046039.1 coordinate 46,365,293, forward strand.
TATTAACTTCCCATTTAACTCAACATGCATAACAAGCCCTCAGAGTTTCATAACTGACATAAATGGACCTTATAAGAACTTAACAAGGTTAGCTTTTAATTAACAAAAATACGAGATGTTACATCTTAGTTTACTTTCTTTTTATTATTGTTTACTTTTAAACCCTAAAAATCTTTTCAATAAAAATATCACTTTCTTTAACAAAAACCAAATCTGATAGTCAAACATCAAGTTTGTTGAGTAGGCTAGGTGTGTCCACGGATTGATACTCGGTTCTTACCAACACTATATTACCTCACGACAGGTACGCTGCCTTTTGTGTGTGTGGTTTAGTATTAGTAACAACCAATTACAACTGAATCTGTGCAATAAATCTTTATCAAAATATATACTATCTGCACCCCATCAAGTTTTTGGCGCCATTGCCGGGGACGCACGACAGTTTGAAAGACAAACTAAATTTTTGACTATCTTGCATATAACCTGTTAATATATTTTTGTTTAAACTTTATTTTTATTTTTAGGTAGTTTGCCTTAGTTAGTTTATTATCTTTGCCCGATTTATTTTAAGCCTTAGTTAGTTTATGCTTCCTTAAGTTAGTGTATGTCCGACTCGTCTAGTTCTGAACTTGTTCCGCCTCTTCCGGAACCCGAACGACTTTTCCGTCAAAGATTGCGCAAAAGATCACAACAAGAAGCACCTGTCATTGAAGAAGACATTTTGGAAGATACACCATCCGAACAAGACATGGCTAACCAAGACGAGGAAATGAAGATGACACACTATGCCACACCGTCAATAGATGGTTATGAGTCTAGTGTTGTCCAACCAGCAATAGCGGCCAACAATTTCGAGATTAAGTCTAGTATTATCCAACTTGTAGAAAACTCTGTTCAGTTCCGTGGATTACAAGACGAAGATCCTAATGCTCACATCTCACGATTCCTTCGTATCTGTGCGACCTTCAAAATCAATAACTGTTCAGACGACGCCATTCGACTATGACTTTTTCCATTTTCACTTCGAGGCCGAGCCATCGATTGGCTTGATTCACTTCCGCCTGGTTCCATCACTACATGGGCGGGAATGGCTGAACAATTCCTTTTGAAATACTTTCCACCCGATCGTACTGCCAAACCAAGAAGCAGCATCACAAGTTTCCGCCAAGACGACGATGAATCATTACACGCAGCATGGGAGAGATATAAAAGTCTCCTTCGAAGATGCCCACATCACGGACTTGATCTGTGGATGCAGTGTCAAACCTTTTACGATGCGATCAGCGGAGCCCACAAGCAAGCAGTAGACCAAAGTGCGGGAGGAGATTTTGGAAGTGTCACGCCAAGAGAAGCATATCAAGCCTTAGAAAGAGCAGCTAAGAAGAGCTTTGCTTACAATCCTTTAAGAACCAAACCCACTTCTAAAGGTATTCATCAAGTAGACTCTAAAACCCTAATTGCAGGCCAATTAGAAGCTCTAACCAAAAAATTTGAACAATTGCAAAGCGAGCTAAAGAAAACTCCAACACGATGCAACACATGTGGAAATTCACACAAGACCAACGAGTGCCCACAAGGCGTTATGATGGTTGAAGATGTTGACTACGTAGGAGGCCCAAACAACTCATACAATTCAAATTGGAGAAACAACTCGAATTACAGAGATGCTGGCAGTAACCAACAATCATCTGGATTCAACCGAAGGCCACCTTACCAACAACAGAAACCACCATATCAAGGTCCAAGCAGTAGTAACCAAGACCGTGGAGCATCATCAATGGAAGACTTATTAAAGCAATTGTTGTTAACCACACAAGCCATAGATGAGTACATCCGGAAATTTGATCGAAGAAATGAGGAGAGGTTCCAAAGAAACGAAGCTGACATCAAAAGCAACAAAGCATCATTACAGACCATAGAGCACCAAGTAGGTCAAATAGCACAACAACTCTCTGAAAGACCTCAAGGAGCTTTGCCCAGCAACACTGTGACAAATCCTAATGCTCAAGTCAAAGCCATCACCACCAGGAGTGGCAAAACCACTCAAGGTGATGCACCCGCATTACAACCCATCCTTTAAGAAGTAGAAACTGAAACTCCAAGTAATGCGAGTGATAAGCAAAAGCAACCTGTTGTTATTGAAGAACCAGCAAAGAAATATGTTCCACCACCACCTTATGTTCCACCACCTCCATATCTAGGTAGTTTGAGACAACAAAGAATGGAGGCACAATATGGCAAATTCCTTGGGTTGGTCAAGCAAATCCACATCAATCTGCCCTTCGTGGAGGCCTTAGCACAAATGCCAAACTACGTTAAGTTTCTAAAAGGTGTCTTGTCAAACAAAAAGAAGCTGGAAGAGTTATCACACGTAGTTTTGAATGAGGAATGCTCTGCATTTCTTCAAAACAAACTACCTCAAAAGATGACTGATCCAGGAAGTTTCACCATACCTTGCCTAATAAGAAATCTTTTTTTCAATAATGCGTTAGCTGATTTAGGTGCAAGCATTAACCTTATGCCTTATGTGGTTTTTGAAAAATTAAACTTAGGTGAGCTTAGACCTACCCGTATGAGCATCCAGTTAGCTGACCGCTCTGTCAAATATCCGAGGGGCATCGTTGAAAACCTCTTAGTTAAAATTGACAAATTCGTATTTCCCGTTGATTTTGTGATCCTAGACATGGATGAGGACAAAAATGTTCCTCTTATCCTAGGTCGACCTTTCTTAGCGACTGCTCGAGCCCTCATTGATGTTTGTAAGGCAAACTCACGCTTAAAGTAGACAAGGAAGAAGTAACTTTTGATATAGGCCAATCCATGAAACACCCTCAACATCATGATCACTCACTCTATTACGTTGATGCTTGTGATTCGATCATAAGCCGTCATTTGAAGGAAGCCCTACAAAATGAAGCTTGCAATACTCAATTAATAGAAGTCACAATCACCGAACCCATCTGTGAAAACCAAACCATTCCAGAACTTGAAGTTGACGAAACATCATTTCATCAAGAAGCATTTGAGATCATTGAGCAAGACTTGGAACCAAAAGCCAAACCTTCTATCAAAGACCCTCCAGTATTAGAGCTCAAAGAACTTCCATCTCATCTCGAATACGCTTTTCTTGAAAACACATCTCAACTTCCTGTCATAATTTCATCCGCCTTATCAATTGATGAGAAGAACAAGTTGCTCAATGTGCTTAAGGCACACAAACGAGCAATTGCATGGAAAATCATGGACTTCAAGGGAATCAATCCATCCTTTTGCACTCATAAAATATTGATGGAGGAGCATTTCAAATCCGTCATTCAACCTCAAAGACGTTTAAACCCGAGCATGCAAGAGGTGGTGAAGAAAGAAGTAATCAAACTGCTAGATGCCGGTTTGATTTACCCTATTTTTGATTCGCCTTGGGTCAGTCCCGTCCAAGTTGTTCCAAAGAAAGGAGGAATGACTGTTGTAGCTAACGAGAAGAATGAGCTTATTCCTACTCGTACGGTTACAGGATGGAGAGTTTGCATAGACTATCGCAAACTCAATGACGCCACAAGGAAAGATCACTTCCCTCTTCCTTTCATCGACCAAATGCTTGATAGATTGTCTGGAAAAATGTTCTATTGTTTCCTGGATGGTTTCTCAGGTTATTTTCAAATTCCTATTGCTCCCGAAGATCAAGAAAAGACAACATTCACCTGTCCATATGGCACATTTGCTTATCGGCGAATGCCCTTTGGATTGTGTAATGCTTCTGCTACATTTCAAAGATGCATGGTAGCAATTTTTCATGATATGATTGAACACTCGATGGAAGTATTCATGGATGATTTCTCCATCTTTGGAAACTCATTTGAGCAATATCTTGAAAATCTGGAAAAGATGCTAGTTAGATGTGAAGACTCCAACCTTGTTTTAAAGTGAGAAAAGTGCCACTTCATGGTTACGGAAGGAATAGTGTTAAGACACAAAATCTCTCGAGCGGGGCTTGAAGTCGATCAAGCCAAAGTCGACGCTATTTCTAAACTTCCGCATCCCACAACCGTGAAAGACATCAGAAGTTTCCTAGGACATGCAGGATTCTACCATTGTTTACTTAGAGATTTTTCAAAAAACGCTCGACCAATGACTCCACTTCTGGAGAAAGACGCGAAATTTGTATTTTCTGATGAATGCATTAGTGCATTCAAATTGCTTAAGGACAGATTAGTAACGGCTCCAGTCATGGTTTCCCCAGATTGGACGCTACCATTTGAACTCATGTGCGATGCAAGCGATTTCGCGGTAGGAGCTGTCCTAGGACATAGGAAAGACAAGCAATTTCACCCAATTCATTATGCGAGCAAAACCCTACACGACGCACAAGAAAACTACACTACCACCGAAAAAGAACTTCTTGCGGTAGTTTTCGCATTCGACAAATTCCGCTCGTATCTCATCCTTTCAAAGACAATTGTTTACACCGATCATGCAGCCCTTCGTTATTTATTTAACAAACAAGATGCAAAGCCGAGATTGATTCGTTGGATTCTTCTGCTTCAAGAATTTGATATCGAAATTCGTGATAAGAGAGGAGCAGAAAATCTAGCGGCTGATCATCTCTCGCGTCTTGAGGATTCAAGTCCTTCACAAACTGAGGAAGCCAAAATAAACGACAATTTTCCTCATGAATTCCTTATGCACATTCAATCCTCAATCGATGAACATCTTTGGTTCGCCGATTTTGCAAATTACTTAGCAAGCGGAATCCTTCTCAAAGGAATGACTTATCACCAAAAGAAGAAGTTCTTTACTGATATCAAACATTACTATTGGGAGGACCCGTATCTGTTCAGAATCGGTGCTGACCAGCTCATTCGAAGATGCGTATACGGAAGTGAAGCAGAACAAATTCTAAGGCACTGTCATGAAGGACCCACAAGAGGACACCATGGAGCAACCTTAACAGCCAAGAAAGTATTCGACTCTGGATTTTACTGGCCCACAATCTTCAAAGATGCTCATAACATGGTACGCACCTGTGATGCATGTCAAAGAGCAACCAATATCTCAACACGGGATGAGATGCCTCAGAAACCAGTTCAAGTATGCGAGATATTTGATATATGGGGTATTGATTTCATGGGGCCATTCCTGGTGTCATTTGGCAATCGTTACATCTTGGTAGCAGTTGATTACGTTTCAAAATGGGCTGAAGCTCAAGCCCTGCCTACTAATGATGCCAGGAACGTTGTCAAATTCCTTAAGAAACTATTTTCTCGTTTTGGTGCCCCCAAAGCTCTGATTAGTGACCGAGGAACTCATTTATGTAACAATCAGCTTGAAAGAGCAATGGCACATTATGGAGTTCACCATCGCTTTACAACTGCTTACCATCCACAAGCAAATGGGCAAGCCGAAGTCACTAACCGAGGTATCAAACGAATCCTTGAGAAAACTGTAGGTCAAAATCACAAGGACTGGTCTACCAAGTTAGATGATGCATTATGGGCTTTTCGAACAGCCTATAAGACTCCCATCGGCACAACACCGTTTAAACTAGTTTATGGGAAGTCATGTCATCTACCTGTAGAACTAGAGCACAAGGCCTTTTGGGCACTTAAAGCAGCAAACCTGGACCAAGACCTTGCAGGAAAGAATCGATTCCTACAAATTCACGAATTGGAGGAATTGAGGGAACAAGCGTACGAAAACGCTAGGGTTTACAAAGAAAAGACAAGGAAATTCCACGACGCTCGATTAAAGAGCACAAAACAATTTCATGTGGGAGAACTTGTCTTACTGTATAACTCTCGTTTACGTTTATTTCACGGAAAACTGAAATCACGTTGGTCTGGACCTTATACGATCAAAAACGTGTTTCTGAATGGCGCCATTGAAATTTACAACCACGCAGGTTTAAGTTTCAAAGTAAATGGTCATCATTTGAAACCGTATAACGATGGACCAACCAATATTCCTTCGGAGGAATTAAACCTCCACCCCAACGAAAACTAAGTGTGGGGAAGGGTCATGCCGAAGACCCGAAACTTAAACACGGCACCTGTACATAAATTCTTCTCACTTTTTAGCAATTTTTAGGACTTCACAAGCACAAGCACGTGGTCGTGCCTCATCAAGCACACCCCCGTGTCTCTGACAAAATTTTTCCATGATCTCTGCTGAGGACTCTGGAACGTTGCGGTTGAATTTAACACAAATTCTGACAAGCACGGGGCCGTGCCCAGCCAAGCACGCCCCCGTGTTCACCTTTCACGACCTATGTATAAATACCACACCTGTTCCATTCTTTCATCACACTCATTCCTGCTCAAAACGTCTGAAAAAAGAAAGAATCAAGTCACGGAAGCTCAAACTGGAATCCTGCGAAGAAACCGCATTCTGAAACGCGAGAGCCGACGACTCAATAGTATTTCTTCAAAATGCATGAACTAATCAAGAAATAGACAGAAATGAACCTCGTTGCTTCCCAACGCTTAGCTGAACTTATCCAAAAAGTTCAGCAGATGAGCGAGGAACTCATTTCCATTAACCAGCAGCTTGCGGAATTGAGCAATCGCACTTCTCACTATTCCATGCCAAACCTTCCACACGAAATGTGTGGAGGTTTCTTTTAGAAGCATTCCGTGATGTGTTAAGTGCGCTGTTGCGCGTTAAAGAGTCTGGTTTTGCTGTTTCAGATTCTCGGCTTTTAACGTATCGTGTAACCGTAGGATCCTAGGGAATGTAATTTTCAATTTGGCTTGTGTTATTTAACTATAGGACTATTTTCGTATCTTTTCTGATGATTTGGAAGTGATAAAACTTAACATGGAAAATTACATAACGCGCGAAACAGAAAAACGAAACAACAAAAGACTGAAACCGAACACTAAAACTTGAACACGACCCCGTGCTCATAGAGGCACGCCCCCGTGTTCGACAAAAAATTACACCACCTGACATTTTTCAGCCTTTTTTCTTGTTTCCCATCAATGTTGCATGATAAAAACCGAACTAATGTGCCTGCAAAGTCGTATCCACTTTCAATTCCATCTTGTTTTCCATTTTTCTTTCATCTTTTCAAGTGTTCTTGCAAGAGTATTTGGCCAAGAGGTTAGTATACTAATTCCTATGATTATGAAAGTCATTTACATGTAGTTAGGTGACTAGGTCTCTAACCAATCGAAATCTTAGCAATTATGTGTAAACACTTCTTCTTAAACTTGTTATGGAATGATGAATGCTTTTAACCTACTTGTTCATGTTTATTCCTGTAGTAGATTAGTGTTAATTAGTGTGTTTAGTTAGATATTAGTATGTTTAGTTAGTTAGTTAGTTGTTTTCTTTTATTGTTAACAAGACTATGTTCATAATTCGTGGTAAAATCTTTGTTAATCATGTTCAAGTTACAAGAATTCTCAAATGATGTAAAACAATATATATTTTGAGTATCTTGAATTATTAACAAATGATTAAAATGTTAAAGTATAATCTTTGATTTTTAAAGCAAGAAAATGTTAAACCCATGCTTAATCAACGATTTACAAACAAAACCACGATTGCTCGAGTCAAGATTTCATGCCTAAACATGTTAACCGCACCCCCACGTTTTACAAAGCGCACCCCCATGTTCAAAAAATTTTCCTTGGATGATAAATTCTTAACTATTTTTTGAACATGAATTGAATCATTATGATGTTATGTCTTGAAAAACATATGATTTTCACTAACATCTGAAACTGCTTAAGAAATTTGTTTTGTCTAGATTAACTTATTTTTAAAATTTCAGGATCATGGATCATCCCTACTTACATTTTAGAGGGAGCCGCGGGAGATGGTGTCATGATAGACTTCAAAGATTCCTACAAAGGGTCGAAAGATCCCACTTACAAGCAGATGAAGAAACACTAGCGGCAGTCGGACAGCTAGAAAGATATAATAATTTATTAAGTGTTCAGTGGAAACATTTATTTTCACAAAATCGACCTTCCGTTTATGAACTAACTCTTGAATTTTTAGCATCTTTTAAATTTAGCATGAAAGACTCTGATCCTTGGGATGAAAGTGCAGTTTCATTCAGACTAGCTGCGAATTGGCATAAAACATCCATTGCCTTGTTCGGTGTCTATCTTGGAATATACACGGAACGAGAAATGGAGGAGGAGGCAATATCTGGAATGCCGGCGTATCATACCTTCCCGGACGAGGAAAGTAGAGACACGGAAAGTGGTGCAATGAGGAAAGCATTTTGGGAGCGGATTGGAACCGGAGGGTTGAACTCGAGCAAAACAAAAAGCAGTCAGATACGAGACCCGCTGCTGCGATACATTCATCGGTTACTCAGCCATGCCATAACAGCTCGTGGTCAAAGCGAGGGAGTTGTTAATTTGAGGGACTTATTTATTTTATATTGTATGGTTAATCAGTTGCCATGTAATATTGGGTATTTGTTTTGTAATCTTTTTGCCAGGAATGCGATTGCAGGTGCTCCAACACCCATGTTTGGAGGAAGCTGGATTTTGAACTTATATGAAAGCTATGGTTATAACACTGAGGGAACCGTAGGAGTGATGCCGGGACTGTTAGACTTGAGCATTTGTACAAGTGTGTACATGGTGACAAGCTTACCAAATGGGCAGCCGAGATTCATGGATAAGAAGGGACAAATCTGGGATAGGGTAGATCCCGAAGAAATTATCATGGACCTCGACATGCCGATACAGCCGGAAGGAGCCGGAGCTGGATCTTCAAGTTCACGTACAAGGGAATTCCCAACCATGTTAGACCTTTATGAGTCAATCCAAACCACCAAAACCCATGCAAGACGATCATTTGAATATGCCCAACGAGCCTTCAACCGAGTAAAAAATCTACATTTCCGAGTCGATGACTTGAGAAAATATGTCACGTACATCAGAAACCGAATGTACCACGAGTGGGGGATATCCCACCACAAAGCCCTTAAAAACCGTATCATTTTCGGGGCCCCGGCACAGTGTTTTGTGCCAATCTATCTTTTAATTTATGTCGTTTTGTTTTTATTTTGTGTGTTTAGGATTTTAATGCTTTCAATAAATTGGTGACATTTCAGGTGATACCGAGGATTCTAACAACGCAAGGGCAACCAAACACAAGTGAAAAATTCATCATTTTTAGGGGAGTTATTTCATTACATTGAGGACAATGTGAATTTTAAGTGTGGGGATGGGAGTAATGCATTTGACTTTACTAAAAAGGTCCAAATTAAAATTTTTAAGAAAAGATCACTTACCAAGTAATTTTTGTGACAAGAAACCAAAAATTTAATAAAATTTTTGATAAACCAAATTATAAATATACGTTTTCAGGAAATAAAGAAGTAAATCCATGACGTCCAAATAAAAATTGAAAATGTTTTTTTTGTGATATCCTTAAAAGCAATAATCTAGTAAAATATTTAATCATGTAAAATGAAATACTTTTACCCAATTCCATCCATATGTGAGTTTTTTTTTGAGCCTTAAACAAGCTTTTGCAAATTGCAATTCTACTTTCATTCTGGATTTAATTGAGGGTGTCATATGATACGTGTGATTAGAACTTGCTTTGGGTATACATTTCAAGACCTTAATTAGTATTTGTTGCATAAAAATGAGTTAGGCACTAGGAAACCTTAACCATTCAAGCCCCAACCATTGTATTTAATTTTCCTTACCCGAACGTCAACCCTAGTTAGCCCCGTTGAGCTTAAACGTTTTTATCTTTCAATCACCCGAGTCACCAAGTCACTTAACCAAAAAGCCTTCAACAAAACCCGTTTTCGTTAAAGACACGTTTTTGGCTTATAAAAAAATATAATAAATAAATAAAAATAAAAATTTGGTCTTTTACCGGCAGACCTTAATGAACTGGAATGCATTCTTTTTATTTCAATTTGCTTTGTTGCCTTCATCACGCAAAACCGAGACTTCCCCCAGAAATCCGCGAACAAATTTTCAATCTCACGTTTGACGCAAGAAAGAAATGGCGAAAAAAGGAACAAGTTCCGCCATTTTGTGGGATTTTAAAAAGTGCTATAAAGAGACGGGCAAAAAGATATGAAAGATGCCTGAATTGTGGAAATTGGTCCCATAATGGAAAATGCAAAAAGAATCAAACTGAATCTCAATACGAATACACAGAATTAATCCGATTGGGTGCTATTAGGCTTCAAGCCGAACGATCCTTGAGAACGGAAAGTATTGTGTATCTTCAGGTAAAAGATGAAGTACGATTCTTGAAAGCAAAATATGGTCTTGACAATCTGACCTTAAACGAGTCCTTAAGCTAGCATATCCCTTCTAGCTTGAAGTATTGTATAGGGAATCTTTATTGCTTTCCTTGTAGTTTATGTTAGAAAAATAAGCCAAGACCGTCATCTTTAGCAATTAGCCACTCTTTCCAAATATTCCATACCCGAGCCCGAGCCAAGTTACAACCCATCAAAGACCTAATGATTTATGCAAATAAATATCTAAGTAGGTGGAGATTTGATCCCTTAACAAGCATATGATTTCACACGTATTCATACTAGGCAATTGAGTGTATTAGTCATACTTAATCTTGATTATGACTACATATATTTAGCTGAGTGTGAGTGCATCTTGTGTTAGGACCTGGTATTTGAACGAAATACCTAGTGATTAGCGTGTAAACCAGATCAAATAGTGCGGAATCCTATTTGATTGACGATCCAATCAGTGAGAACACACGAAGAATCAATCAAGAATTGAATCTAACGTTAGAAGTCGATTGGGAATCGATCTAATGTGTTCTGTGAACTTGGAGAACGATTTGGGAGGCTTCTGGACGGCTAGGGTACGTCTGGAGTCGTAATGGTATGAATGCTTACATTTTTCCACGAATTAGGTCTATTTATAGGTTAGTATTGTTCAATCGTGCGACTGGACCATAAGTATGGTTCAGTCGTGCGATTGAACCATGCGGTTGATTCATCCGCACGACTGAGTGTTCAGTCGTGCGACTGAGCCAATCTTATGTGTCAATCATACGACTGATCCAGTCTCCTGGTTCAGTCGTGCGACTGAGTCAATCGTATGAAGTTATTCATGCGTGTGGTCCATTCGCATGGGCCATTCGCATGAGAACTTCATTAAGTTAAGTTTGAATGTTTTAATTAATATAACTTGATGTGTAACCATTCAAACAATCATAAACCCAATTAATCAATTCAATATCGACTCATTAATGAAATATTAGACATTACAAATCACAAACAATCCATATCATTTCATTAATCAATTCATATTACATCATAGTCAGACAAACAAGATCTATTACATTACAAATCATGATCTAGGGACATACATGCATCAACAAACTCCCCCTTGGACCTAGATCTCTCTAATCTCTTGTTTTCTGCATAACCTCCTTGTATTTCTTGTACTTCTCTTCTTTGGTGACTCCTGCGTGAATCTCAAACGCGAAGCAGAGTCATATAACGTTTTGGAACTGGAGGGCTTGTACAATGTCCTGCGTGTCATAAAACAGTGGCCACTTGTATAGCGTATAGACATCATTTGCCGACAAGTTAGTAAGCCACATCGGGTCGAATACCCTGATCGTATCCATTTGTCCCTCTTTGCTTAGGACTATGTCCGCTTCAGCTGTTCTCCAATCATAGTACCACCACTTAAAGTGTGGACTGAAGTCCTGTGGCATTTCCCTGAGTGGGATTCTCGACATTGTGCGCGGAGGACTCCACTTCAACACTATCTTGGGTTTGCCAGTAATGGCATCAACCTCAGACCTTCTGATATACCTAGTAGGCTATTGGGGTCTGAAGTTAACCTATCTTGTGTGGTACTCCTTCTTAAGGGCAGCCTCGAACCAGCCTGACATCTTCCTCGGGTCAGCATACAAAAGCTTTAGCTTAGCCAGCTGGTTGAGCTCAAAACCTGGTAGAGTCTTCAGATCATGTGGAATCTGAAGTACTCTATGCCCTGTTCTCTCTTAACTGCATAAACATTAAGATCATCAAAATACGCCCATGCTATAATCCTGCCAGACACCTTGTGATGTTTCTTGACTCTGTAGAGTTTGGTGTAGGCATCCTTCTTTGGTGCAGCACGTTGGGCTCTAACTTCTTCAAAACATGCAGCCCACTCAGCCTTCGAATGTCGACATCATCATTTGAGGCTTGGGCTGTTCCTTCTGCCTTCTCTGTTTCCTGCTCCATCTTGTTCAACACCTCAAAAGTATCACTGACGAGGGATTCACCCAGATTGGGGACCACATTTCCCTCATTGTCAGCGTACTGAGGGTACTCCTCTGCTGTGATATCGATCTCGACTTCATCAACATCGTTGAGCTCTTCATCACTAGTCGAATCGCATGTTGGAGCATCTTTAACAATTTCATCCGGATTGAGCTTGAAAATCTCTGCGAGTTGCTCGTTAGATAGGTCATGAATTATTTCCCCTTCTTCAGGGGTATAACTCACAGACCTTCTTACGATCCCTTGCAGATCAAGAATCATGGTTAGTTGAGTCTTGACCTGTTGAAGGGGAGCAACATCAAACTCATCTCTTTGATAATTTGGATCTGTTTGATTTAAACATTCAACACATAAATCATTAGTAATTAATCAAACAGAAATGCATTAACTTAATATAAACATTCAATACATTGTTTTCAATACAGATTCAAACACAAAAGTAAATAAATACATAAACATCTAGTCTTTACTTTTATCCTGTATCATGTCTCATCACTTGGAGGAGCAGAGGTGGAGGTTGATTGGTCCTGTGTCTTCTTCGACCTCCTCTCTTGACCTGAAGCAGAGGCCGATGCAGCTGCATCCCTCCCCTCCTTCTGCTTCATCATCATCGTCCTTCCCCTCTGTCCTCTCTCCGTCAGTTTCCTCCTCATCCTCTATATCATCCTCTTCATCCTCATCATCATCTTCATCATCATCATCATCACCATCATCTCCATCATCTCCATCCCCTTCCTTGATCTTTAAAGGCTCGTCCTTTGATCCCTTGAGCCGCAGCATGATGGTCTTGTTGGTGGTCTCCAACTCCTCTATCCTTTTAGCTGATTGGGCATGCTGCTCCTGGAGTTGGGAGATCTCTACACGTTGTGCATCCATTAGCTGAGCCTGCTGCTCTATAACTCGAGCCTGCTCTGCCATTGGTGAGATTGTGCAGCAGTCAGGTCGGTAAGCTGGCGTATCTAGGCAGCCTTCTCTTCATCTGCAGCTAGTAAGCGCATCACCATCCTATTAGCGCTGACAGCTGTTCCTCTACCCCCCGATTGGAGGTAGAGGTGATCCATAAGAGTGTGAGGGATGGGCTGACGGTCCTGCTTGGTGTGAGGTGGTGGTGGTGGTGGCTGTAGTGAAGATGGGTCAGTGAAATGGTGGAGGTGATGTGGGTGTAAATGGTATGGTGGTGGACGGGATCTGTACTGTGGTGGTAGGTATGGTGGTGGCTGTGGTAGCTGTGGTGGATGTGGTGGCTGTGGTGGTGGATGGTATAGCTGTGGAGGTGGTAGTGGTGGCTGTGGTGGTGGAAGTAGAGGCTATGGTAGTAACGAAGGTCAACCGACGCTTCTTCTTCTTCAGACCATGGGGCTGAGCCATCCTCTTCCTCCTCGTCCCTGTGGAGGTGGATGCTCCCCCTACAACCCTGCCTGCAGACCCGGTGCATAACTCGGGTCAGTATCAGTCTCTCTGGAGTCTCTCGGGTGTTCACCAACCACCCGTAGCCCGTGTTCTGTGGGAACAACTTTGCTTCCCACAGTTCGTGTGAGGGGCTCCTCATCAGACTCCTCCTCTTCCTCAGCACCATGAACAAAATCTTGATGAAATCCAGCTGACTCAGCAACATCTCCAGCTGGGGCAGACACTGGGGGTATAACATCTGACACAGTGCCTCTCGGTGGAGCAGGCATATCGTCCCCAGCGTCTCCACTATCATCATCATCCGAGTCATGAGTTGGTAGAGCAATCTGCTCCACATCGGAATCACTATCATCGTGGCGCCACTTTCTCTTGGCTGGCACCACGTAGTCTTCACGGGCCAGATGCCCAAACAACCTCCTGACAGGGGGTTTCACTTGCTTCCCCCTATACACCTTCATCCTCCCCAAAGTAGTGTCATCCATAACCTCGAGGACTACCGCATCCTCCTCCTTCTCCTTCGGCAGGGAGGGAAGCTTCTGATCTATAATCATCTGCATAAACCTCGGATACATGCAGAAGCCCTCCTTCCCTTTCCCCTCAATGTTCTCCACCAGATAGGTGAAGATCATTTTGGAGAAGCTGAACGGGTGGTTCAGCACCAACGCAGCATACGCGTTCTGTATCTGATCAGATAGCTCATCAAAGCCTCCCTTCCTGGAAGCTATGCACTTGAGTACACGTGCGCAAGATACTTGAACTGGGGACAGAGGTTACTCTTGTTGAGTACCCCAGCATTGATGTCCCCAGAGTACTTGGCTCTCAGAAAGCATCCTCTGACTGTGAGGGGGTGTAATCGAGTCGGACAATCAAGTCATCCCCTAACTGTAAAACAATCCTTAGATCCTCCTCTGAGATGGTAATAGCCTCGCCAAAGATGTACTCCTCCTGATGCAGTGAGGCTCAGAGGATCTATCAACTGTAGCGCCTTCCCAGAAGGCCTGCTGAATGGACCTATAAGGAGTACAGGAGTAGAAATGGCATGTGCAATCCTCGATCTCAGCAGAAATGTGATGATGCCTGAGAAATCAGCAGCGTTTCTGGATGTCAAATCCAGATGAGCACATATGTTATGCTTCGTGCTCATAGTCCATCGACTCGCCATCTGTAACACAAATCAAAATAAACATTAGTACCTTTGGCTAAGAACGTCATGAAACACTTAAACTTGAAGAAAATCTTTTCTGTCATGCGATTGAGGTTGTGCGACTAAGGTCAGTCGTGCGACTGGGATTCAGTCGTGCGAATGATCTCATGCGTACGAATGAGTGTGCGGGTTACACCAGTCGTGCGAGTGAACGTCATACGCATGGTTCAGTCGTGTGGTTAGGCAATTCGCACCCTTCAGTCATGCGACTGAAGTTCATCAGCCTGTCCATTCGCATGATGTACTGACTGTTCAATTCAAATTCACTTTTTCACCATTTTTGAGTTTTAGACATCGTTATCTGGTTCATTTGACTCGCAATACGTTCTTATAACACCAACTCTTTAATTTCATCTGTTTGAGTCGTTTAGTTAGTTATTAAGGCCACTTAAGTCTCAGTTGTTTTCGGGTCTGATTTACAGATTTGGAGTCAAATTGAACGTTATTGTGGTTTCTCTTCACCGCAAATTACCTGTAAAGTCGATGTAATGATCAGTAATCAAGAAACGGGGGTTTTAGAGATCAAATGAAATTTTGGCAGAGTGGTGTTAAGTCGTGCGATTTAGGGTTACTTTGAGGGTGGTGAGTCTCTGCGACCGACTCCCCCTCTATTTATACTAACCCTAGATTCAATCGTCCGACTGAGCTCATACGCACCTTTCATTCGTGCGAGTGGGACTCAGTCGTGCGATTGGGTCAATCGCCCTTTTTCAGTCGTCCGACTGGCTCTCAGTCGTGCGACTGACTCACTCGTTCGCCCTTAAACATCCGACTGGGCCAATCGTATGGGCCATTCGGTTGGATGGTCCATACTCATGGTCCATTCGTACGAATGACTTCCATTCGTATGATTAGTCCATACGTATGGTCCATTCGTGCGAATGGGTCATACTTATTAAATTTTCTGCCAATTTGAATATTAACATTTAAACCCCTTTTAATTTTTTGAAATTTACGTTATGAGCTTTTGATCATCTCAGACATGATCATTTTAACTTGAAACCTTTTGATCACCTCAGACGTGATCTTTTAAACAATTTAGTCACCTCAGACGTGACCCGTTTTAAACATTTAAAGCACATGTGGTCATCTCAGACATGACCTTTTTAGTGAGTTGATTCCTTACTGATGATTTCCTGATGTAGTCCGACAAACTAACAAACTAAACGACTAACTAACTTAGAAAATTTAAACTAAATACTCAAAACAAGACTTGTTTTTGGCTTTTTGTGAGAGATAAATCCTAAGATGGACATCTACGGGATTTGGTTCCGGAATAGACAGCTTCAACTTGGATTGACCACACCTGGACCAATTCAATTTTGGAATCATACAGGCAAGTCAAATCATTTGGGACTTGTTATCAAAATCTTTTGATGCTCAATCTTGGTGTTCATCCAGAGTCATTAGCAACTTTAGGAAATCATACTGGAACTCTTAGATTTTCACATTGATTTGAACTTTCGAGAATTGCAGCCACAATGATTGTCAATATATTTGTCCACTTAAATCCATACACAGACTTTTGACACAGACTGGTGATTGTTTAGGTTTAATTATTTCAACTAACATTTGTGGATCCCCACACTTATATGGTAATCAACTTCCTCAGGAGCTTTTGAGCGGTCTACGGGTATTATTACAAGAAGATAGACTATCTTAGAGCTTTCAACAAGAGAGCCAGTCCTCAGGTCAGTGCCATCGCACAACAGAGAGGCACACAACCTATCTCCTTGTTAGAGCAGCTTATTTTATTTTGCACAAAATGCACCAACAACATAAGTCATTAGCTTTATAGCATTTGTCTTTCATTTTTTCTTGCTTTGCTCTAATTATGGTCATCCGCACACATTTGTGGCGTTTACATGCTCATTACCCCTTATTGGAATATTGTTGATTGTGTTAACCAGTGATAAGATGAAGCCCACAGTCAGTTGAACAACTTAGTTTGATCTTGAGATCACCAGTCAGGTCTAATCATCTATTGTGTTGAATCTACCGACATATCATTTGTGGTCTAGCAACCTCTAGGTCTACTTTCTTTCTTTTTGTTACCTTAGGAGTTACCAGTGTTTCTATCATCTTCCCTTTTATATTGCTTAGACTACACAGACTTTACTTTGAATTTTGCATCTTTTCTAAATTTAATTTTAAAGTCCCTCTTGATTTGTTCCTGTGTACTATCATTTTCCAAAGGTTTTGAATCGGTATCACAGATACGATCTACCTTATATCAGCTATCCACTCCTTCTTCTCCTCGTTTTCTTTTTTTTTTAATGTTACTTGCTGACATATTCTCCCCCTAAAATACTAAAATCATTACTGGTTTAATTATTTTAGGATTTTAATAACAGCAAAATAACATGAGTTAATTTAAACAGACTAAATAAACAAATAAATAAATAAAAAAATAAAAAAAGGAAAATACTTAACCAACATCGGACTACACATGTCATCATCAGGAAACCTCACTTTTCTTTTTAAACGCCGTTGACCTCTAGCAAATATTGAAAACGTGGTTTATCAAAGGCTTTAGTATAGAGGTCAGCGCGTTGAAAATCAATATTAATTTTTACCACATCAATTAAGTTCTTTTCAAAACAGTCTCTTATGAAATGGTATTTAATACCGATGTGTTTGGTCTTTGGATGTTGGACCGGATTTTTAGTTACTGCAATTGCAGCAGAGTTATCAACAAAAATAGGAGTAGAAGAAAACTTTAAACCGTAATCCCGCATTTGCTGTTGAATCCAGATGATTTGTGAACAGCAACTTGCAGCAGCAACATACTCAGCTTCACAGGTTGACAATGCAACCGATGTCTGCTTCTTACACTGCCAGTAACTAATCTTCTCCCAAGAATTGACACCCTGCTGATGTAGACTTGTAGTTCATCTTGCAGCCCCCGTAATCCGAGTCACTATACGCGGTAAGCTCAAAGTCATCATCATGAGGTACCACAGTCCAAGTGTGGGTGTACCCTTCAGATAAAAAAATCCTCTTGACCCCAATCAGATGGTTGACCTTAGGTTTAGCCTGATATCTAGAACATAAACATGTAGCATACATGATATCAGGTCTTGAGGCAGTGAGATACATGAGGGATCCAATCATTCCTCGGTACAATC
This sequence comes from Flaveria ramosissima, assembly GCA_025215565.1. Classification (NCBI taxonomy): domain Eukaryota; kingdom Viridiplantae; phylum Streptophyta; class Magnoliopsida; order Asterales; family Asteraceae; genus Flaveria; species Flaveria ramosissima. The sequence goes on from CM046039.1 coordinate 46,383,273, forward strand.
GTGGCATCTACAAGATCTCCATTTTCATCAGGTGCTATATCGTGATTCGTAGCAAGTGGAGTCCCAGCAGCAGAAGCATTCTCCATGTCAAAGCGACTGAGAATGTCTCCCACATACTTGGTCTGATGTAGAAAGATCCCATTTGTGTCTGATCCACCTGTAACCCGAGAAACTTCATCTCCCCCATAGCACTCATCTCAAACTCTTCTTCATAACTGCTTCAACTCTTTGCATAACTCTTCGTTCTTTGAACCGAAGATTATGTCATCAACATAGATCTGTACGAGCAGTAGGTCGCCATCTTTTTCTTTAATGAACAGCGTGCAGTCAATGACTCTCCCCTGCGAAAGCCGTGTTTCACAAGATGAGTCGAGAGTTTCTCATACCAACTCTTGGAGCTTGATGAAGCCCGTATAAAGCCTTGTCGAGCTTGTAAACTCTATCCCGATGATAAGGATCTTCAAATCCCTCGGGTTGACTGACATACACTGTTTCTCTGATTTCCCCATGAAGGAATGCACTCTTCACATCTAATTGGTAGACTTTAATCTTCATGTACGATGCATAGGCAAGGAAGATACGAATGGCTTCCATCCTTGCCACGGGCAAACACCTCATTGTAGTCAATCCCCTCGACTTGGCGAAAACCCTGAACCACCAATCGAGCTTTGTTCCTGATAATGACCCCTTGGTCATCCTTCTTGCATTTCAGGACCCATTTGGTGCCAATGACTTTAGCACCTTTAGGTCTATCAACCAGAGTCCATACCCCTAACTTCTTGAACTGCAGAAGTTCTTCTTGCATGGCACTCACCCACGCCTCATCATTAGTGCATCACTGACATATTTGGCTCAAACTGCGAGACAAAACAACCGATAAGCACCATCATGAATGTAACCCTTCTCCATAACCGAGGCGTAATCAGCTGAGTATAGCTGATTTCGGTTTGTACTCCTGATCTGACATCCCCAATGACATTGTCTAGGGATGATAGACGTTTAGAGTCGTGATCCTGGAGTAGTAGGAACAGCTACCTCAGAGCCAAGATTATGAACATTTGGTTCTGCATCTGAGGTAGTTGGAGTTTGAGGTTCCGAAGTCGATGGTGCATCACTGGTAGATGCTTGTGGACTTTCAGGAACTGAACCTGTTCCTCCTGACTGTTCTGGTCATCTACTTCAGCTTCATCTTCAGAAGAGGAGTCACTGTCATCGACTACTCCCCCTGACTGAGTAGATGATTCTCCCTGTGAGCTAGATGGTGTATTCAAGATATCATACATCATTCTAGTAGCTAACTCGTCATCCGAGGGAGAGAGAGGGATGTTGAAGGACTTGAAGAATCCATCATAGTCGAAGTAGGGCGGGTCCTTTGCCAGTAGGTGTGTGGTATATCTCTGAACGTCAACATTACACCACACTTCTACAAGACCCGTTGAGTTGTTGTAAACTCGCTTGTTCGGTATGTTGTATCCTAGAAAGATTCCTTCATCCGCCTTCTCGCTGAATTTGCCTTCTTGTGTCTTCTTCAGAAGTGTGCACGGCGCGCCAAAAGGTTCAAGATACTCCAAATTCGGTTTGCGTCTTTGTAGTAGCTCGTAACATGTCTTTCCGTGGCGCTTGACTATCAGGACTCGATTCAGTGTATAACATGCATTCGCCACTGCCTCATTCCAGAATTGGATAGGCAGTTTCGAGTCTGCCAGCATAGTCCGTGCTGTCTCTATCAAGCTTCTGTTCTTTCTCTCAGCAACGCCATTCATCTGAGGCGTGTAGGCAGAAGTGAATTGATGCAAATTCCCTTTCCTTGCAGTATGCCTCCATCCACTGATTCTTGAATTCTGTCCCGTTGTCTGAGCGTACTTGTCTAACCTTCAGCTTGTAGAGAGATTCCAGTGTGGTTACTAACTCCTTGAATGACTCAAATGTTTCTGATTTGGATTTCAGAAACATTACCCAAGTGAACCTTGAGTAGTCATCAGTGACCACAAAACAGTACAAGTCGCCTGCAATGCTCTTTGTACTGACTGGACCAAACAGATCCATGTGAAGAAGTTCAAGAGGAAGTTCTATTGAATGAACTTTCTTTTCCTTATGAGACTTCTTCGTCTGTTTGCCTTTCTTGCAAGCTACACAAAAAGTCAGGAAGCTGGAAGTTCTTGACATTAACTCCTCTCACCAGATCCTTCTGAATCAATGATTCATCTTCCTTTGACTAATGTGTCCCATTCTCCTATGCCAGGAGATGGAATCCTTCTCAGTAGCTTTAGATAGAAAGCACTGAACCTCATGATCCGTTGTAGCAGCTGTTGACAGATCCAAGACATAAAGGTCTTTATATCTTGAAGCAGTCATCAGAACTTGGTCCTCTGGGATCACGTAGTCTTTCTTCAGCACGTAACACTTCTTGTTGTCGAAGATGACCTTAAATCCTTTATCACAGATTTGGGAAACAAAAGTAAGTTTTTTGAAGTTGTTGAACGTAGTTCACCTTATCAAACTTAACTTTCTGATTTCCCACTTCTCCCTGAGCTGTGATATAGCCTCCCTTGTTTCCAGCAAAGGAAACATGCCCTCCTTTTATTTGCTTGACGTTTGATAAAAGGGCCTATTTCCTGTCATGTGCCTGGATGCTCCGCTGTCTACAATCCACGTGTTAGTCTCAGCACTGTATCGAACACCCTGCACATACAAAGTAAAGAATTAGTTTAGGTTAGGAACCCAAGCCTTTACTGGCTTGGGTTTCCCAGAGGCATCACACATCATAAATTCCACCCATTGACCCTTAGAGGGTGAGGGTAGCTCAGGTTCCTTCTTGTCATCAGTATCAGACACACAGGGTGACTTCTCTTTCCATAAGCCAGATTTGTGCAAGGCATGTTTATGATAAACAGTCGACTGGCTTACAGGTTGAACTTTAGGTTCACTAGTTCTTCTAGGTGGAGTCAGAGAACTCCTCTTAGAAGACCTAGGCTTTGAATCCTGAAGTTCAATCTTCTTCCTAGGTGTCTGATAGAAAGGACAATAGGAAGCAATGTGTCCACATTCTCCACAGTTGTAGCATGACCTGCTATCAACTTTATGATTAAACTTTCTTTGTGAGAAGTGTGTGACACTCTAGTAACATCATCACTTTAGGTTTTGACTCTGGTTCTTTTGATGTTTTCTCTGGTTTAACAAAGTTAACTGTTTTAACCTGTTTAACATCTTTTCTTTTTGGTTACTGGTTTTTGACTTGAAGCATGTGAAAAATTAACATTAGAAGTCCTTTTAGGTTCTGATTTGACTCTGTTTGACCCTGACTTTAAGTTAACTTTTTCAAATTCCTTTTCCAGATTAACACAAGGCAATTTACCCTTTGCCTTTGAAGTGGCCTCCTTTTGTTTGTTTCCAGATTCAATAGATGAACATGAGGAATCTGGATCACTAACAAGAGGAGTAGACACCACGTGATCCTTGATGGGGTTATTGTTTACTGGTCTAGTCTTAGTGTTCATCAAGGTCTCAGGTGGTGGTGGAACCACTTTGTAACCCAATCCCTCCCCGTTATTCCTTTCTCTCACTAAGTGTTGAACTATGTGTGAAGAACTAGTCCAACTATGCAGTTTCTGTTTTAATGAGTTTACTTCTACTTCTAGAACTGCCTTTGCTTCTTAGTGTCTTCTAGGGAGTTTAGATAGTACCTAATGTCATTTGCTTGGTTAAAGGCAACTACTTCGGTTTCCCTAAGGTTTAGTCAATAGGTCTATCTTTTCTTTATAACTATTGCTCATTTTGTTTTAATACTCTATTAGCCTCAGTGCACAGTTGCAAATCTTTTACTAAGTTATCATTATGATCTAATAACCTAGCAAATTTTTCATCTATGCTATTCCTAAAAGTATCACAATCAGAACAAGCATGATTATCAAACATTTGGTCAGTAGTACTTACCTGAGTTGGTTCAGAAGAGTTAGCCATCAACGCAGCATCAGATGTCTCTGGTTCTGGTGATTCTGTCTTTTCTGTCTCTGATGTGGAAGTCCTCCTCTTTAGGCTTGTAACTGACCTCGGTTTGCAGTTGCTTCTTCACTGTGTGACATCGCTATCTCAACTGCTAGATCACCTTCACTCGCAGAATCATCATCAATATCTTCTAAACTGCATGTTTGATTCCCCTGGTGAGACAAACAAACCTCCAAGCTCCAATCCTGTCCTTCATCATCATTGAGCAGTCAAGGCTTTTGGATCCTTGCTTGATGAAGTAGAACTAGAAGCTTGCTTGTCTGCGAGTGAAGACGAGAATGGGTTCCCGTTACCCGTCTTCTTTGGCTTGACACATTCTCTCTTGAAGTGCCCCTTCTCTCCACATTGAAGCAGGTCACTTTGCTCTTGTCAAAGCCAAATGTGGTATCCTTAGTAGCTACCAAGTTCTGTCCGGTCTTTTTAACAAACTTCTTCGCCCTCTCCGGACAGCACTAGCTAAGGCCCACATTATGTCCATCCTCTCAAGCTCCATTTTCCACCTGCTCGTATGTCCTCGTCTGCCAGATGGCAGTTTCCAATCTTCCCCGGCAACAAGTCCATCATATGAATGAACCACTGTAGCCAAAAGATCCATATGCTCTCGAGCTACTTCCAAAGTCACATTGCCGAGGTTCTCGGTCTTCAGTTTAGTAGCACTTGCTTCAGATCCAATATAGTGGGTACAAGAAGATCCCGACGTGTCTGATCCTGAAGGAGAAGCATGTGAAGGACCCGATGAGCTAGACACAAATGCAGTCTGGAGAGGTGCTCCAGATGTCTTATCTTGCGGCGTGGCGTTGTACAAAGCTTGATTTTGAGTGAACGAAGACTTCTGAGCTCTGTACTTCATCCTAAGTGCTTCTTCTCGCAACTTAAGAATGAAGTCATTGATATCCAGCTTTGCAAGCATTCCATTCTGTCTCAGGTTAGACACGAATGAAGCCCACTTTTTAGGCAATCCGTCTGCAAAGTTACTAACTTTCTCTTCCATGGTAGTTTCTACCCCATGTGTATGTAGTTCGCTCATCAAATTGTAGAATCTATCTATGACGTCGTCTATACTCTCGTTACCAATCGATGAGAAGTTATCGAATTCCTTCTTTAACTCCTTGGCCTTGATTGCCTTCAACGAAGCATTCCCGTCGTACCTCTTCTCTAGCTCATCCCACAGTTTCTTGGACTGCTTATTCTCTGAGTACTGGTGGAATATATCTTTGGGGATAGACTGTGTAATCAATGCATAAACTCTTTTCTCTGCATTGTACTTAACTTTCTGCGCGTCCGTCATCCCTCCTAACGTTAGCTTAACTCCATCAGCTCCCACCGGTGTACTATATCCAATCTCGATGGCTTCCCACAGATTCGGATCCACTCCATTGAGGTAGATCTCAGAACGTTGTTTCCAGTGGGGAAACTCATCCAACGTCAAAAGCTTTGGTGGTTTATTATGATTACCCACCTCACTCTCAAGCAACAGCAGGTTCTATATCCTAGAGTCCTTCCCAGCAGTAAAGGCTGACATCTGTTCTTCCATGGCGAATAACTTTAAGTCTAATCAAACAAACTTTCACTGATGCGACTGAAGGATGCGAATGGTCTAGTCGTGCGTATGAACTCTGCGACTGGTTCAATCGTGCGGCTGAACTGAGCGATTGGTTCAGTCGTGCGAATGAATCTGATGCGTATGAGCTATGCGAACGAACGGTTCAGTTGGCCGAATGAAGGTGCGACTAGGTCCAATCGTGCGAATGGACAATGCGAATGGAGTCTAGTCGTGCGAATGGGTCACTCGTACGACTGAAGCTGCTGTTTTGCGAAATTTTCTAGGTTTGACGTGTTTCAGCCGTAAAAATTCGAACTTTTGCAATGTCTAATCGCCTAAGTCCGTAGAAACCAAACTTTGATGAGCAGGGAACGTCCAAGATCACTTTTGACAGCAAAGATTGCGTTTTTAGTGCACAAACACAAACTTTTATGCAATCTTGATTGAATCACACGTAATCAAGAGCCAAAGCTCTGATACCACTTGTTAGGACCTGGTATTTGAACGAAATACCTAGTGATTAGCGTGTAAACCAGATCAAATAGTGCGGAATCCTATTTGGTTGGCGATCCAATCAGTGAGAACACACGGAGAATCAATCAAGAATTGAATCTAACGTTAGAAGTCGATTGGGAATCGGTCTAATGTGTTCTGTGAACTTGGAGAACGATTTGGGAGGCTTCTGGACGGCTAGGGTACGTCTGGAGTCGTAATGGTATGAATGCTTACGTTTTTCCACGAATTGGGTCTATTTATAGGTTAGTATTGTTCAATCGGGCGACTGGACCATAAGTATGGTTCAGTCGTGCGATTGAACCATGCGGTTGATTAAACCGCACGACTGAGTGTTCAGTCGTGCGACTGAGCCAATCTTATGTGTCAATCATACGACTGATCCAGTCTCCTGGTTCAGTCGTGCGACTGAGTCAATCGTATGAAGTTATTCATGCGTGTGGTCCATTCGCATGGGCCATTCGCATGAGAACTTCATTAAGTTAAGTTTGAATGTTTTAACTAATATAACTTGATGTGTAACCATTCAAACAATTATAAACCCAATTAATCAATTCAATATCGACTCATTAATGAAATATTAGACATTACAAATCACAAACAATCCATATCATTTCATTAATCAATTCATATTACATCATAGTCAGACAAACAAGATCTATTACATTACAAATCATGATCTAGGGACATACATGAATCAACATCTTGTGAGAAGTGTGGATTTTTACATGATAATAATCTTTACTAACCAACCTATTGCTTGCTAGGATATCATTTTACATGTGGTTACAATATTTATATTTGGATGAAAATAGTATTTACTTGCATACTTCTCGAAAGACGTGTTATAATTTGATTTATTTGGTTTTTGGTGGAATTGTCATTTTAAGTGATTTTTGCTTGAGGACAAGCAAAGTTTAAGTGTGGGGATGTTTGATGTGCTCCAAATTATACATAAAAATCCTATCAAAAGCACATCAATTATTCCTTAATATCTTCCTTAAAATGATGAAAATGTACTTAAAAGTGTTAATTTGTTTTTTCAGGTGTTTAAAGGGCAAGATGGACAAAAGGAGTATATTTAACAAGAAATTGAAGTGATCCGAGCTTTGGACTCCAAGCATGGGGTCGTGCCTCATTAAGCACGCCCCCATGCCTTGCCAGAAACACACTCCCGTGCTAAATTAACACACCCCCGTGCTTGGACATCTGAAAAAGACAAAAGTATTGTCCCCTAAAAGTAGACACGGGGCCGTGCCCCATAAGGCACGGGGCCGTGCCCCACCTCCAACACGGGGTCGTGCCCCATTTAGCACGAGGTCGTGCCCGACACAACCTGCATGTACAAGCCGACCAACTTTCGTAAGCATTGTACTAGCACGGGGCCGTGCCTTTTAGGCATGAGGCCGTGCTTAAACACTCTGGAAAGCCTATAAATAGAAGCCTAAGCTCACCATTTTTGGCAAGCTTTGGTGGGAGAGTTACTCTGCTGAATTCTCTCGGGAATCAAGACTTCAAGATCATTCGGAGGCTCGGGAGGTGCATACAACACTTGGAAGAAGTTTTGGATCACCTAAACGTCATCCATTGTGGATTATCGGTTTGATTGTTCCATTTCAACGATGATCACTTATCTATCTTCTTTGTTATGAGTTGTTATGTTAAAGCTCATTATGAGCTAAACTCTATTTATCATCCTAATCGGATGAAACTTATGTAATTTGTGATGAACTAATGGTCTGATAAATATTATGTTAATGTTATGGTGGTCTTGGGAAAACTATTGATGGGTAGCATCTACATTTGAACGGGAAGTTATAACTTAATGGTTTGTGATTGTGATTGTCATACAAGGTTAAAAACCTTATGATTAACTTTCATTCGCGAAACCGGTCTTCATAATAAATCCATGGCTAATGAACTAGAAATGGTTATTAGAAATCATATCACTTTAACTTTCTGATCATTTGCGGGTTCCCTTTTATTAGTTTGGAAACTTCAGTAATTGTTATGGTTTTCTAAAATTAATAAGTATGTTAGGAAGGAACCTGATCAACTCTCTTTTTAACATTAAATTATGTTTTCAGAAATCGTATGTCAAATAGGACACAAAAGATTCACCTACATTATTAGGGCTTTGATCTGAGTAGTAAACTCAGCCTGACAGGATCAAGTCACTACAGCAGCAGGATAGACAAGAAATCGCGCCGGCTCATCTTTATAAACATTAATATAATTACATTAATCAATATCTTTAAATCACATCACCAATTCATTACAATTACATAAGTGGAGTCTAATTAGGATGATTACTTTTATTCCCTGATTTTAAATCCAAACGCTTCAATTCTTAGTTTACTTTCTTTTTATTATTGTTTACTTTTAAACCCTAAAAATCTTTCCAATACAAAATATCAATTTCTTTAACAAAAACCAAATCTGATAGTCAAACATCAAGTTTGTTGAGTAGGCTAGGTGTGTCCACGGATTGATACTCGGTTCTTACCAACACTATATTACCTCACGACAGGTACACTGCCTTTTGTGTGTGTGGTTTAGTATTAGTAACAACCAATTAAAAGTGAATCTGTGCAATAAATCTTTATCAAAATATATACTATCTGCACCCCATCAAGGTCGACCGCAGCTACGGTTGCGATGGTGATGTGGGTTCCCGATGACTGTGCCGCGTGGTGTTAGTGATGGCGATTAAGGGTGTCGGTTGTGGTTGATGTTGTTGGCAGTGGTGGTCGATCGATGGCTCCCGAAGGTGGCGGTTGTGGTGATGGCAGCTGTGATAGTTGGCTGTGATTTATGGTTGTTGGGTTTAGGTGGTGATTAAGGTAAGGATCTTGAGGTTTGATTCACTGTATTGTTGGCTGGAAGATTGTAGATGGTCGATCTATCATGCATGCTTAACTTTATGATGAAATAGTCGAAGTTATGGATGTGCGGCACCGTTTCAGCAGGTTTTCCGGTGGCCACCGGCCATGGTAGTTGCGGCCTAGGGCTAAGGATGTTGATGGTGCATGATGGTAAGGGCTAGTGGTGGTAAGAATCATAGCCGATGTGTTTGGTAACATATGTTGCGGTTAAAGTTGTGTTTGGTTATGAGATAACAATGTAGTAGTGTTGTAAGTAATCTTGGTGTGTTTTGGTTAGGTTAAACCTTGCTCAAAGCTGGTCAAACTGGTCAATGGACAGTCAACGCGATGCGGATCGGAACAAGCGAGTTTTAAGATGCGATATGGAAACGTTAGGTATAACCGTGCGTTAAATATTCTTACGCGTAAATATAATGATTATATACTAACTTGTGTGTGCGTTGAGCTGCAAATATGTATAAAATGTTAACTAGTTTATAAACAATCATGAATGGATGTGAAAATTTAAATAACGTGAGCAATCGCATAATGAAAAACAACATTGGAAATGTATTCATATGAACAAAAATATTAGAAACATATATGAAGTTATCTAATCACGTGTCATATAAAATTATTACAAGGCGTATAGATTATTAATATATATAAAATGCAATTGTACATACCTATGTTCATATATATATATATATATATATATATATATATATATATATATATATATATATATATATATATATATATATATATATATATATATATATATATATATATATATATATATACAATGGATACTTTAGATTAACTGATGTTCACTCATAATTATTTAAGACTCATAATTCTATACTAATCCATCGTCTTGTTATTATTAATAGTCGATAGTCTTGTTATTAATGAAATAAATATTATTTGTATCACCCTCTTTTTATTCAATATAATGAAAACTATTATTGACATTCAAATTACCCTAGCATCATATTAACTCCATTATTGGTAGAAATATATCTATATAATTATGGAATATGGATGATCTTCGAAGGTGTACTTACACTTATTGTTAAAAATATAATTTTGGTTTGCATTAAACGAGTTAAGCGGAATATACGCATATCTATCCTTGAACCATCTAAGTATCATATAATTTATAAGCTAAGCATTTTAACAGCCTAAGTTAGGCGATCTTAAAAAGTATATATGCTATGCGCGTGAAAATAACTTAATATCATGACATAAGAGTTTAATTCATAATATTCGATGCATTGTAGATTGCTAATACCATACAATATTTAGAGGTTTGACTACATTCCTACCTAGCAAGTATCACACATTTAAAGAATCAGCATAACGTTAGAATAAAAGCATAAACAATATAAATATTATTAGGTCATCTAATACAATAATTGAAACATTAAAGATTTCTAATATCATCAATAATAATTATCTATAAAGATTGGAATCCCTATTATCAACTGATTATTGTTACAATCATTGTACAAATAATCATTCTCGAATAAAGGCACTTATTAACCTAATAAGCGCGAGTGAGTTCATAACAAATGATAATTTCGCAAAAGGCTAAGGTACATCGATGATACTAACTGTTAACTTTATGTTAACTAAAAGAGCTCAACCGCACGCATGTAATGGCATCGTGCTAATTCTAAATATGAATCTCATATGTTCTAATTAGGATTGCTTTGTTGGTGACCTTCACATTTCTTTACCGAGCTCGGAATTTATATAAGGATACCAGGTGAGTTCTAGTGACTTCCCCTTTTTACTACTGTTTTTGGGTGAAACATGCTCTGCTATTTATGAACTATATTTGTGCTTTACTTGATGATTGTATGTGGGATTTATGGATTACCTGCTGATACTTATATCATGATCATTAATTCTTTCGTGAACCGCTTGTTTTATATGGATAGATCTATTTGGGGAATCCCCCATACATAGTGGCTTCCGTTCCAGGAAGGGTACCCCACTGAGATCCTAAGGGGTCGTTTATGGCATGTAAGAGGTTTTGTTAAGAAACTATGGTGAACCATCCGAGCAGGTATGGTTCACTGATTTAGGGCTCAGTTTTTCCTTCGGGAATATCCGGTTGAACACAACTTTAGAAGAGGCCAACCGGGACTGAGTGCAGGGTTGATTATGATTTCTCCCATGATGTTGAAACTATGATTCATTCATTTTTATCAAATGAGGATTTGTTAAGTCCTTTTGTTTTTAAACTTTAAGCACTTGAACTCACCAACTTTATGTTGACACAAAATCGTTTGAGCATGTCTTTCAGGTACAACTAGGTAGATTAGCTGAGCTATAGAAGATATCTAAACCCGAAGCAAGAAGTGAGGGTAGGTGTTGAAGGAAAAAGGTCGAGCCTAGAAGCCTTAGTTAATGAAGCCTCAAGAAATATTGACAAAGAGATAGATCATAATACCTATGGATTGTAGATTGAGGCACCTTGTAAACTGATACTAAGCCAATATTCTAATGTAAATATTGTGAGATGCATTGTATTAAACCATTTAGTTTCCGCTGCACTTTGGTTGTTGTTTACCAACCGTTACATCCCGCCTCTCTGGGCCCGGGGTGTGACAATAACAAACTATGTTGTATGCGATTCTGAGATCATTTGTTGATGTTTGTTAAGAGATTTGAGATTCAGATCTGTTTTCTCTCTCTAAAACTTTTTCTTTAATCTTTAAAAATTGGTATGAATCTTCAACAACTATGAGTCAATTGGATCTCCCTTAGGCTCTGATACCAAATTGTTGGTCCCTAACAACTTTGAATCATGAAATTGGTGAAGATTTTGGATCAAAAGTATATAAAATATGGATAATAAGATGAACAATGAAGAACACCAACTAATACCCCAATTTGATCTGAATTTGATTGCATGAGATGTTGTTTATATGGAAACCACAATCAATAGCTCATTCAAGCTTTTTTAACCCTAAATACACAACTATTTATAGTAAATGTTAAATCCACTAATTACACATTAAGTCCCTAGACTTAGACTATAATAGAAAAATTCCATATAAACCAAAACAAGACTAAAACTAGATAAAATATATTTTGTTTACACAAAATATATTTATTACAATAAAGACTCAAGACATAATATATCTTCAACGACTTGACCCAGTTCTTCGTCTCGAACTTGTCGTTTGACTTTTCTGTTGACCTTGACCATGACGTTGACTTTTGTTGACTTGGATAAGGTTGATAATATAGACTATCTTTTTCAAACCCAACAGTTTCCCGAAATTCAGAGTTAAATATGAAAACATGACAGTAATGTGGAAGCGTATAAATTCATAATTCAAACGGCGCAAACACACGCAAAACTAGATAAGTATAATGTGTACAAAATGAAATTGTTCTTTGTTGACCCAATAAATGATGAATGATATGATGTGATGATTCTAGTTATGTTCGATTAAGAACCTGAAAGAAACATGCTAAAGTGTCAACATAAAGTGGGCGAGTTCACATATTTTGATAAACAAAACATAATAGTAAACTGATACAGTAAACAATGTAATATCAGTAGATAGCTAGTCTACTAAACAAGTTACTAAGTGTATGAAGTTCGTAACCGAAGCTGACAATGTAAAAGAAGGCCTCATGTGTGAACACCAGGTTACAGCAACAGAAATTAGGTCAATTAAACACCCTTTTGACGTGTCGTTGTGCTAGCGCGACTAGCCCGAGTAGAGTTTGTCAAACCCAGTAGATCTACTCAGAATTACCTCGCTAAAGTACATAAATTAACGGTTCGAAAGTGAGGAATTAAGTTTGTACAACACTAGTAAACAAGTGATACTGCAGTAATTGTCACACCCCGGGCCCAGGTAGGGTGGGACGTCACAGACTAGCAACAACATATGGCAGCAGAAACAAACCATTATAAGAGCTCAAAGGAGAGAATATCACATGGCATTAATGTTTTTCAAAAGATAGCGGGGCTAGAAACACATCAAGCCCCCAATTGAGTTTTACAATCATCCATAAAAATAAAATTTGTACTTGTTCAACACAAATATGAAATTGTTCAAATGTTTCATCAAGGAAAATATGCCAATGCCATGTCACGGGATAAGTCTAGGTCTTCACAACAGCTAGGATCTCTTCATACATTACCTGAAACATGCTCAAAAGAAAATTGTGTCAACTAAAAAGTTGGTGAATTCAAGTGCTTAAGGTTTAAAAACAAAAGGACTTAACAAATCCTTATTTGATTAAAAGAAAATAATCATTGTTTATCATCGTGGGAAAAATCATAATCAACCCTGCACTCAGTCCCGGTTGGCCTCTTCTAAAGTTGTGTTTTACCGGATATTCCCGAAGGAAGAAACTGAGCCCCAAACCAGTGAACCCTACCTGCCCGGATGGTTCACCATAGTATCTTAACAAAACCTGTTACATGCCACAAACGACCCCTTAGGATCTCAGTGGGGTAACCTTCCTGGAACGGAAGCCACTGTGTGTGGGGGATTCCCCAAATAGATCTATCCATATAAACAAAGCGGTTCACGAAAGAATTAATTATCATGATATAAGTATCAGCAGGTAACCACAAATCCCACATAGAATCATCAAGTAAAGCACAATCGTAGTTCATAAAAAGTAGAGCATGTTTCATCCCAAAACAATAGTAAAAAGGGGAATCACTAGAACTCACCTTAAGTTTCCAGTCAAAAGTCTCTTGGTGTACCGGGAAGTGTCTCAAGTCTAGCACCCTAACATGTACATATTAAGTAATAAGCTACTGCCCTAAACTCGTTTAAGGTGCAACAATGGTGTCAAGGGTTTAGCTATTAAGTAAGGCTTTGGTTTCGTGAAGGTTTGTATAAAAAGTTTCCTTTTATGGCAGGTCAAGGCGTCTTCATGAAAATTGGGATTTTCACTTCATTTGGTTAAGTATACTAAGAAATTTTGTTGTTCAAGTGTTTATTAGCTTCCTGGAAGTCGGCTATAAAGTTTGGAAAAATTTTACAGTTTGGTCCCTCAAGTTTCAAAATTGATAGTTTCTACCCTCAAGTTTAGTTTCTTGCCCTTTATGTCATTTAAGACCAAACATCAGTTTATTAGAGTCATATTATAATTATTATGGAGTAAGTGCTTCAAAACTTTAGTTTACGGGTTCGATTTAAAAACTGCGCGTTTAACACTCCCGGTTACGGTAAAAGCCGGATAGTTTTAACAGTAATTTGGAGGTTTCATATATTTGAATCTTGGACCAGTAGGTATTTTCTAAAAGATATCTTTATAAATTTTTAAGTCCTTAAGTTGTGTAAATTGGCCTTTTATAGTTGAAAATCTTGTTTTTACGTTTGACCCGTTAAAACGCGGTTTTGACCGGGTTTGACCATTTAAAGCTTGTTTGACCAATTTTTCAAATCCTTTCTTAAGTCTTTTATTACTTAAATTATTGAAAGATATGATTTTATAAATCTTAGCTTTGAACTCTATTTTATGATTTTCTCAAAAACGTGCTCGGTGTAACCGTTTTAGTTTTTTATAAAACGTCATTTATTGTGTTTGACCATTTAAATTACCATTGACTCCAGATACTTTATTTATTATTTTTGAGCTGGAATACTTTTCCAAGGTGTAAAATTCATATTCTTACTATTTTAAAAGTCATTTTACCATGTTTTCGGGTCCCGAAACTGACTAAAAGAGGGTAAATCACAACATGCTTTATTCCAGAGATTAAACATTGCTAACACTTCTAATATTCATTAAAACCTACTGAAATTTCAGTCCCCAACAGTTGCCTAGTTGTTCTATACATCCATATGCTTCAAATATGTAGAAAATGTCATAACCGACAATTAACATTGGTGTAAACCATCTTAACTTGAGTTTTAAATGTTACCAACATCATTTAACTCATAAACAGGTTATTAAGTGTCATACGTCGTTCATGAGTAGGTTATGGGTCTGGTCTTGGTTAAAGGATTTTTCAAACAAATGCTTAAAGGGTGTTGTTACATGTAGAAAGAAGGGTTTTTCAAGGTGAAATCCATGTATCAACCGTGGATTTGAGTGTGAGCCTCTTGGAACTTTTAAAAACAGGTTCTTGGGAGTCCATTAAGTCATAAAAATGCAGTTACAAGTTTGGTTTACAAGAGTTGAAACTTTCACAAGTTAGATGGATACCAAAACACCCAAAAAGAGGGTTTTCATGGTGGAAATCGGTTTCCACCTCAAAAATGACTAACATACATGAGGTTTACCTTCAAGAACGTTGGGACTCCTTAAGAACAAGATGATGGTGAGATGTTTCTGCTACAAACAAGGAGGAAATACACGGTTTTTAGGTGATAATGAAGAAAACAAGTGAAATGTCACAAAACCGACAACATGAGCTTACACTCGATGTAACTCACGGTTTAGAAGGTGTTGTGGTCGTGGATG
Source organism: Flaveria ramosissima (assembly GCA_025215565.1). Classification (NCBI taxonomy): domain Eukaryota; kingdom Viridiplantae; phylum Streptophyta; class Magnoliopsida; order Asterales; family Asteraceae; genus Flaveria; species Flaveria ramosissima. Next base: position 46,398,654 of record CM046039.1, read on the forward strand.
GCTTGGAAACTCCTTGACTTGAATGGAGAAGCTCGAACCAAGGCTGAAAGGTGGAACAAGTGTGGTGTGTGACCAAAAAACTCAGAACTAGGCCACTTCCTTGCGGTTGTCTTAGCCCGAAGGAACTTGGTGTGTTCTCCGAATTTTCTTGCACAAAGTCTTAGAGAGAATGTGTTTGAGAGTGTTGTGAGGTGTGTGTGTGTGTTGGATCAGATGTTGGATTCGTAAAGGGAGAGAGGGAGAGAGAGGGAGAGAGAGAGATAGAGAGTGCATGAAAAGGTGAGTGGGTGTGTGGGGTGGTGGTGAAGAGAGGAGAGGAGTGGTTGAGGGGGCGGCCGAACTTGAGTGTAGCGGGGGAAATTTCCATTAAATTTTAATTGTAAATTTATTATTATGTAGTGTAATTTTGTAGTATTGGGGTATAATGTATTATTTAGTGGATGGTGAATTGGGTATCTAAGCATGCCCATGCATGCATGGCCGAAAATTATGCAAGTGTGAGTGTGTATGCTCACATTTTAATTGCCTTCTCTTGAATTTAATTTGTAAGGGTGACTAGTTGACATTCCAGGGACACTAATTTTTAAAAGGTAGAAACCTAAATTAGCTAAAAACTCAATAATAAAAATCACATAAATCATAATTTACATCAAAGTAGTAAGAATTGTTTCCAATTTCATAGTAGGGTTGAATAGTTTCAATTATTAGCACTCATAAATGGATAATGATGCAAGTAATCTAGGGTTAGGGTAACAACCTGGAGGTCGGTTGTCACATTCTCCCACCATTTAGGAAATTTCGTCCTGAAATTTTAACTATGATTAGAGACTGAACGGGTGGGTTTGAAGAGGTGTGGATAGTTCTTCCTCATTTCATCTTACGCTCCCAAGTAAATTCAGGTCCTCGCTTGGAGTTCCATCTACATTAACCTTGGGTATGCGGCTCCGCCGGAGTTGTTGACCAAACGATCCGTTAATCTCCACGGGTTCTTCCACAAAATTCAGTTTGTCGTTTATTCTTGCTTCTTTTAATGGTAGTTCCAGGGTTTTGTCTTACCATGCTCTTCTTCAAGTTTGACACATGAAAGGTGTCGTGTATGTGACTCAACCCGGGGGTAGTTTCAACTTATATGCCACTGGGCCAATTCTCGCCATTATTTCGAATGGTCCAATGTATCTTGGGCTTAACTTCCTCTCTTTCCGAACCTCACCGTCCTTTCCACGGTGCTACTTTTAGCATCACCCTGTCGCCCACTTGGAACTCTAGAGGTTTCCGCCTCCTGTCAGCGTACTTCTTCTGTCGATCCAGGCTGCTTTCAGTCGCTCCTTTATCTTATAGATCTTGTCGGTGGTTTCCAACACTATGTCGGGTCCCATCACTTGGCTGTCACCAATCTCATTCCAACTCAAGAATGATCGGCATTTCCTGCCATAAAGGGCCTCATACGGAGCGGCTTTGATACTCGCGTGGTAACTATGTTATAGGCGAATTCCACCAAAGGAAGATGGTTTATCCCAGTTCCGCCAAAGTCCATCACGCAAGCTCTTAACATGTCTTCCATCGTTTGAATAGTTCTTTCGCTCTGTCCGTCGGTCTGAGGGTGGTAAGCCGTGCTTAGATCTAAACGGGTTCCTAAAGCTTGCTGGAACGATTTCCAGAAACGAGAGGGTGAAACGGCTATCACGGTCAGAGATGATCGACAAAGGCACTCCATGCCTCGTTTACAATCTCGTCGACATAAAGTTAGGCCAATTTCGTCATGTCGTAGTCTTCTCTAATTGGCAAGAAGTGAGCTGATTTTGTTAATCTATCCACTATTACCCAAATAGCATCGTGACCTTTAAACGTTCTGGGCAACTTGGTAACAAAATCCATCGTAACATTATTCCATTCCCATTCTGGAATTTCAGGTTGTTGTAACGTTCCTGATCGTTTTTGGTTCTCAGCTTTTACCATGGCACAAGTTAAACATTTCCCCACATAAACGGCGATTGATTCTCTTGATTCCCGGCCACCAGAAAAAAGTGTCTTTAAATCCTGGTACATCTTATCACTTCCAGGGTGAATTGAATACCTAGACTTGTGTGCTTCGTCGAGGATTACTTCTCGAATTCCTCCGTGTTTTGGCACCCAAGCCTTCCACCATATCTATATGTACCATCGTCCCCTATCTCAAATTGCTTTTCCATTCCAGTCAATCCTTCTTCCTTTAATTTTTCTTCCTTTAATGCCTCGCCTTGAGCTTCCTTCAGTTTTGCAATAAGGTTGGTATACACACTCATCCTAAGGCTCGTACTCGAAGAGGTTTCTCTCTTTCCTTTCGGCTCAATGCATCCGCCACAACATTGGCCTTACCAGGATGGTAGCGGATCTCGCACTCGTAATCGTTCAATAGCTCGACCCATCTTCTCTGACGCATGTTGAGCATCTTTTGGTCAAGGATATGCTGCAAGCTTCTATGGTCAGTGTGTAGATGATACACTTGTGCCATAAAGGTAGTGCCTCCACATTTTGAGGGCAAACACCACGGCACCCAACTCCAGATCGTGCGTCGTGTAGTTCTTCTCATGATCATTCAGCAGTCTCGATGCGTAAGCAATCACCTTGTTGCGTTGCATTAATACACATCCTAGCCCTTGACGCGAAGCGTCACAATAGACCACGAAGTCTTCTACTCCTTCTGGAAGAGCAAGGATAGGTGCACTGCATAAACTTCTCCTTAAGCGTTTCAAACGCCTCGTTCTGCTCTCGCTCCCACACAAAGGTTGTGTTCTTCTTGGTTAGTGCGGTCAAAGGTTGCACTATACGCGAGAATCCTTTATAAATCTCCGGTAATAGCCAGCCAGTCCTAAGAATTGCCTTATCTCCGTAGGAGTTTCAGGAATCTTCCAATTCTTTATGGCCTCAATCTTGGAAGGGGTCAACTTGAATCCCATCCTCATTTACCACATGACCTAAGAATTGGATCTGGCGCATCCAAAATTCACATTTAGAGAACTTGGCATATAGTTGCTCATTCTTGAGCAATTCAAGAATTAGCCTGAGATGCTTCTCGTGCTCGTCTTTACTTCGGAATATAATCAGTATGTCGTCAATAAACACGATCACAAACTTGTCGAGGTAAGGGCGGCAAACGCGGTTCATGAGGTCCATGAATGCTGCTGGAGCATTAGTCAGTCCAAAGGGCATGACCAAGTACTCATAGTGTCCATACCTAGTTCGGAAAGGCTGTTTTGGGTACGTCTTCTTCTCTTATCTTCAGTTGGTGGTATCCTGACCTCAAGTCTATTTTGGAGAAATAACTTGCTCCTTGCAGTTGATCAATAGGTCATCTATTCTCGAAAGAGGGTAACGGTTTCTTTATGGTCAGCTTATTCAATTCCTGTAATCAATACACATTCGCAGGGTTCCGTCTTTCTTTTTCACGAATAGTACCGGGCACCCCATGGAGAGACACTCGGACGTATAAATCCCTTGTCCAGTAGTTCTTGAATTTGTACCATTAGCTCCTTCATCTCAGGTGGGGCGAGTCGGTACGGTGCCTTGGCTACTGGTGCAGCACCAGGCAACAAGTCTATCTGGAATTCAACTTGCCGATTCGGGGGAAGTCCTGGTAGTTCTTCCGGAAACACCTCTGGGTATTCCGAAACCACGGGAATCTCTTCGATCTTCCTCTCCTTTTGGGCTTTCATCACATATACTATAAAAGCTGGACATCCTTTCATCAAGCTCTTGGTAGCTTTTAAGTGGGATATCATAGGGTATAGAGTGTTACTCCTTTCACCTTCTACCACTAACACTTCTTCGTCGCTCAATGGTATCTTGAGTAGACGCTCATCACATACGATTTCGACTTTATGCTTCCTTAACCAGTCCATATCCACAACCACATCAAATCCTCCTAACTTAATGGGCATCAAGTCAATCTTAAACGTATCCCCTTTTAGATTCAGGGGGCAATCCCTAATGATTTCGTTAGCTTCTAAATATTACCGTCAGCTAATTCTACGGTAAATGTATCAGTCAAGGTACACACGTCTAAGTCAATCAATGGCCTAAAGTACTAGAGATAAAACTAGCAGTCACTCCAGTATCAAACAGTACAGTAGCGGGATGATTGTTTACAAGGAACGTACCGTTGACCACGTCGGGTTCCCTACGAGCTCATGCTGGGTCCATAACGAAAGCTCTTCCCTTAGGCTTGTTGTGCTTGGCATCTTGGCTCTACCCAGCTTAGGATACTTGTTCCTCATATGCCCTGGATCTCACACTCATAGCATTGTTTCCCGGTGCGTAAGTACAATCTTTAATTAAATGGCCTGTTCACTTGCACCTAAAACAGGGCATCGGGTTACATTCCCCTTGATGATGTAACTTGCACTTGCTGCAGAATGGGCTTGTCCCCGTATACAATCTCCGGTTGTTGCTTCCCTGATCATCACGTCTCACTCCTTCAGAACTCCTTCTACTTGACCCACTACTACTTCCAACCGCTCTTTTCGCTTCAAACCACTTCCTTTTCTCACCAACAAACTTCTTCTTCTCATCAGCCCTTGCTTGATCGGTCCATCCAGCCCTAATTAGGTCATCAGTCAAACTGCTGGTAAGGTCGACAGCAGCTTGCAGGGTTACAGGCTGGGAGGAACGGACCATACCCCTAACTCTGGGGTGTAGCCCCTAGATGAACCGTGCTACACCTTTAACTTCTAGCGTCACCAAATGTGGCACAAGTCAGGACAGGGCTAAGAAACGATTGATGTATTCGGTGTAGTTGGGTCCTTTCATCTCCAAGCTTAAAAATTCTGTCTCCAGCTTCTCGAGTTGATTGATGGGGCAATATTTGTTGGTTATTAGCTCTCGGAATTCAGTCCAACCCATTCGATTAGCCACGTTTCTTCCACGGCTCTGAGTAATGTACTTCCACCATTGAAGAGCTGATCACTTGAGAGATTGTGATGCAAACCTCACCATATGCTCCATCTTGCACTCGCTGATGTCTAAGACGGCTTCCATTTCGTCAATCCACCTGTAAGTCTCTATAGCACCCTCGGTGCCATAGAAGTCCTTAGGCTTACATGCCATGAAGGTCTTATAAGAGCATCCATTCCTTAACGCCTCGGCTTCTTCGTCGTGGCTCTCATCATTCACCGGCGGTCGTTACCAGTAGTGTTATCCCGGTCCGCATTTATCTGTGCAATAATAGTCGTAATGGCGTTATCCAGTTGCTGAGCTACGAGGTTAGCAATCCTTTCGTCACTCTCTTGATTAGTATTTTCCCCGTGGGGAGTCCCTGGTGGAGTAGGTTGGTTTCCAATAGGCCTTGCTTCCTCATGGCGGCCCCTGGTGGCTCCACGTCGACCAAAACGTGTTCCTCTGCGAGTCGGCATTCTGATAGTATCACAAATAGATTCGTTTAGCATCTCATAAATTTTGTTTCGGATAGCCTATGCATCATTATCCTATCACACCATGCCTCGGAAGAGGGATCATGGCGTGCACATATGTATTTACAACCCACTAAAGAACCTTACAAAGTCCAATCAAAACATGACATAACAGTTGGGCAACCATTTAGAAAAGGCACAGACAATTTCAAGGCACAACAAAACATATAGCAATTTAATATAGACAGTTTAATAATTCTAGCATCCCAATAGCAGTTTACGATAGTATCATCCAAACAAATAGAATCAGAGTCATGCTCTTACAATTTGGAAGGTGCCATCACCCCCATGATAATAATATAATAGTATCGAATAAGAATTCAAATAGTTTCCTTCTACTGTCCACAGACAGATAATCCCACTGAGTACTCCAGCTCTCACATCCACTTCATCTTTAGCCATCCAAACCATCCTGTACCCTTCTTCCTCTGCTCCTGCTCCAAACGCTTCACTCCTTGAGTAGCCATCATAGCCTAGAATTGAGCCGACTGAGAAGTTCGAGTGGCGTGCTGAATAGTCAGCTCATGACGGCGAACAGTCCTCAAAATCTCATCCAATGTCGCATCGGAGGGTCCTACATCACTTGCCCGGCGACTCGACTGGGAGTACCTATCACCAGCCAGTACGCTAGGGCCGTCATACATACTATCTCTCGGCGGCATCAGGCGTTCGTCACGAGGGTCAAACAGTGGAGGTACCAATGTCGGAATCCTAACAGGCGGGGGAGGAGGAGGGCATCCTAAAGGATACGGAGGATCCTGGCCTAACGCTTTTGCGAGGTTGGGTGACAGTACGCGCACCCCTATTCCCAATAGGTGGGATGGGTGAGAGGGTCGGAGCAGCTACTTGAGGAGAGTGGGATCGCGTTCGGCTTCGGGAAGGTGATGTGGAGGATAAGTCCTCGGAAGCCTCAGGGTCTTCGGACGTGACGGATATCCACCCTGGATGTCCGCATCTCCGGAGGTATGCCTCATACTCTGTCCGGGGCTCTCTCTCCTCAGATTTCCGGTAGGAGTGGTCTCAGTGTCAGGGTGAGCAGGCGCCTTTCCTTTATCAGCCATAGACGTTGTCCTGTAAGAAATACATCATGAGTAATTTGGTTTCTCATAGCTCATGATTATAATAATAGTACTAATAATAGTAGTGATGGCAATAGTATCTGTTATTCCAACATATAGCTGTATGATTTGCCCAGATCAATAGTTTCTTCAAGTTGTGTCGGATAACATAGTTCATCATAAAAATCATTTAAATCCCTTTTTTAAAATTAGTTTCAAATCATCAATATAAACCAGAAAAGTCCAACCATAACCTAAAGATCAGTGATGGAAATTACACGTCCGGTAAATTCATGATTACGTTGATCAAGTGTAATCATCAATTTACCCAACCCGATCATCCCAACACTTCCCACAAGGACAGTCCTAGGGTATCAGGGTTGTAGCCTAGGGTCTACTATGGTATTCCCGACTTCTCTACAACCTTTGGCTCCGATACCAATCTATCACACCCCAGGCCCAGGTAGGGTGGGACGTCACAGACTAGCAACAACATATGGCAGCGGAATCAAACCATTATAAGAGCTCAAAGGAGAGAATATCACATGGCATTAATGTTTTTGAAAAGATAGCGGGGCTAGAAACACATCAAGCCCCCAATTGAGTTTTACAATCATCCATAAAAATAAAATTTGTACTTGTTCAACACAAATATGAAATTGTTCAAATGTTTCATAAAGGAAAATATGCCAATGCCATGTCACGGGATAAGTCCAGGTCTTCACAACAGCTAGGATCTCTTCATACATTACCTGAAACATGCTCAAAAGAAAATTGTGTCAACTAAAAAGTTGGTGAATTCAAGTGCTTAAAGTTTAAAAACAAAAGGACTTAACAAATACTTCTTTGATTAAAAGAAAATAATCATTGTTTATCATCGTGGGAAAAGTCATAATCAACCCTGCACTCAGTCCCGGTTGGCCTCTTCTAAAGTTGTGTTTTACCGGATATTCCCGAAGGAAGAAACTGAGCCCCAAACCAGTGAACCCTACCTGCCCGGATGGTTCACCATAGTATCTTAACAATACCTGTTACATGCCACAAACGACCCCTTAGGATCTCAGTGGGGTAACCTTCCTGGAACGGAAGCCACTGTGTGTGGGGGATTCCCCAAATAGATCTATCCATATAAACAAGCGGTTCACTAAAGAATTAATGATCATGATATAAGTATCAGCAGGTAACCACAAATCCCACATAGAATCATCAAGTAAAGCATAATCATAGTTCATAAAAAGTAGAGCATGTTTCATCCCAAAACAATAGTAAAAAGGGGGATCACTAGAACTCACCTTAGGTTTCCAGTCAAAAGTCTCTTGGTGTACCGGGAAGTGTCTCAAGTCTAGCATCCTAACATGTACATATTAAGTAATAAGCTACTTCCCTAAACTCGTTTAAGGTGCAACAATGGTGTCAAGGGTTTAGCTATTAAGTAAGGCTTTGGTTTCGTGAAGGTTTGTATAAAAAGTTTCCTTTTATGGCAGGTCAAGGCGTATTCATGAAAATTGGGATTTTCACTTCATTTGGTTAAGTATACTAAGAAATTTTGTTGTTCAAGTGTTTATTAGCTTCCTGGAAGTCGGTTATAAGTTTGGAAAAATTTACAGTTTGGTCCCTCAAGTTTCAAAATTGACAGTTTCTACCCTCAAGTTTAGTTTCTTGCCCCTTTATGTCATTTAAGACCAAAAATCAGTTTATTAGAGTCATATTATAATTATTATGGAGTAAGTGCTTCAAAACTTTAGTTTACGGGTTCGATTTAAAAACTGCGCATTTAACGCTCCCGGTTACGGTAAAAGCCGGATAGTTTTAACAGTAATTTGGAGGTTTCATATATTTGAATCTTGGACCAGTAGGTATTTTCTAAAAGATATATTTATGAATTTTTAAGTCCTTAAATTGTGTAAATTGGCCTTTTATAGTTGAAAATCTTGTTTTTACGTTTGACCCGTTAAAACGCGGTTTTGACCGGGTTTGACCATTTAAAGCTTGTTTGACCAATTTTTCAAATCCTTTAAGTCTTTTATTACTTAACTTACTGAAAGCATATAATTTTTATAAATCTTAGCTTTGAACTCTATTTTTATGGATTTTTCTCAAAAACGATGCTCGGTTTGTACCCGTTTTTAGTTAAAACGTCATTTATTGTGTCTTTGACCATTTAAATTATCCATTGACTCCAGAGTACTTTATTTATCATTTTTGAGCCTGGAATACTTTTCAAGAGTGTTAAATTCATATTCTTACTATTTTTAAAGTCATTTTACCATGTTTTCGGGTCCCGAAAGTGACTAAAAGAGGGTAAATCACAACATGTCCTTTATTCCAGAGATTAAACATTGCTAACTCTTCTAATATTCATTAAAACCTACTGAAATTTCAGTCCCAACAAGTTGCCTAGTTGTTCTATACATCCATATGCTTCAAATATGTAGAAATTGTCATAACCGACAATTACACTTGTGTAAACCATCTTCACTTGAGTTTAAATGTTACCGACACTTCATTTAACTTCATAAACAGGTTATTAAGGTGTCATTAAGTCGTTCATGAGTAGGTTATGGGTCTTGGTTAAACGGATTTTTCAAACAAATGCTTAAAAGGGTGTTGTTACATGTAGAAAGAAGGGTTTCAAGGTGAAATCCATGTATCAACCGTGGATTTGAGTGTGTAGCCTCTTGGAACTTTTAAAAACAGGTTCTTGGGAGCCCATTAAGTCATAAAAATGCAGGTTACAAGTTTGGTTTACAAGAGTTGAAACTTTCACAAGTTAGATGATAACAAAACACCCAAAAAGAGGGTTTTCATGGTGGAAATCGGTTTCGACCTAAAAAATGACTAACATAACATGAGGTTTACCTTCAAGAACGTTGGGAACTCCTTAAGAACAAGATGATGGTGAGATTTTGCTGCTACAACAAGGAAATACACGGTTTTTAGGTGATAAATGAAGAAAACAAGTGAAATGTCACAAAACCGACAACATGAGCTTACACTCGATGTAACTCACGGTTTAGAAGGTGTTGTTGGTCGTGGATGGCTTGAAACTCCTTGGACTTGAATGGAGAAGCTCGAACCAAGGCTGGAAATGTGGAACAAGTGTGGTTGTGTGACCAAAACTCACGAACTAGGCCACTTCCTTGCGGTTTGCTCTTGGCCGAATGAACTTGGTGGTGTTCTTCGAATTTTCTTGCACAAGTCTTAGAGAGAATTGTTTTGAGAGTGTTGTGAGGTGTGTGTGTGTTGGATCAGATGCTGGATTCGAATAAAGGGAGAGAGGGAGAGAGGGAGAGATGTGCATGAAAGGTGAGTGGGTATGTGGGGTGGTGGTGAAGAGAGGAGAGGAGTGGTGAGGGGGGGGGGGCGAACTTGGAGTGTAGTGGGGGAATTTCCATTTAAATATTAATTGTAAATTATTATTATGTAGTGTAATTTTATAGTATTGGGTATAATGTATTATTTAATGGATGGTGAATTGAGGTATCTAATGCATGCCCATGCATGCATGGCCGAAAATTATGCAAGTGTGAGTGTGTATCCTCACATTTTAATTGCCTTCTCTTGAATTTAATTTTGTAAGGGTGACTAGTTGACATTCCCGGGATACTAATTTTTAAAAGGTAGAAACCTAAATTAGCTAAAATTCAATAATAAAAATCACACAAAATCATAATTTACATAAAGTAGTAAGAATTGTTTCTAATTTCATAGTAGGGTTGAATAGTTTCTATATTAGCACTCATAACATGGATAATGATGCAAGTAATCTAGGGTTAGGGTAACAACCTGGAGGTCGGTTGTCACAGTAATACTTATCAAATGAAAATTTGTTTAGAACACATGTTTCTTTCACTCCAAAAAAGTAGGTAAAGTGGGGCCGAGAACTCACCTTAATCGCACAACAACACGTAAAACAAGCACAAATGATTAGGTTCCAATTAACCTGAATTTCATTTAATATTTAGTTAATTACAAATACTAATAATGTGATCGTACTATTTCGCGTATACGACTCGTTTACGGTGCACGCTATTGATATCCCCTCATTCACAAGCAATCAAATTCAAACATCAATTCACTCAAATGTATAAAACTCAATTATTGTGTAAGTAAAGTACTATTTCTATGCTTTAACAATTTGACTTATTATTATAAAACTCGTATGCTTAAGACACGTTATAACCTGTTCTCACAAACTCGTATGCACCCAATATATATTACACACACATTACGAAGAAACATTTACTATATATATAATGTACATAACCCTCATGCATGAACTAACACATACCCACAACGAGATACCCCAAAAAAACAACTGTTCTCTTCCTTCAACCCATACAAATAAAACATACAAAATACTCCACATACATGCATGATCTTTAATAAATCAGGTAGAGCACAAAAGTCATATGAGCTTACAGGACATAAGTAAAATATGGCAGGAAAAAGCCACCTCCAAACCACTACTTTGTGAAGTAAATATTTTAGCACCCCAACCATGTCTGAAACCCCCACATATAACCACATCAACGCAGCAGAAAAAAAAATAATGCACACACAGCCATCGCAATACACACACTCGCATGCATAAACTTCACAGAATTCGCAGAAACATGCACACTATAACCGCACATTTGTATATATGCGTACATACATAGATATACAGCCCGCACGAGTGCGTTCCATACCAACAGAAACCACGCATGAATGATTATACACATATACATACATATATATACCCGAGACATAACAACATGTATTCATACGCACACGCACACCCTATCCAAACTAGCCCGATCGTCCCGCAATACGCAACAAGAACACCCACAATACGCGAAACACGTTCGCACGGAGAAACACAAAATCAACTACCGACATCGCACCTGAAACCGTAGCCGACGCCAACCGCTCAAGACGAATTGTCTAGGTTAGGTCTCGCAGTCACCGAAGTAGGAAAGTGTTGCCAAAGAGTTGCACACGCACGGGGAGGGGAGGGCTGTTGATTAGGGTTGAGGTAGTTTTTGTTGAAGAATGGCCGAGAGGGGAGGGATTGCGGTTTTCATACCAAGTCAAAAGGGAAATTAGACATTGGTCCCTTCAAGATTGGTCCCTTCAAAAGGGAAATTACATAAAAGGGAAATTACACATTGAAGAATGGTTGAGAGGGGAAGAATGGTTTTGGTGACACTCTATTTCTAGATCTAACTTTCATAAATTTGGATTTGTCTAGTCAACTTGCTATGATTCCTTAACTCAAAATCCACAAGTCACACCCCACCACAAAGATCATTGGAGATGTTGACATAGGGGTGAGAACAAGAGGACAAACCCATAACAAAAATGTTTTTCTATACTCTTATTTCCTGTCCCAGATAGAGCCCATGAAAGTTGATAAAGTTTTGAAGGATGGTAGTTGGGTTAAAGCTATGTAGGAGGAGCTGCTTTAATTTAAAAGGCAAAAGGTTTTGAACTTATGTCATCTTCCTCAAGGGAAGACCACCATAGGTATGAAATGGGTATTTAGAAACAAGAAGGATGATAGAGAACATGTCATCAAGTATAAGGCCAGACTAGTTGTTCAAGGACACACACAAGAAGAAAGGTATGACTACATAGATGTTTTTGCTCTAGTGGCAAGACTTGAAGCTGTTAGGAAATTCCTTGCTTTTGCTGTATCGAAGGATTTCAAGGTCTACCAACTTGATGTCAAGTGTGCTTTCTTATATGGGGTGATTGATGAGGAGGTGTATGTCAATCAAACACTAGGCTTTTCAGACCCAAATCATCCTAATTATGTTAGCAAGCTTGATAAAGCTCTTTATGGGTTGCACCAAGCTCCAACGAAGTAGTACGAAAAACTATCTTTGTATCTCTGTTAATATTGCTACAAGAAGGGTACTGTTGATGAAACACTCTTCATCAAAGGAACAAGGAATGACATGATGCTGGATGAAGCTTATATGGATGACATTATTTTTGGGTCCACTAATCCAAAGCATTGCAAATATTTTGAGAAGCTAATGAAGAATAGATTTGTAATGAGTGCCTTGGGGAAACTTTATTTCTTTCTAGGAATTCAAATGAAGCAGGTTGACAATGGAATCTTCATAAGTCAGTTAAATTATTTACAAATTGTAAGGTTGCAAAAACACCCATAGCCAGAAACCACTCCCTTGGATGTGATCTTGAGGGAGTGTGTGTGGATGAACATCTTTACAAGATTATGGTTGGGACTCTTATGTACCTCACAGCTAGCTGGTCAGATATCATGTTTTTCATATGTATTTGTGCAAGATATCAAGCCAGTCCCAAGATGTCACACCTAGTTGCTGTCAAAAGGGTTCATAGATATCTCAAAGGTGCTCCAAAACTAGGCTTTTGGTATCCAAATAATTCTGACTTCAATCTGAATGCTTATACAGATAGTGACTATGTTGACTGTAACATGACTACAAAGTCTGCATCTGGGGATGTTAATGCCCTGGTTGAAGGATAATATCATAGCAGTGCAAGAAACAATCCTGTGTGTCTACATCAATTGCTAAAACTGAATACATTGTTGTTGCAAGCTGCTATGCTCAAGTGCTTTGGATTAAGAATCAGATGCTAGACTATGGATTCAACTTCTAAGAGACTCCCATTCATATAGACAACAACAGTGCTATCTCTATCACAGAGAATCCTATGCAACACTCAATGACAAAACATATCAATATCAGGTATCATGCCATTCACATAGACCACAATAGTGCTATCTCTATCCAAAGAATCATATGCAATACTTAAGGACAAAACATATCAACATCAGGTATCATATAAATACAGATAATTTTGAAATAGGATTGATCAAACTAGTCAAAGTTAACATAAATGAACAATATGCTGATCCGTTCACAAAAGCATTGGATAAGAAGATATTTAAATATCTTGTATCAGCTATTGGGATGATTATCTTTGAGTAGATTTTCATAAACTTAACTCAAGATTATTGTTAGACCTAGGAACAATAGGTCTTGATCCTTTTGTATAGGCTTAGAACTTTAATCAATGCTTGTAATGAACTTTTGTAATTCATTATGTTGATGTATGCATTATGTATATAGGTTAACCCATATATGTGTTGATTTGTATGTATGATTGCAGGATCAAACATTAGACTTAGTCAATTTCTGAAATTGACGAAGTGAAAGAAACATCTATAGATGAACAAATTTATATTTCGGTAGATAATCTTCTAACTTGAAATACATTCGAGGATCTCCTACCGAAGAACACTGGTGCAGACAAGTCAAGGGAGTAGAGATCATTCCCATGAATGAATAACTTGTATAATGAAGAACAAGTGAAGACTCCTACGGAAATGAAGACTCCGGTTGAAGACTATGTTACTGAAGAAGACCAAACACTTGTACTTGCAACATCAAGCAAGTCAAGTCAACAAGTCAAACACGAACACCAAGAGATTCGATGTTTCCTTAACAGAAACATAAGTGCCTATAAATACAAGTCCTAAGTTACACATCATGGTGACTAGAAGGCAAACACAAAACATCACATCGATTCACACAATCAATCAAACACAAAAACCTTCGCAGCCGTCACATCAATACATCAAAACATCAACATGTTCGAAGCAAACTTTGTTACTAGCATTCATTATTTGTTCTTTTGTAATCATTAGTTAGTTTTAATGATATACTTTTGAATCAAATCTTGTTCTTTTATTTATTATGTTGAAATCATTCTATTCTTCATTATTAATATTCATTGACTGTGATCTTTAATAATTAATCAATTAAGCAACGATTAATGATCAATCCGCAATCATTAAATCAATCCCAATCTAACACTGATAATTCCTGATTGCGATCCTTGGATTCACAGGTGGTATCGGAGCCAAGTGCTCATTGATTTAGATCGATATCTATCGGTTTAGAATTGTTTAATTGATTACTTATTCATTAAATTTATCTGTTTTCTGATTAGATCTATTGTTTTTGACCAAAATTGTTTTGATGTGAATCAATTTTAAAACAATAAACAGTGATTTGTCTTTCAGCGAGTACTGTTTTCATTGTTCGGTTAACATATATCTATATTCACATTAATTGAATCATAGATCTGTGTTATTGATTGATATTCATCAATTGTTTAAATCAATTGAACAAATACATTAACAAAATCTTTTATTTGATATTAATTATCATTAAAAAATTGACTGATTTGTGACCTTAATCAATTAATTATTCATTAATTAAGTTTTGTCATTAATTAGTTCATTACTCAAAATAAACTCTATTTTAGTTGAAATATAATACTTTAACTAAAAATGAGTAACTTTGTTGGTGGATCATCATACCAACCGCCAAAGTTGGAAACAAAAGTGGATTTTAAATCCTGGAAAATCAAGTTCAGCAATCATGTGAATTACACTAATTCTGACTTGTGGGTATCAATAACTGAAGGTCCTTATATTCCTCCCACTCTTGGGCCAGATTATAATGACAATAATCAACATATAAGTACAAAAGATTTGTCACCTGATGATGTTAAAAAGGTTAAAGTCGATATTAGAGCATACAGTCTGCTTAGTATAGCTTTACCTGAAGAAATATTAATCAGGTTTAGAATTATAAAACAGCAAATTCCTTGTGGAAGATACTTCATACACTCTGTGAAGGGAGTGATGAAATCAGAAGAATTAGGAAGGATACTCTTCGCTCACAATATGAAACATTTCATCATATTGAGGGTGAATCAATTCCTCAACAACTCCATAGGTTTATGCAGTTGGTAAATTAGATGAACATCATGGAGTTGAAGTATACAAATGAGGAATTAAACAAAAAGATGCTCCATACTTTGCCTGAAAGTTGGAAGTAAATTGTGTCGATGTTCAAAAAAACCATTGATCTCAAAGCAACTGGTTTAGATACATTGGTAGCTAAAGTTGAAGCTCTTGAAATGGATGAAAAGTCAAGAAACAAGAGTGTGAGAACACATGTCGCACCTTATCATTTTAAAGAAACCAAAAGTGCTGGAAGTGCTTTTATTTCTAACAATGATAGTGACAACTCTTGTACTTTGAGTGAAGATGAAGAAGAAGTGAGTTTTTATGACTCAAAGCCTTCAAAGAAATCTCCTCAAAGAAAATTAGGAAAAGAAAAGGGAAGACCTGATAAGAGAAAAGATGCATCTACATCGTCAGCTAAGTCTTCACTAAACAGCAACCAAGTCGAGCCCATCACTGGGAAGCACTTTAACACCTGCCAACATCTGCCAACAAGACTTGGAAGAACTTCATCCAAATGTAGTAGAGGAGATGGATCTTTAATGGCAAATGGAAATGATTGCTTATAGAGCCAAGCAGTACCTGAGAAGAAATAAAAATATGGTTGCAGCAAGTAAAACATCAAAGATTGGTGTTGATAAGTCAAAGGTAAGATGTTTCAAATGCAATCTCTATGGGCACTTCTCAAGAGAATGTAATCAACAATCAATTCCTAACATGACAACATCAGCAACATCAGTCTCATCAGCATCAATCTCATCAACCAACAACATCTCAAAGATCTTTCAGACAACCACAGCTAACCAACTCATCCTCACCAGCCATAAATGCATCAGCTGGGCCTAGTAATTCTAAAAAAACTGGGCTGATCATACTTGTAGATGGAACCTGTGACTTGAGCATGTATGAGAAGGAAGTTTTAGAAGAGAATTAAGCTTTAATGGCTCATATGGAGAACAAAGTTCCACCCATAGCTAGAGAGGTAAGAGATAGACTGTGTTCATCAGTATGTGTTGAGGAAGTTGAAAGATATAGAGTCCATGCTCAACAACTGGCTGATAAAGTAAAAAAAATGATTTTGAATGAATCTCATGTAAGAGAACATAAATTATATCAAATCAAAATTAACCCTTTATAGAAAGATTTAGATAAACTTGTTTTAGAAAATTACAGCATAAAAGCCCAAGTTGAGCATGTGACCATTTCCTTAACAAAATCCATGGCTGATCATGCATCAACTGAAGTGAAACTTCAGAAGTCTTAACATTCATCTCAGCAATATGAGAAATTATTAAATTATGATATTGAATCAAAGAATAGGCATGGGTTGGTATATAATGCTGTTGCACCCTCTCTGAATGATAACTATACAACTTTACCTGAAACAATGACAAACAGCTTGTCAAATCATTTTGTACCATGCACTAAGTTTGAATCAATATCTAATGACCATGTTAATAACAATGAATCTGAGGTGAGTGGAACTGAGTCTTCTGAATCAGAACAAGTCAAACAAAATGACTCAGAATTTGACTTTGATGAATGTGATGACTTGGATGATTCCGATGAACATAATGACAAATGTGCGGATGAACTGGATATTGGTAAGAATGTATCATTTGAAACAATCATTCCGAAAGTTCTCGAAGAAACCAAGCTACCATATCTTCCTAAGCAAAGAAACATGTTGAAGACTATTTGCAATAACTTCACAAGCAACAAAAACCTTTAATAGAAGTCATTGTGAAGTGTACATCTAGTGAACAAGTACACACATCTTCCGTAGAAAAGGGGAAGCAACCACAATCAGCAGAACTTCTCTGGAAGAAGAAACATTCTTCAGTAGCAGAACTACAAAAGAACAAATCTACTGAGTCCATAGAAGATCTGCGGAAGCCGAAAGGAACAATCAACAAGAAATCCAAACAAAAGGTGGTGAATCCTAAGCAGTAGAAATCAGCAGACGCTAAACAAGAATCCTTTGACATTATGTCAGGAAGGGGGAAGAATTCATCAACTACAAAGTTTGAAAAAGAGTTGAAGGCACAAAGGGATCAAAAGAAGAAGAAAGTGGTTGACTCTGAAAATGAATCAGAGGAAATGTATTGCAAATGGTGTGTTATAAAAAATCACAACACTAAAGACTGTTACTTCAACAGTTATTGCTCTATTTGCAATATGAACAATCATATGACTTTTGACTGCTACTTCAACAAACATTATGCAAATTGTAACAAAAATAACCATTCTACTCAGGAATGTTATTTCAACAAGAAGAACAAGACAAAGAGCACAAAGAATCAACAATCTGAGAAGGATGAATCAGACTCTCAATCCAGTGAAAGTCAAGAAGATTCAAAAGCAAAGAAGCAGCAACAGAAACAAAAGTAATAAAAACCAAAAAGGAAAACATCTGCTAATGGTAAAACTTTGAAGAAAAAGAAACCACATAAGCAACTCTAATCATCTTACAAGAAGGAGGATTTGACAGATAAGAATGAAAATACTTATGATTAATTCTTTGATCGTTTTGAAAAAGGTACTCATATACCACAATCAAAATCAAAAGATGGTTAAACTTTCTATAATCAAGGATAATCATCAAAATTAAAGCAGCACACAACCAAAGAAAAGGTGAATGAAGAAGGAATTAAGAAACAAGAAAAAAGTTCCACAAGCTCATCTTCAACAGAATCATCCTCACCACAACCAACACACAATGAATCAATTGAGTCTAAAATTAATACTTAAACATCAAGACTTGTTCATGAGGGAGTTACAATTTTAGACACTGCTGGAAAACCCAAGATCATTAAGGCTTGAGTTCCCCATTCTAACTAATTTCTTTATGTGTACATGAACAAACATTGAGAGCTGACAACAAGTAGTATGTTGACAGTGGTTGTTCTAGGCATATGACATAAAACTGTTCTCTTATCCATGACTTTAAACATAAAAATGCTTCTTATGTGGCATTTGGTGGGGATAAGAAGGGAGGTAAAATTGTTGGTGAAGGAATGTTAGCTAATGGTGTACTCAAATTTGAGAAAGTTAATTATTGTGAAAATCTACAATATAATTTGCTGAGTGTGTCTCAAATTTTTTATACCACATTATTTGATAATACTAATTCTTACATTCTTAAGCTAGGTTTTTCAATTCCAGCAGATTGGATCCTTCTTAAAGCATCAACATAATGAAACACATATGTTTTGGAAATGAATAATACAGCACTCACAAGCAATGAAACATGCCTGCTATCTAAGTCATCAGAAGATGAATCTCAGTTGTGGCATAGAAGGCTTGTTCATTCCAAGATGAAGAACATGAATAAATTGGTGAAAAATGACTTAGTCATTAGATTCCCAAAGAAAGAATTTTATTTTTCAAACCATTGTCCTTCATGCTATAAAGGAAAACAACATAGGATGTCACATAAATCCAAAATTATCAATACAAATACTACACCACTCAAACTGCTTCACATGGATCTTTTTGGTACAACCAATGTGATGAGGATTGGAAAAAAGAAATATTGTTTAGTGGTTGTGGATGATTTGACTAGATTCACATGGGTCTTTTTCTTAAAACAAAAGAGTGAAACATCAGAATCATTAATGGAGTTTGTCATCGAAATTGAAAATCAACTTGATTTAAAAGTTAAAATTTTCAGGAGTGATAATGGGACTGAATTTGTTAATATTGTCTTAGATTCTTTTTGAAGGAATAAAGGAATTGCAAGGCAATTCAGTACACCAAGAACTCCACAACAAAATGGAGTTACTGAGAGAAGAAACAGATCTCTCATTGAAGCAGCAAAGACAATGCTAGCTGATTCACAATTGCCAATCACCTTTTGGGCTGAAGCAAGGAACACAACATGCAATGTTCAAAACAGGACATTAACTGTTAAAGAACATAATAAAACACCTTATGAGCGTCTTTTTAAAAGAAAACCTTACATAGGATATCTTAGAACTTTTGGGTGTCATGTATCTGTTTTAAACACACAAGCTCAATTGGGAAAGTTTTTAGAGAAAGCCAATGATGGTTTCTTTGTTGGATATTCTTCAACATCTAAATCATATAGGATTTACATTCCATAACAAAACATTATGGAAGAAACACCTAATGTGTCTTTTGATGAATCCTTATTTCCAAAATCGGTTAAAGGATCATCATGGTTGTTAGATATAGATGCACTTACACATTCATTTAACTCTGGTTATTTGAATAATGTAGGTTCTGCGGATACATGATATCCATTTGTTCCTCCAAACATGAATGAAGTGTCATTTTTTGCTGATCCTCCAAGAATACAAATTTAAAGTATCACGGAACAAGGAATTCCAAATAATGTCAATAATGCAGCACAATACCTACCTAATGGATCTACATCTTCAGATGCAAACATTTCATCAGCAGTTGCTAACTCTGTATCCGCAGATGAGTGTTCTACATCCGGAGATATGGATATTGCATTAGCAGATGTTTCATCCACATTAGTAGATATTCCAGACATTGGAGATGGTCTACTGCATTCCACAGAGTAATGTCAGCAAGTCAACAAATACCATCCGTAGATGTTTTTGTAAGTCTTGCAGAAGTTCAAAACACATCCCTAGAAGTTCTTGCTAAAGGCATTCATAATGCAGCTGATGTACAAACTCATTAGGGAAATCATTCAGCTTTCAATGATCAACATGATGAACAATTTGATTACTTCATAAATTCCTCATCTTAGCTGGGTCCCTCTACATCAATGAATATGACTAACTTGGGATCGTCTATTCTAGTTGAGTGTATTCCAACAACAATAGTTCATAAGACTTATCCAATAGACAACATTATTGGTGATCTTAGTGAAAGATCCACAAGAAGCCAAGGGGGAGCTGCAAACATCTGTCTCTTCACTTGTTTTCTTTCACAAGTGGTTCCTCCAAACATCACAGTTACTCTAATAGATAATAGCTGGATTGAAGCTATGCAGGAAGAGCTTCAACAATTCAGAAATCAGAAAGTCTGGAATATAGTTGATCTACCTAAAGGTCAACATCCAATTGGCACAAGGTGGCTCTTCATAAATAAACTAGATGACAGAGGTATAATTGTGAGAAACAAAGCCAGGCTGATTGCACAAGGTTATACTCAAGAAGAAGGGATAGATTGTGATGAAGTTTTTGCCCAAGTTGCAAGAATTGAAGCAATAAGAGTAATTTTAGTCTATGCCTCATATAAGAAGTTCACTGTATGTCAAATGGATGTCAAGTGTGCCTTCATATATGGGAAAATTGATGAAGAAGTCTATGTATCTCAACCTCCTGGTTTTGAAGATCCTGATTACCCACATAGGGTATACAAGCTTGACAAGGCTTTCTATAGTCTTCGTCAAGCACCAAGAAAGTGGTAAGAAACATTATCATCTTTGTTGCTCAAGCATGGATATAAAAGGGAAACTATTTATCAAACTCTCTTTCTCAAACAAAAAACATTAAGACCTCTTAGTTGTTCAAATTTATGTAGATGACATTATATTTGGATCAACAAACAAGAGACTGTGTGTAAGCTTTGAAGTGTTGATGGAATCTGAGTTTCAAATGAGTTCAATGGGAGAATTAACCTTCTTCCATGGTCCAAGTTCATCAGAAAATAGATGGCATCTTCATCAATCAAGAGAAGTATATTCATCAAATATTGAAGAAGTACAATCTTGGTGATACATCTTCATCCAAAACACCTGCTTCAACAATTGACATGATTGTACCTGATCTACAGGTAAATCTATTGATCAAAGGTTGTATAGATCAATGATAGGATCTCCTATGTATTTAACTGCCAGCAGACCTGACATAATGTTTGTTGTGTGTTTGTGCTAGGTACCAATCAGATCCAAAAGAGTCCCATCTGAATGCTCTTAAGAGGATCTTTAGATATCTGAAAGGAAACCAGCCCTTGGCCTTTGGTATCCAAAGGATGGTGACTTCACTCTCTACTCATATTTAGATAGTAACTTTGGAGGATACAACAACAATAGAAAATCCACAACTGGTGGGTGTCAATTCATAGGACGAAGACTTGTTTCATGACAGTGCAAAAAGTAAACATATGTATCTGTATCCACAGCCGAGGCCGAGTACATAGCTGCTTTAGCTGATTGCTCTCAAGTCCTTTGGTAGCAAAACCAATTACTTGATTATGGTTACAATTTCCTTCAAACTCCAATTCATATTGATAATTCAGCTGCTATGTTCATCACTGCTAATCTAGTGCAACATAGTAACACAAAGCATTTTGAAATCAAATACCATTTTCTGATAGATTGCTTAGAAAAAGGTTTGATCAAGTTGGTCAAAGTAGATACACCAAATCAGCTTGCTGATTTATTCAATAAATCCTTTGATTCAATTAGATTTAATTATCTAATTGAGTCTTTGGGCATGATTAACTTAGATAGCATGTGTATGTCCTTGTAAATAGTAATAAATAAAACCCAAAAACATTCAGAAAAACATACAAAAATACAAAAATATTGTCATTTTTTATTATGTTTTTTTTAGCATGACATATGTTTGGGAAATGATAGTACACTATGCCTTTGCATACTTCCTGAGTTCTTAAGTATAATTAAAATCTAATCAAAGTTTCTTGATATGTGAGTAGGTTCATCTTGAGTGGAAACTACACTAAGAGCATGCCTAATATAATGCAAAAGTGACTATATGTGATAAACTCCATTTTGAGGATACAGCAAGTGAGTCTTATTCTGATGTGACCAAATCACTCATCTAAGCACACTATGTACCAACACTTTATAATATCTATCTTTGCAAATCATATTCTCTCTGTTTTGTGTAAACAATGACCCAGGTGTATGATCACCATGGTATAAATTTGTAACCAACTGGTGAAAAGATCATGATCCTCATCATCCCTCTGTTTTGTGTAAACAAAGACTTGGGTTAAAGGCACCTCTGTTTTATAGAAGTAAAGACCTGGTGACCTGATGATGATTATTTCTTATCTCTCAAAAGAATCCTTTGTGATCAACTGTAAATTAACTTCAGAGCTATTACATCAATGCATTAATGAGATGTCAAATGCATCTCAAGATAGAACTTATAACTTAAAGTACATAGTTTCTAAGTGTGAAAAAGTGATGATTAGACTCACAAAGGGAGGACAAACTCTAAGTGATTTGACCATGGAATTGGAGCTTGTGCATGTAAGGCCCCATTCCCGAGACGCTCACAACTGGCCAATCATCGCACATAAAATATATGATTTACCTTTAACATTATTAAAACCTTGCAGCGGAATTAATTCATACCATTTCATATCGTATAAATACTCGCTTTTGCAAAATAATACAACATTCATAATCGTTACAAAATATCGTTTGTTCGCAATACTATGCAAAAAACATTATCGCAACATACAATGGATGCATTCCAAAACAAGCCAAGTAGCGACCCCGTGCCATCCTCAGCAACATCTATCTGCCAACTGAAAAATGCATAAAAGTCAGCATTGCTGAGTAAGTTTTAGTTTAATAAAAATATCATATTACCTTGCATTCGTTAAAACATTTGCTTTACTATCGCACATGATCACACATCATACGTACATCAAGGTAATAATTATTATCTTCCATCATCCTTCATTTCGTACATATGGCACGTATAGGGTAGTCATATAGACTAACTCCCCCTGTGTGTGTGAACTCTTGTGGGTTTGGCCAAAATCGCACACTGCCTCATGGGTTAACCAAAATCGCACACTACATAACACACAGTTAATACCACATCACACGTATTGGAGCAGTCACCAAGACTAACTCCTACTGTGTGTATGAACGCCTATGAGTTAGCCAAAATCACACGCTACATAACACACAGTTAATACTACATCGCACGTATTGGAGCAGTCACCAAGACTCACTCCTACTGTGTCTATGAACCCTTATGAGTTAGCCAAAATCACAAGCTATTAAACACACAGTTGTTCCAACAACTCTCATGGAGTTGTGACCCTTCTTCTATTTGCTTGAAAGACTTTCATTCGTTCATTATGTTCCGCTTTGATTATCTTAAATCTTTCTCTTAATTAAGATAATACATTATGTTCATTATCATAATCACACCACGTAAAGTCACATCATAATACGTAATAAGGAACATATGGAAACATATCATACATAAGCATAACATCATCACACATCATCATAGTCATCATGCATCATTCATTCACATACATAAACATATGCACAACAAGCATAAGTCATCATAGAACTTAACCGACCCACCGCGGGGCAATAGGGGTTCGGGGGCGGTAGCCCCTAACAGGGGGGTCTTAGGTGCAGCATCCCCTAGTGGGGTCCAAGGGGCAACGCCCTTGGCTGGGGTCACGCTGTGTCACCAAACAAGTTTAAAACCTTTAAAATAGGAGATCTAGAACTCACCTAGACTCAGTGAACAACTTCTTAATTGAGCTCTCTAGGCAAGGGTCACACTATGCAACCCGCATATAAGTTAACACTCAAAGAAGTTAATTTCTGCCTAATTTCGCCGCTAAATTCACTGCAAGGTCAGCAGATTCGCTGCTAGTTTCGCCAGTAGTTTCGCTGGCATCTTCGCTGCCAGTTTCACCCAACTTTCATTGGAGAACCATGTCTGCGAAACTACCTGCGAAACTATAGTTTTGCAGGAAGAACCATAGTTTCGTTGGACGACTACACAATTTCGCTGGATGAACACCCAGTTTCGCAGAACGGGCTGAAATAACAAACCAACACATTTTTGACCCAAAACTTCAATCTTTTACACCCAAAACCTTGGTTTATCACCCAATAAGCTATATCTAAGCTTCTTACATATTTTCTTACACAAAAACGTGAGTTTTGGGCGATTCTTTGCCACTTTCAAAAACCCCAAGCCCTAGAATCCGGTTTTACATCAAAAGGAACAATTAAATGATGTTTCTTACCTGGATTCTTGATCATTTCCGTTGGATTCTTTATGCCCAAGACACATAGAGCATTGATGTGGTTAGTACGTCATGATCCAAGTCGGGTCATACCCAATAACAAGTTTAGCAAACACCAATTAATATTAAATTGATGATATGATCATGCAATTAAATAATTACACTAATTAAGAAAATGGGTTTTCTAAATAAGTTGCATATGAGATAGAACAACTTATAGGGATGTTTTGTTCAAGGGTATTATTTGTAATGTTATTTAAATTGGTTAAGTAACATCAAGTAATAAAGTGTGTAAGAGTTATAAAATTAAAAGGTTAATTTTATAACTTAACTAGTGACAAGTTAAATAAAATGTTTAAAGAATTTTAAGGGGGGAAACCCCTTTTGAAAGCAAATTTTCGGCAGCCCCTTTATGGGTGGGGTTTTCTTGGTCTTGAAACTTGTTACTCTTTAATACACACACACACTCAACCTCTCTCTCTCTCTCATACATGCAAAGGACTACCAAGAACAAGTTTTCTCTTTACTTTATTGAAGAAAATCAAAGCTGAAAATCGGATTTCAGCCTTTCTTCGTTGTTTTTGGTGTCAAAATCCTAGCAAAAAGGTGCTTGCTTGAGGCTTGTGGGTATTGAAGCTTGAGGACACCTATCCTTAGTGTTTTGTTCGCTCAAGGACATCTCCATCTTCAACAAATCTCACGTTTTTTGATAGCTCTACAAAGGTTGTAACTTTTGTGTGTTTTTGGTTGTTTTATTCTTCTTGATAGCTTGTTCATACACATATAAATGATCCCATGTTCTTGGGTTTGTTAAAATTATGTTATTAACCTTAATTTCAGATTATAAATCATAAGATTAAGGTTTTATTCCACTGCGTTTTTGTGTTTAAATGGTTAAACTACTTTGATAATGGTCCAACAAACCCAATATTGGCATCTATAGCCGGATATGTGGATGACTAGCTTCATCATCCTTGTAAAATTGGTTTTATGGGGTTTTAACAACCTAATAAGGGCTTTTTTGTGATGTTATGATGAATCCCCAACCTTTCAAGGTTAGATCATACATGCTTATGATTAAACCTTGAAAGAAAAGATATCAAAATGGTTGATTGTGTTTTGTTTGGAAAAAAACACCCTAAATTCTTGGTTTATGTTGGCTGAAAATTTAGGGTCAAATGGGGATTTATTTTGTTCTTGGATGTTGTTTCATATTGGTGCATAACCTAGCCTTGACCTTGTGATGGTTTGGTTTTGAATGAATGATTTATTTTGGTTGATTTCATTCTTTATGGGTTGTAATATTTATTCATTTGTGCTTGTATTTGGGTGTAATTTATTTATTCATTCATTTGTGATGAAATAGATAGATTAAGTGTGTTTTCTTTAGTAGAAAATTTGTATTAGGATATAAATTTTGTAAATGAAGATGCACAAGATGGAAGCACAAAAGAAAGACATAAAGAGGACTTGAAGCATTTGGATGCAACTTCAAGTGGGGGTCTTTGGAGATCTCATCTTTTGTGTTGTGTTTAACCCTTAGAAAAGACCTTATGACCACACTTGTAATGGCAAACAAGTTTGGTCACCTAAGTGGCTATGGTTATGCACATATGGTTGTTTTATATATGCTTGTTTGATTATCCATTTTATGTTGATTGTTTGATATGTGGATATGCTTAACAATCTATATAAATAATCTTAACAAGCTGAATTTTTTTGGTTTCTTATCATTAAGTGACTAATAAAAGGTTATTAAAAGGATTAATGATTTCAAATAAAAGAAGTTTTATTAAAAAGGAACCGTAGGGTACCATGTATTTGAAAGCATGCGAATACAAGGTACATAGAGTTTTCATAACTAGAATTAATGAAAACTAAAATCCCTTTGGGAACAAGTTTAACACCATTCTTTTACACAACACTCGAATCACTTGAGAACTATTTGTGGGATAAAGGTCACCTAATCACTTTTAGGGAACTTGTGTGTTTGGGGTGGGCTTAACATATTTGTGGGATAAAGGTCACCTAACCACTTGTATGTGTAAACTCACACGTGTGTTTAAGTAGGACGACTTGAATTGGAAACCATGTGAATAGGGTCACCAAAGCATGGCGTACAATGGTGTTGATGGGATTTTACATGCCGACTAAACATAAGTTGTTTAACCGATCCCATAAAACTAGAAGTTGCAATAGGTTGCAATTGTCAAATGTTGACTACCTTGTTAATTTAAATAATGGGATAAAGGTCACCTAACCATCATTTAAATATAACGTTGGATTCTAGATTTTAATTATTAATTGTCTATGAGACATATAAAGGGTATTAATAATTAAAATGTAATTTTTTCAGAAATACCAATATGAACTTTGTAATATTGTAGAAATGGCCACAAACAACAATGCTACCACCCCGACTGTCCCTACCCTAACACTGAGAAACCATCTTAGAAAAGGATCATCTTAACCATAATAACTTTATGGACTGGTTTTGAAGCTTGAGAATTGTTCTCAAGCAAGAGAAAAAGCCCTATGTCCTTGATGATCCCATTCCTGACCAACCCGACCCCGAGGATGTTGAGGCCTATAATGATTGGCTTAAATACACAGACGATTCCATGCAGGTTTCTTGCCTCATGTTGGGAACCATGATTCCTGAACTCCAAATGGACTTTGAGCATCATAAGGCATATGACATGATTACCCAATTGAAGGAAATGTTCCTTCAACAAGCTAGGGTAGAGCGCTTCGAAACAGTTCGAGCGCTTCATGCATGTCGCATGGAAGAAACCCAATCCGTATCATCTTATGTTCTTAAGATGAAAAGCCACGTTGATCGTCTTGAGAGGCTTAATTGTCCCATCTCAAAGGAGCTAGCCACGGATTTGATCCTTAATTGCCTAACCAAAAGGTTTGAGACGTTCATAATGAATTACAATATGAACGGGTGGGACAAGAGCATTGGTGAGCTTCACGCAATTCTCAAAACAGCCGAGGCAGGGATGAATAGAAAGGTTCTACCTGTTCTCTCGATCAATGAGGGAGGCAATAAGAAAAGGCCATTCCCCAAACCCAAGGCAAATGTTGCCAAAGGAAAGGGGTACATCAAAGGTAAAGGGAAAGGGAAGGCTAAAGCGGAACCTCCGAAGCCTAAGCTTAAGAAGCCTAAGGTAACGGAGAACGATCCATGCTTTGAGTGTGGTGAGATAGGACACTGGAAAAGGAATTGTCCCACCTATCTCAAAGAGTTGAGAAACAAAAGGGATGTTGAGCAAACCTCAGGTACAAATTTCATGATTCATATTGGTTTAAATGTTATTTCTTCAAACACATGGGTATTGGATACCGGATGTGCAACTCATATTTGCAATTTGTTGTAGGGGTTCAAAAGAAATAAGCACTTCAAGAAGGGAGACACAAGTCTCTACATGCGCAACGAAGCAAAAGTTGATGTCGAAGCCCAAGGAGACTACATTTTGAAACTTTCAAATGGTTTGGAAGTTGTTCTTAAGAATATTTTGTATGCTCCTAGTTTGACTAGGAACATAATTTCTATTTCCCTTTTAAAACATTGTGGTTATGAATTAAAGTTTGTTAACAATGGTATTCATGTCTATATGGATGATGTGTTTTATTTTACGGCTATGCCTTTTAATGGTATCTATGAATTGGTTCATGATAATCATCCTATAATAACTCATTATACCAATCAAGCACCAAGAAACTTAAAATGGCTTTAAGTGATTCATATCTTTGGCATTGTCGTCTTGGTCACATAAACAAGAATCGAATTCAAACACTTCAAAAGAATGGTCTTTTGAAAACAAATGAAAATGTTTCACTTAATTAGTGTGAATCTTGTTTACAAGGGAAGATGACCAAGTCGCCCTTTAGTGGTACTAACGAGAGGGCAAAAGACTTATTGGGAATCATACATTCGGATGTATGTGGCACTTTATGACAGACAATGACAATGAAATGAATGATGAAAGATACTTCATTACCTTCACCACTACTCGATATACGATATGGTTATGTGTATGATAAACTAGGCATAAACATGAAGCTTTTGAAATGTTCAAAATGTTCAAGAATGAAGTAGAAAATCAACTCAGTAAAACTATCAAAGTTATTCGTTCAGATAGAGGAGGTGAATACCTCAGTGAGGCTTTTTAGTACCATCTAAGAAGTTGTGGGATCGTCTCACAACTTACTCCACCTAGAACACCACAACATAATGGTGTGTCTGAAAGGAGAAATCGAACCCTATTGGATATGGTTAGATCTATGATGGCTGTAAGCTCACTACCTCTATCATTTTGGGGTTTGGCAGTGCTCTCCGCGGCTCGTATTTTGAATATGGCCCCGACCAAGAAAGTGAATTCGACACCTTTTGAAATATGGCATGGAAGAGTTCCATCACTATCATATATAAAGGTATGGGGTTGTGAAGCTTATGTGAAGCTAAACACCAAAAACAAGTTGGAAAATTGATCCCCTAAGTGTATATTTATTGGATATCCCAAAGACTATATAGGATACTACTTCTTTGATCCAACAAAGCAAAAGGTATTTATTGCTCGAAAGGCACAGTTCTTGGAAACTAAGTTCCTTATGGAAGGAATAACGTATACAACACTGGAATTTGACGAGGATCAAGATCCACAAGCCGATACACGTTTGGTTAACACTAGCAATCAACAGGAGGAAGTTGATGATGATCAAGAGGTTGATCAATGTACACAAAACGTTCGCAGATCTGGTAGAGTTAGCATTCCACCTAAAAGATATGGATTTTTCATGAATGGATGCTATGTGGTTGACTCCGATGAGCCAACTACATACCATGATGCAATGTCCAATTCGGATTGTGACAAATGGCTGGAAGCCATGAACTTAGAGATGCAATCCATGTATGACAACCAAGTTTGGGAATTGGTTGACCCTCCACTTAACTCCAAACCGGTTGGATGCAAGTGGGTTTTCAAGAAGAAAACCGATATGCATGGAAACTTGGATACTTACAAAGCAAGACTTGTAGCAAAAGGTTTCACTCAAACTCAAGGGGTTGATTATGATGAAACCTTCTCGCTTGTGGCAATGCTAAAGTCAATTAGGATATTGTTTGCCATAGCCGCATATTATGACTATGAGATTTGGCAAATGGATTTCAAAACCGCTTTTCTTAATGGACATCTCGAAGAGACTGTCCATATGGTTCAACCTGATGGTTTTGTCGATCCATAACATCCTAATAAAGTATGCAAGTTAAAGAGATCAATCTATGGATCTAAACAAGCATCAAGAAGTTGGAAGCAACGTTTCGATGAAGAAATCAAGAAATTTGGTTTCATCAAGAATGCTGACGAGGCTTGTGTATATAAGAAGGCTAGTGGGAGCATAATTACATTCTTAGTATTGTATGTTGATTACATACTACTTTTTGGAAATGATATTCCAACCATGGAAGGTATTAAAACCTGGCTTGGAAGTTTTTTTTCCATAAAAGATCTCGGTGATAGGTTTAAACCAAAGTGCATATATTGATAAAGTCTTGAAAAGGTTCAAGATGGAAAACTCTAAGAAAGGTATGGTACCTATTCAAAGAGGGACAATATTGAGTACATCTCAATGTCCAAGCTCAAAGGATGAGCAAGATCGAATGATGGACATCCCACATGCGTCTGCAATAGGATCCACCATGTATGCGATGATATGCACTAGACCGGATGTGTCATGTGCGTTAAGCATGACAAGCAGATATCAGTAGAATCCAGGTAATAGCCATTAGATGGCTTTTATAGGTATATTGAAATACCTTAGGAGGACTAAGGATATGTTTCTAATATACGGATCTGATGAAGAGGAGCTCGTTGTAAAGGGTTACACGGATGCGAGTTTCCAAACTGACTCGATCACAGTCGGGGTATGTCTTCATTATGAATGGAGGAGCAGTGTCCTGGAAGAGTTCAAAACAAGGCGTGGTAGATTTGTCCACTATAGAATCTGAATACATAGCCGCCTCATTAGCAGCTCAGGAAGCTGTATGGATAAAAAAATTTATCACCGATCTAGGGGTGGTCTCTACAATTCAAGACCCCCTAGAAATCTTTTGTGATAATGAGGGTGCGATTACACAAATCAAGGAACCCCGTGCACATCAAAAGACTAGACACATTGAGCGGAGATTCAACTACATAAGGGATGAAGTTGAAAAGGGAAAGATATGTATTCGTAAAGTTCACACTGATCAAAACATTGCGGATCCACTCACGAAGCTCCTTAGAAGGGCAAAGCCTGAAAGTCATACTTGTGCCTTAGGACTTCAATTTACTAGTGATTGGAATTGATCTTTTTAGTATTTAAATGTTCAAAACAATGTAATGTTTAACTCTTTATATACTTGTGATATTCTGAGTTGTGTTCCCTATTAGCCTGTATATATCCATGAATATGTTTATTATTCTAAATGTCCGTAGTCGGTCATATTTGTGGGAATAAACATGAACGTAAGACTATTATGAACATGGATTGGTGGATATTCATAAGGCATGAATATAGAGCAATTGGTTGCTGCCAAAGTTCATAGATATTTGTGGGATACAAATATTGGACTGACCGGCATCTCAAATTTTACTACATGGAATCTTCTAGATTGATCATAAGTAAATTTGAGTAAAAGTGAATATCATTTGGTATCCTCCGACCTGAGATACATATTGGGTTTTGATATTCACCAAATGTTATACCTTGAGCTAGTTCTTCATTGCTCTGAAATAATGGACAGTACATAAGGCTATGTTCAGGTATGACACGAGGTGATTATGAGAAACGTATGTAATCAAGATGGAATTTGTTCCTCTTATTCATTGAGAGCAAAATGTCTAAGGCCTGATTAAGTTAAATCAACAAGGAATGATCATTCTGTGTCCTTGGATTTAACATGACATTTGTAACAAAAGGATAAATGATTGATTCACCTAAATCATTTCAAGTTGGATACTTGAAGGGGATGCTGTTATTGAATGGCTTTTAGTCATGCGTATTAAGGGTAGTAAACCGTTGTTAGGCGGTATTTACTGCTTGCATAAATCTTCTATGAATCTTGAGCAAGTGGGAGATTGTTGGATTCTTTATGCCCAAGACACATAGAACATTGATGTGGTTAGTACGTCATGATCCAAGTTGGGTCATACCCAATAACAAGCTTAGCAAACATCAATTATTATTTAATTGATGATATGATCATGCAATTAAATAATTAAACCAATTTAGAAAATGGGTTTTCTAAATAAGTTGCCTATGAGATAGAACAACTTATAGGGATATTTTGTTCAAGGGTATTATTTGTAATGTTATTTAAATTGGTTAAGTAACATCAAGTAATAACGTGTGTAAGAGTTATAAAATTAAAAGGTTAATTTTATAACTTAACTAGTGACAAGTTAAATAAAATGTTTAATGAATTTTAAGGGGGAAAACCCCTTTTGAAAGCAAATTTTTGGCAGCCCCTTTATGGGTGGGGTTTTCTTGGTCTTGAAACTTGTTACTCTTTAATACACACACACACACTCAACCTCTCTCTCTCTCTCATACATGCAAAGGACTACCAAGAACAAGTTTTCTCTTTACTTTATTGAAAAAAATCAAAGCTTAAAATCGGATTTCAGCCCTTCTTGGTCGTTTTTGGTGTCAAAATCCTAGAAAAAGGGTGCTTGCTTGAGGCTTGTGGGTATGGAAGCTTGAGGACACCTATCCTTGGTGTTTTGGTCGCTCAAGGACATCTCCATCTTCAACAAATCTCACGTTTTTTGACAGCTCTACAAAGGTTGTAACTTTTGTGTGTTTTTGGTTGTTTTATTCTTCTTGATAGCTTGTTCATACACATATAAATGATCCTATGTTCTTGGGTTTGTTAAAAATATGTTATTAACCTTAATTTTCAGATTATAAATCATAAGATTAAGGTTTTATTCCGCTGCGTTTTTATGTTTAAATGGTTAAACTACTTTGATAATGGTCCAACAAACCAAACAATTTCTTGTTGTTTGGATGCCCACGAACACTGATCTTCAATCTCTTGATCAACCAAGGGTTAAATCTCCACTTTCTCTCTCTATACTCTCTCTCTAGAAATTGGTGTAGAGTTGCAAATGAGAGTGGCTCAAGCTGATCCGTTTATATATATAGCGGGCATTCCCTGGACCTTAAACTCGTCTAACACATAACCCGCGAGGTCTACTCGGTCCATCATCCATTTCCCGCTTATTTTAATTAAATAATCTCGGCCAAGCCCATTATTGTTATTTGGCTCGCTTAGACTTCATTCGAGGCGTTACAAGTCCACCCCCCTTATTTAGGTTTCGTCCTCGAAACCTGTTATTCCTCGAATAGATGTGGGTAATCCCGTGTCATCTTTTCTTCGGTCTCCCACGCAGACTCAAATCCCTTTCTATGCATCCATTGTACTCGCACAAGTGGAACCACTTTATTCCTTACCCTCTTCTCCTTACGATCGATGATCGCCACTGGTTGCTCCACACAATTGAGTCGTTCGTGCACTTCAATATCCTCTAGTGGCACCACCATATTCTCGTCGGCTAAGCACTTTCTCAAGTGAGATATATGGAATGCCGGATGAATTCCACTTAACTCATCGGGCAATTACATCCTGTAAGCCACATCTCCTACTTGAGAAATAATTCGGAAAGGCCCTATGTATCTCGGGCTCAGCTTGCCCCGCTTCCTAAACCGAATGATGCCCTTCCAAGGTGAGACCTTTAACATAACTTTCTCACCCACCTGGAACTCAATTGGTCTACGTCGTTTGTCGGCATACGACTTTTGCCTATCCTTAGCTTCCTTCATAAAGGCTTTGATCCTTTCCAGCTTCTTAGGCATAGCCTCGACCACCTCGACGCTCCGTAAATCTTTATGGCCAATATCATCTCAACAAGCGGGTGTCTACATCTCCTACCGTATAGCACAACATTCGGGTTTAGATGTTGTCCAAACAACACAACATATCATCATATATATATCTTTCAAGATTTAATCTTAAGCATGTATAATATAATCTTGAAAGTTGGGGATTCAACAAAACAGAAACATAGCAGCCCCAAATCAGCTTATATTTAGATTATTATCATCCTTTAAAAACTATTTTAAGGACAAAACAAAACAAGCAAGTCATCCACATAACCGGCTCTTGATGCCATTGAAGGGTTTGCTAGAACACAAAATCCATGTTTAACCATTTAAACTTTCAGAAAATGCAGCGGATATGAGCTTTTAAAACCGATTTTTAAAGCTGAAAATTTCATGTTCTTAGTTATGTTTAAGTAAGATGAAAAAAACCCAAATCAAAAAAGGATCTTATGTGAATGAACAAGCTATGAAACATAATGAAATGCACATAAAATCACAGCCACTATGAGTTTGTGATTACTACCTCTTCCAGCAGCAAGAAAACGACCAAGAGGAGATGAGGATGCTGAAATTTCGGCCAAAAACTCCAAGGAAGGAGTCCTCAAGCTTGTATACCCCAAGCCTCCTTGCAAAAAACCTTCTTGTTAGGAAGATACACCACCAAGTACAACTCAAACTCTCCTATTTTTGCTGCTGGAATTCGTGGGTTCAAGAGAGAAAAAGAGAGAGTTTTTCTTGTGTTTGCATGTGTTGAGATTGGATGAGAGAGGTTTTGGTTCTCCAAGACTAGTTAATGAGTATTCTAGTTACAAGACAAAAGGTCCAATGAATATGAAGGGGGGGGGGGGAAAAATGCGAAAATGCATATTCAAAAAGGGGGTTTCCCCCCCTTTTTTTAATGAACACACACATATGTGTTAATGGTCTTGTAACTAGACATACAATTAACCATTTAATTGTATGTACAGTTATATAACTTATACAATTAACCTTTTAATTTATAAGTTATAATCTTCATTATTATTTGGGGGTCATCTAACCAATTTAAATAACACATCAAATAATATTATTGAACAAAATATCCTAATAAGTTGTTCCCTCTCATATGGCAACTTATTTAGAAAACTATTTTCTAAATTGGTGTAAATATTTAATTGTATGATCATATCATCAATTAAATATTAATTGGTGTTTGCTAAGCTTGTTATTGGGTATAACCCGACTTGGATCATAACGTACTAACCACATCAATATTCTAAGTGTCTTGGGCACATAGAATCCTGCAATCTCCCACTTGCCCAAGATTCATAGAGAGAGATTGATGCAAACAGTAAATACCGCCTAACAACGGTTTTACTACCCTTAATACGCATGACTTATAGCATTCAATAACATCATCCCTTTCAAGTAACCCTACTTGAAATGATTTAGGTGAATCAATCATCTATCCTTTTGTTAGAGATGTCATGGTAAATCCAAGAACACAGAATGATCATTCCTTGTTGATTTACCTTAATCAGGCCTTAGACATCTAACTCTCAACGAATAAGAGGAACAAATTCCATCTTGACTACATAAGTTTCTCACAAACACCTCGTGTCATACCTGAACATACTCTTATGTGTGTCCACTATTTCAGGACAGTGAAGAATGAGCTCAAGGTATAAAACTTGGTGAGTATCAAAACCAATATGTATCTCAGGTCTGAGATACCAAATGATATTCGCCTTTTACTCAACTTACTTATGATCACACGATAAGATTCTATGTAGTAAAATTTGAGGTGCGGGGTTAGTCCAATATTTGTATCCCACAAATATCTATGAACTTGGTAGCAACCCATTGCTATATATTCATCCTTATGAATATCAACCAATCCAGTTCATAATAATCTTACTTTCACACGTGTTCCCACAAGTATGAGCGACTACGGACATTTTAGAGTAAACATTTTACTCATGGATAAACATGCTAATTTGGAACATTAATTGAAACATTATAACCAAATAATTTTATTCAAATAATAAAGAGTTCCACATATCCAAATAAAAATGTACAGATCAAATCCAATCACTAGAATACCGAAGTCCCATGGCACAAGTATGACATTCATGCTTTGCCTTTTCAAGGAGCTTCGTGAGAGGATCCGCAATGTTTTGATCCGTGTGAACTTTGCGAATACATATCTTTCCCTTTTCAACTTCATCTCGTATGTGGTTGAATCTCCGCTCAATGTGCCTAGTCTTTTGATGAGCACGAGGTTCCTTGATTTGAGCAATCGCACCCTCATTGTCACAAAAGATCTCTAGGGGTCCTGAATGGAAGGGACAACCCCTAGATCGGCAATGAATTTCTTCAACCATGCAGCTTCTTGAGCTGCCAATGAGGCGGCGACGTATTCTGATTCTGTAGTTGATAGAGCCACCACATCCTGCTTGGAGCTCTTCCAAGAGACAGCTCCTCCATTCAGAATGAAAATGTATCCCGATTGTGACCGTGAATCGTCACGATCGGTTTGGAAACTCGCATCCGTGTAACCTTTTACAACGAGCTCCTCGTCACCAGATCCATAGATCAGGAACATATCTCTTGTCCTCCTTAGGTACTTAAGTATGTTCTTAACAGCCATCCAATGACTGTTTCCAGGATTTTGCTGGTAACGGCTTGTCATGCTCAAAGCGCATGACACGTCCGGTCGAGTGCATATCATTGCATACATGATGGATCCATAGCAGATGCATATGGGATTGCCTTCATTTTATCTTGCTCATCCTTTGAGCTTGGACATTGAGTCGTACTCAATATCGTTCCTCTTTGAATAGGTACGGTACCTTTCTTAGAGTTCTCCATCTTGAACCTTTTCAAGATCTTATCAATGTATGCACTTTGATTCAAACCAATCAACCGCCTTGATCTATCCCTATAGATCTTTATTCCTAGAATATAGGCGGCTTCACCAAGATCCTTGATGGA
The DNA here is from genome assembly GCA_025215565.1 of Flaveria ramosissima. NCBI lineage: Eukaryota > Viridiplantae > Streptophyta > Magnoliopsida > Asterales > Asteraceae > Flaveria > Flaveria ramosissima. The sequence goes on from CM046039.1 coordinate 46,434,836, forward strand.
AAAACAACTTCCAAGCCAGGTTTTTACACCTTCCAAGGTTGGAATGTCATTTCCAAATAGTAGTATGTCATCAACATACAATACTAGGAAAGTTACTGTGCTCCCACTAGCCTTCTTATACACACAAGCCTCATCAGCGTTTTTGATGAAGCCAAATTTCTTTACTTCCTCATCAAAACGGTGATTCCAGCTTCTCGATGCTTGTTTCAATCCATAGATTGATTTCTTTAACTTGCATACTTTATTAGGATGTTTTGGATCGACAAAACCTTCAGGCTGAACCATATAGACATCTTCCTCAAGATATCCATTTAGGAAAGCGGTTTTGACATCCATTTGCCAAATCTCATAATCATAATGAGCAGCTATGGCAAACAATATCCTTATAGACTTTAGCATCGCAACAGGTGAGAAGGTTTCATCATAATCAACCCCTTGAGTTTGAGTGAAACCCTTTGCTACAAGTCTAGCTTTATAAGTATCCAAGTTTCCATGCATATCGGTTTTCTTCTTGAAAACCCACTTACTTCCAACTACCTTGGAATTAAGAGGTGGTACAACAAGTTCCCAAACTTGATTGTCATACATGGATTGCATCTCAACGTTCATGGCCTCAAGCCATTTGTCACAATCCAAATTGGACACTGCATCATGGTATGTGGTTGGTTCATCTGAATCTACCACATAGCATCCATCCATGAAAAATCCGTATCTTTCAGGTGGATTACTAGTTCTACCACTTCTGCGAACGTTTTGCGTGTATTGATCAACCATTTGATCATCCTCAACATCCTCATGTTGAGTGCTAGTTTCAACCAAACGTGCATCGGGTTGTGGTTCTTGATCCTCCTCAAGATCCACTGTTCTACTGCTAGTTCCTTCCATAAGGAACTTTGCTTCTAAGAACTCACCCTTTCTGGCAACAAACACCTTTTGTTCCAGTGGATCATAGAAATAATATCCCATAGAATCTCTAGGATATCCAATAAAGATACACTTGGTGGATCGGACTTCCAATTTGTTTGGGGTGGGAGTCTTAACATAAGCCTCACAACCCCAGACCCTTAAGTATGATAGGGATGGAACCCTTCCATGCCATATCTCAAAAGGTGTCCTTTCCACCTTTTTGGTTGGGGCCATATTTAGAATACGGGCCGCGGAGAGCAAAGCGAAACCCCAAAATGATAGAGGTAATGTGCTTCTAGCCATCATAGATCGGACCATATCCAATAAGGTTCGATTCCTCCTCTCAGACACACCATTATGTTGTGGTGTTCCAGGTGGAGTGAGTTGTGAGACAATCCCACAACTCCTAAGATGATCTTGGAAAACATCACTTAGGTATTCACCTCCTCTATCGGTACGGAGAACTTTAATTGACTTGTTGAGTTGATTTTCTACTTCATTCTTGAAGATTTTGAACATTTCAAAAGCTTCATCTTTGTGCCTTAATAAGTACACATACCCATAGCGACTATAATCGTCGGTAAAGGTAATGAAGTATCTTTCACCATTCCTAGTCATTGGCTTAAAAGGACCACATACATCCGAATGTATGATTCCTAATAAATCATTTGCCCTTTCGTTAGTTCCACTAAAGGGTGCCTTAGTCATCTTTCCTTGTAAACAAGATTCACAAACATCAAATGAATCACATTCATTTGTTTTTAAAATACCATTGTTTTGAAGTGTTTGTAAACGTTTCTTGTTTATATGGCCAAGACGACAATGCCAAAGATAGGTATCACTCAAGTCCAACTTGAGTTTCTTGGTGTTAGTTTGGTACAATGAGCTATTTAAAGTATTTTCATGAACCAATTCATAAATACCATTAATGGGAATACTTTAAAATAGAACATACTATTTAAAGAAACATGAATATCATTTTCAATAAAGGATAATACATATCCAAATTGTTTTAACAGGGCTACAGAGATAATATTCCTAGTCAAACTAGGAGCATACAAAACATTGTTCAAAATCACTTCCAAACCATTTGGAAGTTTCAAGATGTAGTCACCACGGGCTTCAACTTGAACTTTAGCCCCATTGCCCATGTAGAGGCTTACATCCCCTTTCTTGAAGTCACTACTTCTTTTGAACCCCTGCAGCAAATTGCAAATGTGAGTTCCACATCCGGTATCTAATACCCATGTGTTTGAGGATATCATGTTTAAATCAATATGGATCATGTATATTGTACCTGAGGTCTGCCCGGCATCCCTCTTTGCTTTCAACTCTTGGAGATGGACAGGACAATTCCTTGCCCAATGTCCAATCTCCCCACACTTGAAGCATGGGTCGTTAGTAGCAACCTTTTGCTTTTTCTCTTGTGGTTTGGGTGGTACCCTTACCACCCCTTTCCCTTTTCCCCAAGCGGGTCCCTTACCCTTAGCAACCTTTGCCTTGGGTGTGGGACGAGGCCTTTTATTGTTCCCACCTTCATAGATGGTGAGAACGGGTAAAACCCTTTTACCCATGGCCGCCTCGGCCGTTTTCAGCATTGAGTGAAGCTCACCAATGCTTTTGTCCCAAGCATTCATGTTGTAGTTCAACACGAATGTCTCGAACTTCTTGGTAAGGCCATTAAGGATCAAATCCGTGGCCAATTCCTTCGAGACGGGACAATTAAGCCTCTCGAGGCGGTCAATATGACTTTTCATCTTAAGAACATAAGATGAAACAGATTGGTTGTCGTCCATACGACATGCATGGAGTGCTCGAACCGTTTCGAAGCGCTCAACCCTTGCTTGCTGTTGGAACGTTTCCTTCAGCTGGGTTATCATGTCGTAAGCTCCGTGATGTTCATACTCCTTATGGAGATCCGGAGTCATGCTCGCTAGCATGAGACAAGACACTTGGACGGAGTCCTCAGTGTACTTCAACCAATCGTTGAAGGCCTCCTCATCATCCTCGCTAGGTTGATCGGGGATAGGGTCGTCTAAAACATACGATCTTCTCTCTTGCTTGAGAACGATTCTCAAGTTTCGATACCAATCGATGAAGTTGTTATGATTTAGACGTTCCTTTTGGAGGATCGCTCGTAGAGATTGGTTGGACGCGGATGAGTTATCGGAATTATCATTATTTGAGGCCATCTACAAAATTTAACAAAGTTTTATTTTAGTATTTTCGATATTGTAATGTTAATAATAAATGCCTTTTAAGGTCTTTTCATATTAAAATCTAGAACCCAACATTACATTTAAATTGTGGTTAGGTGACCTTTATCCCACGTTTTAAATTAATAAGGTGGTCAACGTTTGACGATTGCAACCATTTGCAACTTCTAGAAATATGGGATCGACTTGAAACATCATATGTAAAGTCGGCATGTTAATCCCATCAACACCATTTGGAAACCACATCGTAGGTGATCCATTTGACATGATTTGCAAATCAAGACACCCTACTTACACCCACGTGTGAGTTTGCCAAAACAAGTGGTTAGGTGACCTTTATCCCACAAATAAGGCATTCTCACCTCAAGTCACAAGTTCGCTCAAAATGGTTAGGTGACCTTTATCCCACTAAGAGTTCCCAAGTGACTCAAGTGTTGTGTAAAAGGACGGTGTTGATATTGTTTGTAAAAAAAAGGTTTAGAGATTTCAAAATTCTAGTTTAGAAACTCTATGTACTTGTATTTGCATGCTTTCAAATACAAAGTACCCTATGGTTCTTCGATTAAAACCTATTTTAATCTTTAAAATCATTAAATCATTTTAATAACCTTTTATTAACTTTTAAGAACCATCAATTTTCAGCTTGTTAAGTTTGTTAATGAGTTTGTTATGAATATCCAAATATCAACCAAACAATCAAACAACAAACAATCAACCAAGCATAAACATAAACAACCATATGTGCATATGTGCATAACCATAGCATCTAAAGTGGTCCACACTTGTTTGCCATCACAAGTGTGGTCCATAGGACATTCCTAAGGGTCACAAACAAAGCATATAGAAAACTTCCAAAAGCCTCCCACTTGAAACCGCATCCAAAATGCTCCATATTTCTTTCATGACCTTCCTTTGTGCTTCCAATGTGAATGTCTTCATATTACAAGATATAAAGTCCTAATACAAGATATCTAGTAAAATGAAAATACACCTAATCTATTTATTACAACCCAATAATAAATAAATTACATTTGAAACAAAGCACAAACAACAAATAATACAACCCAATTGAATGAATGAATACAACCATCACAAACAATCACAAGGTCAATGGCTAGGTTATGCACTAAAACAAGCATCTATCATATCATCCAAAATATGACTATGAATCCCCTTAAAACCAACGAATTTTCAGCCAACATAAACTGAAAAATTCGGGTTTAGATGTTGTCCAAACAACACAACATATCATCATATATATATCTTTCAAGATTTAATCTTAAGCATGTATAATATAATCTTGAAAGTTGGGGATTCAACAAAACAGAAACATAGCAGCCCCAAATCAGCTTATATTTAGATTATTATCATCCTTTAAAACCTATTTTAAAGGACAAAACAAGCAAGTCATCCACATAACCGGCTCTTGATGCCATTGAAGGGTTTGCTAGAACACAAAATCCATGTTTAACCATTTAAACTTTCAGAAAACGCAGCGGATATGAAGCTTTTAAAACCGATTTTTAAAGCTGAAAATTTCATGTTCTTAGATATGTTTTAAGATGAAAACAAACCCAAATCAAAAAAGGATCATTTATGTGAATGAACAAGCTATGAACATAATGAAATGCACATAAAATCACAGCCACTATGAGCTGTGATTACTACCTCTTCCAGCAGCAAGAAAACGACCAAGAAGGAGATGAGGATGCTGAAAATTTCGGCCAAAACTCCAAGGAAGGAGTCCTCAAGCTTGTATACCCCACGCCTCCTTGCAAAACACCTTCTTGTTAGGAAGATACACCACCAAGTACAACTCAAACTCTCCTATTTTTGCTGCTGAATTCGTGGGTTCAAGAGAGAAAAAGAGAGAGTTTTTCTTGTGTTTGCATGTGTTGAGATTGGATGAGAGAGGTTTTTGGTCTCCAAGACTAGTTAATGAGTATTCTAGTTACAAGACAAAAGGTCCAATGAATATGAAGGGGGGGGGGGGGGGGGCGAAAATGCATATTCAAAAAGGGTTTCCCCCCCTTTTTTTTAATTGAACACACACATATGTGTTAAATGCTCTTGTAACTAGACATACAATTAACCATTTAATTGTATGTACAAGTTATATAACTTATACAATTAACCTTTTAACTTATAAGTTATAATCTCTCATTATTATTTGGTGTCATCTAACCAATTTAAATAACACATCAAATAATATTATTGAACAAAATATCCTAATAAGTTGTTCCCTCTCATATGCAACTTATTTAGAAAACCTATTTTCTAAATTGGTGTAAATATTTAATTGTATGATCATATCATCAATTAAATATTAATTGGTGTTTGCTAAGCTTGTTATTGGGTATAACCCGACTTGGATCATAACGTACTAACCACATCAATATTCTAAGTGTCTTGGGCACATAGAATCCTACACTTCTAACGTAGATCCCCATAACGAGGAATCCACATTCATCCGAATCGGGTTCTAACCCCGAGAGTATTTTCACCCAATTCTATGACCATATATTTCATCCTTTTGGAGTTAATACGAAATTCCTTCAATGCATCATCTTGAAACTCCTTGACCTGCTTCATCACGTCAGAGGTCATGACCAACTGATAAGCCTTCACCCGAATCGGCTCGGGTCTATCCTTTCGGCTAAGGGCATCTGCCACTACGTTGGCTTTGCCCGGATGGTAATGGATCTCGTAATCCTAATCCTTTATGATCTCCAACCATCTCCTCTACCTCATATTCAAATCCTTCTACTCGAAGAAGTACTTCATGTTCTTGTGGTCCGTGAAGATGGTGCAATTCGTCCCATACAGGTAGTGCCTCTAAATCTTTAACGCGAAGACCACAACTGCTAGCTCCAAGTTATGAGTAGGATAATTAACCTCATGAACCTTCAAATGTCGAGATGCGTAGGCTATAACCTTTCCTCGCTGCATCAACACACAACCTAATCTTCAGTAAGAAGCATTAGAATAGACCACCAAATCATCACTTCCTATGGGCAATGACAAGACTGAAGCTTGAGTCAACTTCGCATTTAACTCCTCAAAAGCACTCTCTTGAGCTTGACCCATACAAACTTCAAATCCTTACGGGTCAACTTGGTTAGTGGAGAAGTTATCTTAGAGAACTCTTGGATGAATCTTCTATAATAGCCCGCCAACCCTAAGAAACTATGGATCTCGGATGGCGTCTTTGGAGACTTCCATTGCATCACCGCCTCCACCTTTGCCGGGTCCACTATAATCCCCTCGGGATTCACCACGTGACCCAAGACTGACCTTCTCGCAACAACAACGCGCACTTGGTGAACTTAGCATACAACTTCTCCTTTCTTAGGGTCTCTAACACTTCCAGAATATGACCGGCATGCTCGTCTTCGAATAAATCAGGATATTATTGATAAACACAATTACTGATTTATCTAACATCGGCCGACACACCCGATTCATCAGATCTATAAAAGCAGCTGGCGCGGTTGTTAAACCATAAGACATGACGAGAAACTCGTAGTGTCCATTAGCTGTTTTAGGAATATCTTGCTCCTTCACCTTCAGCTAATGGTAGCCAGATCGAAGATCTATCCTCGAGAACCAACTGGCACCTTGGAGCTGATCAAATAAGTCATCAATCCTTGCCAATGGATACCAATTCTTCACTGTCAACTTGTTCAGCTCGCGGTAGTCAATACACATCCTCATACTACCGTCCTTGTTCACGAATAAGACCGGAGCACCCCAAGGAGAGATACTTGGTCTAATGAACCCTTTATCAAGCAACTCTTGGAGTTGCTCCATCAGTTCCTTCATCTCGGTCGGAGCCAACCGATACGGTGCCTTAGCTATAGGCTGGGCACCGGGTATCAGGTCAATCTAAAACTTGATCTCGCGATCCGGTGGCACACCTGGCAAAACTTCTGGAAACACGTTCGGGAAGTCACACAACCGGTACATCGGACAGTTGTGGTGTTGGCGTATCAACATCCATTATGTAGGCCATGTAAGCACTACATCCACGCCTGTAAGGATTGCTTTAAGTCTGATGCAAACCAAAACATCCAAAGTCTCTCTGCAAGCAATGCACTAAAGAACTGAAGTAGAATTGCTTCGGAAGTTTTACACCAGGCACTAGAAATATTCTAAGTGTAAAATCTTTCGAAGCCAAGACCAATATCTTCTGAAAGCAAAAATATGAAGTCTTCCGAAGCCTCAGAGACAAAGTCTTCCGAAGCTTCATCCTATGAAGACAGATTTCTTCCGAAGACTTTTAGTAACATGCTTTATCTGATGTACTGTTCCATAAAGCTGGACACCTTTCCGCTGCATCTCTGTAAAGTCACCATCTTTCATGAGTCGGTGAAAAGATCCATGCTTTTGGTAACAGTACATTGAGGTCTTGAGTCTGTAACCTTCTACTTTATGTACTTTATCCTTTTTGTAATAGATAAGGATGTGAGCTATGGCATGTCATAGTCACAAAGTCAAAAGACAAATATGCCTTTTGATTCTACAATTGATTTTTTTTTGTGTCTAGTCAATTGTATCGAGCTGGCTTTCAAAATATAGCCGTCTGTAGGTTGTAGTATAAGTATTCCATGTTCTAGTATCTTTCTTTATGCTTTGTAACACTTGTAATAGAACTTGAGAAAGCAATATACTGCATCCTTGAAACCCAAATCTCTTGTTCTGTCTCTTTATTGTTACTTGTGTTCTTAGTATCATCATTGTGGTTAATCTAGTTTAATATTTGATCAAGTTTGGTTAATCTCCTCTTTGTGTTGTTGTGTTGTAATTGTTAAGCCCTTCACCGGTCCTGCAATTGGTATCAGAGCATTTCAGGCTCTTGATATAAGATCTCACCATATTAGGATCCCTCACACACACAAATACTAAACTTTCAAAATGGCATCCATTTCAAAGACTGATATGGAAACTGGAACCATGAACAAGTCCCCACTGATCACTCTTGATGACTTTGATACCTGGTGTATGAGAATGGAAGGTTTCATCAGGTCTCTAGACTCAAGAATGTGGGAATCTGTTGAAAATGGACCTTTCATACCCAGCACTCCTTCTGCTACTGGTGCTGGTATGATCCCCAAAGATGTGGCTAACTACTCTGATGAAGATAGGAAGAGAGTAGAGATTGATAGAAAAGCCATGACTGCTCTTCAAACTGCCCTTTCAAACTCTATGTATAGAGGTTTCAAGAAGTGCAAAACAGCTAAACAGCTGTGGGATGCACTAAAACTTATGTATGAAGGCTCCTCTGAAGCCAAGGAGAACAAGAAGGATCTCTTGAAGCAGCAGTTTGAAAACTTCACCTTCAAAACAGGTGAAACTATGACTCAGCAATACTTTAGGTATGTTGAGATAGTGGATACCCTTGTGGATGGAGGAGTTCCTCGTGAAAACAGAGACATTGTAAGGAAGTTTATGTCCTCACTTCCTAGGCAATGGACACACTATTGTGTGGTGATCAAGAGGACTGAAAATCTCAAAACTCTTACTCTGACAGAGTTATATGGGATTCTCAGTGGCTACCAGATAGAGATGAACATGCAAGGTTCATCTGGCAACTCCAACAATCAATCGGGTTGAGCCCTGCATGTGGTTGAAAGGGATGCATAGAACCCCAACATCATCTCATATGCTACCCTAACAACTCACCAAAGGGTCCTTTCATCACCTTCCCAGAGACACCCAGGGAGAACTACACTCAAGGAAGCCCATTCCAAGAGACAAGCTCCTCTCAAGCCTTTGTGTCTTCTGATGAAAGTTGTGGAAACTCTCTTTTCACTCTTGAAGACCTGGATTGTCTCCATCCAGATGATCTAGAATATATGGAAATAGTCCAGCAGATGGCTCTTCTCACTCATAGAGCCAAGAAGTTCTACAAGAGAACTAGAAGGAGGTTTCCAAGCAATGCAACCAGTGGAAAGTTTGGCTTTGATAAAAGCAAAGTCAAGTGTTACAACTGTAACTTGATGGGACATTTTGCTAGAGAGTGTAAGGAACCTAAAACAAATGGTGGCCAAGCACAAACCAGACCAAACTACACTGACAAAGCCCCTCAGAATGAGAAGCCAAAGCAACAAGCTGTTGTTGCTGTTGAAGAAGGAGGCTTTGGCTGGAGCTTTCAGGTGGAAGATGATTCTCCAAACCAAGCACTAATGACAGATCATGATGAAGCCAAGGTATTGGAACATCTCTGTACTCCTGAATGCATTGCTAAAGTTAACAGATACAGGTCCTGAATGCATTGCTAAACATTTTAAAATCTGATTTTAGAAAGTCTGAAAATGATTATAAACTAAAGATAGAGGACTTAGAGAAAACCATTTAAGTTCTAAAACATGAGCATACAGATTTTAGGACTCAAATCCAAGATCTCATAACCAAGCTGACTGAGTGCCAGGCTGGGCTTATGATCAGCAAAGCCAGGCAGAAAAGAGTGTTCTTGAAGAAGAGACCTTCAAGAACATGATATCCTCATCCCTGTACAACAAGGTATGTTATCAAAATAGACAGGGACTGGGATCAAATGAGATAGCTCCTCCACACACAATCTAGTCTGTAAGATCTCCTAGGTGTGGAACTTGTGAAGATGAGCTTCCTCTCATAGATCCTATAAGTGAAGAGAATGAAGAAAAGATAGTGACGAATTCCTCTGAGAAGAGTGAATAAGAGGATTATACTAAGAGCAACTATCCTTCTGAGGAGAAGAAGACTACTGTGATGACCAAGTCAATGAGAAAGAACTTGATCAGGAAGAGCACAAGAAAAGCAAAGAAGGCTCAAGAGATCAAGGCTACTTTTGACTCTAAGCAGAAACAAGTGTTTATCTCTGCAGGGTTTAAAGTAGTAAAGACTAAAGACATCAACCAAAACTCTTCAGCTAAGAGTTCTGGTTCTTGTTCAAATCATCTCAGTACCAAGAAGAAGACTGATCTGCTGTGTACCACTCCTGCACAGCCTGGACCATCGAACTCCAAGAACAGTTCACAGCCCATAAGAACTGTCTCAGCATCTGCAAAGATGAGGGTGGAGAAGGGATGTGACCAAAGACAGTCTTGCTCTCATAAGGAGACTCTTGTGAAGAAGATAATGTTGTGTGTCATGTGTGAAAGTACCTCTCACATTGCTAAGGATTGTCCATACAATCCTAAAAGTACTGTCCATATGACCAAGACAAAGACTTCAAAGAGTTTCAAGAAGACTCAAGCTTCGGAAGGAAAATATGTTTCCTTCGGAAGCTCCAAATCAAAGAAGAAGGTAAATGGCAAATTACCTTCGGAAGAAAAGTTGGTCTTGGAAGAAAGGATTTCTTCCGAAGTACTAAACTCTGTTGCAGTGACTGTAGAATCTTCCGAAGGTTCAGTCATCAAAACTTCCGAAGTCCCAAAAGCTTCCGAGGTTCTGAAGGTCAAGTCCAAGACTCCAAAGGTGGTGTGGAAGTCTAAGAAAGACCAAGTGACTGAAGTTTCTCCATCAACAACAGCTCAAGATCCCTCTAGCACAACCATAGGATCTATTACTGTTGCATTAGCTTCTATTATACTTAGTGAGCTAAAGACAAGTAAGGCTTGGGTTTCCAAATGTAACTAATCATTTTCTTTGTGCAGGAACAGCTCAAGACAAACAAGAATGTCTGGATCATTGATAGTGGCTAGTCCAGGCACATGACAGGCAATAGGTCACTACTCCATAACTTTGAGAGGATTGATGGAGGACCAGTTGCTTTTGGAGGAGATGAAGGTGGTTACTTTTCTGGAAGGGGCAAGGTCACAAATGGTAAGCTCAGCATTGAAAAGGTAAACTTTGTCAAGGAGCTTGGGTACAATCTTCTGAGTGTATCCTAATTTTGTGATCAGAGTCATAACATGCTCTTTACTGAGCATGAGTGCATTGTTCTCAAGCCTGGAGTGCTCATTCCTCATGAGCACATCCTGCTTAGAGCCCCTAGGAAAGGGAACATGTACAAGATGGATTTGCAAGAAACATCTCCCGCTGGAGAAGTTTCATTATTTCTATCTAAAGCAAATAGTGATGAGTCTTTTCTATGGAATAAAAGAATGTGCCAAAGAAAGAGTTTACAAGTAATGATCATTGTGTTGCATGCCTGAAAGGGAAGCAACATAAGGTATCTCACAAGCCTAAGGAATGGAACTCCACCACTACTCCCCTACACTTATTACATATGGATCTCTTTGGCCCCACCAGTATAATGAGTCTAGGAAGGACCTCTTATTGTTTAGTGATCACAGATGATTTTACAAGATTCACTTGGGTTTTCTTTCTGAGAACTAAGGATGAGACCCCTGAGATTCTAAAGAATTTCATCTTAAAAATTGAGAATCAAAGTGATCACAAGGTCAAAACCATAAGATGTGATCAAGGGACTGAATTCAAGAATCAAATCCTTGATACATTTTGTGATGAAAAAGGTATTACAAGACAATATAGTACTCCAAGGACTCCTTAGCAAATTGGTGTTGCTGAGGGGAGAAACAGGACACTAATTGAAGCTGCAAGAACTATTTTGTCTGACTCTAAACTGCCCATCACCTTCTGGGCAGAGGCAGTAAACACTGCCTGCTATGTGCAAAACAGAGTTTTAGTAGTTAAGACACATCGTAAGACTTCTTATGAACATTGGCATAAGAGAAAACCTTTTATTGGTTTTCTCAGGTCATTTGGATGTCCTTGCACCATCTTGAATACCAAAGATCAAATTGCCAAATTTGCTGAGAAATCAGATGATGGACACTTCATTGGATACTCTTCCCAAGCTAAGGCTTATAGAGTATACATTCTCAGAACTAGAATTGTTGTGGAGTCAGCCAATGTGACTTTCAATGAACACACACCCTGTGTGGCAGGTTCTGGTCCTGATTGGCTATTTGATCTTGATTTAGTTACCAACTGTTTTAACAAATCTTGTGAGAATGTTTCAGGATCTGCAGAAAATTTAAATACAGGTGATCCTGATCCAAGATTTGAGCTAGGAAGACCTTCAACTTATACATCTTCGGTTCCAGTTGGAACTACTTCAGCAAATGAGGTTTCTATGAGCACTATAATGACAAATTCCAGCTCAGAGGCTCCACAACCAGATAAAGATACCTCAATTGTGGAAGACAACAATGGTGATGGTGAAAGTGATCAGGAATTCCTTGATGCTAATAACCACACCATAGATGACAACATCAATGATGTCACTCACTCACTGGATCAAGTTAATCTTGATAAGTGTGGTAACGTGGAGGGCGAATCATCTATGCCAGATCTAAATTTCTCAAATTTGGATCTTTCTCATCAACTTGCTGTGATCCCTCAGCTAAGGATCCACAAGTCTTAGCCCACCACAAACATCATTGGAGATGTTGTCACAGGGGTAAGAACAAGAGGACAAACCCATGAAGCAAATGTTTGTCTTCACTCTTGTTTCTTATCCCAAATAGAGCCAAAGAAAGTTGAAGAAGCTCTAAAGGATGGAAGTTGGGTTGAAGCTATGCAACAAGAGTTGCTTCAATTCAAAAGGCAAAAAGTTTGGAACCTTTGTCCTCTTCCTCATGGGAAGACTACCATTGGAACCAAATGGGTGTTTAGGAATAAGAAGGATGATATAGGCATTATCATCAAGAACAAGGCAAGACTAGTTGTTCAAGGATACACACAAGAAGAAGGGATTGACTACCTTGATGTCTTTGCTCCTGTAGCAAGATTAGAAGCTGTTAGGATATTCCTTGCATTTGCTGCATTCAAGAACTTCAAGGTCTTTCAACTTGATGTAAAGTGTGCTTTTCTGTATGGAGTGATTGATAAAGAGGTGTATGTCAAACAGCCACCTGGTTTGGTAGACCCTGATCATCCTGATTATGTCTGCAAGCTTGACAAAGCTCTTTATGGGCTGCATCAGGCACCCAGGAAGTGGTATGAGACATCGTCTGAGTATCTTTGTAAACATGGATACAGGAGAGGTACTATAGATGGAACTCTCTTCATCAAAGGACAGGGAAATGACTTATTGCTAGTTCAAGTGTATGTAGATGACATCATCTTTGGTTCAACTAATCCAAAGCTCTGCAAAGACTTTAAGAAGCTGATGAAAGACAGATTTGAAATGAGTGCAATGGGAGAACTCAATTTCTTTCTAGGAATTCAAGTGAAGCAAGTTGAAGATGGCATTTTCATAAGTCAGTCAAAGTATGTTCAGGACATACTCAAGAGGTTCAACATGACTGATTGTAAGATTGCTAAGACACCCATAGCCAGAAACCACTCCCTTGGACCTGATCTTGAGGGGGAGTGTGTAGATGAACATTTATACAGGGCTATGATTGGGTCTCTTATGTATCTTATAGCTAGCAGGCCTGATAGCATGTTTGCTACATGTATTTATGCAAGATATCAAGCCAACCCTAAGATGTCTCACCTCATCACTGTCAAAAGGATTTTAAGATACCTCAAAGGTGCTTCAACACTTGGTTTATGGTATCCAAAGAATCCTGACTTCAATCTGTATGCTTATACAGATAGTGATTATGGTGGTTGCAACATGACTGCAAAGTCTACATCTGGGGGATGTCAATTCCTTGGTGAAAGGGTTGTCTCATGGCAATGCAAGAAACAATCTTGTGTGTCTGCATCAACTACTGACGCTGAATACATTGCTGCTGCAAGTTGCTGTGCTCAAGTGCTTTGGATTCAAAATCAGATGCTAGACTATGGATTAAACTTCAAGGAGACTCTTATCCACATAACAACAATAGTGCTATCACTATCACTGAGAACCACGTGCAGCACTCAAGGACCAAACACATCAATATCAGGTATCATTTAATAAGATATAACTATGAAAAGGGATTAATTAAACTAGTCAAAGTTCATACAGATGAACAATATGCTGATCTGTTTACAAAAGCTTTTGATAAACAGAGATTTAAATATCTAATATCGGCTATTGGGATGATTAACTTTGAGTAGATCTTTTCTTAAAACTAATTGTAATTATTTCTTAATAATATATGTGTGTCCTAAGTTGTCTAGTTCATCACTTTCATAAGCTCATGTTTTATTTGGATATCAAATCCTTTTTGAAGACTTTCCTTAGAATCTTGAAAATTTTCTGATTCTTCGGAAGATATATTTTTACCTTCGGAAGAAAATCATGTCTTCAAAATAAATAACTGTCTAAATTTTACCTTCGGAAGAAGTCTAAGTCTATCTTCTGAAGCTTAATACTTGTCTTAGACACTTATTTGTTTTTAAGGACTTTTTCCTTTCGAAGCAAAATTAACTCTCAGAAGCTTTGTTGTTTTATATACAAAGCATTCAAGTGTTTATTTCTCTTCCGAAGCAAAATTTTCAAGACTCTCAGGAAAATCTTACGAAGTCATTTTAGCTTTGGAAGCTTTTTCATTTAAACTTTCAAAGATAATTTACCTTCGGAAGCTTTTCGAATTCCAAGAAAACTACTTTTTGAGCAAAAGTAAACTACTTTTTCAGAGGTGGGACCGACTTTCGGATTTCAAAGTTTATCCTCTTTCATTAACTTTGGTTCAAATCCCTTTTCACATAAATAACCAACGGTTCCCCCACTTCCTCACTATCATCTTCAATTCTACTATTCCTCAAACCTAATTCCCAAAAACCACCTTTGCTTTTTACCTTTCTTCAACCTTAAGCTTCTCAAATGGCCAACCTTAACTGCAGAAACAACCCAGATTTCTCCATGCAACTTCACAGGCAACACAACAAGGTTTCTCTATTAAGCTCTGAGAAAGATGAAAGTTTCTCAGAGATTTGCCAGTTGTTAACTCTATCAAATTACTTCACCTCCCTAACCATTAATCCTACTCTTCATGAGGATCATCTGCTTGAATTTTGAAAGACCTGCCAAGAGGTCATCATGGATAGGGAGAAGGCACTATCTACCACAGTGCAAGGGAGGACAATCTTCGTCACTCCAGCCATCATCAACACTCATTTGCAGCTGGATGATGAAGAAGGTGAGTTGTCCTTCCCAAAGGAAGCTGTCAGTCATTCCTTTGAGTAGATGGGCTATGAGGGAGATTTCTCTGTAAAGACCTTCATGAAAGGGAAGGTCTCATCCAGTGGAAATACCTACTCCATGTGGTTATCCACAGCTTGTCAAACAAGCATGGAGGGTGGGACCAGATTCTTGAGGATCTCTCCTTCATAGTACATGGAATGGTTCAAGGGGTCAAGTTCAGGTACTCTCAATTTGTCTATACCAATTTACTTGCTAACTTGGACTCCATAGAGTATTATATGTTTCCTAGATATGTTCAACACATTCTCAACTGTGAATTGGGCTCACAGTTGAGGGAAACAGATAATGTTCTTAAATTGGGACAGATGAAGCCCGGCATGTTTAAAATCATGAAGAAGCCAACTGTAGGCTTCTCAGGGGTAGAAACAGCCCTTGTCCCCAAAATGTTAGAGCTCATTGCTCAAGGTGACAACCTAGCAACACAAGCTAGTGTTGAACCCACACCTTCTATATCTTTACCACTAAAAAGGCCTCAAGTAACCCTCACCTACCAAAGAAAATCCAAACGAACCCCTGCTCAAGCTATTGAGTCTGTGCAGGTCCCCATATACTCACCTTTACAGGAGGAAGTGGACACTAGAGCTCCCACTTCTCCTGAGGAACAAACCAGTCCCATCTCTTCAACTATCAGGGCTGAGGTTCCTCATGCTCACCCTGATGAGCTCACAAGCCCAACAGCCTTAAGCCTTCACTCTGTGTCTCAACACTTAAGTGAACAACCTTCAGGGGACAGTTACCATCCCTAGCCTTTAGATCTAAATCAACCCATTCCCAACCTATCCTTCTATACTGATGAAGACTTAGGATTCAGTGAGTACCATGAGTCTCTCTTCTCTTCCCCTACTCAAAGAGAAATGAGTACTCCTGAGTCTCCTTAGTCTAGCCCACATCAGTCACCTATAACTGAGGTGAACACTTCTGAAACTGTTCAGGATGTCCATATGTAAGACGCTCTCACTTCTGCAAGTGATTACATCATTAAGACCTCAACCATTGGCAACTCAGCCCACTAACATCTCAACTGAGATTGCCTGTGAGCAGAGGAAAACCAGCAGCCAAGAACCTCTAGCTGGTGGTGAGAGAGAGGACTTTGGTCCAATCATCTCATCCCCCAATGATTCTTCTGATGAAGAAGAAGGGAATTTGAGACTAATGGTGCACAAATTATCTAAAACATGCACTTACCTATTCTCAAAGGTCAGTCACCTTGAATCTCAGGTGACTACCTTACACAACAGGGTCAATGATCAACAACTTGAGATTTCATATCTTAAGGAAAAACTAGCTGGGAGACCTTTAAGAAGAGCTCAACCAGGAACACAAGAACCTGTGGATGTAATTGATTTATCCTTCAGCTCACCTATGCAAGTGGGTGATGCTACCAAAAAGGAGGAGAATGTCATTGCAGCCACAGAACCTGGGAGTTCCTCACAGAGAATAGACATTGAGGACTCACCATCCTTACTTGCAATTATGCATTCACAGCAACTTCCTTAAGTTCATATTAATGTGAACTTTATAGGCTCTATTATCAGGAGTCTATTTGAGGAAGGTATACCAAGGGCTGTGTCATCCCCACCTCAAGGAACTTCAAACTACATCATAAGGTGGAGGTATGATGCTGATAGAAGAGCCCTTATTCTTCACAGAGTTCAAGGGCAACAAGAAGTATTTGACTTTCAAAATTTGAACTTCTATGAAGGTCTGGATCTAGTCAATATGCCACTTGTCAACCCAAGCATCTCAAGACAAGCTGATAGATTGGCTCAAGAAATCCAAGACAGGATCACTGCAAAGTTTAGCTTAAGAAGGAGACTTAGGCAATCAGGTAATGCCATCGTTCAACTGGACGTTGAGGTGGACCCTAAGATTAGTTTCATAGGGGAAACCTTGACTGAAGGCCTAGTGGCAGAACCTGAGACCCCTGTCTTATCATCATCAACTGCTGCAGAGATCCACATTCCCTCTGAGACACCTGCTGGTGAAGGTGTTTCTCAGCCTCTCTCTGGCTAGAGCATGGATGCTACACCATGCAATGAAGGCCAAACCTCTTTCCACCATGAGTCACAAAGGTCTGTGGGTGACAAAGGGAAAAGGATTTTGACTCCTAAGGAAATTGAGGAGGAAGAGAGAAAGAGGAAGAGGAAGCTAAGGGGAGAAAGTTCCTCTGGGTCTTCAGGTTTTATGCAAGCTGCAATCAGGCTGCCCCCAGACTAAATACTCAAGATGATGAGTTGAGGGCAGTCAGGATTACTTACCTGCAGACCAGGAACTATGACATTGATGAAATCATTTCTCTCCCCTTAGAATAACTAAATGAACTGGCTGACATGGAAGTGTCAAGAGAGATGAAAGAAAAAGAGGATGCAAGGTTACTTCTCCAATTCAAAGAGGAGAAGAGACAGAAAAGACTTTACAAGCATGCTCCTACTCTCTCACCAGTTTAAGATATCTCTGTACAAGAAGATGTGGTTCAACAAGAACCTCAGGTAGACAAAGAAGAAAATAGGATCAAAATGATCAACTACCTGAGTGCCACAGGCTTCTATCAGGCAGATGCACTTCCTCCCTTGTCCTATGACTTTGTTGAATTTGAGTACTTAAAACAACTTGAGCTTGAGTTAGTCAAGGAGAGAAAGACAACTAAGAAGAAGCTAAGAGAAGAAGCTGCAAAGTCAAGAGCCATCATCCAAAAGAGTATGAAGAAGTCTGCTGACAGACAAAGGATGATGAGCTTCTTGAAGCTGTATGGATTCTCCGGAAGGAGACTTGGCCCTATGTCTCTATCCACAATGGATGAGCATATAAGGGTAATCAAGCAGAAGAACAAGAGTGGAGAACTGATTGACTTACACTCTCTTCCAAGTCAAGTCCCACCTGAATTGGAGGTTAAGGTTGAACAACCTGAGAAAGACAACCTTGACCTCCTGCGGAGCCTCAGCAAGCTTCATCTTCTGATGCACAGCAGGGTCAAACTCCCTCTCCTTCTGAACCTGTGAGGGAAGAACACCCAACTGAGAAAGACAAGGATGATCAACAAGGTGCTGCAGACCAGTCTTCTCAGTTAAAGTCATCTAAGAGGAAGAAGAGGATGGCTTCTAAACCAAACTCTAAGAAGAAGAAGCCTAAATCATCTACCTCTACACCTCAGGCTGAGTCAGATCAACCTGAGGAGGTGCATGAAGAAGCAGCCCAATAGACTCCAATACAAGTGGCTCCTCTTGCAGCTGAGCCACCCATTTTATCCTGAACTTTCTCTACCACTCCAGAAAGATGGCATGTAATCAGAGATCAAGGTGTTGAGAATGTCTATTCATGGCAAGACATAATCAACTTACCTCTGCATGATCTCTTTGAGATGAGAAGATACTATGAAAGTCTGAATGATTCTGACCATCTAATGAAGAAGGGTATGGTCATGATTGTGCTGAAGACTACTAACATCTGAAGATCTTCTAAATGTTTTGGTAGCTTCAGCCTAGGGGGAGTTTGTAAGGATTCCTTTAAGTTTGATGCAAACCAAAACATCCAAAGTCTCTCTACAAGCAATGCACTAAAGAACTTAAGTAGAATTGCTTTGGAAGTTTTACACCATCCACTAGAAATATTCTAAGTGTAAAATCTTCCGAAGCCAAGACCAATATCTTCCGAAGCCAAATATGAAGTCTTCTGAAGCCTTAGAGACAAAGTCTTCCGAAGCTTCATCCTATGAAGACAGATTTCTTTCGAAGACTTTTAGTAACATGCTTTATCTGATGCACTGTTCCATAAAGCTGGACACCTTTCTGCTGCATCTCTGTAAAGTCACCATCTTTCATGAGTTGGTGAAAAGGTCCATGCTTTTGGTAACTGTACATTGAGGTCTTGAGTCTGTAACCTTCTACTTTATTTACTTTATCCTTTTTGTAATAGATAAGGATGTGAGCTATGGCATGTCATAGTCACAAGGTAAAAAGGCACATATGCCTTTTGATTATACAATTGATTTTGTTTGTGTCTAGTCAATTGTATCCAGCTGGCTTTCAATGTATAGCCGACTGTAGGTTGTAGTATAAGTATTCCATGTTCTAGTATCTTTCTTTATGCTTTGTAACACTTGTAATAGAACTTGAGAAAGCAATATACTGCATCCTTGAAACCCAAATCTCTTGTTCTGTCTCTTTATTGTTACTTGTGTTCTTAGTATCATTATTATGGTTAATCCAGTTTACTGTTTGATCAAGTTTGGTTAATATCCTCTTTGTGTTGTTGTGTTGTAATTGTTAACCACTTCACCGGTCCTGCAACGCCTCATGCACTTTCCCGCCACCGCCATCGAAACCACTTTCGGGATCGTAGTGACTCGATCACAATAACAGTCACCCAACTCCCGTCAGGCGTTGTCAACCAAATCATTTTCTTGCGACACACAATGTTCGCCTCGTAGTCCGCCAACCAATTCATTCCAAGGATTACACGAATGGTTATCACGAATGGTCGAATAGGAAATCTATGACCTTCTAATTCTATGTCGCAGCCTTCTATCATCTCAGAAATCCTGATAGACTGACCTATGAAAGTTTCTACATCAAAAGGCCTATCTATACTCCTACTACTAACATGAAATTTAGCATAGAAAGCAGTAGAAATAAAACTCTTACCAGCACTAGAATCAAATAACACAAAAGCTAGAGTTTGATTTACTAGAAACGTACCTGACACGACATCGGGGTCCATCCTAGCCTCCTCTTGAGTCATCGTGAACGCCCTGGCGCTCGCCCTCTGCCTTTCAGTTCCGGTCGTGTTCCTTGCCCCGGAACTCCCATCCCTCGGCTTCTTGCAGTCTCTGCTTATGTGACCCCTTCCGCCACAGTTATAACACCTCTTCACCCCACAATCTCTTGCCAAATACAATCTCATGTGTGCGTCTTCTCACAATTACAACAACTCTTCACCCCCACACTGGATGTGACACACGCCGGTCATCCACCCTCGCAGCCTTGTTGTTTGGAGTGAAACTCTCATGTTCACCCCACTTTCCATTCCAATTCCGGTCGCCGCTACCCTTCTTGTTCATTTCAATCACGATCGTCTCCTTCACCACCCTAATTACCTCAGTCGCCATAGATGGCAGAATCGTCTGCATGACTTGTTGAAGTCCCTCAACAACAGCCTCTTTCAATGCGGTCCTCATATTAGCACTATCATCACTGCTTTTCGGGTGGAGGATCTTGGGCTCTTCGAGTGCCATTTCAGCCGCCCTAGCCATGATTCTCGTGACACGCGGTCCAGGACCACGTCCACCACGGCCTCCACCTAGCGAAACCTTCGAAGATCTACCACCGGCCATCCTCTAAAACGCTATAAGATCCAAACACTAACACAGTCATTCAAGGTAATTGCTCAGTTTATGTCAAGTATAGTAAGTCTCTAATTATAGTGGCCAGTGGTGATTAGCCACTTACTTTACTCTTCATACCCCAAGCATTTCCTATCCTGACTACATCAGTATCTAAATCTACTAAAGGCACATAAATCACATAACATGCGCACGTAATACCAGTTAACATTAAGAAAATACCCGATGGCATGTAGCTACTCGGACTGACATCCCTTACCTTTGTCCCATTCTTAGTTTAAGTTTAGGTTTCTTTTGAAAATTTTAACCCGTTTCACTTAAACTTTGGCTCTGATACCAACTTGTAAGGCCCCGTTACCGGGACGCTCACAGCTGGCAAATCATCACACATAAAACATATGATTTACCTTTAACATTATTAAAACCTTGCAGCGGAATTAATTCATACCATTTCATATCATATAAGTAATCGCTTTTGCAAAATAATATAACATTCATAATCGTTACAAAATATTGTTTGTTCGCATTACGATGCAAAAACATTATCACAACATGAAATGGATGCCATCCAAAAACAAGCCAAGTAGCCACCCCGTGCCATCTTCAGCAACATCTACCTGCCAATTGGAAAATGGATAAAAGTCAGTGTTGCTGAGTAAGTTCTAGTTTTATAAAAACAACATATTACCTTCATTCGTTAAAATATTTTATTTACTATCGCACATGATCACACATCATACGTACAGCAGGGTAATAATTATTATCTTCCATCATCGTTCATTTCGTAGATATCGCACGTATAGAGTAGTCACATAGAATAACTCCCCCTGTGTGTGTGAACTCTTATAGGTTTAGCTAAAATCACACGCTACCTCATGAGTTAGCCAAAATCGCACGCTACATAACACACAGTTAATACCACATCGCACGTATTGGAGCAGTCACCAAGACTAACTCCTACTGTGTGTATTAACCCTTATGAGTTAGCCAAAATCGGACGCTACATAACACATAGTTAATACCACATCGCACGCATTGGAGCACTCACCAAGACTAACTCCTACTATGTGTACGCACCCTTATGAGTTAGCCAAAATCGCACGCTGTTAAACACACATTTGTTACAACAACTCTCATGGAGTTGTGAACCTTCTTCTATTTGCTTGCAAGACTTTTCATTTGTTCATTATGGTCCACTTTCATTATCTTCAATCTTTTGCTTCGTTAAGATAATACTTTACGTTCATTATCATAATTACACAAACAAAGTTTAAAATTGATGTCGTATCTTAATTTAAAGGTAAATCATATCATAAACATCAATAATGAACTGATTGATTCATCATTTTTGTCTAAACTATTCGTATTCTCAGATGTGATATTGTTGATCTAACATAATGTACTTATTTCTTATGGGCAGATGGTTTATCGTTTTGCAAGAGAGCACAATGTATGTGCATTCTGAAATCCTGACGATCCTATATCGGAAGGGTGTCAAGACGTCATTCGCCATCTAAGAAGATCCAGGCTGTTTTATGCATTGTTAGGAGAGCCTGTAATCTACCAACAACATATCATCGACTTCTGGAACTCTGCTGGATCTAAGAAGAAGGAGAAAGTGAAGTAATCATTGCTGAGGTTAGGAATGAGAGACTGAGAATAGATGAACAGAGTATAAGGAGAGTTTTGGAGCTGGGAGAGCAAAAGATAGGTCACCCTGATGTATTTGAGAATGAATACATAGAAAAGATCTTCTATCTGATAGCGTATGATGGTGATTTTGACAAGGGTGAGATCAAGAAAGGAAGATTATGCAAGCCATATCGATTCTTATGTCACACCTATCTGAAGTGCATTTCAAACAAGAAGTCTGGGCTAGACAGATTATCAAGGCACATTTCATCAACCATTATTGGAATTTTTGAGGGAAGGACATATAACTACTCACAATACATTTTTAGTTGTCTATGTGACCAAATAAGAGTGGAACAAGCTGATAAGATGTATATGTTTCCAAGGTTCTTACAACTAATCATCATTTCTGATATGCCTGGAATAACTAGAGAGGGTGATGTGTTTGTTCAAGCACATCTTGGAAGATTTGTCGTGAATAAGATCAGTGGAAGGTATGAAGGTGAAGATATGCCAATTTTTGCACATGTGGCTGATGCCAATGCCAACATTCCACCAGAGTTGGTGTGGGAAGACCAGCAAGAAAGTACATCTGCAGATACTAACCAAGACTCCCATTCACATTCCCCTCCTCAATCTCCCATACACAATCATCATCAATCACCTATTCATCATGAACCATTCCCCCAACCTTAATCACCAGCCAGTCAAAACAGCTAACAAATTCCTCCGATTCAAAACCAATTGCAAATTTATCAACAACCTCCAACTCCTGAAATCAATTGAGAGTATTTACACTGGTGAGACTAAGTAAGCCTCTCAAGCCAGTACTGTTCAACTATCTTTAACCAAATCTCAAACCCATGTTCACTCAAATGATAGTGAGCCTGTATCTCCAATCACTGATCTTTAGCAACAACAACAACCACATCAAGAGCAGGCAGATCAAGTAGTTGAGTCCAGCTCAAGCTCAGCAAGTATAGCTCCCACTTAAGTTAATGATGATGAGATTTTTGATCAACATCAAGAAGGTGAAGAAGAAGCAAACTATGTTGATTTCATTGCATATCATGAAGATGATCTTAGTGATGAAGACATCCCTGTGAGCAAACGTTAGTTGGTGGCTCAATACAACAAGTTGATCATAAAATCAAACCAGAGGTTTGAGAGAATAAGGGAGTTTGAAGGGGATGATAAGAGAAAAGGAGGATATGTTGATAAATCAAGAAGCTTCCCTGAAAATATTAAGAGAAAATGTTCAAAAAAACAATAAAGTAATTGATGCTCTACATGAGTTAGTCAAAGAACTCATAGAGACTATTGAACATGAGTAGGCTGAAAGAGAGAAGCTTCTGTTGGAGAACAATAAAGCTAAGAAGACTCTGAATGAACAATCTGCTCAACTAAAAAGTAAATGTGAAGAGATGGATGAGTTGAAAAATAAGATAAATGACCTTGAAGCAAGTGCTCCTGCAACAAAAACCAAAAGAATCTGCTGAGACTTCAAAGCAAATCATTCAATACTCAAGAAAGAGGAAATACTTGGGGTCTGTAAAGAAATAAGTGATTGATGTTGAAGACTCACCAAAAAGATCAAAACCTACATCTACAGAGCACACTCTTTTAGTGGATGTTTCTACCTTAAAGCCTATATCTCATGCTGAAACTGAGAATGATTCTGAGTGGAATAAGCTTACTAAGAATGAGTCTCCCAAAGAACACAAAAAATCAAAGGCTGATTAGCTACTGACAACCAAGGACATATTGGAAGAAAGGCCTGATTCTACAATGTTTATGAGACTGATCAATCATGGCTTTCCATATGATATGGTAGAGAGGATGAGCATGAATGAAAAGAAGAATATGCCAAAAAGGTTTGAGCTGAGCAGATACTGTTGGTCCATTTGATTGATTTGCAGTAAAAATAAGTTGTTGAATCGTTCAATATCAAATACAAACAATAGACAAATAAGATGAAGAAAATTGAGTACAATAACTAGGGAATCAAAGTAAGACAATTATGATCAATATATTCAATAATAACAAAGCACAATGATATTTCTATGAAATGACTGCTTACAAAGGATACTTGCAACAATGATAAACGATTAGGGTATTGGAAGATTACCTAACAATGAAAATGATCAAAACTATATATAGCAGTCTTAGTTTCGCACGGTAGAAACAATAGTTTCGCCAGGTGAACTATAACAGCTGACTATGAGCAAAACTGTAATTTCGCTCATAGTTTCGCTGGACTACAAAACTAAACAAAATGTATTACATTCAAAAGTAACTAACATTAAACCTATTACAAAGTAATATAAACATGATCTAAACTAAACTACGGTGAGTACAACCTATACTTGATCTTCAATACTCCCCCTAGGTTGGATCTCACCGCCTTTAACTCTCTTGATTTGTCTCGTCAGCTCCAGTCTCGTTCACTGGTTCTTATGTATATATATCTGTTCCTGCAACTTCTTCTCCGGGGGCTTGAGATATAGATTCATCCTGATCAGCTCCAGTCTCCCCCGCTGCCTCTGATGTGTCTTCTACAGCTCCTGCAGCAACCTCCTTAGGAGCTTCAGCAAATGATACACTCTGGTCACCTCCAGCTTCATTAGTTCCCTCGGGATGAGCACTTGCTTGCTCAAACTGTCTGACCAAATCCTGGACATCCATGTTTAGCTCATTTTTAGCTCTTACTTTCTCGGCCATCTCTTTCACTTCAGCTCGCACTCCTCTCACTTTGTTAGCCACAGTCATAAACAGACTGGCTTCCTTTCTTGTCTCATCACCTGCTCCTGCTTTAATATGATTTTCGCACAGAACTAGCAAGATCTCATCGTAGAAACTAAACAATTCCATGGGATCAAACACTCTGAATTTACCTCCATTCTTTGTCCTGATCACCACCTCCCTCGTGTTGTTATCATAGAAACACCTCTCAAAGCCTTGTAGCTATTGGGGTAGGGGATTTTCCAATCTGATCCTGTTAACTATCTTAGGGGCTTTCACCCTTAGCACAATCTCCCCTTTCCCTGTCTCCCAATCTTTATCCTTCTTGGATCTTATCCTCTCGGCCTTCATAAATCCAAATGATTCAAAAATTGACATTTAGTCCATTCTTTATCTCCTTCTCAACATTAAGGCTCTTTCACTTAGATGAGCTTTTAGTAATGGCAGCGCCGCCAGCCTCCTCATATCCCATTTGGGTAAGGTCTTGAAGGCCTTCCTCTTGTGCATGTATGTTATACTTCCCCCTCTCCTCTTGATCATAAACATTTTGAGGCCGGGGCTGTAACACCAATCGATTATTTTATTGTCTGCTTTCTTTTTGCTCAACCCTTCCATGTTTTGGAACAGGGGAGTCTGCTCTTCAGGCTCTTTTTCTTTGGAAAACCATTCATCTTTGGCCATTTCAAATACATCTCCATCCTTATCTCCCTTCTTGGCAACATAGGTTAGGGCCCTCTCATCAACCTCATAGTATTCTGGTTCTGAAACATAATCAACCAGTTGCTCATCTTCTTCTTCTTCATCAATTAGCCCCTTCCCTTTCTCAGCATCCTTTTCAACAAATTTCTGTATTGTCACCTCTTCACCAACCAAAACCTTCTCAAACTCAATCTGCATGTTAACGAATCCAGCTTCAAATATCTCCTCAACATTCTCCACATTCTCACTCTCCTTCCTTACACCAGAACCTCCAGCTTCTTCGGTCACTCTCCAGATGTGCCCTCTCCTCGCATGAGAGAAGTTGGGCGCATGGGCACTATTTGGGCGCATGGCCAACACATAGTCATCTGGGTAATATTCTTGGCACATGGACACTATGCAGGTGCATGAGCCTGACTTAGGCTCTTGGGCGCATGGGCACTTGGGCGCATGGGAACACTTACGCATTTTGGGCACATCATAGGGGCATGAGTACTCTTTGGGCGCATGAACTTAGGTGCATGGGGACTTAGGCGCACGACCAACTAACTTGCAACTAACATCATAATTCGGTCCTAAATCCGGTTCTAAAATGTTCTTAGCTTAGTTTCTAAGATACTAAGCAACATAAACATACTTACAAACATGAACATAAGCATAAATTATTCCCAAACATACACCCACCCATATTACACACACATACGTATGGGTACACACACCCAACTAAATAAAAACGTTATAACATGTATTTCCAGCCCTAAAACAAGTTAAAACATGTAAAAATAGTGATCTAGAACACACCTCTTGCAACTTTCAAGTAAGACTTCTTCAAACCCGAATGCTCTTGGAGTTTAAACACATAAACACACCCCTAAACACACAACCGAACACAAAGAAGCACATAAGCACATAACCAAGGCGGAAAACCATCCATGAACAAGCCAAAGCACCAAAAACTAACCTTAAATTAGGCTTCTTTGTCACACCCCGGGCCCAGGTAGGGTGGGACGTCACAGACTAGCAACAACATATGGCAGCGGAAACAAACCATTACAAGAGCTCAAAGGAGAGAATATCACATGGCATTAAATGTTTTAAAAAGGTACCAGGGCTAGAAACAAATCAAGCCCCCAAATGAGTTTTACAACCAATCATAGAAATAAATTGTACATGTTCAACACAAATTTAAAATTGTTCAAATTGTTCATTAAGGAAAATATGCCAATGCCATGGTCGCGGGGATAAGTCTAGGTCTTCACAACAGCTAGGATCTCTTCCTAAATTACCTCAAACATGCTCAAAAAGAAATTTGTGTCAACTAAAAAGTTGGTGAATTCAAGTGCTTAAAGTTTAAAAACAAAAAGGACTTAAAAAATCCTTATTTGATAAAAAGGAATAAATCATAGTTTCAACATCGTGGGAAATCATAATCAACCCTGCACTCAGTCCCGGTTGGCCTCTTCTAAAGTTGTGTTTAACCGGATATTCCCGAAGGAAGAACTGAGCCCCAAACTAGTGAACCCTACCTGCCCGGATGGTTCACCATAGTTTCTTAATGTTGATACACGTATGTCCCTAGATTATGATATGAAATGTAATAGATCTTGTTTGTCTGATTCTGATGTAATTTGAAATGATTACTGAAATGATATTGATTGTTTGTGATTTGTAGTGTCTAATATTTCATTAATGAGTCGATATTGAATTGGTTAATTAGGTTTGTGATTGTTTGAATGGTTACACATAATGTTATATTAATTAATACATTCAAATTTAACTTAATGAAGTTCTCATGCTAATGGCGCATGCGAATGGACCATACGCATGAATAACTTCATACGATTGACTCAGTCGCACGACTGAACCAGGAGACTGGATCAGTCGCATGATTGACACATAAGATTGGCTCAGTCGCACGACTGAACACTCAGTCGTGCGGATGAATCAACCGCATGGTTCAATCGCACGACTGAACCATACATATGGTCCAGTCGCCCGAATGAACAACACTAACCTATAAATAGACCCAATTCGTGGAAAAACGTAAGCATTCATTCCATTACGACTCCAGACGTACCCTAGCCGTCCAGAAGCCTCCCAAATCGTTCTCAAAGTTCACAGAACAAATTAGATCGATTCCCAATCGACTTTTAACGTTAGATTCAAGTCTTGATTGATTCTTCGTATGTTCTCACTGATTGGATCGCCAATCAAATAGGATTCCGCACTATTTGATCTGGTTTACACGCTAATCACTAGGTATTTCGTTCAAATACCAGGTCCTAACAAGTGGTATCAGAGCTTTGTCTCTTAATTACGTGTGATTCAATCAAGATTGCAAAAAAGTTTGTGTTTTTGCACTAAAAACGAAATCTTTGGTGTCAAAAGTGATCTTGGACGTTCCCTGCTCATCAAAGTTTGGTTTCTACGGACTTAGGCGATTAGATCTTGCAAAATTTCGAATTTTTACGGCTAAAACACGTTTAACCTAGAAAATTTCGCAAAACAGCAGCTTCAGTCGCACGAGTGACCCATTCGCACGACTGGACTTCATTCGCATAGCCCAGACGCACGATTGGATCTAGTCGAACGTTCATTCGTATGATTGAACTGTTCGTTCGTATTACTCATACGCATCAGCTTCATTCGCACGACTGAAAAAATCGCTTAGTTCAGCCACACGATTGAACCAGTCACAGAGTTCATACGCACGACTAGACCATTCGCATCCTTCAGTCGCACCAGTGACAGTTTGTGTTAGTAGACTTAAAGTTATTCGCCATGCAAGATCAAATGTCAGCCTTTACTGCTGGGAAGGACTCTAGGATACAGAACCTGCTGTTGCTTGAGAGTGCAGTGGGTAATCATAATAAACCACCAAAGCTCTTAACGTTAGATTAGTTTTCCCACTGGAAACAACGTTTTGAGATCTACCTCAATGGAGTGGATTCGAATCTGTGGGAAGCCATCGAGATTGGATATAGCACACCGGTGGGAGCTGATGGAGTTAAGCTAACGTTAGGAGGGATGACGGACACGCAGAAAGTTAAATACAATGCAGAGAAAAGAGTTTATACATTGATTACACAGTCTATCCCTAAAGACATATTCCACCAGTACTCAGAGAATAAGCAGTCCAAGAAACTATGGGATGAGCTAGAAAAGAGGTACGACGGGAATGCTTCGTTGAAGGCAATCAAGGCCAAGGAGTTAAAGAAGGAATTCGATAACTTCTCATCGATGGGAAACGAGAGTTTAGACGATGTCATAGATAGATTCTACCATCTGATGAGCGAACTGCATACACATGGGGTGGCTACTACCATGGAAGAGAAAGTTACTAACTTTGCAGACGGATTGCCTGAAAAGTGGGCTTCATTCGTGTCTAACCTGAGACAGAATGGAATGCTGGCAAAACTGGATATTAATGACTTCATTCTTAAGTTGCGAGAAGAAGCACTTAGGATGAAGTACAGAGCTCAGAAGTCTTGGTACACTCAAAATCCAGCTTTGTACAACGCCACGCCTCAAGCTAAGACATCTAGAGCACCTCTCCAGACTGCATTTGTGTCTAGCTCGTCGAGTCCTTCACATGCTTCTCCTTCAGGATCAGACACGTCGGGGTCTTCTTGTACCCACTATATTGGATCTGAAGCAAGTGCTACTAAACTGAAGACCGAGAACCTTGGTAATGTGACTGTGGAAGTAGCTCGAGAGCATATGGATCTTTTGGCTGCAGTGGTTCATTCTTATGATGGAATTGTTGCCGGGAAGATTGGAAACTACCATCTAGCAGATGAGGACTATGAGCAGGTGGACGAAATGGAGCTTGAGAGGATGGACATAATGTGGGCCTTAGCTAGTGCTGTCCGGAGGGCGAAGAAGTTTGTTAAAAAGACCGGACAGAACTTGGTAGCTACTAAGGATACCACATTTGGCTTTGACAAGAGCAAAGTGACCTGCTTCAACTGTGGAGAGAAGGGGCACTTCAAAAGAGAATGTGTCAAGCCAAAGAAGACGGGTAACGGGAACCCATTCTCGTCTTTCACTCGTCAAGACAAGCAAGCTACCAGTTCTACTTCATCAAGCAAGGATCCAAAAGCCTTGACTGCTCATGATGATGAAGGACAGGATTGGAGCTTTAGGTTTGTATCACCAGGGGAATCAAACATTGCAAGTGTAGAAGACATTGACGATGATTCCGCGAGTGAAGGAGATCTAGCAGTTGAGATAGCGATATCACATAGTGAAGAAGCAACTGCAACCGAGGTCAGTTACAAGCCTAAAGAGGAGACTACCACGTCAGAGACAGAAAAGACAGAATCACCAGAACCAGAGACATCTGATGCTGCGTTGATGGCTAACTCTTCTGAACCAACTCAGGTAAGTACTACTGACCAAATGTTTGATAATCATGCTTGTTCTGATTGTGATACTTTTAGGAATAGCATAGATGAAAAATTTGCTAGGTTATTAGATCATAATGATAACTTAGTAAAAGATTTGCAACTGTGCACTGAGGCTAATAGAGTATTAAAACAAAATGAGCATAGTTATAAAGAAAAGATAGACCTTTTGACTAAACAGCTTGGGGAAACCGAAGTAGTTGCATTTAACCAAGCTAATGACATTAGGTACTATCTAAACTCCCTAGAAGACACTAAGAAACAAAAGGCAGTTCTAGAAGTAGAAGTAAACTCATTAAAACAGAAACTGCACAGTTGGACTAGTTCTTCACACATAGTCCAACACTTAGTGAGAGAAAGAAACAACGGGGAGGGATTGGGTTATAAAGTGGTTCCACCACCACCTGAGACCTTGATGAACACTAAGACTAGACCAATTAATAATAACCCCATCAAGGATCATGTGGTGTCTACTCCTCTTGTTAGTGATCCAGATTCCTCATGTTCATCTATTGAATCTGGAAACAAACAAAAGGAGGCCACTTCAAAGGCAAAGGGTAAATTGCCTTGTGTTAATCTGGAAAAGGAATTTGAAAAGGTTAACTTACAGTCAGGGTCAAACAGAGTCAAATCAGAACCTAAAAAGACTTCAAAAGTTAATCTTTCACATGTTTCAAGTCAAAAACCAGTTAACCAAAAAGAAAAAGATATTAAACAGGTTAAAACAGTTAACTTTGTTAAACCAGAGAAAACATCAAAAGAACCAGAGTCAAAACCTAAAGTGATTGATGTTACTAGACTGTCACACACTTCTCCACAAAGAAAATTTAATCATAAAGTTGATAGCAGGTAATGCTACAAATGTGGAGAATGTGGACACATTGCTTCCTATTCTCCTTTCTATCAGACACCTAGGAAGAAGATTGAACTTCAGGATTCAAAACCTAGGTCTTCTAAGAGGAGTTCTCTGACTCCACCTAGAAGAACTAGTGAACCTAAAGTTCAACCTGTAAGCCAGTCGACTGTTTATCACATACAGGCCTTGCACAAATCTGGCTTATGGAAAGAGAAGTCATCCTGCGTGTCTGATACTGATGACAAAAAGGAACCTGAGCTACCCTCACCCTCTACGGGTCAATGGGTGGAATTTATGATGTGTGATGCCTCCGGGAAACCCAAGCCAGTAAAGGCTTGGGTTCCTAACCTAAACTAATCCTTTACTATGTATGTGCAGGGTGTTCGATACAGTGCTGAAACTAACACGTGGATTGTAGACAGCGGAGCATCCAGGCACATGACAGGAAATAGGGCCCTTTTATCAAACGTCAAGCAAATAAAAGGAGGGCATGTTTCGTTTGCTGGAAACAAGGGAGGCTATATCACAGCTCAGGGAGATGTGGGAAATCAGAAAGTTAAGTTTGATAAGGTGAACTACGTTCAACAACTTCAAAATAACTTACTTTCTGTTTCCCAAATCTGTGATAAGGGGATTAAAGTCATCTTCGACAACAAGAAGTGTTACGTGCTAAAGAAAGACTACGTGATCCCAGAGGACCAAGTACTGATGACTGCTTCAAGATATAAAGATCTTTATGTTTTCGATATGTCAACAGCTGCTACAACGGATCATGAGGTTCAGTGCTTTCTATCTAAAGCTACTGAGAAGGATTCCATCTCCTGGCATAGGAGAATGGGACACATTAGTCAAAGGAAGATGAATCACTTGATTCAGAAGGATCTGGTGAGAGGAGTTAATGTCAAGAACTTCCAGCTTCCTGACTTTTGTTTAGCTTGCAAGAAAGGCAAACAGACGGAGAAGTCTCAAAAGGAAAAGAAAGTTCATTCAATAGAACTTCCTCTTGAACTTCTTCACATGGATCTGTTTGGTCCAGTCAGTACAAAGAGCATTGCAGGCGACTTGTATTGTTTTGTGGTCACTGATGACTACTCAAGGTTCACTTGGGTAATATTTCTGAAATCCAAATCAGAAACATTTGAGTCAATTAAGGAGTTAGTAACCACACTGGAATCTCTCTACAAGCTGAAAGTTAGACAAGTACGCTCAGACAACGGGACGGAATTCAAGAACCAGTGGATGGAGGCTTACTGCAAGGAAAAGGGAATTGTGCATCAATTCACTTCTGCCTACACGCCTCAGATGAATGGCGTTGCAGAGAGAAAGAACAGAAGCTTGATAGAGACAGCACGGACTATGCAGGCAGACTCGAAACTGCCTATCCAATTCTGGAATGAGGCAGTGGCTAATGCATGTTATACACTGAATCTAGTTCTTATTGTCAAGCGCCACGGAAAGACATGTTACGAGCTACTACAAAGACGAAAACCGAATTTGGAGTATCTCGAACCATTTGGCGCACCGTGCACACTTCTGAAGAAAACACAAGAAGGAAAATTCAGCGAGAAGGCAGTTTGAAGGAATCTTTCTAGGATACAACATACCGAACAAGCGAGTTTACAACAACTCAACGGGTCTAGTAGAAGTGTGGTGTAATGTTGACGTTCAGAGATATACCACACCACCTACTGGCAAAGGACCCGCCTACTTTTTCGACTATGATGGATTCTTCAAGTCCTTCAACATCCCTCTCTCTCTCGGATGACGAGTTAGCTACTAGAATGATGTATGACATCTTGAATACACCATCTAGCTCATAGGGAGAATCATCTACTCAGTTAGGGGGAGTAGTCGATGACAGTGACTCCTCCTCTGAAGATGAAGCTGAAGAACATGACCAGAACAGTCAGGAGGAACAGGTTCCAGTTCCTGAAAGTCCACAAGCATCTACCAGTGATGCACCTTCGACTTCGGAACCTCAAACTCCAACAACCTCAGATGCAGAACCAAATGTTCATAATCTTGGCTCTGAGGTAGCTGTTCCTACTACTCCAGGATCACGACTAAACGTCTATCATCCCCTAGACAATGTCATTGGGGATGTCAGATCAGGAGTACAAACCCGAAATCAGCTATACTCAGCTGATTACGCCTCGGTTATGGAGAAGGGATATATTCATGATGGTGCTTATCGATGTTTTGTCTCGCAGTTTGAGCCAAAATATGTCAGTGATGCACTAAATAATGAGGCGTGGGTGAGTGCCATGCAAGAAGAACTTCTTCAGTTCAAGAAGTTAGGTGTATGGACTCTGGTTGATAGACCAAAAGGTGCTAAGGTCATTGGCACCAAATGGGTCTTGAAATGCAAGAAGGATGACCAAGGGGTCATTATCAGGAACAAAGCTCGATTGGTGGTTCAGGGTTTTCGCCAAGTCGAGGGAATTGACTACAATGAGGTGTTTGCACCCGTGGCAAGGATGGAAGCCATTCGTATCTTCCTTGCCTATGCATCGTACATGAAGATTAAAGTCTACCAATTAGATGTGAAGAGTGCATTCCTTCATGGGGAAATCAGAGAAACAGTCTATGTCAGTCAACCCGAGGGATTTGAAGATCCTTATCATCGGGATAGAGTTTACAAGCTCGACAAGGCTTTATATGGGCTTCATCAAGCTCCAAGAGCCTGGTATGAGAAACTCTCGACTCATCTTGTGAAACACGGCTTTCGTAGGGGAGTCATTGACTGCACGCTGTTCATTAAAGAAAAAGATGGCGACCTACTGCTCGTACAGATCTATGTTGATGACATAATCTTCGGTTCAAAGAACGAAGAGTTATGCAAAGAGTTTGAAGCAGTTATGAAGAAAGAGTTTGAGATGAGTGCTATGGGGGAGATGAATTCTTTCTCGGGTTACAGGTGGATCAGACACCAAATGGGATCTTTCTACATCAGACCAAGTATGTAGGAGACATTCTCAGTCGTTTTTACATGGAGAATGCTTCTGCTGCTGGGACTCCACTTGCTATGAATCACGACATAGCACCTGATGAAGATGGAGATCTTGTAGATGCCACGATGTACCGAGGAATGATTGGATCCCTCATGTATCTCACTGCCTCAAGACCTGATATCATGTATGCTACATGTTTATGTTCTAGATATCAGGCTAAGCCTAAGGTCAACCATCTGATTGGGGTCAAAAGGATATTTCGTTATCTGAAGGGTACACCCACACTTGGGTTGTGGTATCCTCATGATGATGACTTTGAGCTTACCGCGTATAGTGACTCGGATTACGGGGGCTGCAAGATGAACTACAAGTCTACTTCAGCAGGGTGTCAATTCTTTGGGAGAAGATTAGTTACCTGGCAGTGTAAGAAGCAGACATCGGTTGCATTGTCAACCTGTGAAGCCGAATATGTTGCTGCTGCAAGTTGTTGTTCACAAATCATCTGGATTCAACGGCAAATGCGGGTTTACGGTTTAAAGTTCTCTTCTACTCCTATTTTTGTTGATAACTCTGCGCAATTGCAGTAACTAAAATCCGATCCAACATCCTACGACCAAACATATCGGTATTAAATACCATTTCATAAGAGACTGTTTTGAAAAGAACTTAATTGATGTGGTAAAAATTAATACTGATTTTCAACGCGCTGACCTCTATACAAAAGCCTTTGATAAACCACGTTTTCAATATTTGCTAGAGGTCAACGATGTTAAAAAGAAAAGTGAGGTTATTACTGATGATGATAATGTGTAGTCCGATATAGTTTAGTTAAAGTTTTTTTCTTTTTTATTTTATTTTATTTGTTTATTTTAGTCTGTTTAAATTAAACTCATGTTATTTTGCTGTTTATTAAAATCCTAAAATAATTAAACCAGTTATGATTTTAGTATTTTAGGGGGAGAATATGTCAGCATGTAACATTAAAAAAAACGATGGAGAAGGAGTGGATAGCTGATATAAGGTAGATTGTATCTGTGATACCGATTCAAACCCTTTGGAAAATGATAGTACACAGGAACAAATCAAGAGGGACTTAAAATTAAATTTAGAAAAGATGCAAAAATTCAAAGTATAAGTCTGTGTAGTCTAAGCAATATAAAAGGGAAGATGATAGAAAAACTGGTAACTCCTAAGGTAACACAACGAGAGTAGACCTAGAGGTTGCTAGACCACAAATGATATGTTGGTAGATTCAACACAATAGATGATTAGACCTGACTGGTGATCTCAAGATCAAACTAAGTTGTTCAACTAACTGTGGGCTTCCATCTTATCACTGGTTAACACAATCAAAAATATTCCAATAAGGGGTAATGAGCATGTAAACGCCACAAATGTGTGCGGATGATCATAAATAGAGCAAAGCAAGAAAAAAATGAAAGACAAATGCTATAAAGCTAATGACTTATGTTGTTGGTGCATTTTGTGCAAAATAAAATAAGCTGCTCTAACAAGGAGATAGGTTGTGTGCCTCTCTGATGTGCGATGGCATTGACCTGAGGATAAGCATAACCTAGATGTTCTAGAATTCATTGTTGTTTGCCGCCTCTCTGCTGTGCGATGGCACTGACCTGAGGACTGGCTTCTCTTTGAAAGCTCTAAGAATAGTCTCTTCTTGTAATCAATACCCGTAGACCGCTCAAAAGCTCCTGAGGAATGTTGATTACCATATAAGTGTGGGATCCACAAATGTTAGTTGAAATAATTAAACCTAAAAAAGTCACCAGTCTGTGTCAAAAGTCTGTGTATGGATTTAAGTGGACAAACATATTGACAATCATTGTGGCTGTAATTCTTGAAAG
Source organism: Flaveria ramosissima (assembly GCA_025215565.1). NCBI lineage: Eukaryota > Viridiplantae > Streptophyta > Magnoliopsida > Asterales > Asteraceae > Flaveria > Flaveria ramosissima. Next base: position 46,470,535 of record CM046039.1, read on the forward strand.
TTCAAATCAATGTGGAAATCTAAGAGTTCCAGTATGATTTCCTAAAGTTGCTAACGACTCTGGATGAACACCAAGAATTGAGCATCAAAAGATTTTGATAAAAAGTCCCAAATGATTTGACTTGCCTGTATGATTCCAAAATTGAATTGGTCCAGGTGTGGTCAATCTAAGTTGAAGCTGCCTCTTCCAGAACCAAATCCGTAGATTTCCATCTTAGGATTTATCCCTCACAAAAAGCCAATAACAATTCTTATTTTTATTCTCTAGTTTAATTTTCTAAGTTAGTTAGTCGTTTTAGTTTGTTAGTTTGTCGGACTACATCACGAAAATCAGTAAGGAATCAACTCACTAAAAGGGTCATGTCTGAGATGACCACATGTGCTTTAAAAGTTTAAAACAGTCACGTCTGAGGTGATCAAAAAGTTTTCAAGTTAATATGATCATGTCTGAGATGATCAAAAGCTCATAACGTTAATTTCAAAAGTTAAAAGGATTTTAAATATAAATTGGTCAAAATGGCAGAAAAATTACTAAGTGTGACCCATTCGCACGATTGGACCATGAGTATGGACCAACCATGCGAATGGCTCCCATTCGCACGACTGGACATGAGATTGAGCCATTCACACGAATGGCTTATTAGAATGACCCATTCGACCGATTGGAAGGGGGCGAATGAGTCAGTCGACCGACTGAGACTTATTCGGTCAACTGATCATGCGAATGAAAGGTACGATTGAGTCAGTCGACCGACTGCACCTCTGTCGGTCAACTGCATGCGACTGACTGGGCCACTCGCATGATTGAGCCTCAGTCGCCCGATTGAACTGAGCGAATGAGGCCAGTCGGCCGATTGAACTCAGCTTCAGTATTTAAAGGGCACAATCGAATGCATTTCATTCATCACACCCCAATCGCTCTCAAATCGCACACTATACCGTTACTCTGCCAAAATTTCAGTAGACCTTGTTTTCATCTTGATTCTGATTCACTGACACTCGTTGTTGATTATACAGGTAGTTTGAAGTTCTATCTAACTGAAAACAGTGGATTGAAACCCTAATTTGGTGATATTCGAATGAAAACAAGAAACGGCCTGAACTTAACCTAATAACCTACCCAAACTATGCAAGATGTTAAAATTAAGTTTAATAGGTTATTAGTAATAAGAATGCGACCCTATTGAACCGGTAATCCATGTCAAATCACTTGTTTTGATCAACAGGCGACTGAACTGTGGGACAGGCGACTGGTCGTCCGGATGAACTTCAATCGCACGATTAAAACTTGCGATTGGGTCAATCGCTTGAATGAATCATGCGAATGAGCTCAGTCGGCCGACTGAACCAATCGCAGACTCAGTCAGCAGATTGAACTCAATCGCATGTCTCATTCACCCGAATGAGTTCAGTCGCATGAAAGGACAGCCGACTGACTTCAGTCGCATGATTCATTCGCACGAATGAATCAGAATGAATTTCAACATTACACTTAGACCTAAATTTTGATGTATTATGTACTAATGGTTCTATGTCATATGTTTCAGGAAAATGGCTGATAGATGGTCCATTAATCCAAAGCACAACATCTGTGCTCACTTGGATCATACTACTCGGAACGGGGCCGAGTTCACCAAGATTATAGCTTTCCTCAGACGTTCCCGGATCCATAAGGCTATCTCTACTCCTTGCACGCCCTACAGATCACTACACCAGGCATTCTGGGAGAATGCCTCTGTGGATCGTTCTCTTGAGCCCTACAGTATTTGGAGCTCTATTCTGGGTCATGATATCGAGGTCACTGCTGCTGATATCCAGAGAGTTCTAGAGTTTGGAGATGATACAGATCACCCTACCAGATTACATCCATTGACTGTCCGAGGATGCTTTCTGAGGATCAAGTACGCTGGGGACATAAACTCAGGTGTGCTCAACAAGAGCAACCTGTGCCCCCAGTACAAGTACTTAGCTCATGTGATCCTTAAGTGCGTTGCTTCGAGGAGGGGTGGGTTCGACAACCTATCAGACCAGATCCAAAATGCCTACGTGGCATTGGTGCTGAACCACCCCTTCAGCTTTTCTAGTATGATATTTTCGTACCTGGTGGAGAATTTGGAGGTAAAGGGGAAGGAGGGGTTTTGTATGTACCCCAGGTTTTTACAGCTGATCTTCAACGAGAATCTGCCACATCTTCCCAAAGAGAGTCATGATGCAGTTGCACTGGAGATCATGGATGATACGACTCTAGGTCGGATGAGGGTTTATAGGGGCAAGCAGGTGAAGCCCCAGGTTAAGAGATTGATTGGCCACCTGGCCAAGGAGAGATATGTGGCACCGGGGAGACGCAAATGGCGTCATGAGGATAGTGATTCTGATGATGAGAGGCTACTGCTCCCAGAGCATGACTCTGACGATGATGATAGTGGGGACGCTGGGGACGATATGCCTACTCCACCGAGAGGCACTGTATCTGATGTTATACCTCCAGTGTCTGCCCCAGCTGGAGACGTTGACGATTCAGCAGGATTTCATCAGGATTTTGTTCCTGGTGCGGAGGAGGATGAGGAGGAGTCGGATGAGGAGCCCCTAACGCGAACTGTGGGAAGCAAAGTTGTTCCCACAGAACATGGGCTAAGGGTGGTTGGTGAACACCCGAGAGACTCCGGAGAGACTGATACTGACCCAAGCTATGCACCGGGGTCAGCAGGCAGGGTTGTAGGGGGAGCATCCACCTCAACGGGGACGAGGAGGAAGAGGATGGCTCAGCCCCATGGTCAGAAGAAGAAGAAGCGTCGGTTGACCTTCGTTACCACCATAGCCTCTACTGCTACCACCACCACTACCACTTCCACAGCTACACCATCCACCACCACAACCACCACATCCACCACAGCTACCACAGCCACCACCATACCTCCCACCACAGTATAGATTCCATCCACCACCATATCCTTTACTCCCACATCACCTCCACCATTTCACAGACCCATCTTCACTACAGCCACCACCACCACCACCTCACACCAAGCAGGACCTTCAGCCCATCCCTCACACACTTATGGATCACCTCTACCTCCAATCGGGGTAGAGGAACAGCTGTCTGCGCTCAACAGGATGGTGATGCGCTTACTAGCTACAGATGAGGAGAAGGCGGCCCAGATCCGCCAGCTTGCTGACCTGACTGATGCACAATCTCACCAGATTGCAGAGCAGGCTAGAGTTATAGAGGAGCAGGCCCACCAGATGGCTGCTCAGAGCACTGAGATAGCCCAACTCCAAGCACATAGTGTAACATCAAGCATTCTTGCTTGAAGATCAAGGAAGTGGACGGAGATGATGGGGATGATGATGATGATGAAGATGATGATGAGGATGATGAGGGTGATTCCGAGGAGGATGAGGAAAACGAAGGAGATAGGACAGAGGAGAAAGATGATGATGATGAAGCAGAAGGAGGGGATGCAGCTGCATCGGCCTCTGCTTCAGGTCAAGAGAGGAGGTCAAAGAACAGACAAGACCAGTCAGCCTCTACCTCTACTCCTCCAAGTGATGAGCCGATGATACAAGACAAAAGTAAAGACTAGATGTTTATGTATTTCTTTACTTTTGTATTTGAATCATGTATTGAAAACATTGTATTGAATGTTTATATTAAGTTAATGCATTTCTGTTTGATTAATTACTAATGATTTATGTGTTGAATGTTTAAATTAAACAGATCCAAATTACCAAAGAGATGAGTTTGATGTTGCTCCCCTTCAGCAGGTCAAGACTCAGCTAACAATGATTCTTGATCTGCAAGGGATAGTAAGGAGGTCAGTGAGTTATACCCCTGAAGAAGGGGAAATAATTCATGACCTATCAAACGAGCAACTCGCAGAGATTTTCAAACTCAATCCGGATGAGATAGTAAAAGACGCTCCGACATGCGATTCGACTAGTGATGAAGAGCTCAACGATCTTGATGAAGTCGAGATCGAAGATGTCACTGCCAAGGATTACCCTCAGTACGCTGACAATGAGGGAAATGTGGTCCCCAATCTGGGTGAATCCCTCGTCAGCGATACTTTTGAGGTGTTGAACAAGATGGAGCAAGAAACAGAGAAAGCAGAAAGAACAGCCCAAGCCTCAAATGAAGATGTCGACATTCGAAAGGCTGAGTGGGCTGCATGTTTTGAAGAAGTTAGAGCCCAACGTGCTGCACCGAAAAAGGATGCCTACTCCAAACTCTACAGAGTCAAGAAACATCACAAGGTGTCAGGCAGGATCATAGCATGGGCATATTTTGATGATCTTAATGTTTATGCAGTTAAGAGAGAACAGGGCATAGAGTACTTCAGATTCCCACATGATCTGAAGACTCTACCAGGTTTTGAGCTCAACCAGCTGGCTAAGCTAAAGTTTTTGTATGCTGACCCAAGGAAGATGTCAGGCTGGTTTGAGGCTGCCCTAAAGAAGGAGTACCACACCAGATGGGTTAACTTCAGACCCCAACAGCCTACTAGGTATATCAGAAAGTCTGAGGTTGATGCCATTACTGGCAAGCCCAAGATAGTGTTGAAGTGGAGTCCTCCTCGCACAATGTCAAGAATCCCACTCAGGGAAATGCCACAAGACTTCACTCCACACTTTAAGTGGTGGTACTACGATTGGAGAACAGCTGAAGCGGTCATAGTCCTAAGCAAAGAGGGACAAATGGATACGATCAGGGTATTCGACCCCATGTGGCTTACCAACTTGTCAGCAAATGATGTCTATACGCTATACAAGTGGCCACTGTTCTATGACACACAAGATATTGTACAAGCCCTCCAGTTCCAGAACGTTATACGACTCTGCTTCGCGTTTGAGATTCACGCGGTAGTCACAAAAGAGGAGAAGTACAAGAAATACAAGGAGGTTATGCAGAAAACAAGAGATTAGAGAGATCTTGGTCCAAGGGTGAGTTTGTTGATACATGTATGTCCCTAGATTATGATATAAAATGTAATAGATCTTGTTTGTCTGATTCTGATGTAATTTGAAATGATTAATGAAATGATATTGATTGTTTGTGATTTGTAATGTCTAATATTTCATTAATGAGTCGATATTGAATTGGTTAATTAGGTTTGTGATTGTTTGAATGGTTACACATAATGTTGTATTAATTAATACATTCAAATTTAACTTAATGAAGTTCTCATGCGAATGGCCCATGCGAATGGACCATACGCATGAATAACTTCATACGATTGACTCAGTCGCACGACTGAAGCAGGAGACTAGATCAGTCGCATGATTGACACATAAGATTGGCTCAGTCGCACGACTGAACACTCAGTCGTGCGGATGAATCAACCGCATGGTTCAATCGCACGACTTAACCATACTTATGGTCCAGTCGCCCGAATGAACAACACTAACCTATAAATAGACCCAATTCGTGGAAAAACGTAAGCATTCATTCCATTACGACTCCAGACGTACCCTAGCCGTCCAAAAGCCTCCCAAATCGTTCTCCAAGTTCACAGAACACATTAGATCGATTCCCAATCGACTTCTAACGTTAGATTCAAGTCTTGATTGATTCTTCGTGTGTTCTCACTGATTGGATCGCCAATCAAATAGGATTCCACAATATTTGATCTGGTTCACACGCTAATCACTAGGTATTTCCTTCAAATACCAGGTCCTAACACTTAACAAAACCTGTCACATGACACAAACGACCTCTTAGGATCTCAGTGGGGTATCCTTCCTGGAACGGAAGCCACTGTGTGTGGGGGATTCCCCAATTAGATCTATCCATATAAAACAAGCGGTTCACGAAAGAATTAATGATCATGACATAAGTATCAGCAGGTAATCCATAAATCCCACATACAATCACCGAGTACAACACAAATATTGTTCAAAAATAACAGAGCATGTTTCACCCCAAAACAGTAGTAAAAAAGGGGTCACTAGAACTCACCTGAGGTGTTAAGTTAAGTCAAAATACTCTTCGTGTGCCGGAGTGTCTCAAGTCTAGCACCCTAACATAAATATATTAAGTGATAAGATACTGCTCTAAACTTATTTAAGGTGCAACATGCGTGTCAAGAATTTAGTTGTCAGATAAGGCTTTGATTCGCGAAGGTTTGTATAAAATGTTTCCTTTTATGGCAGGTCATGAGTTCTTCATGTAATTTGGAATTTTTACATGATTAGGTTAAGGATATAAGGAATTTTTTGTGTGTCAAGTGATTATTAGTTTCATAGGAGTCAGTTATAAAGTTTGGTAAAATTTTTAGATTAGCCCCTTAAGTTTCAAATTGACATTTTCTACCCTCAGATTGGTTTCTTGTCCTTTATGAAACTTAAGACCAAAAATAAGGTTCTTAGAGTAAAAATTGACTTTATTGAGTAAGTGTTCCAAAATTTTCAGTTTATGGGTCCGGTTTAAAAACTATGCTTTAACGCTCCTGGTTGCGGTAAAACCGGAGAGTTTTAACGGTTAACTTAGGGTTTCCATAAATTTGAGTCTTGGAACGGTAGGTATCACTAAAAGATATTTTTATAAGTTTTAAGTCCTTAAATTGTGAAATTTTACCTCTAATAGTTTGAAAGTCTATTTTAAGTTAACCCCGTAAAAACGCGTTTTGACCCGTATTGACCATTTAAAGCTTGGTTGACTAATTTTTTCAAATCCTTCAAGCTTTTAATTACTTAACTTTCTGAATTACATGATTTTCATAAATCTTAGCTTTAAAACCCCTTTTTCTTTTCTTGGATTTTTCTCTCAAAAACGATGCCCGGTTAGTACCCGTTTTTAGTTAAAACGCCATTTAATTATTCTTTTGACCATTTGTATTACCCATTGACTCCAGAACACTTTATTAACCATTTTTAAGCCTGGAATTCTTTTTAAAATGGTTAACCCTGTTATACTATTTTAATAAAAGTGTGTTAACCATGTTTTTGGGTCCCGAAATTAACCAAAATGGGTCTAATCTTAACATGGTCCCTAATTTCCAAGATTAACCACTTTTTCATACACTTAATATTCATCAAAACTTTCTGAAATTATATCCAAACTCACGGCTAGGTTACCCATCACAACAATGAACCATCAACATAGTGATTTTGCCATAACCGACCATAACACATGTGTAAATCATTGCAAAATTGTATTTAAACATTACCAAAACCTCATTTAACTTTAATATCAGATTATTAGGGTGTTACAAAGTCGTTCATGAGCAGGTTGTAAACCTTTGTTAAGAAGGTTTTCAAACAAGTGCTTAGATTGCAACATTTCTTGTAAAAAGAAGGTTTTTGAGGTGTATCTTGGGCTATAATCATATATCCACGGTGTATATTCTTTTGTAACTTTTAAAACAGGTTATTAGGAGTCCATTAAACCATTAACAAGAAGGTTATAAGTTTTGTTTTCAAAGGTTACAAGATTTACAAGTTAGATGGTGCAAAGAGTCCAAAAATAGGGTTTTCATGGTGGAAATCGGTTTCCAACTTAAGAATGACAAATATAACGAGTGAGATACCTCTTGTGAAGTTGAAAGCTCCTCAAGAACAAGATAATAGTGTCGGGTTTCTGCTACAACAAAGAGAGGAGCTGTTTTTAAAAGGGAAGTGAAAGAAACACATGAAAAGACCATTTTCGGGTGACATGAAGCTTACACTTGGTGTTGTTCACGTTTTGGAGAGTGTAGATGGTCTTGGATAGCTCTAATCTCCTTGGACAAGGCTGAAGAATCTTCTAACAAAGCTGGAAAAGTCAAACAAGATGTAGAGGTGTGTCCAAACTCGCGAATATGGCCACCTTCTTGTGATTTTCGGTCGACCGAGTGTGGGAATGCCTTGTTCTCTGATGAACAAGGCTGGAAATCTAGAGAGAACGGTTTGTGTGTGTGTTTTGGAGTGTGAAATAAGCTGAAGAGGGTTTGAAACAATGAGAGAGAGAGGTGTAGTGATAGAGTCTTTGCATGAAGTTTGAATGGTGGGAGTGTGGGTGGTGTAGAGGAGAGGTGAGTGGAGGGAGAGGGGCGGCCGAAACTTGGCATCTAGTGAGGGTGTTTTGATTTAAATTTTAATAGTAAATAATTATTAGGTAGTGTAATTTTGTAGTATTGGGTAGGATATGTTATTTGGTGGATGATGTTAATTGTAGAGTCTTGTGCATGCCCATGCATGCATGAACCGAAAATTTATGAGTGTGAATGTATGCTCATATTTTAAATTGTTTCACTTGAGATTAAATTTTGTAAGGGTGACTAGTTAACATTCCCGGGACACTAATTTCTAAAAAGGTAAAACCTAAACCAACTAAAAATCAATAGAATCACATGAAATCATAAATTGGATCAACTAGCAAGAAATGTTTCTAAATTCATGATAGGGTTGGATTGTTTCTACTATTAGTACTCATAAGACGGATAATGATGCAAGTAAATTAGGGTTAGAATAACAACCTAGAGGCCGGTTGTCACATTCTCCCGCCGTTTAGGAAATTTCGTCCCGAAATTTTAGCTTCGATTAGAGTCTGAACGGGTGGGTTTGAAGAGGTGTGGATAATTCTCCTCGTCTCATCTTCACGCTCTCAAGTGAATTCAGGTCCTCGCTTGGAGTTCCATCTAACCTTGACCTTGGGTATGCGGCTCCGCCTGAGTTGCTTGACCAAGCGGTCCGTGATCTCCACGGGTTCTTCCACGAAATTCACCTTGTCATTGATTCTTGCCTCTTTCAATGGTAGCTCCAGGGTTTTGTCTACCATACACTTCTTCAAGTTCGACACATGAAAGATGTCGTGTATGTGGCTCAACCCTTAAGGTAGCTTCAACTTGTAAGCCACTGGGCCAATTCTTGCCAGCATTTCGAATGGTCCAATGTATCTCGGGCATAACTTTCCTCTCTTTCCGAACCTTACGGTTCCCTTCCATGGTGCTACCTTCAGCATTACTCTGTCACCCACTTGAAACTCTAAAGGTTTCCGCCTCCTATTAGCGTACTTCTTTTGCCGGTCTCTGGCTCCTTTTAGTCGCTCCTTAATTTTAAAGATCTTGTCAGTGGTCTCCAACACGATGTCGGGTCCCATCACTTGGCTATCACCGATCTCGTTCCAGCTCAATGGTGATCGACATTTCCTGCCATATAGAGCCTCATACGGAGCGGCTTTAATACTCGCGTGGTAACTATTGTTATAGGCGAATTCCACCAAAAGGAGATGGTTGTCCCAGTTTCCGCCAAAGTCAATCACACAAGCTCTTAACATATCTTCCAACGTTTGAATAGTCCTTCCTCTCTTACCGTCGGTTTGAGGGTGGTATGAGGTGCTTAGATCCAATCGGGTTCCTAAAGCCTGCTGGAATGATTTCCAGAAACGAGAAGTGAAACGGCTATCACGGTCGAAGATGATCGACAAAGGCACTCCATGCCTCGTTACTATCTCGTCGACATATAGTTGAGCCAACTTCGTCATGTCGTAGTCTTCTCTTATTGGCAAAAAGTGAGCTGACTTCGTTAGCCTATCTACTATCACCCAAATAGCATCATGGCCTCTAAACGTTCTGGGTAACTTTGTAACAAAATCCATCGTGACGTTATCCCATTTCCATTCTGGGATTTCGGGTTGTTGTAACATTCCTGATGTTTTTTGATTTTCAGCTTTTACCATGGCACAGGTTAGACATTTCTCAACATAAATAACGATTGATTTCTTGAGCCCAGGCCACCAGAAAAGTGCCTTTAGATCCTGGTACATCTTATCACTTCCAGGGTGAATCGAATACCTAGACTTGTGTGCTTCGTCGAGTATTACTTCTCGAATTCCTCCGTGCTTCGGCACCCAAGTTCTCCCTTCGTACCTGTATGTACCATCGTCCCCTGTCTCAAATCGCTTTTCCATTCCGGTTAACCCTTCTTCTTTTAACCTTTCTTCCTTTAATGCCTCATTTTGAGCTTCTTTCAGTTTTGCGATAAGGTTGGTATACACACTCATCCTTAAGGCTCGTACAGGAAGAGGCTTTTCTCTCTCCTTTCTGCTCAATGCATCCGCCACAACATTGGCCTTACCGGGATGGTAGCGGATTTTGCACTCGTAGTCGTTTAACAGCTCGACCCATCTTCTCTGACGCAAGTTGAGCATATTTTGGTCAAGAATGTGTTGCAAACTTCTATGGTCAGTGTAGATGATGCACTTCATGCCATAGAGGTAGTGCCTCCACATTTTGAGAGCAAACACCACGGCACCCAATTCCATATCGTGCGTTGTATAGTTCTTCTCATGATCGTTCAACAGTCTAGATGCCTAAGCAATCGCCTTGTTGCGTTGCATCAATACACATCCTAGTCCTTGACGCGAAGCGTCACAATAGACCATGAAGTCTTCTACTCCTTCAGCAAGAGCAAGGATAGGTGCACTGGATAACTTCTCCTTAAGCGTTTCAAACGCCTCGTTCTGCTCTCGCTCTCACACAAAGGTTGTGTTATTCTTGGTTAGTGTGGTCAAAGGTTGCACTATGCGCGAGAAGTCTTTTATAAATCGTCGGTAGTAACCAGCCGCCCTAAGAATTGCTTTATCTCCGTGGGAGTTTCGGGAATCTTCCAATTCTTTATGGCCTCCATCTTGGAAGGGTCGACTTGAATTCCATTCTCATTCACCACATGCCCTAAGAATTGAATCCTACGCATTCAGAATTCGCATTTAGAGAACTTGGCATATAGCTGCTCATTCTTGAGTAGTTCAAGTATTAGCTGAGATGCTTCTCGTGCTCGTCTTTACTACGGGAGTAGATTAGTATGTCGTCGATAAACACAATCACAAACTTGTCAAGGTAAGGGCGGCAAACGCGGTTCATGAGGTCCATGAACGCTGCTGGAGCATTAGTCAGCCCAAAGAGCATGACCAAATACTCATAGTGTCCATACCTAGTTCGGAAGGCCGTTCTGGGTATGTCCTCTTCTCTTATCTTTAGTTGGTGGTAACCTGACCTCAAATCTATTTTGGAGAAATAACTTGCTCCTTGAAGTTGATCAAATAGGTCATCTATTCTCGGAAGAGGGTAACGGTTCTTTATGGTCAGCTTGTTCAATTCTCTGTAATAAATGCACATTCGCAGGGTTCCGTCCTTCTTTTTCACAAACAGTACCGGGGCACCCCATGGAGAGACGCTCGGATGTATAAATCCCTTGTCCAGTAGTTCTTGAATTTGCGCCATTAGCTCCTTCATCTCAGGTGGGGCGAGTCGGTACGGTGCCTTGGCTGCCGGTGCAGCGCCAGGCAGTAAATCTATCTGGAACTCGACTTGTCGGTTCGGGGGAAGTCACGGTAGGTCTTTCCGGAAACACTTCTGGGTACTCAGAAACCACGGGAATCTCTTCAATCTTCTTCTCCTTTTGGGATTTCATCACATAAACTATGAAAGCTGGGCATCCCTTCATTAAGCTCTTGGTAGCTTTTAAGTGGGATACCATGGGGTATAGGGTGTTACTCCTTTCGCCTTGTACCACTAACACTTCCTTGTCTCTCAACGGTATCTTGAGTAGACGCTCATCACATACGATTTCGACTCTATGCTTAGCTAGCCAGTCCATACCTACAACCACATCGAATCCTCCTAACTTAATAGGCATCAGGTTTATCCTAAACGTATTTCCCTTTAGATTCAGCAAGCAATCCTTGATGACTTTGTTAGTTTCTAAAATGTTACCATCAGCTAATTCTACGGTAAACGTATCGGTCAAGGCACACGCATCTAAGTCAATCAAAGGCCTAAAAGTACTAGAGACAAAACTAGCAGTCGCTCCAGTATCGAACAGAACAGTAGCAGGATGATTGTTTACAAGGAACGTACCGTTAACCATGTCAGGTTCCCTACGAGCTCCAGCTGGGTCCATAACGAATGCTCTTCCCTTAGGCTTGTTGTGCTTGGCATCCTTGTCTCTACCCAGCTTAGGACACTTGTTCCTCATGTGTCCTAGATCTCCGCATTCATAGCATTGTTTTCCTGGTGCGTAAGTGCAGTCTTTGATTAAATAGCCTGTTCTCTTGCATGTAAAACAGGGCATTGGGTTATATTCCCCTTGATGGTGTAGTTTGCACTTGTTGCAAAAAGGGCTTGTCCCTGAGTACAATCTCCGGGTCTTGCTTCCCTGATCATCGCGCCTTGCACCTTCAGAACTCTTTCTACCTGACCCGCTACTACTTCCAACCGCTCTCTTTACTTCAAACCACTTTCTTTTCTCACCAACAAACTTCCTCTTCTCATCCGCCCTTGCTTGCTCAGTCCATCCAGCCCTAATTAAGTCATCAGTCAAACTGCTGGTAAGGTCAACAGCGGCTTGTAGGGTTGAAGGCTGGGAGGAACGGACCATTCCCCTAACTCTTGGGTGTAGCCGCCAGATGAATCGTGCTACACCTTTAGTTTCAGGTGTCACTAGATGGGGAACAAGTCGGGATAGGGCTAAGAAACGATTGATATATTCCGTGTAGTTGGGACCTTTCATTTCCAGACTTAGGAATTCTGTCTCCAGCTTCTCGAGTTGATTGATGGGGCAATACTTGCTGGTCATTAGCTCTCTGAATTCGGTCCAACTCGTTCGATTAGCCACATTTCTTCTACGGGTTTGAGTAATTGACTTCCACCATTCAATAGCTGATCCCTTGAGGGATTGTGATGCGAACCTCACCATATGATCCATCTTGCACTCGCTTATGTCCAAGACCACTTCTATTTCGTCAATCCATCTGTAAGTCTCTATAGCACCCTCGATGTCGTAGAAGTCCTTAGGCTTACATGCCATGAAGGTCTTATAGGAGTATCCGTTCTTTAACGCCTCGGCTTCCTCTTCGTTTGCTGGCCGATCATTACCATTAGCATTATCCAGATCAGCATTTATCTGGGCGATAATGGTCGGGATGGCGTTAGCCAGTTGCTGGGCTACGAGGTTAGCAATTCTCTCATCGCTTTCTTGATTAGCATTTTCCCTGTGAGGAGTTCCTGGTGGAGTAGGTTGGTTTCCAGTCTGTCTGGCTTCCTCACGGCGGTCCCTAGTGGCTCCTTGCCGTCCAAATCGTGTTCCTCTGCGAGTCGGCATTCTGATAGTATAACAAATTGATTCGTTTAGCATCTCAAAATTTGTTTCGAATAGCTTATGCATCATTACCCTATTACACCATGCCTCGGGAAGAGGGATCATGGCGTGCACATATGTATATACAACCTACTAAGAAAATCTTACAAGGTCCAATTCAAAGCATGACATAACAGTTAGACAACCAATTTAGAAAGGGGCACGGACCAATTCCAAGGCACAACACAACATACTGCAATTCAATATAAATAGTCCAATAATCTAGCATCGAAACAAACAGATTATAGATAAATAGACATAGTAGTATCATCCAGCAAAGTTGAATCAGAGTCAAGCTCTTACAAATTGGAAGGTGCCATCACCCCCATGATAATAATAATAATAATAGTATCGAATAATAATTCAAATAGTTTCCTTCTACTGTCTAAGGACAGATAATCCCGCTGCGTACCCCTGCTCTCACATCCACTTTTTCTTCGCCATCCAAACCATCCCGAACTCTTCTTTCTCTGTTCCGGCTCCAAACGATGCAGTCCTTGCGTAGCTATCATATCCAGGAATTGAGCAGACTGTGAGGTCCGAGTGGCGTGCTGAACAGTCAACTCATGACGCCGAACAGTCCTCAAGATTTCATCCAGTGTAGCATCAGAGGGTCCTACGTCACTTGCCCGGAGGCTCGACTGAGAGTACCTATCACCAGCCAGTATGCTAGGGCCGTCATACATACTGTGCCTCGGTGGCATCAGGTGCTCATCACGTGGGTCAAACAGCGGAGGTGCCGGTTTCGGAATCCTAACAGGCGGGGGAGGAGGAAGAGGCATCCTAAAGGATACTGAGGATCCTGGCCTAACACTCTTGCAAGGACGGGTGACAGTACGTGCACCCCTATTCCCAATAGGTGGGATGGGTGAATGGGTAGAAGCAGCTACGTGAGGAGAGTGGGAACGCGTTCGGCTTCTGGAAGGTGATGTGAAGGAAGAGTCCTCAGAAGCTTCAGTGTCATCTGACGTGACGGATATCCATCCTGGATGTCCGCATCTCGGAGGTACGCTTCATACTCAGCCTGAAGCTTTGCCCTTCTCAGGGTCTTGGTAGGAGTGGTCTCAGTGTCAGGGTGAGCAGGCGCCTTACCTTTATCAGCCATAGTCGTTATCCTATAAGAAATACATCATGAGTAATTTGGTTTCTCATAACTCATTATTATAATAATAGTACTAGTAATAGTAGTGATGGCAATAGTATCTGTTATTCCAACATATAATTGTCCGTGTTGCCCAAATCAATAGTCTCTTCAAATAGTATCGGATAACATAGTTCATCATAAAAATCATTTAAATTCCCTTTTTGAAATCAGTTTCAAAATCATCAATATAAATCAGAAAAAGTCCAACCATAACCTAAAGGTTCGTGATGGAAATTACGCGTCCGGTAAATTCATGATTACGTTGATCAAGTGTAATCATCAATTTACCCAATCCGATCATCCCAACACTTCCCACAAGGATAGTCCTAGGGTATTAGGGTTGTAGCCTAGGGTCTACTATGGTATTCCCAACTTCTTTACAACCTTTGGCTCTGATAGCAATCTGTCACACCCCAGGCCTAGGTAGGCTGGGACGTCACAGACTAGCAACAACATATGGCAGCGGAAACAAACCATTACAGTAGCTCAAAGGAGAGAATATCACATGGCATTAAATGTTTTAAAAAGGTACCAGGGCTAGAAACAAATCAAGCCCCCAAATGAGTTTTACAACCAATCATAGAAATAAATTGTACTTGTTCAACACAATATTAAAATTGTTCATTAATGAAAATATGCCAATGCCATGGTCGCGGGGATAAGTCTAGGTCTTCACAACAGCTAGGATCTCTTCATAAATTACCTAAAACATGCTCAAAAAGAAATTTGTGTCAACTAAAAAGTTGGGGAATTCAAGTGCTTAAAGTTTAAAAACAAAAAGGACTTAACAAATCCTTATTTGATAAAAAGGAATAAATCATAGTTTCAACATCGTGGGAAAATCATAATTAACCCTGCACTCAGTCCCGGTTGGCCTCTTCTAAAGTTGTGTTTAACCGGATATTCCCGAAGGAATAGCTGAGCCCCAAACCAGTGAACCCTACCTGCCCGGATGGTTGACCATAGTTTCTTAACAAACCTGTCACATGACACAAACGACCCCTTAGGATCTCAGTGGGGTATCCTTCCTGGAACGGAAGCCACTATGTGTGCGGGATTCCCCAAATAGATCTATACATATAAAACAAGCGGTTCCCGAAAAAAATAATGATCATGATATAAGTATCAATAGGTAATCCATAAATCCCACATACAATCACCGTACAACAGTGTTGGATCTAGAGAGGCTGTTGCAACCAAAACTAAGTCACTTAGAAGATTTTGAGTACAACATACAAAGGACTTCCGAAGCTAAGTATGGAACTTCTGAAGGAAGAAGGAGCTCTTCCGAAGTTTAAGTGTAAAATACACTTCCGAAGGAAAACTCCAACTTCCGAAGACAAAGAAGCTACTTCCGAAGATCAAGACTTAGAGACAAAGATCTGAAGTCAACTTCCGAAGTATAAAGAAGTCCTCAAAGCCTCGGAAGCATAGAAGCATCTTCCGAAGTATAAGTGGCTTCGGAAGAACTTGTTCTTCCGAAGCCAGTTAACCTTCGGAAGACACTTCTATTATCCAGTGGACATAAGTATGGTCTGTCTGACACTCCGCTGCAAATCTCTGGGATACTGCATGGAGTTTTCTCAGAAGCCATGTAGTTGACCATACTTTAATCTACTGTTTACCTTTTTATGTTAAGTACAATTGCCATCTTTAGTTGGTGACAAAAGGTAAGTCATGGACATGTCATGACTACCATATCTTAGATAATACTTTATCTAAGACACCTTAACTATAGCATTGTAGTATATGCTTTAGTCGTAGGTTTCCAGCTGGTATCAAGTATAACCGGCTGTAGGATCTAGTATATATAGTTTCTCATTGTAACTCTTGTTTCATGCTTGTAAGTGTCTTGTAATCTTGAGTTGAGAAGTAATATATACAAGTACCTTGAAAATACTTCTGCTTGTTCCTTTGATTACTTATTATATTATTATCAACTCTTGTTAAAGGCATTGCTTCATCTTATTTGAGTGTTAATATAAGCGAGTTTGAGAGAATCACAAGTGTTTAAGTGACAAAACCCGATCCTGCAATTGGTAATAGAGCTTTATAGGCTCTTGATTGTGAGATCTTACCATCCTAATCAACCAGTTTTTCACTCCTCCTTATACCTCACTCAAAAATGGCCCTCAACAAATCTAAAGTTAAGATGGGAACGATGACCAAAGCTCCCATCATCGACCCTGAAAACTTCAGGTCTTGGAGCAGAAGAATGGAAGGCTTCATCAGATACCAGGATAGCAAGATGTGGCAATCCATCGTTAATGGCCCGTATAAGCCAAAAGTTGCTGGTGGAAACGGTGCCATGATCGAGAAGGCCGTTGAAGACTATTCCGATGAAGACAGCAAGGTCTCATCAAGCTCAGCAAAGCTCCTTTCAGGAGGGCTGTGCATTTGTCTCAGGGAGTGGACACTCCAATGATCATCAATTCTGCTTTGATGATCTTGAGTGCTTTAGCCCGGATGACATAGAGTATGTGGACATAGTCCAACAAATGGCTCTTCTAACCTACAGAGCGAAGAAGTTCTTTAAGGGAACTGGAAGGCAATTCCCTCAAAACCCAATCACCAGCAAGTTTGGGTTTGACAAAAGCAAGGCTAAATGTTACAACTGTAACCAGCTTGGCCATTTAGCAAGGGAATGCAAGGCTCCCAAGTCCAACCAAGGAACCTCACAGGCCTCCACACATCCTTCCACACCAAAGCCCAACGGAAAGTCAACTGAAACAGCAGCAATGGCTCAAGAAGTTGACTGGAGCTTCATGGTTCAAGATGTGACTCCTGCTCAAGCACTCATGGCAGGAACAGATGAAAACAAGGTATATGAACATATCTGTACCCCTGCTTGTATTGCTAAGGTTAAATTGTACCAGGACTACAATATGGAAATTAAATCTGATATTGAGTCTTTAAATGTTTTAAAATCTGATTTTAAAAGGGCTGAATCTGACTACCAAAAGAAAATTGAGGAGTTAGAGAAAACTGTGTCCCTCTTAAAACATGAACACACTAACTACAAGACTCAAATCAAGGATTTAATATCCAAATTGACTGAGGCTCAAGCCCAGCTTGTCACTGCTGAGGCTCAAGTCAGGAAGTATGCTATTTCCGAGCAAAACTTCCAAGCCATTCTTGCATCATCCTCTCACTCCAAACTCTGTTATCAAAACAAAAGTGGGTTGGGAACCAATGAAATTGCTCCACCACACTCTTATGGGTCTGTTAGACAACCAAGGTGTGGTACTGAAGAGCAAGAGGTTCCATCTGTTGACCCACCTTCTCAAGAGTCAAAGAGTGATGCAACTATGGAGACAATGACCATCACAGGGAAGGAACAGGTAATTGTGCCCTCCCCAGCCTATGATGATCAAACCCTGACCACCAAAGCCAGAAGAAGCAGGGCTAAAGCAGCCAGAAAAACTACCAAGAAGGTAGCTGAATCCAAACTGAAGATAGACCCAAAGCAAAAGGGTGTATTCATATCAGCTGGATTTCAGGTGGTTGGACCTTCTGATTCAGGAAAAGAGTACAGTACCAGTACTCCTATCCTACCAAAGGATCAGAAGTTAAAGGGAAAGGTTGCTGATGAGGAGAAAAAGAACAAGAAACAGCAACCCTCTCAGAAAGTTAACATTGCATGCATAATGTGTGGTCTGCAAAACCACATGGCTAAAGATTGTTACTACAATCCTGCTAGCACACATTATGCAAATAATGTTAAAAGAGAAGGAGTCAGGGAAGGTTTCACATTTGGACCATATCAAATGGTTCAAGTGATGAAAAAGGGAAAGCTTGTTTCCAAAGCAAGGCTTCTCTCGGAAAAAAACTCTTCTTCCGAAAGGAAAAAGGCTTCGGAAGTTAAAGCTGCAAAGACTCATAAAATTAAAAGAGTCCCCTTGAAACCATCCCAGAAGAAAGACTGCTTCGGAAGAAAAGGTGGTGAAGGTCTCTTTCGAAAAGAAAGAAGCTTCGGAAGAATGCCAAGCTACAAAAGCTTCAACAAGCTCATCCTCTATGATCAACCAAGGGATGAAATGGAAGATCAAGGAAGATGCTGTAGCCCAAACCTCTTCTTCAAAGACATCATTTGAACCCCCATGCATAAATTTTGGTTCAATCATGTCACTCTCATTGGAAGAACCCAAGACCAACAAGGCTTGGGTTTCCAATCAAAACTAATTATCTCACCTTATGTGCAGGGACATCTATATGACAAGAATAACAACATTTGGATTGTAGATAGTGGATGCTCCAGGCACATGACAGGGAACAGATCTCTCCTTCAACAATTTCAACATTATGATGGAGGTCCTGTCCAGTTTGGAGGTGAGGCCGGAGGATATATTTCTGGCAGAGGAAGTATATCCAATGGAAAGTTAAAAGTTGACAAAGTTAATTTTGTCAAACAGCTTGAACACAATCTGTTAAGTGTTTCTCAATTCTGTGATCAAAAGCATCAAATGCTTTTCACAGAACATGAGTGCATCATCCTCAAACCTGGGATGACAATTCCTCAGGAATTGGTGCTTCTTAGATCTCCTAGGAGAGGGGATATGTACAAGCTTGATATGAACAATGCTTCCCCAATGGGAGAAGTATCATGCTTTCTTTCCAAAGCTGATGGTGATGAGTCAACACTATGGCATAAACGAATGTGTCATGTCAATTTTAAGACAATGAATAAATTGGCTAAAAATAACTTGGTACATGGTTTGCCTAAAAAGAATTTTTCTGTAAAGATAACTGTGTTGCTTGCCTGAAAGGGAAACAACACAAGTCTTCTCATAAATCCAAAGTTGTTAACTCTATCACCACTCCATTACACTTATTGCACATGGATCTATTTGGTCCCACAAGTATAATGAGCATTGGAAGGAAATCATATTGCCTTGTGGTAGTTGATGATTTTACTAGATTTACATGGGTATTCTTTTTAAGAACTAAAGATGAAACTGCTGAAACTTTAAAATCTTTTATTCTTAAAATAGAAAATCAAGTTGATCACAAGGTTAAAATAATTAGAAGTGATCAAGGGACTGAGTTTAAGAACTTTGTTCTTGACTCATTTTGTAACTCAAAAGGGATTGCCAGACAATACAGTGCTCCTAGAACTCCTCAACAAAATGGTGTTGCTGAGAGGAGAAATAGGACACTTATTGAGGCTGCTCGGACTATGTTAGCTGATTCAAAGCTGCCTCTAACATTCTGGGCAGAGGCAGTCAGCACTGCATGCTATGTGCAGAACAGAGTTCTTGTAGTAAAGCCACATGGAAAGACCCCTTATGAGTTATGGAACAAGAGGCCACCGTTCATTGGCTTTCTAAGGTCCTTTGGCAGCAGGTGTACCATACTTAACACAAAAGACAATTTAGCAAAATTTGCTGAAAAGTCAGATGATGCTATCTTTGTTGGATATTCCTCCTATTCTAAAGCATACAAGGTTTATAATATTAAAAACCAACAATTTGAGGAATCCTCCAACATTGTAGTTAATGAGCACACTCCTTGTGTTAGGGGGAATGGCCCTGATCATATCTTTGATTTAGAATTGTTTCCAAACTATTCTAAACCATCTTGTGAGAATGTTTCAGCTGGAACAGGTGCTCAAAGCAATTGTGATGAGGATCAACTGTTTGAGCTTCCCAGACCTACTCCAAGTTCTCCAAGAGCTACATCAAATCAAGTTCCCACTATTGAAAGATCTGACAGCATAACCATTTCAAGAGATAGTGGAACTTCAACAAGGGATTCACCTGATGATTTTCAAATCTCTTCAGGTGATCCTGCACAACACCAAGCTAATGGAAGCAGCATTCTGAAGGAACAGGCAACTGTTAATGATGCTTCACAGCAAAGAATGATGATGTTTCTCTTTCATTCAATCAATCCTCATTGAATGAACTTGAAACAACAGCTGGACCAAGTATTCAAGCTCCTGAGCAAAATATGTCCAACTTGGACCTATCTTTGCAACTGGAGGTGATTCCAAGACTCAGAATTCACAATACTCATCCAGCTGAAAACATCATAGGGGAAGTCTCTGAGGGTGTGAGAACAAGAGGACAAACTCATAATGGGAATGTCTGCTTGTACTCATGCTTCTTATCCCAAATGGAACCCAAGAAGGTGGAAGGTGCCTTGAAAGATAGTAGCTGGGTTGAATCAATGCAAGAGGAGCTGCTTCAATTCAAAAGACAAAAGGTTTGGAACCTATGTCCGCTACCATCTGGTCAAGTACCTATAGGCACCAAATGGGTATTCAGGAACAAAAGAGATGATAGAGGCTTGATTATCAAGAACAAGGCAAGACTGGTGGTTCAAGGATACACTCAAGAGGAAGGAATCGATTATACTGATGTCTTTGCACCTGTTGCAAGACTTGAGGCAGTTAGGATCTTCCTTGCTTATGCTGCATCCAAGAATTTCACTGTCTACCAGCTTGATGTCAAGTGTGCCTTTCTATATGGGGATATAGATAGGGAAGTCTATGTATGCCAGCCTCCAGGATTTGAAGACCCACAACATCCAAACCATGTGTGTAAGTTGGATAAAGCTCTATATGGGCTGCACCAAGCACCTAGGCTGTGGTATGAGACATTGTCTCAATTTCTCCTGAAGAATGGTTATACAAGAGGTACCATTGATAAGACTCTCTTCATTAGAAAGTCTGGGAAAGACATTTTTCTTGTTCAAGTCTATGTTGATGACATCATATTTGGCTCCTCCAATGACCAAATGTGCAAAGACTTTGAGAGCATTATGAAGAAAAAGTTCGAGATGAGTTCCATGGGGAAAATGGACTTTTTCCTTGGAATTCAGGTAAAGCAACTGAAGGAAGGGTTCTTCATCAATCAATCTAAGTATGTCAATGATATCTTAGAGAGATTTGATATGAAGGATTGTAAAGCAGCAAAGACACCCATACCCAGAAACCATGATTTATGCCCTGATTCTGAGGGGGAGGATACTGATCAACATCAGTATAGAGCAATCCTTGGTTCTCTAATGTGTCTCACAGCAAGTAGACCTGATATCATGTTTGCAACTTGCATCTGTGCAAGATATCAGGCTGCTCCAAAGGTGTCTCACCTAATTGCTGTCAAGAGAATCCTCAGATATCTCAAAGGAGCACCTAAGTTAGGTCTCTGGTATCCAAGAAATAGTGATTTTAATCTCTATGGTTACTCTGATAGTGATTATGGTGGCTGCAATATCAACAAGAAATCAAAATCAGGTGGATGCCAATTTCTTGGTGGAAGGATCATCTCATGGCAATGCAAAAAGCAATCCTGTGTCTCTACATCAACTGTTGAAGCTGAATACATTGCTGCTGCAAGTTGCTGTGCTCAGCTGCTGTGGATTCAAAACCAGATGATTGACTATGGATTCAACTTCATGAGCACTCCTATCCACATTGACAACAACAGTGCTATATCCATTACTGAAAATCCAGTGAAGCACTCCAAGACAAAGCACATTGATATCAGGTATCATTTCATTAGAGATATACATGAGAAAAATCTTATCAAACTAATCAAAGTTGATTCAAATGAACAATATGCTGATTTGTTCACCAAAGCATTTGATGAACAGAGATTTAAATATCTCATTACAGTTATTGGGATGATAAACATTGATTAGTTTATCTCAATTGAAAACCTTTTTAATGTGTAAAGTCTTATGTCAAAACAATCTAAGCCCTGTTACAAAAGATTTTTCTTAAATTTATCTAAGTATAAGTTCTTCCGAAGAGAAATTAACCTTCGGAAGATATCTGGCATATCTTCCGAAGCAAATTTCTCACAGGATAATTTTCTTCTCGGAAGAGTGTTAAGTCTCGGAAGAAGCGATTGAGTTCAACTCAGATATGCTTCCGAAGCACTTAACACACTCCATCTGAATGCAACATATACTCTCGGAAGTAAGCAATTTACCTTCGGAAATACTTTATACTTGAAAGAAAGATTTTACTGTGTAACGGAAATCTTTTGGGCCCCACACTGTAAAAAGTAAAGATTTTGTTAATGATGTCGGATTATTTAAATGGTCTAACCTTACCGCCCATGTCACATCATCCACTGAACCCTCACATCATCTTATCCAAACCATCCTTTAAACCGCCATTTCACCCATTTAAATACTTCCGGTTAATCACTTACACTCTTTTTACCCAATTCACTGCCCTAAAAGCTTTCTTCTTCTCCAATCTACCTTACTCAGAACTATTCTACTGTTCTCTTTCTCAAATGGCCTTAAACCCTCAGCACAACCAGGTCGCACTCCTTGACTCTTCAAGGGATGATGACTTCTCTGATATCATTTCTTTCCTAGCCCAATCTTCATACTACACTGCCTTGACCGTAAACCCTACCATCTACTCCAACCAAATGTCCGAATTTTGCGCAAATGGTCGGATTGAAACCCTAAACGGGGTTCGTGCTATTAGGTCAAGCATTTGTGGCCAAGAGTTGGTCATCACTGAACGGATCATCAGGGAGCATCTCGAGCTCCATGATGAGGGCGCTCCGACGGAATTCCCCAAATCAGAGTTAGATAGTTCTTACCTCCAAATGGGATACGGTGGAGATGTAAGCAGGTCAACGGTCTACAAATTCACCTTCTCCTACAAGTGGAAGTTCCTGCTGCATGTGGTTCTTCACTGTCTACCTAACAAATCGGGCGGATGGGATCAAATCCCTTATGGACTCGGGTGCTTAGTTCACGGGTTGGTACAAAGCCTCCGCTTCAACTATTCAAGGTTTGTGATGACTAACCTTATGGGAAATCTGCAAAGGGACACATTCTTTATGTATCCCAGATTTCTCCAGCACATAATCAACTGCGAGCTAGATCAGGGTAAGCTTGTTCGTGCAGCTGCTCTGTCTGCTCCCCAAATGAGGCCAACCATCTTCAAGATCTTGAAGAGAGTGTCTACCAACTACACTGGAAGAGATACCGCACTACTTCCAGGTATGATTGAGCCAATGGCTCCTGGTGACATCCCTGTTCACCCCACAGGCGATGAACCCACACCAGCAACTACCCTCACCATCCCAAATCTACCTTCTCCACCCATTACTGTCACCTACCAGAGACGTACCAAACGAACCCTTGTTCAATCTACTCTGGTTGAACAAGCCCCTCCTCTTCAAACCAAAAAGGCTAGAGTGGAACAAAGGGCTCCCACTCAGCCAGAGGTCCACCCATCCTTCACTATTGACCTCAATATGGGTCTTGAGTCTCCTCAGTCTCAGACCCATGAGCCCAAAACCCCAGCTGATACCCCTCAGGGTGAGTCTCTATACTCCCATGAGCAGCCACACAGGGACAGCTCAATGCCTTTTGACATTGATCAAAGTCCCGGGTCCTTAGGTCTTTACTCCTTTTCCTTCACTGATCTATTGACCGGAGCTGGTGAAGATATTATGTCTCTTAAAGGCGATGAAGTTGATCCACTACACCCTCTCAAGGATCAACAGAGCCTAGAGAGACCCCTTATCTCTAGCCCACACCAGCAAAGCCCTACTGAGGTGAGTCCCACTGATGTGGAGGGGACTCATGTAGATTCAGCTGCCACTACTGAAGGAGCCTCAATGGATCCTCAGGACAGTGGTAACAACAATGAGACTGAATCTACGGCAACCATGCCCTTTGATGCCGCTGAAAGAGACATCATTGTGCAAGGGAAACCAGGGTGCCAAGAAACCACATCTGGTGGTGAGGATGAACATACCAGGTATGTTACCTCATCTCCCCGTGATTCTTCAAAAGAAGATGAGGGAAGTATGCAACTCACCATTTGAGACCTACTTTCTAAAGTCTCAAACCTTGAATCAAAGGTTAAGACTTTAGAGGATAGGTCTGCCACTCAGCAACTTGAGATTGAAACTCTCAAGGCAAAACTAGCTGAGAAACAGATTGAGAGATCTGTTAGGCATGTACTAGTTCAGGTCTCCTTGACCTCTTCCTCTAGCTCATCTAGCTCTCAAGATGATGCTACCAAAAAAGGGGAGAGTGTTGAGAGACAAAGCAAAAGACAAGAAACCCAAGGTCAAGCTCTTACTTCTTTGAGCTCAAGATATCCAATACAACAAGCTGCTATCTTCCCTGAGCCTCCTCCAGTTGTCTTTCAAGTGGACCAAAGGATGCTCCAGGATCTAAATAGGTTCTTCAACAAGTTCCTTTTAGAATCCCTCATAGAACAGCCTAGTCCAGATATGTCTGTGATTTACTTTGGAGCTCAAGAGCTTCAGAGGTTGAATGCACCTCCTACCACTGTTGAGGAAGTTGGTCAACCTAAGACCCAAGTGGAACCTGCGATTAAACTCGAAGGGGAAACTAGGACTGATGGCCCAGCAACTGAAACGGTTGGGACAGAAGGTGTATTTTCACAGACTTCCGAAGCACAATTCAAAGCCTCGGAAGAACAAGCTCAAACTTCCGAAGCTGAGATTGCTGCTGCGGAAGGACTATTTTCTCTTTCCGATGATCTAATAGTCACAGATGCAATTCTGGAACTTGCATCTGAGGTTAATAGGGAGGACTTTCTCAGCCAACCATTGGCTCTAACATCTGCATTAACTCCAGCTCCTACCTCTACCACCCAACCTGGATCTTCTATCCAAGAACCCCCAAAGTCTAGCACTTCCGAAGACATAAAAGGCAAGAGGAAGATGACTTCGGAAGACATAAAAGGCAAGAGGAAGATGACTTCGGAAGAGCTTCAGGAAGAAGAAAGGTTGGAGAAGCTCAAAAGGAAAGGTAGACTACCAACTGGGAAACTGTTAGCTGCAAGTACCAAAGCAGCTGCAGCCAACCAGGAGGCAGTCAACAATCGAAGAAGGGTAGAGGTAATAGATAGACTTGTCAGTCTAGGGGCTGCTTCGGAAGATGTACTCCTGCTACCATTAGAGGAGCTGATAGAGCTAGAAAAGGCAACCTTGCTGCAAAAACAGCAAAAAGAAGAGGCTGCAAGGTTGGCCTTAAAAGAAGAAAGGCAGAGAAAAGAAAGGGAAGCTGATCTGCAGCTCAGGAGAGAAATGATCACTTTCCTACTCTCCAGAGGATTCTCTCAAGAGGAGTTGTCTCCACACAATAGTGATATGATCTTATGGCTCTTCAACAAAGAGCAAGATCAAATAGAGAAGGAGAGAAAGAGAGCTGCAAGGGAGAAGCTTGTGGAAAGAAGAAAGAAAGGAGAAGAAGCTGGACTGTCTGCCGCCAAGAAGATATGTGAGAAAGCTTGGATGAAGAATTATCTTAAAGCTCACGGCTTCTCTGGCAGGCAGGTGGGTCCCATGTCTGAGAAGACTCTCCAACGACATGTCAGTGACATCAAGGCTGACATTCGTGTGGGGAGAAGAAAAGAGATGTATAGAAGGGGACAGGGGATGACCTTCAAAGCAACCTCTCAACCCAAAATCCAAACCCAACCTCAACCTAAACCTATACCCTTTCCCTTCCCATTCAAAACTGAACCCACTTCTGAACCTTTCACCCTTGAACCTACACCATCACACCTACCAACCTCTTCACCTCAACCACCTAAACTACCTATCATCCAACCCAAAACCTTAGCCAGAACCAAACCTACCCAACAACCAATCAAACCATCCCCTCAGCTTTCCAAACATCTCTCTATGGAGGAATTCAAGGCGATCAAAACTAAGCTCATCAACTGTACAACTCTGAGTGACATCTCCTGTGAGGAGGATTCAGTCAACTTGACTTATGTTGATGGATCCTCAAGTTCCCTCACAAGAGATGAGTTTCTTGATCTGCCCGGAGGAACTTTGGACCAAGCTGCAAAACTCCTTGGCCTCAATTCTGATACATTGAATGAAGAAGAAAAGAAGCTGAGGAGAAAGCTGGTGACTCTGCTGGATAAAAAGAAAGGAGACAGGGTACCAAGACAATCTCTTGTACCAAGAAAGAAGATAATCCAATGGAGGTTCGAAGACTCTTCTCACAACTTTGTTGTTGAGAGAGAGAATGGAGAGCTCAACAAGCCGAGTGCCTCATCTCTGCTACACTAAAGCAGATTTGATATTGCTAAGTTAGCAGAGATACCATTCTCCAACCCTTCAAACTCCGATGTAGCTACCCACATCAGAAATCATCTAGGCAGTCTTCATATGGCCGAGCTTACTACTAGAAGCAAGGTCGAAGAGGAGTTGAAACTGAGAGAGGAGGAGGAAAGGAAAGGATCAGCAACCAAAGGCAAAACCTTTCTTCAAATGGTTGAAGGTCCTGAACTTGAGCCCATAGTTAGATGGGAGTATGACTATAACTCCCGTCAACTAACTCTCTTCAGTGGGGTCACAACAAAGGGTACATGTCATTCAAAGTGATAGACTGGATCTCCTATCCACGAATGACTTGTACAAGCTTCTCAGCACTACTTCCGGGAAGAACAGAGAGACAGACAAATATCTTTTGTCCCTGGTGTTGAAAGCTTTGAGAAGCAGAATTAAGTGAAGTTTTGGTAGCATCAGTCGAGGGGGAGTTTGTTGGATCTAGAGAGGCTGTTGCAACCAAAACTAAGTCACTTAGAAGATTTTGAGTGCAACATACAAAGGACTTCCGAAGCTAAGTATGGAACTTCCAAAGGAAGAAGGAGCTCTTCCGAAGTTTAAGTGTAAAGAAGCTACTTCCGAAGATCAAGACTTAGAGACAAAGATCTGAAGTCAACTTCCGAAGTATAAAGAAGTCATCAAAGCCTCGGAAGCATAGAAGCATCTTCCAAAGTATAAGTGGCTTCGGAAGAACTTGTTCTTCTGAAGCCAGTTAACCTTCGGAAGACACTTCTATTATCCAGTAGACATAAGTATGGTCTGTCTGACACTCCGCTGCAAATCTCTCAGATACTGCATGGCGTTTTCTCAAAAGCATGTAGTTGACCATACTTTAATCTACTGTTTACCTCTTTATGTTAAGTACAGTTGCCATCTTTAGTTGGTGACAAAAGGTAAGTCATGGACATGTCATGACTACCATATCTTAGATAATACTTTATCTAAGATACCTTAACTATAGCATTGTAGTATATGCTTTAGTCGTAGGTTTCCAGCTGGTATCAAGTATAACCGGCTGTAGGATCTAGTATATATAGTTTCTCATTATAACTCTTGTTTCATGCTTGTAAGTGTCTTGTAATCTTGAGTTGAGAAGTAATATATACAAGTACCTTGAAAATACTTCTGCTTGTTCCTTTGATTACTTATTATATTATTATCAACTCTTGTTAAAGGCATTGCTTCATCTTATTTGAGTGTTATTATAAGCGAGTTTGAGAGAATCACAAGTGTTTAAGTGACAAAACCCGATCCTGCAAGCACAAATGTTGTTCAAAAATAACAGAGCATGTTTCACCCCAAAACAGTAGTAAAAAGGGGTCACTAGAACTCACCTTAGGTGTTCAGTCAAAATACTCTTCGTGTGCCGGAAGTGTCTCAAGTCTAGCACCCTAACATAAATATATTAAGTGATAAGCTACTTCTCTAAACTTATTTAAGGTGCAACAAGCGTGTCAAGCATTTAGTTGTCGGATAAGGCTTTGATTCGCTAAGGTTTGTATAAAAAGTTTCCTTTTATGGCAGGTCATGGTTTCTTCATGTAATTTGGGATTTTTACATCATTAGGATAAGGATATAAGGAAATTTTGTTGTTCAAGTGATTATTAGTTTCATAGGAGTCAGTTATAAAGTTTGGTAAAATTTTACAGTTTAGCCCCTTAAATTTCAAAATTGATAGTTTCTACCCTCAAGATTAGTTTCTTGTCCTTTATGACACTTAAGACCAAAAATCAGGTTCTTAGAGTAAAAATTGACTTATTATTGAGTAAGTGTTCCAAATTTTCAGTTTATGGGTCCGATTTAAAAACTATGTGTTTAACGCTCCCGGTTGCGGTAAAACCGGAGAGTTTTAACGGTTAACTTAGGGTTTCCATAAACTTGAGTCTTGGACTAGTAGGTATCATCTAAAAGATATTTTTATAAATTTTAAGTCCTTAAATTTGTGAAATGTTATCTCTGATAGTTGAAAGTCTCATTTTTACGTTTAACCCGTTAAAACGCGTTTTTGACCGTATTTGACCGTTTAAAGCTTGGTTGACTAATTTTTCAAATCCTTCAAGCCTTTTATTACTTAACTTGCTGAAATTACATGATTTTCATAAATCTTAGCTTTAAACCGCTTTTTCTTGGATTTTTCTCAAAAACGATGCCCGGTTTGTACCCGTTTTTAGTTAAAACGCCATTTAATTATTCTTTTGACCATTTTTATTACCCATTGACTCCATAACACTATATTAACCATTTTTAAGACTGGAATTCTTTTTTAAAATGGTTAACACCATGTTTTACTATTTTTAAAGTTGTTTTACCATGTTTCGGGTCCCGAAATTAACCAAAATGGGTCTAATCTTAACATGTCCTTAATTTTCAGAGATTAACCACTTGTCACACATTTAATATTCATCAATACTTTCTGAAATTATGTCCAAACTCACGGGTAGGTTACCCATCACAACAATGAACCAACAACTTAGTGATTTTGCCATAACCGACCATAACACATGTGTAAATCATTGCAAACTTGTATTTAAACATTACCAAAACCTCATTTAACTTTAATATCAGATTATTAGGGTGTTACAAAGTTGTTCATGAGCAGGTTGTAAACCTTGGTTAAGAGGGTTTTCAAACAAGTGCTTAGATTGCAACATTTCTTGTAAAAAGAAGGCTTTTGAGTTTTATCTTGGGCTATAACCATATATCCACGGTGTATATTATTTTGTAACTTTTAAAACAGGTTATTAGGAGTCCATTAAACCATTAACAAGCAGGTTATAAGTTTTGTTTTCAAGGGTTACAAGATTTACAAGTTAGATGGTGCAAAGAGTCCAAAAATAGGGTTTTCATGGTGGAAATCGGTTTCCAACTTAAGAATGACAAATATAACGAGTGAGATACCTCTTGTGAAGTTGAAAGATCCACAAAAACAAGATAATAGTGTCGGGTTTCTGCTATAACAAAGAGAGGAGGTGTTTTTAAAAGGGAAGTGAAAGAAACACATGGAAAGACCATTTTCGGGTGACATGAAGCTTACACTTGGTGTTGTTCACGTTTTGGAGAGTGTAGATGTTCTTGGATAGCTCTAAACTCCTTGGAAAAGGCTGAAGAATCTTCTAACAAAGCTGGAAAAGTCGAACAAGATGTAGAGGTGTGTCCAAACTCGCGAATATGGCCACCTTCTTGTGATTTTCAGTCGACCGAGTGTGGGAATGCCTTGTTCTTTGATGAACAAGGCTGGAAATCTAGAGAGAATGGTTTGTGTGTGTGTTTTGGAGTGTGAAATCAGCTGAAGAGGGTTTGAAACAATGAGAGAGAGAGGTGTAGTGATAGAGTCTTTGCATGAAGTTTGAATGGTGGGAGTGTGGGTGGTGTAGAGGAGAGGTGAGTGGAGGGAGAGGGGCGGCCGAAACTTGGCATCTAGTGAGGGTGTTTTGATTTAAATTTTAATGGTAAATAATTATTAGGTAGTGTAGTTTTGTAGTATTGGGTAGGATATATTATTTGGTGGATGATGTTAATTGTAAAGTCTTGTGCATGCCCTTGCATGCATGAACCGAAAATTTATAAGTGTGAATGTATGCTCATATTTTAAATTGTTTCACTTGAGATTAAATTTTGTAAGGGTGACTAGTTAACATTCCCGGGACACTGATTTTTAAAAAGGTATAACCTAAACTAACTAAAAATCAATAGAATCACATGAAATCATAAATTGGATCAACTAGCAAGAAATGTTTCTAAATTCATGATAGGGTTGGATTGTTTCTATTATTAGTACTCATAAGACGGATAATGACGCAAGTAAATTAGGGTTAGAATAACAACCTAGGGGCCGGTTGTCACATTCTTCTTCTTCTCTCTAATACCCAAAATTCTCCACTTCTTTTTCTTTCTAGAAACAGTATGAAGAGAAGTTGATGGAACATGGGTGTGGGCAGCCACACTCACTTTGTACAAAATCTTATAACATTTTGTCCTTTGTACACTTTTAACCTCTTAACATTGGTTATTTGTCCTTTCTCCCTTTTATACTTCTTTTTCTTTTCTTTTCTTTTAATTTTTGGGTGTTACACTCTACCTAATAACCAAAACTCCGTTCAGGGTTTCAATCCGCTGTTTCCCCAAAATTCTGCCATGTGGTTCGAGTAAACAATAGGGTTAACAGTTAGGGTAGTGTAGTAGGTGGATTGGGTAAGGAAGGAGATGATTTCAGAGAAGTCTGCATCCTTGGAAGAGTCAAGAAGTGCGACTTGGCTATGCTGAGGGTTTGGTACCGTTGTTCAAGAAAGTTACAGAGGAAAAGTTTGATTTTGGGTAAATTAAAAATGAAGGAAACTTAGGGCAGTGAAATTGGTAAAAGGTTTAAGGAAATGAGTCGAAAGTGTTTAAATGGGTGAAAGTGGCAGATGGATAAGGTGAAGTGATGGTTTGGGGTATGATATGAGAAGGGCGGTAAGGTTAAATCTATATAAAATATTCCGACATCGTTAATAAAATTTTTACCTTTAAACAGAGTGGGGCCCAAAAGATTTCCGTTACACAGTAAAGCTTTCTTCTGAGAGTAAAGGTTCTTTCGAAGGTATTCTTCTTCCGAAGCCAATCTTACTTCCGAAGGTAAATTTATCCTAGGAGAAATTTACTTCCGAGAGTAAGAGGGTTTTCCGAGTGAAAGAGGTTTTCAAGCTTCGGAAATAGACTTGATATAACATCAAATTTTCTTCCGAGACTAAAAACTCTTCGAAAGATGAAACAATTATGGAGAAATTTTCCTTCGGAAGATAAAAAGAATATCTTCCAAGGGTTAATTTCTCTTTGGAAGAACTCATACTTAACAGATTTTGAAGAAATACTTTTTATAACTGGGCTTAGATTATTTTAACAAAGACATGAAACATTTTGAAAAGGTTTTTCAAATGAGATAAGCTAATCAATGTTCATAATCCCAATAGCCATAATAAGATACTTAAATCTTTGTTCATCAAATGCTTTGGTTAACAAATAAGCATATTGTTCATTTGAGTCAACTTTAACTAGTTTAATCAGATTTTTCTCAGGAGTATATCTAATGTAATGGTGCTTGGTGTCAATATGCTTTGTCATGGAGTGCTTGACAATATTTTCTGTGATGGAAATAGCACTCTTGTTGTAAATGTGGATAGGAGTGCTCATGAAGTTGAATCCATAGTCTATCATCTGGTTTTGAATCCACAACAGCTAAGCACATCAAATAGCAGTAGTAATGTATTCAGGTTCAGCAGTAGATGTTGAGACACATAATTGCTTTTCGCATTGCCATGAGATGATCTTTCCACCAAGAAATTGACATCCTCATGATGTTGATTTCTTGTTGATGTTGCAGCCACTATAGTCACTATCAGTGTAGCCCTAGAGATTGAAATTGGTGTTCCTTGGATACCAGAGACCCAGTTTAGGTGCTCTTTTGAGGTATCTAAGAATTCTCTTGACAGCAACTAGATGAGACACCTTTGGAGCAGCCTGATATTTTGCACATATGCAGGTTGCAAACATGATATCAGGTCTACTTGCTATGAGATACATCAGAGATCCAATGATTGCCCTATACTGATGTTGATCAGTACCCTCCCTTCAGAGTCAGGACATAGATTGTGATTTTTGGGTATAGGAGTCTATTGGCTTGCAATCTTTCATATCAAATCTCTCTAAGATGTCAATGTCATACTTAGATTGATTGATCAAGAACCCGTCTTTTATTTGCTTTACCTGAATTCCAAGGAAAAAGTCTATTTTCCCATGGAACTCATCTCAAACATCTTCTTCATAATGTTATCAATGTCTTTGCACATTTGGTCATTTGAGGAACCAAATATGATGTCATCAACATAAACTTGTACGAGGAAAATGTATTTCCCAGACTTTCTTATGAATAAAGTTTTGTCAATGGTACCTCTTGTGTATCTGTTCTTCAGGAGAAACTGAGACAATGTTTCATACCAGAGCCTAGGTGCTTGGTGCAGCCCATAGAGAGCTTTATCCAGTTTGCACACATAGTTGGGGTTTTGTGGGTCTTCAAATCCTGCAGGCTGGCACACATAGACTTCCATATCTATATCTCCATATAGAAATGCACATTTAACATTTAGCTGGTAGACAGTAAAATTCCTGGATGTTGCATAAGCAAGAAAGATCCTCACTGCCTCAAGTCTTACAACAGGTGCAAAGACATAAGTGTAATCACTTCCCTCCTCTTGAGTGTATCGTTGAACTACCAGTCTTGCCTTGTTCTTGATGATTAAGCCTTTATCATCTCTCTTGTTCCTGAATACCGATTTTATGCCTATTGGTACTTGACCGGATGGTAGTGGACATATGTTCCAAACCTTTTGTCTTTTGAATTAAAGCAATTCCTCTTGCATTGATTCAACCCAAGTACTATCTTTCAAGGCTTATTCTACCTTCTTGGGCTCCATCTGAGATAGGAAGCATGAGAAAAGGCAGACATTCCCATTATGAGTTTGTTCTCTTGTTCTAACACCTTCAGAGACATCTCCAATGATGTTCTCAACTGGATGAGTATTGTGCGTCCTGAGCCTAGGGATCACATCCAGTTGCATAGATAGATCCAGATTGGAAAAGTTTAACTCAAGGTCTTGAACACTTGGTCCAGCTGATATTTTACAGTCATTTAATGAGGACTGGTTTAATGAAGGAGAAACAACATCGGTATAAGTTATCTATAAAGCAGCATTATCAGTTGCCAGTTCCTTCAAAATGCTACTTCCATCAGCTTGGTGTTGTTCATTGTCACCGTATGAGTTTTGAGGCTCACTTGGTTGACAACTTGTTGTAGTTCCACTGGTTCCTGAGATAGTTATGCTATCAGATCTGCCAATTGTCGGAGCTTGATTTTCAGCAACTCTTGGAGAACTTGGAAGAGGTCTGAGTAACTCAAACAGTTGGTCATCATCAGAATCACTTTGAGTACCTGTTCCAGCTGAAACATCCTCACAAGAGGGTTTAGAATAGTTTGGGACAAAATATATCCATGTGCAGTGTAATGGAGTGGTAATAGAGTTAACTTCTTTGTATTTGTGAGATATTCTATGTTGCATTCCTTTCAGACGTGCAACACATTTGTCTCTATAGAAAAATTCCTTTTTAGGCACACCATGTACCAAGTAAATTTTAACCAATTTATTCATGGTTTTAAAATTGACATGACACATGCGTTTATGCCACAGAGTTGACTCATCACCATTAGCTTTGGGAAGAAAGCATGACACTTCACCCAATGGGGAGGCATTGTTCATATCCAGCTTGTACATATCCCCTTTCCAGGGAGATCTAAGAAGCACCAATTCTTGAAAAATTGTCATCCTAGTTTTGAGGATAATGCACTCATGTTATGTGAAAAGCATTTGGTGTTTTTGATCACAAAATTGAGAAACACTGAAAAGGTTGTGTCCAACCTGTTTGACAAAGTTGTCAACTGTTAACTTGTCATTGGATACACTTCCTCTGCCTGAAATGTATCCTCCGGTCTCACCTCCAAATTGAGCAGGACCTCCATCAAAATGTTAAAATTGTTGAAGAAGAGATTTGTTCCCAGTCATGTGCCTGGAGCATCCACTGTCTACAATCCACACATTGTTATTCTTTTCATGTGGATGTCCCTACACATAAGGTGAAAAGTTAGTTATGATCGGAAACCCAAGCCTTACTAGTCTTGGGTTCTACCAATGTGGATGAAATAACTGAACCAAAAGATATGGGAGAGAGTTCAATAGATGTCTGTGAAGAACAGGTTTGGGCTGCAACACCTTGTCTGATCTTCCATTCCATCCCTTGGGTGATTAGTGTAGATGAGCTTGTTGAAGCTTGAGCAGCATGGCATTCTTTCGAGGCTTCTCTATTCTCGAAAGAAGCCTTCACCATATTTTCTTCTGAAGTAGTCTTCTTCTCGAAAGGTTTCAAAGGAACTCTCTTGTTCTTTTGAATTTTCTTTGGCTTAACGTTTGAAGCTATTTTCCCTTCGGAAGAATAAGTTTCTTCCTAAAGCAACTTTGCTTCGGAAACAAGCTTTCCTTTCCTCATTACTTGAACCATGTGATAAGGTCCAAATGTGAAACCCTCCTTAACTCTTTCTTTCTTAACATTATTTGCATTATGTGTGCTTCCAGGATTGTAGTAACAATCTTTAGCCATATGGTTTTGCAGACCACACATCATGCATGCAATGCTAGCTTTTGTGGGATGTGAAGACTGTTGTTTCTTGCACTTCTTTTGTTCATCAACAGTCCTTCCCTTTAACTTCCAATCCTTCAGTAGGATAGGAGTGTTGGTACTACACTCATTTCCAAGATCAGAGTTTCCAACTACCTGGAATCCGGCTGAAATGAACACACCCTTTTGTTTTAGGTCTATCTTTAGCTTGGATTCAACCACTTTCTTGGCAGTTTTTCTTGTTGCCTTAGCCTTGTTTCTTCTGGATTTGGTAGTTAGGAGTGATCATCACTGGTGGATGAGGGTTGATTTACCCGGTTCTTCCGAGTGATGGTCCCATAGTTGTATCATCCTTCAACTCATGGGCTGGTGGGTAAGCAGTTTGAACCTCTTGCCTCTTGAGTCCCACATCTTGGTTGACTGATAGACTCATAAGAATGTGGTGGAGCAATTTCATTCGTTCCCAACCCACCTTTGTTTTGATAACAAATCTTTGAGTGAGAGTATGATGCAAGAATGGCTTGGAAGTTTTGCTCAGAAATAGCATGCTTCTTGTCTTGAGCCTCAGCTATTACTAGCTGGGCTTGAGCCTCAGTCAATATGGAGATTAAATCTTTGATTTGAGTCCTATGATTGGTATGTTCATGTTTTAAAAAGGACACAGTTTTCTGTAACTCTTCAATTTTCTTTTGATAGTCAGATTCAACCCTTTTAAAATCAGATTTTAGGATATTCAAAGACTCAATATCGTATTTAACTTCCATATTGTAGTCCTGATACAATTTAACTCTTGCAATGTGTTGGTCCATGTTATCGAATAACAGTGCAAATGATGTGAAGAATCGCTCAATATCCAACAAGCATGCTAAACAATGATAATAGAGAAGATTTAACACAATACTAACTCATACTTGATAAGACAATGATCAATGACAATCAATAACAAAAAGCACAATGATATTTCTGTGTAATAACTGCTTGAAATAGGTAACTTGCAGCAATGATCCACGATTAGGGTTTTGCAAGCTTACCATACAATGAAAATTAACATGAGTATATATAGCAGAACTTAAATTCGCCCGGCAGAACTTAAATTCGCCAGTTAAACAAGAACAGCAAACTGTGAGCGAATTTACAGATTCGCTCACAGTTTCGCTAGACTGCTAAGCTACACAAATCAAAGTACATACAAAAGGAAACTAACAAAAGTCCTATTACAAGTAAAGTAAGCAATCTAAACTAAGGTGAGTCCAACCTATACATGATCTTCAATACTCCCCCTAGGTTGGATCTCACCGTTTTCACTCTTCTTGATTTGTCTTGTCAGCTCCGGTTTCCTCTGATGCGTTTGATCTGTCTTCGTCACCTTCTGCAGCTACTTCCTCAGAAGCTTCAGCACATGATCCTCCATGGTCTTTTCCTGTATCACTAGCTTCTTCGGGATGACCACTAGCCCTCTCAAATTGCTTGGTCAAATCTTGAACATCCATATTAAGATCATCCTGAGCCCTTACCCTTTCAGCTAACTTCTTTACCTCAGACCTCACGCCTCTAATCTTGTTGGCAACATTCATAAACAAACTAGCTTCTTTCCTAGTCTCTTCTCCAGCCTAGCATTTATGTGATTCTCACATAATACCAGTAGATCTTCATCACAGAAACTGAACAACTCCATAGGATCAAAGACCCTAAACTCTTTTCCATGCTTTACTCTGATCACAGCTTCTCCAGTGTTGTTATCATAAAACCATTTCTCAAAGTCCTATAATTGTTTGGGAAGGGGATCAGCCAATCTTACTCTGTTTACAGTCTTTGGAGGTTTAACCCTTAGAACAATCTTTCCTTTTCCCGTCTCCCAGTCTTTATCCTTCTTTGACCTGTTCCTTTCTGCCTTCATATACCCGAATGACTCAAAGTTGTCATTAAGCCCGTTTTTTATCTCTTTTTCAAGAAAAGTGGCTCTTTCACTCAGATGGGTATTAATAAGTGGTAGAGTTGCCAACCACCTTAGATCCCATTTAGGCAAGGTCTTAAAAGCCTTCCTCTTAAGCATGTAACTGATACTACCTCCCCTTCTCTTTATCATGAACATCTTTAGGCTTGAGTTATAACACCAACTTATGATTTTCTTGTCAGCCTCCTTCCTACTCAGTCCCTCCATGTGTTGGAAAAGAGGAGTCATTTCTTCTACCTCCTTCTCTTTCACAAACCAGTCGTTTTTATCCATCTCAAACACATCTGCATCATCCTCTCCCTTCTTAGCCACATAAATCAATGGTCGCTCATCAACTTCATAGAACTCAGGTTCTGAATCATAATCTATGAGCTGTTCATCTTCCTCTTCCTCATCAACCAACCACTTTCCTTTCTCAGAGACTCCTTCAGCAGTTTTTGTTACTATTACTTCTTCACCAACCAAATCATTTTCAAAGTCAAATTGCATATTGACAAACCCTGTCTCTATAATATCCTCCTCATCATCTCTTCCAACATCCTCTCCTGTAGCTTCACGATCTCCAGCATCAGTGGTTGCTGCACCATATGTGCCCTCTCCTACCTTGGATGAAGTGCCCACATTCAAAAATGGGTACTTTGATGTGTCAGTCAGATCATCTAACTCAGATTGAGTTAGTTGATCAGGTAGGCCGGCTGCAGCTTTCAGCAGGGTAATCTTTTCAAACAACTTTTTCAGTAGTCGATTTTGGTCAACAAGCATCTTCTGCATAACTTCAATCACTTCATCCTTTTGTTTTTCTCTGATTTCCTGGTTTATGAGTTTGGTCTTGATCATACTCAGTTCATTTGCCAATGAAGTATTCAAATTGCGAATCATATCCTCATCAAGGTTTCCACTATCCTCTCTTCTTTTGGTGAATCCTTCATGTCTATGTTTGGATCGTCTCTCAGGTTTAGCAGAATCGGCTTTCTTCTTTGACCTTCTTTCTTTTTCAACTCTAACTTCCTCAGCTTGTTCAACAATGTCTTCCTCAAAGTCATAGTCTTTCTCCTTGGCATATCTCTTTCTTTTCTTTGTGGCTTTAGCTTGCTGTACTCTAGTTTCTTCAGTCCGTTTACTTTCAGATTCATCCACCCGTTTAATATAGCTCCAACGTTCTGGAGGATACATATTTTCCCAAAGATGGGTGATCTTTCCACTGAAGTCGTGGCGAATGGCATATCAGTCAGCAAAGATGCGAGGATTCATTTGTACCTGCCTCTTTATCTCTCCATGTTTTGGTACATTAGGTATAAGATCATCAAATATCATATGAAGAAATCGGGGATATAACAGCCATTTGTCTTTCTTTAACGCCATCACGTTCTCAGCCATGCATGCGAAAATTAGTTTGGCAATATTGGCTTTCTCTCCTTTACAACATAATACCATTGCCTTTGCCCAATCAATGTTAAGACCGTCTGATCCACCTTTACGGTGATCAAGGCATGTCAGGATCAGCGTGAAGGGTTTGTTAGAACACAAAACATAGTTTAACCTTTTAAACTTTTCAGAAAACGCAGCGGAGGTATTGGATTATAACAAGTTTATAATCTGAAATTTTCGTGTTCTAAGTGTGGTTTTAAGATGGAAAACAAAACCCAAATCAATAGGATCTTAAATATATGAATGGAACAAGCTATGAACCTACAAAACGTGCATAAAATCACAGCTTGAACAAGCTGTGACAACTACCTTGTTCCAGCAGCAAATGTCGACCAAAATGAGGGATTTGGGATGCTAAAATCGGCCAAGAACTCAAGTGTAGAGGTCCTCAAACGTCTATACCCCAAGCCCTTGCAATACACCTTCTTGTTAGGTAGATTATCACCAAGAACACAACAAAACTTGCTCTTCAAAACTCCCAAATGAAGCTGCCAGGTTCGAGTTTTTTGAGAGAGAGAAAGAGAATTTTTGTGTTGCATGCAATGAGAGTGGGTTAGTTGAGAAGTGGAGAAAACAAGACTACTTAATGTGTGTTATTCTCAAGACCAATTTTGGTCCAATAGCATTAAAGGGGGGACGGCCAAAAGGGATTCAAAATGGAGTTCCCTCCTTCAAATATCACACAATAAAAGTCTTGTACACTAGACATACAAATAACAATTTAATTTGTATGTACAAGTTATATACAACTTATACAATTAACCATTTAACTTATAAGTTGTAGTTTCTCATTATTATTTGGTGTCATCTAACTAATTTAAATAACACTTCAAATAATATTATTGAACAAAATATCCTAATAAGTTGTTCCCTCTCATATGCAATTTATTTAGAAAACCCATTTTCTAAATTGGTGTAAATATTTAATTGCATGATCTTATCATCAATTAAATATTAATTGGTGTTTGCTAAGCTTGTTATTGGGTATAACCCGACTTGGATCATGATGTACTAACCACATCAATATTCTAAGTGTCTTGGGCACATCGAATCCTACAATCTCCCACTTGCCCAAGATTCATAGAAGATTGATGCAAGCAGTAAATACCGCCTAACAACGGTTTACTACCCTTAATACGCATGACTTATAGCCATTCAATAACATCATCCCTTTCAAGTGCCCTACTTGAAATGATTTAGGTGAATTAATCATCTATCCTTTTGTTACAGATGTCATGTTAAATCCAAGGACACAGAATGATCATTCCTTGTTGATTTAACTTAATCAGGCCTTAGACATCTAACTCTCAACGAATAAGAGGAACAAATTCCATCTTGACTACATACGTCTCTCACAAACACTTTGTGTTATACCTGAACATATCCTTGTGTACTGTCCACTATTTCAGGGCAGTGAAGAATAGGCTCAAGGTATAAAACTTGGTGAATATCAAAACCCAATATGTGTCTCAGGTCTGAGGATACCAAATGATATTCGCCTTTACTCAAATTTACTTATGATCAATCAATAAGATTCCATGTAGTAAAATTTGAGATGCGGGTTAGTCCAATATTTGTATCCCACAAATATCTATGAACCTTGGTAGCAACCCATTGCTCTATATTCATCCTTATGAATATCAACCAATCCAAGTTCATAATAGTCTTACCTTCAAACTTGTTCCCACAAGTATGAACGACTACGGACATTTAGAGTAAACATTTTACTCATGGATTAAACATGCTAAATTGGAATATTATTTGAAACATTATAACCAAATAATTTTATTCAAATAATAGAAAGTTCCATATATCCAAATACAAAATGTACAAATCAAATCCAATCACTAGAATATCGAAGTCCCATGGCACAAGTATGACATTCATGCTTTGCCTTTTCAAGGAGCTTCGTGAGAGGATCCGCAATGTTTTGATCCGTGTGAACTTTGCGAATACATATCTTTCCCTTTTCAACTTCATCTCGTATGTAGTTGAATCTCCGCTCAATGTGCCTAGTCTTTTGATGAGCACGGGGTTCCTTGATTTGTGCAATCGCACCCTCGTTATCACAAAAGATCTCTAGGGGGTCCTGAATGGAAGGGACTACCCCTAGATCGGCAATGAATTTCTTCAACCATGCAGCTTCTTGAGCTGCCAATGAGGCGGCAACGTATTCTGATTCTGTAGTCGATAGAGCCACCACATCCTGCTTGGAGCTCTTCCAAGAGACAGCTCCTCCATTTAGAATGAAAATGTATCCCGATTGTGACCGAGAATCATCACGATCGGTTTGGAAACTCGCATCCGTGTAACCTTTTACAACGAGTTCCTCGTCACCAGATCCATAGATTAGGAACATATCCCTTGTCCTCCTTAGGTACTTAAGTATGTTCTTAACAGCCATCCAATGACTGTTTCCAGGATTTTGCTGGTAACGGCTTGTCATGCTCAAAGCGCATGACACGTCCGGTCGAGTGCATATCATTGCATACATGATGGATCCAATAGCAGATGCATATGGGATTGCCTTCATTTTATCTTGCTCATCCTTTGAGCTTGGACATTGAGTCGTACTCAATATCGTTCCTCTTTGAATAGGTACGGTACCTTTCTTAGAGTTCTCCATCTTGAACCTTTTCAAGATCTTATCAATGTATGCATTTTGATTCAAACCAATCAACCGCCTTGATCTATCCCTATAGATCTTTATTCCTAGAATATAGGCGGCTTCACCAAGATCCTTGATGGAAAAACAACTTCCAAGCCAGGTTTTTACACCTTCCAAGGTTGGAATGTCATTTCCAAATAGTAGTATGTCATCAACATACAATACTAGGAAAGTTACTGTGCTCCCACTAGCCTTCTTATACACACAAGCCTCATCAGCGTTTTTGATGAAGCCAAATTTCTTTACTTCCTCATCAAAACGGTGATTCCAGCTTCTCGATGCTTGTTTCAATCCATAGATTGATTTCTTTAACTTGCATACTTTATTAGGATGTTTTGGATCGACAAAACCTTCAGGCTGAAGCATATAGACATCTTCCTCAAGATATCCATTTAGGAAAGCAGTTTTGACATCCATTTGCCAAATCTCATAATCATAATGAGCAGCTATGGCAAACAATATCCTTATAGACTTTAGCATCGCTACAGGTGAGAAGGTTTCATCATAATCAACCCCTTGAGTTTGAGTGAAACCCTTTGCTACAAGTCTAGCTTTATAAGTATCCAAGTTTCCATGCATATTGGTTTTCTTCTTGAAAACCCACTTACTTCCAACTACTTTGGAATTAAGAGGTGGTACAACAAGTTCCCAAACTTGATTGTCATACATGGATTGCATCTCAACGTTCATGGCCTCAAGCCATTTGTCACAATCCAAATTGGACACTGCATCATGGTATGTGGTTGGTTCATCTGAATCTACCATATAGCATCCATCCATGAAAAATCCGTATCTTTCAGGTGGATTACTAGTTCTACCACTTCTGCGAACGTTTTGTGTGTATTGATCAACCATTTGATCATCTTCAACATCCTCATGTTGAGTGCTAGTTTCAACCAAACGTGCATCGGGTTGTGGTTCTTGATCTTCCTCAAGATCCACTGTTCTACTGCTAGCTCCTTCCATAAGGAACTTTGCTTCTAAGAACTCACCCTTTCTGGCAACAAACACCTTTTGTTCCAGTGGATCATAGAAATAATATCCCATAGAATCTCTAGGATATCCAATAAAGATACACTTGGTGGATCGGACTTCCAATTTGTTTGGGGTGGGAGTCTTAACATAAGCCTCACATCCCCAAACCCTTAAGTATGATAGGGATGGAACTCTTCCATGCCATATCTCAAAAGGTGTCCTTTCCACCTTTTTGGTTGGGGC
Organism: Flaveria ramosissima; assembly: GCA_025215565.1. Classification (NCBI taxonomy): domain Eukaryota; kingdom Viridiplantae; phylum Streptophyta; class Magnoliopsida; order Asterales; family Asteraceae; genus Flaveria; species Flaveria ramosissima. The sequence goes on from CM046039.1 coordinate 46,512,338, forward strand.
CATATTTAAAATACGGGCCGCGGAGAGCAAAGCGAAACCCCAAAATGATAGAGGTAATGTGCTTCTAGCCATCATAGATCGGACCATATCCAATAAGGTTCGATTCCTCCTCCCAGACACACCATTATGTTGTGGTGTTCCAGGTGGAGTGAGTTGTGAGACAATCCCACAACTCCTAAGATGATCTTGAAAAACATCACTTAGGTATTCACCTCCTCTATCGGTACGGAGAACTTTAATTGACTTGTTGAGTTGATTTTCAACTTCATTCTTGAAGATTTTGAACATTTCAAAAGCTTCATCTTTGTGCCTTAATAAGTACACATACCCATAGCGACTATAATCGTCGGTAAAGGTAATGAAGTATCTTTCACCATTCCTAGTCATTGGCTTAAAAGGACCACATACATCCGAATGTATGATTCCTAATAAATCTTTTGCCCTTTCGGTAGTTCCACTAAAGGGTGCCTTAGTCATCTTACCTTGTAAACAAGATTCACAAACATCAAATGAATCACATTCATTTGTTTTTAAAAGACCATTCTTTTGAAGTGTTTGTAAACGTTTCTTGTTTATATGACCAAGACGACAATGCCAAAGATAGGTATCACTCAAGTCCAACTTGAGTTTCTTGGTGTTTGTTTGGTACAATGAACTATTTAAAGTATTTTCATGAACCAATTCATAAATACCATTAATTGGTATAGCTTTAAAATAGAACATACCATTTAAAGAAACATGAATATCATTTTCAATAAAGGATAATACATAATCATAATGTCTTAATTGAGATACAGAAATAATGTTCCTAGTCAAACTAGGAGCATACAAAACATTCTTCAAAGTAACTTCCAAGCCACTTGGAAGTCTTAGGATGTAGTCCCCACGAGCTTCAACTAAGACTTTAGTTCCATTGCCCATGAAGAGGCTAACATCCCCTTTCTTGAAGTCCCTACTTCTTGTGAACCCCTGCAACAAATTGCAAATATGAGTTCCACATCCGGTATCCAATACCCATGTGTTTGAAGATGTAACATTAAGATCAATATGAATCATGTATATTGTACCTGAGGTCTGCCCGGCATCCCTCTTGGCTTTCAACTCTTGGAGATGGACAGGACAATTCCTTGCCCAATGTCCTATCTCCCCACACTTGAAGCATGGGTCATTTGTAGCAACCTTTTGCTTCTTCTCTTGTGGTTTGGGTGGTACCCTTACCACCCCTTTCCCCTTTCCCCACGCATGTCCCTTACCCTTGGCAACCTTTGCCTTGGGTGCGGGATGAGGCCTTTTGTTGTTCCCACCTTCATTGATGGTGAGAACGGGTAAAACCCTTTTACCCATGGCCGCCTCGGCCGTTTTGAGCATTGAGTGAAGTTCACCAATGCTTTTGTCCCATGCATTCATGTTGTAGTTCAACACGAATGTCTCGAACTTCTTGGTTAGGCCATTTAGGATCAAATCCGTGGCCAACTCCTTCGAGACGGGGCAGTTTAGCCTCTCGAGGCGTCAATATGACTTTTCATCTTAAGTACATAAGATGAAACAGATTGGTTGTCGTCCATACGACATGCATGGAGCGCTCGAACCGTTTCGAACCGCTCAACCCTTGCTTGCTGTTGGAACGTTTCCTTCAGCTGGGTTATCATGTCGTAAGCTCCGTGATGTTCATACTCCTTTTGGAGATCCGGAGTCATGCTCGCTAGCATGAGACAAGACACTTGGACGGAGTCCTCAGTGTATTTCAGCCAATCGTTAAAGGCCTCCTCATCATCCTCGTTAGGTTGATCGGGGATAGGGTCGTCTAAAACATACGATCTTCTCTCTTGCTTGAGAACAATTCTCAAGTTTCGATACCAATCAATAAAGTTGTTATGATTTAGACGTTCCTTTTGGAGGATCGCTCGAAGTGATTGGTTTGACGCGGACGAGTTATCGTGATTTTCATTATTGGTGGCCATCTACAAAATTTAACAAAGATCAATTTTAGTATTTTTGATATTGCTAATTTTAATATTTAATGCCTTTTAAGGTCTTTTCATATTAAAATCTAGAACCCAACATTACATTTAAATTGTGGTTAGGTGACCTTTATCCCACGTTTTAAATTAATAAGGTGGTCAACGTTTGACGATTGCAACCATTTGCAACTTCTAGAAATATGGGATCGACTTAAAACATCATATGTAAAGTCGGCATGTTAATCCCATCAACACCATTTGGAAACCACATCGTAGGTGATCCATTTGACATGATTTGCAAATCAAGACACCCTACTTACACCCACGTGTGAGTTTGCCAAAACAAGTGGTTAGGTGACCTTTATCCCACAAATAAGGCATTCTCACCTCAAGTCACAAGTTCCCTCAAAATGGTTAGGTGACCTTTATCCCATTAAGAGTTCCCAAGTGACTCAAGTGTTGTGTAAAAGGACGGTGTTGATCTTGTTTGGAAAAAAAGTTTTAGAGGTTTCAAAATACAAGTTTAGAAAACTCTATGTACTTGTATTTGCATGCTTTCAAATACAAGATACCTTATGGTTCTTTGATTAAAACCTATTTTAATCCTTAAAATCATTAAATAATTTTAATAACCTTTTATTAACCTTTAAGAACCATCAATTTTCAGCTTGTTAAGTTTGTTAATTAGTTTGCTTTGAATATCCAAATATCAACCAAACAATCAAGACAACAAGCAATCAACCAAGCATAAAACATAAACAACCATATGTGCATAACCATAGCCCTTATGTTGACAACACTTGTTTGCCATCACAAGTGTTGTCTTTGGTCTTTCTAAGGGTCAAACATATCATAAAGGTTCCAAGAACCTCCCACTAGAAACCGCATCCAAATGCTCCATGTTTCTTGTGTCTTTGTGTCCATCTTTGGGTCTTGATCTTGTACATCTTCCTTTTACAAAATTGTATCCTAATACATTTTTCTAGTAAAGGAAATGAACCTAATCTATTATTACATAACCAAATGAATGAATAATTACAACCCAAATGAATAAACACAAATATTACAACCAAATTGAATGAATAAAACAACCACTTGAATCATCCAAACAACACAAGGCCACAAGCTAGGTTATGCACTTTAACAACCAATGATCAAATCATCAAAATATATCATGAAACCCCTTTTAAAACCACCAAATTTCAGCCAACATAAACTGAAATTTTTGGTTTTAAATATCGTCCAAACAATCAACACATCAAGATATGTATCTTTCAAGATCTAATCACTAGCATGTGTGATATGACCTTGAAAGTTGGGGAATCATTCAACCAAACAATAACAGCCCAAAAACAGCCTAAACATGTCTAATATCATCTTTTAAAACCAATTTCAAAAGATGAATCAAGCAAGCCATCCATATAACCGGCTCTTGATGCCATTGAAGGGTTTGTTAGAACACAAAACATAGTTTAACCTTTTAAACTTTTCAGAAAACGCAGCGGAGGTATTGGATTATAACAAGTTTATAATCTGAAATTTTCGTGTTCTAAGTGTGGTTTTAAGATGGAAAACAAAACCCAAATCAATAGGATCTTAAATATATGAATGGAACAAGCTATGAACCTACAAAACGTGCATAAAATCACAGCTGAACAAGCTGTGACAACTACCTTGTTCCAGCAGCAAATGTCGACCAAAATGAGGGATTTGGGATGCTAAAATCGGCCAAGAACTCAAGTGTAGAGGTCCTCAAACGTCTATACCCCAAGCCCTTGCAATACACCTTCTTGTTAGGTAGATTATCACCAAGAACACAACAAACTTGCTCTTCAAAACTCCCAAATGAAGCTGCCAGGTTCGAGTTTTTTGAGAGAGAGAAAGAGAATTTTTGTGTTGCATGCAATGAGAGTGGGTTAGTTGAGAAGTGGAGAAACAAGACTACTTAATGTGTGTTATTCTCAAGACCAATTTTGGTCCAATAGCATTAAAGGGGGGACGGCCAAAAGGGATTCAAAATGGAGTTCCCTCCTTCAAATATCACACAATAAAAGTCTTGTACACTAGACATACAAATAACAATTTAATTTGTATGTACAAGTTATATACAACTTATACAATTAACCATTTAACTTATAAGTTGTAGTTTCTCATTATTATTTGGTGTCATCTAACTAATTTAAATAACACTTCAAATAATATTATTGAACAAAATATCCTAATAAGTTGTTCCCTCTCATATGCAATTTATTTAGAAAACCCATTTTCTAAATTGGTGTAAATATTTAATTGCATGATCTTATCATCAATTAAATATTAATTGGTGTTTGCTAAGCTTGTTATTGGGTATAACCCGACTTGGATCATGACGTACTAACCACATCAATATTCTAAGTGTCTTGGGCACATCGAATCCTACACAGCGATCACAAGTTTGAAGTATTAGAGTGTAATGTAGCGGAATGAAATCAAGAATTAGTCAAATTATAGCAAGAGTTTGTTATTTGTAAACAAATGCGAGAGAATATTTTTCTGTGATAAGGAATGTTTCAATAATGCCCAATATTATTGCCAAATCATTCACAGTTACAATAAGGTTGGCACTCCTTATATTGAGTGCAATCACTGCTGTAATCACGGGATCGTGATTACTAGCAGATCTAGTACAAAAATAACTAATACTTAACAAACCACTGAAATGTTCACAACTACTGAGAACATGTCAGAGTGCTAAGTATAAAACATAAAACAACTGAAAAGAAACTACTGAAACTACAACGACTGAAGAACAAGCTCTTCAGTCGTTTTACAAAACTACTGAAAAGAGAAACCATAAAACTACTGAAAGTAAACCATCACAACTACTGAAGAAGTCCTCTTCAGCTGTTATGACAACTTCTGATACTTTGTCTTCAGCACTTGTCTTCAGACTTTATCTTCAGACTTTGTCTTCAGCACTTGTCTTCAGACTTTGTCTTCAGCACTTGTCTTCAGACTTTGTAATCAGTTGTTGTGACGTCTGTGGGACTTAAAGGTTTATCTGATCCGGCTCATTGGTTCTTTTGGTCCAACAAACTCCCCCTGAACCAATGCAGCCAAAACCTTTAACTTTATTGAGGTCCCACTTATTGTTGGCAAAATGGTTGGTCTTTTTCCTTCTTGATCAGTTGAGAAGATGACCCATATAAGCACCGGCCTGGAAGTAAGTCTCTGATGATTTGGTTGGCAAAGTATGGATGGGAGCTCTGTATTGGGGAATTGGACACTGAGCTGTTCCCCCATCCATGAGACTCACTTCCCATGTATAAGCCTGTAGGATTCTCTGGTGTATGCTCTGAGAAACATGATTTGTTCTTCCATAGTAAGATTCTCTGGTTCACCATCGAACAATCCTTCACGCCCATACAGCTCTGAGATGTATTTGGCCTGTTTGCCATTTTTGAGCTCAACTGTTGTGATCTGTCTGTAGGCAAACTCATCTGGGTGATTACCTTCAAGTAACAGACTGAGCTCATTTTGTTTGAAGTTCTCAAGCTTCTTGTAGACTAACCCCTTCTTGATTACTCTGTTTTCTAACATCTTTTGGGGAGGCTGTTTAGTCTCATAAGCCTTCTTGAAGTCTTCTACAATTTCCCAGGGTGATACTACAAGGACCACTGTGATCTCTTCATCTACGATCCTTTTTATCTGGCCCTTGTATCTTGCAGGAATGTCCTTCTTCACAATTCTGTGAGCCACCCTAGGATCAGGCCATATCCTCACCTTTTCCTTTTGATATTGAAATGTGTTGGCAAGGGTGTACAGTCTCAGAGCTTCTTTCTTCATACTTATTATTGATGAAGAAGCAGCATAAGTTTTGTCTATGCTCTTCAGCATCTCCTCATCATGAAGCCTTTGCTGCTGCTCTTCTTCTATCTTTACTCTCACAGTCTCCATCTGTGAGGTGGGAGTGATGGGCATAGATTTGGCTTTAGGCAAAGTTAGGACTGCAGAAAGAGGCAACCTATCTTCTTCCTCATCATCCTCTTCATCTTCTTCTTCTAGCCTCAACATCCTTCTCTTCTTCTTCTTGGATGCATCATCGGCTGTTGGTTTTGAGGGTAAAGGAGTTGGTTTAATGGGTTGTGGTAGTGGTGATTTTGAAGTGGTAGGTTTTGCAGGTTGTTCTAGCATTCTTGTAATGAGTGAGGCTTTGGAGTATTTTGCTAGTTCGTTTCTGTTCCCAGCACCTGCTTCATTTAGTGCTTCAATCACTAATCCCTTAGTGTATGCTTCAGACGTACAGATCTTGGTGGTTATTGCCAAGATACTGTCCCTGGTCCATGACTTAATCTCTATCAATGATCTTCCAAGATACTTTGCAATGAATCTGATCATGATCTCCAGTCTTTCTCTTTCTAACACATCATAACTTGCCCATCTTGAGTTAATTTCTTCAACTTCAAGTCTTCTAATCTCTGAGTCAAGCTGTGCAGTATCGAACCCTTGTCTATATAGTTGATCAATAATGGAGTCCATAGATTTACTATGTGTAGCATCCGCCATTTTGACCATCTCATCAAGTTGGAGTTCTTTTTCTTTTCTTTCAATCTTCCTCTTCTTATATGTGATATGAAAGTCTTTGTGACTTTCACTCACTTGATCAGTGTCAGCTCCCTTCACATACTCTTCTTCCTTCTCAGTCTCTTTCACAACCTCTTCTTCCTCCTGTTCTCTCTCTTTCAATATGCTCTTCCCTTTGTCTTTCACTAACTGACTCTCCCCCTTTTTGGTTGCATTGGTTGCAAGGGTTTGAGTAGTAGAAAGCCTTGTGCTCACAATCTCCTCCACCAGTGGCTGTATGATTGAGGGAAGTCTGTCATCCAAGGTTTTGATCACAATGTCTGTGATCATTGGGGTGATGAGAGGTAGGGATTTATGGAAGATAGCAGCTGTTTGCTCAGAGGGGTTCTGTCCCTGAGAAGCAGTGCCAGAGGTAGAGGCTGGTGGATTGAATGTTTTGAGTGGCTGAGTGTTTAGGAGACCTTCAGGTGAAGGTGCCATCTGTGGGTGTATGGTGGTATCAGATGGACTTGCTTCTTGAGAGAATTGGTCAAGTAGTCTTTGTAGTCTACTGACTTCTTCCTCAAGAATTGTGTTCTGGGCTAGAACATCATAAAAGAAGCCCAGGTCATCATCAGCAGATGCTGAATCACCTGACCTCCTGCTAGTAGCAAGATGTACATGCCCTGGGTGTAGACCAGTTGTAGCATGTGCCCCTTTTTCTTGGAACTGGGGACTTCCAGCCTCAGGACGATGTCCTTCATCAGCTGTTGCCTCTGATGAGGTCTTAGCCATGTTACCAGCCTCAGTCTGATCATGTGCTGATGCAGAAGAGGTGGCAGCCTCACCAGATATTCTGATCTCCGTATCTACACTAGGAGACTGAACATTTAAACCCCTGTGCTGTGGGTTGTCAGAAGCATGTTGATCCTCTTCCTCAATATCTGTGGTTTTCCCTTTAGGTGGTTGTTGGGGAGGAGGAGAGGCATGCAGCTGAGTCAGCACATTTGCAATTATAAGTGTTGGACTTTGGGGGGCATTTTCATGAGGAGATAGGGTAGTATGCACCTGGGGAGAATGGTGTGTTTCAATGGCAATCTCCTCAAATGAGGAAGATTCCAGATTTGTGGGTACCCCTTCTTTGGTTGCTTCAGCTTCCTTTTGAGAGGAATCCTGAGCGGCTGTGGCTGGGTGAGTCTCTGATACTACTGGGGGGTTTACACCAGTAAGTATATCCTGTCTTGGTGGTACAGGAGCATCTTCAGGGGACTCATCTTCCTGAATAGCTGTTTTGGTTCGTTTTGTTTTTGGTTTGGTGGGGACTTTGGATTTTGTGGTGGTGGCTGTGGGTTCCAGCTGCGTGGGTTTGCGCAGCTTGGCAGCCATTTTGAGTGATTGGTCAGAGTTGTGCCGGGAGTATACTTCAGGCAATACAGCCATAGCAGGGACTCCCAGGCCAACAAGTCCCTCAGCTTGAAGCTGGTTTTCAATTATGGCCATTATGAACCGAGGATATAATATCCAACGGTTAGAAAGTTGTTTTTGGGCCATATCCTTGAGCTCTAAGAATAGTATTTCAGAAAAATTTAAAGGTTGTTGCTCAAGGATGGAGTACAATACCTGTTGCCACCTTGTGGACATTTGATCCCATGATGAAGTCTTGGGGGCCAGGCAGACATTGACCATATGAAAGATAAGCCGTTCAGCATCCTGGAAATGTTTCTTCAATATGGTAGAGGCACTCAGGTTACCTTCGTATCCATGGTGGGCAAATGATAGATCAGTGGTGCCCTTTGGATAACTAGTCGGGAAAGTGGCATCATCCAGATTGAGGGTTTGGCGAAGAATCTCTGGATTGATGACCACCTTTTGGCTATGGACAAACGAATGAAGCGACTCTGTGTCATTCTCCTCAGAGACAAGAGTGACGTTTGTCCAGAATTGGCTAAGGGATTCGGCATATATGGTGGGGTTTAACAGAAAAGCTGTTTGGTAAGGTGACTGGACCATTAAATCAATGGCGTTGTGAAACTTGGTCCAGTATGGTGATTTGGTAAGGTGAGCGACACAGTTGTGTCGTGGTTTTAGTTGCATGGTCGCCATGGATGAAGAGAGGGTACAGAGTTTTTGAACGTTAGGTTTGAGAGGAGAGGTGAGAAAAACTCTGGTGAGATAAGGTATTTATAGGGTAGGGTTATGAACCGACTGAAGGTTTTGGTGTTAGTCATCATTTGTTGAAACTACTGATGACGTGGCATTAACTTTCAGAGGTTTGAAATGACTGACCGTATTGGTGTGATCATCAGTTGTTATAAAACAACTGAAGACTTGGTTTTAACCGTCAGACGTTGAAACAGCTGAAGTCTTTGATTTAGTCTTCAGTAGTTATAAAACTACTGAGGACAATTCCGACTTCAGGTGGTGAAACAACTGAGGACATGGTGTTTGTCATCAGTAGTTGTGAAACTACTGAAGACAGTGGTTTTGTCATCAGTTGTTGTAAACAGCTGAAGACTTAGTGGTAGTCTTCAGTAGTTGTAAACTACTGAAGACATAGCTGTGGCTTCAGTTGTTTAGAAACAGCAGTTGTAGAAACAACTGAAGAGAAATTACTCATCAGCTGTTTTCGTCAATTCATAGCTTTTCAGCTGTTTCAGTCTGACCTCCACACTTAAATCCGAGTTTGATGTTTCATTGGTCATCAGTACTTATCTGCATTTCTGACATCAGTTGTTGTAGTTACATCAGCTGTTATAACAAAGAAGTACTTATATATGACATGGTTACCAATGATCATCAGTATTTATTACTGAGATTATCAGTAGTTGTCACTTATTCTAGCTGCAGCATACCAAGCCTTAACACCAGGTTGTGGAAAGTTGAACTATCCAAAGGCTTAGTAAAAATGTCTGCAAGCTCATCAGCACTAGGAACAAATTTTGGATCAATCAGACCTTTTTCAAAACAATCTCTAATAAAATGGTGTCTGATTTCAATATGTTTAGTCCTAGAGTGCTGGACAGGATTCTTGACAATACAAAGAGCTGAAGAGCTGTCCATTAACAATGGAGTCTTAGTCTCAGTTATGCCATAATCCAATAATTGGTTTTGAAGCCATAATACCTGAGATGTACAACTTGCAGCAGCAATGTACTCGGCTTCAGCAGTTGATGTAGCAACTGAGGTTTGTTTCTTACTCTGCCAAGAAATCAAACAGTTGCCTAGGAATTGACATCCACCAGAAGTTGATTTCCTGGTCAACTTACACCCTGCATAGTCACTGTCAGAAAAAGCAACTAATTTACCAGAATGTCTAGTAGAATACCATAAACCTAGAGATGGAGTGCCTTGCAAATATCTAAAGATCCTCTTGACTGCAATCAAATGAGACTCCTTAGGTGCAGCCTGAAATCTAGCACAAACACATGTAGCAAACATAATATCTGGTCTAGAAGCTGTTAAGTACATCAAGGACCCAATCATACATCTGTAAAGTGTTTCATCAACCACTTTACCTTTCTGATCTGTATCCAGTTGTGTGGTGTTGCACATGGGAGTAGAACAAGGTTTACAATTTTGTAAATCAAATTTTTCCAAAAGATTTTTTGTATATTTGGACTGATGAATGAAAATTCCATCAGCCTTTTGTTTGATTTGCAAACCCAGAAAGAATTGTAATTCCCCCATTGCACTCATTTCAAACTTTTGTTGCATCAACTTTGTAAAGGCATCACACAACTGTGGATCAGAAGATGCAAAAATAATATCATCTACATAAATTTGAACAAGTAGATTATGCTGCCCTGCTTTCTTAATGAATAAAGTTTTATCTATGGTGCCTCTAGTAAAAATTATTTTCAAGAAGAAAGTTTGATAATGTCTCATACCAGGCTCTAGGAGCTTGTTTCAACCCATAAAGAGCCTTATCAAGCTTATACACCCAATTAGGATGTTTGTTGTCCTCAAAACCTGGTGGTTGACATACATAAACCTCTTCTTTAATTTTCCCATACAGAAAAGCACTTTTGACATCCATTTGAAAAACTTTAAGATTTTGATAAGCAGCATAAGCTAAAAACAATCGAATTGCTTCCAGTCTGGCTACAGGAGCAAAGGTTTCATCATAATCAATACCTTCTTCTTGTGCAAACCCCTGAACAACCAGTCTGGCCTTGTTCTTAACAATAAGCCCATTTTCATCAGTCTTATTCCTAAACACCCATTTAGTGCCTATTGCACACTTACCTGGAGGTAGAGGAACCAGTTCCCACACTTGTTGTTTCTTGAACTGAAGAAGCTCAAGCTGCATGGCATCAACCCATCCATTGTCCTTTAAAGCAATGTGATAATTCTTTGGCTCTTGCTGACTAATGAAGAGAGCATAGAAGCAGAAATTTGACAATTGACTTCTTGTTGATACTCCAGCAGTGATATCACCAATGATTTGAGACATAGGGTGATTCTTCAGATGGTGATGGTGAGGTATTTCCATGAAACCAATCAGTAGATGGTAGTTCAAAGGAAGTTGAAGTTGTAGAAATCTCATCAGCATTTGTTGTGGATTGTGCTGCTGGAGCTACAGGAACATCAGGTCTAGCTGAATCAGGCAGTTGATCAGTAAATCTGAAGAGGTGAGTACTACTATCATCATCATCAGCACCAGCAGTACCACCAGGTGGAGAACTGTTGACAGGAGCAACAGCAGGAGTTTGATGAGGAACATATTGTAGTATGTCCAAATCAAATATCTCCACAGGGTTTTGTGGAATCTTGTCCTTTGGAGATTCATTAAACTTAACATGTAGAGTCTCTTCAACCATCTTTGTTCTACAGTTGAAGACTCTGTATGCTTTGCAAGTTGATGAATAACCAACAAAATATCCTGCATCCACCTTAGAATCAAATTTTTGGAGTTGATCCCGTGTGTTGAGAATGAAACAAGGACATCCAAAAGCTCTGAAGAATGAAATTAGAGGGGCCAAATGATGAAGAACTTCATATGGAGTTTTCATCAACCTCTTATTCACTAGAGCTCTATTTTGTACATAGCAAGCTGTATTGATAGCTTCAGCCCAAAAAGTCATTGGCAATCCAGAGTCAGCCAACATGGACCTTGCAGCTTCAATAAGGGTCCTGTTCTTTCTCTCCACTACTCCATTTTGTTCAGGAGTTCTTGGAATGCTAAAATGCCTCTTGATTCCCTTTGAGAGGTAGAACTCATCAAGTGTATTGTTTCTAAATTCTGTTCCATTATCACTTCTAATACACTTGACTGAGAGGGAATACTGCTTCTCAACATACAACACAAAGTTGATAATCTTCTGAGCTGCTTCATCCTTTGAATGCAAGAAGAAAGTCCATACAAATCTGGAGTAATCATCCACAATTACCAGACAGTATTTCTTCTTAGCCATACTCATCACTCTCACAGGACCAAAGAGATCCATGTGAAGAAGCTGTAAGCAGGCTGTGGACTTAGGTTCTTCTATGGAGGGAAATGAAACTTTGTGCTGTTTTCCTTTTAGACAAGCAGTGCAGTCATCTTCACATTTAAACTCCTTCATAGGCAATCCCCTTACTAAACCATGGTTGATCAGCTGATTTATGTTTTTGAGATTAACATGACCCAGCCTTCTATGCCATAGTGTAGATTCTTGAGGGGAAGCCTTGGAAAATAGGCAAGGATGGCCTTTGAGATCTATTTTCTTAGAAAGATCTAAGGCATACACTCTTCCTGTCCTGTTGGCCTTAAGGAGAGTGTGTTTATCCAACACCTTGTCAATCAAACTCAGAACTTTGGATGACAGAATCCGGCAGTTCTGACTTGTGAAAAGAGCAACATGGCCTTTGTCACACATTTGACTGACACTCAAGAGGTTGTACTTGAGATTTTCCACATGGTTAACATCATCAAACTTTATTTCCCCATTGGAAACAAAACCTTTGCCGATGATGTAACCCTTTGCATCATTGCCAAAAGATACAAATCCCTTCCTTCCTTGAGAGTAGTCATTAAGAAGTGATCTGTTTCCTGTCATATGCATGGATCCTCCACTGTCTACATACCAGATGCCTCTGTGGCATGTTGAAGAACCCTGCAGAACAAAGCAAATTAGTTAGATTTTGAGACCCAAACCTTTTTGGTTTTGGGCCTATTCACATCAACAGATGGTGGACTAACAAGTTTGCTGGAAATAACAGCTTGAGAGGAAGAAGATGGTGAAGAAGAGGAATCCTTTGGCTTGGACCTCCTTTTCTGTGGATTCAACATAGGAACATCTAATTGGTTGACTCTTCCCAATAGATGTTGAACCATCATAACCAGCTGTGTCTGATTTTGTGATAAAGCTTTCAGCTCTTCAGACACATTAGCACTGGAGTTTGATAAGTTCTTATGTTGCACCTTCTTCTTTTGAGCAACCTCAGCTGTTACCTGTTTAACCCCTTCCTTTTTGGATTTCTTTTTGGACTTAAGGATTACAGGATTTGATGTTGCTGGTACAAATGTGGCTTTAAACTCATTTTTCATTTTAACCATTTTCTCTTTAATTTCATCTTTATGTTTGAGTTTGGATCCTCTTTTGTACCAACAATCATCAGTGAGATGATTAACAAACCACATACTTCACATGGTTTCTTTTCATCTTATGTTGATCATCAACTAAAGAGGATGAAACTACTGAAGACTTGCTCTTCAGTACTTTGGAAGCACTATTTGCTTTCTTGACTTCCTCTTTAGTAGTCTTCAAACTCTTTCTACTGACAGTTTTCTTCTTTTCAGTGCTGTCAGTAGTTGGAGCTTGAACTTCAGGAGTTAAATCTTGCTCTCCAGTCCTTTCAGGACTTTCAGAAATAACTCCTGAGTTGACCAACTCTTTGATCATGTGAGTGTCAGCAATTGAACCATCAACATCAGCTGATAGGTTCTGAGAGGGCTTAGTGCTGACTTCTACTTTTGATGATGCTTTATCAAAAAGTGAATCACATGATGAGGTGGATTGGTTATTGCTTTCTCCATCAGATTTCACCTTCTACTCTTGGAGCAAAATCTGTAGGAGGAGCAGTGTGATTATAACCAATGCCAAACTTCACATTGGAAGCTGATTGCTTACTAAGAAGCATCTCAAAACCTTTGCATGATTGTACCCATCGATCACACTCTACTTGGGTGACTGCAAGGGTTTCTTTGAGACTTTCTGGTCTTCCAGAATAACCTCTAGCTTAGCCTTTTCATCATTTAATTGGCATTTAAGCTTATAAATCTCATCATTTTTACTATTAAGAGCAGACTCATACTCAGCTTGTCTTTTGGAAATTGTTTTCTCAAACTCAAGTTTTTCATTTATTAATGCTACATTTGCCTCTCTAATAGAGACAAAGCAGCAATGCAAGATTCAGAACATAACTTGGCTTTAGCCTCTGAAGATACCTGAGTTACCTGTGAAGATGATGCAGTTGAGCAGGAACCCTCAGTTGATTCCAGAGCCATAAGTGCCAGATTCCCAAAGGACTATCACCACCATGTTGATCAGCACTTGTGAACAGTTGTTCATGACCAGACATGTCATCTGGCAAGCTGCTCCAGTCAACAACTTCTGGGGGTGAAGAAGCTATGTTGTTGAGGTTGGGGGTTGATGAGATGGTTGAGGTTCTGGAAGTGCATGAGGTTGTGGTACCATAGGAGCTTGAACTTGACTGGTTTGTGGCATGTAATAACACGGGTAAGGGTAAGGCATTTGACCCTGAGGAACAAAATATGCAGGAGATTGTAGTTGAGACTGATGACTAGAATTGACAGGATGTTGCCCTTTGTTTTGTTGACTATTGCTAGGAAAAGTCACAAAAGGTGCAGAGGAATTAGATCCAGATGATCTACATTCTCTAGCAAAGTGTCCAAGCCTTTGGCATTGTGACACCTCAACTTACTCTTGTCAAAACCAACTTTGGTTTTGCCAGAGAGTCCTGGGAACTTTTCTTCCAGTTCTTTGTAGAACTTCTGAGATCTGATATTTATCAAGGCCATTTGGCTCAAAATATCCATCTCTTCTAAGTCATCATCAGCAATCCCCTTGAGATCATCCATGATGAAGCATAGATTGTCATTATTACACCCAGTAAATTGACTATCAACACTCACAAATGCTGAATCAGAAATGTTTGAAGAGAAATCAATATGCTCATCATACTGGCATTCAGATGAAGCATATTCTGACTCATGACTAACCAGAGCAGTGTTGCCTGGTACAAAGTCCTCAGTGAGCTTACCAGATGAAGACAGTTTTCTCTTTTGTTCTATCTCTCTCTCAAATGTGAGCAATTTCCCATGAAGTTGGGTGAGAGATAGTTTGTCCAAATTTGCACTGGAGCGTAGGACAATGGTATATGTATCCCATCTCTCAGGCAGTGAGTGATCTGAGAAATCTGTTATTCATCTGAATATTAGTATACTCATGTTTGACCATTTTCAATTCAGAGATCAAACAAGAGAACCGCTCAAACTGTTGAGTCAGTGTCTCACCCTTCCTATGAGAGAATGTCTCATATTGTTGGGCAAGGATCTCTCTATTATTTGCCAAGACCTCATCTGTTCCTCCAAATTGTTCTTTCAAGGCATTCCAGAGGTCATGGGCAGATTCATAATGCATTAGCCCAGAATAATTTCATTGGGTAGTGCCATGGCCAGAATTCCATGGGCTTTTGCATCAATCTCAAACAATTTCTTATCCTCATCTGAGTATTGATCCTTCCTCTTCGGAACCATTTGATTGGTTTCCGGGTTATTCACCATAGGCTTGTGTGGACCATGTACCACTGATGTCCAACAACCTGAGCTGTTAACAGACAGGTGATGGAGCATACGACGTTGCCATATGTTATACTCATTCCTAACCAGCATTGGAGGCTTGGTTGAGGAACCAGTATTGTGAGGATCATTGAAGGAGTAGTCATTTTGGGTCAAAAACAATTTTATTCAAGCTTTTAAAAAAAAATTTAGACACACCACAACAAACTCAATGAAAACCAAGAATAATCTCAGGATGAATGATTAAAGCACAGAAAAATTCAATCTCTATAACAGTTTCTTGCAAAAATGCTAATTCAATCAAACTTGGATCTTGAAGAGCAGTTTCAATGATCAATTATTAGATCGATCAATGATTAACCAGCTCTGATACCATTTGTCAGGATCAGCGATCACAAGTTTGAAGTATTAGAGTGTAATGCAGCGGAATGAATGAGATCAAGAATAGTCAAATTATAGCAAGAGTTTGTTATTTGTAAACAAATGCGAGAGAATATTTTTCTGTGATAAGGAATGTTTCAATAATGCCCAATATTATTGCTAAATCATTCACAGTTACAATAAGGTTGGCACTCCTTATATAGAGTGCAATCACTGCTGTAATCACGGGATGGTGATTACTAGCAGATCTAGTACAAAAATAACTAATACTTAACAAACTACTGAAATGTTCACAACTACTGAGAACATGTCAGAGTGCTAAGTATAAAACATAAAACAACTGAAAAGAAACTACTGAAACTACAACGACTGAAGAACAAGCTCTTCAGTCGTTTTACAAAACTACTGAAAAGAGAAACCATAAAACTACTGAAAGTAAACCATCACAACTACTGAAGAAGTCCTCTTCAGCTGTTATGACAACTTCTGATACTTGTCTTCAGCACTTGTCTTCAGACTTTGTCTTCAGACTTTGTCTTCAGCACTTGTCTTCAGACTTTGTCTTCAGCACTTGTCTTCAGACTTTGTAATCAGTTGTTGTGACGTCTGTGGGACTTAAAGGTTTTTCTGATCCGGCTCATTGGTTCTTTTGGTCCAAAGAACCATGTTGATCGACAACAAATGCCAATCCCTGTCGGTACACATGAAAACGGTAGCTAACCCCCGACAGTTGATCCACACTGCAAGGCCATAGCCCGCTCATGAATACAGATCCATCATCATCATCAGACTCAATAGTGAAGTCTATCATAGTGCTTGCAAGAATTTTCATCATGAAACGGGCTCGGGGGTAACATTCATTAAGTTTCGCTTTTCATACTATCATCTTCCACTTTAATATATAATACTTAACTTATTGAATACACAACATACCAAGTACTAGTCATCATAAACCATAACCGATCCGCCGCGAGACAGCGGGGGTTCGGGGGCGGCAACCCTGACAGCGGGGTCCTAGGGGCAGCAGCCCCTAGTGGGGCCAAGGGGCAACGCCCCTGGCTGGGCCGGGCTGAAAAAATCGTCTACACAGCCTTATAGAAAAATCGTTCTTCCGGTTTAAAACCCCTTAAAATCTTAGTCATTTAAAAACGTAAATTTAGTATGCATAATAGCCCAAAACATGAAAAACTTATAAATAGGGATCTAGAACTCACCTGGATACCACGAATAACTTCTAAGCTAAGCTTACAAGGCTAGGATCTCTCTACACAGCCTGCAGAATAGCTAACACTTATAGAGGTAATTTCTGCCTAAATTCGCTGCTAATTCGCTGCAAGATCAGCAATTTCGCAGCTAGGTTCGCCAACACTTCGCTGCTAGTTTCACCAGCAGTTTCGCTGCTAGTTTCGCGCTAGTTTCGCTAGCACATTCGCTGGCAGTTTCGCTGGCATCTTCGCTGCCAGTTTCAATGCCAGTTTCGCCCAACTTTCGTTGAGAAAACCATGTCTGCGAAAACTACCTGCGAAACTATAGTTTCGCAGGAAGATCCAGTTTCGCTGATTGAATATGCAAATTCGCTGGATGAACACGCAGTTTCGCAGATCGCATAAAAAATTACGGACCAGACCATTTTTAACCCAAAATCATAACTTTTTACGTCCAATCTCTTAGTTTATCATCCATGAGGCTAAATCTAAGCTTTATACATGTTTTCATACGTAAAAATGTGACTTTTATGCGATTCTTGCAACTTTTCAAAACCCAAAACCCTAGAATCCAGGTTTGATCTACAGAAGGGTTTAGAGGTCGATTCTTACCTGGATTTGTTGCTTCTTTCTTAGATCTTGATGCTCCAACACCCAGATCTTCAATCTCTTCACCTTAGAAGCTTCAAATCTTGAGTTTTCTCCACTTTCTCTCTCTACTTTCTCTCTCTACGAATTTTTGGTGGCTAGGGTTGTAATGAGGAAGATGGAGGCTGATTTGGGTAGGTTAAGGGCTGATTATGGGCCTTAATCACTTAGGCTCTTGTCTTTTAACCCAATTTGGCCCATAACCCATTTCCTTCTTTTATTAAATACCCATTATTTAAGCCCATTATCCTTAATGACTCGTTTCGACTATTCGGGGTGTTACAAGTCTCCCCCACTTATTTAGGTTTTCATCCTCGAAACCTGTCAGTCATCAAACAATTGAGGATAAATTTCCTCATCTCCTCCTCGGTCTCCCACGTAGATTCTGACCCTTTTCTATGTCTCCAATGTACTCGTACTAGTGGAACCACTTTATTCCGTAAGTGCTTCTCTTCCAATCAAGGATGGCCACCGGCTGCTCTACATAATTAAGCCGTTCATCGACTTCAATGTCCTCAAGTGGTACGACTGCATCATTGTCTGCCAGACATTTCTGAGATGAGAGAACATGGAACGTAGGGTGAATTCCACTCAACTCATCGGGTAGTTCTAAATGTAGGCCACTTCTCTACCCTTGCAATAATACGAATGGCCTTATGAATCTTGGCGCTTAACTTCCCCTTTTTCGAACCTGATGATCCCTTCCAGGGCGATACCATGAGCAACCTTGTCACCAACCTCAAATTCTATCGGCCTACGCCTCTTATCAGCATAAGATTTGGGGGTCCTTTGCAGCTTTCATGAACGCCTTAATCTTATCTAACTTCTCAGTTGTGACCTCAATTCACTTCAAGACTCCCCAATTCCTTTTGCCCGATGTCACCCCAACACACAGGCGTTCTGCACTTCCTACCGTACAACATCTCGTAAGGTGGCATACCAATGCTGGCATGGTAACTATTATTATATGAGAATTCTGCCAACGGTAAGTGCTCATCCCAACTTCCTCCAAAGTCGATTACACAGGCTCGTAGCATATCTTCTAAAGTCTGGATCGTCCTTTCCGACTGACCATCTGTCTGGGGATGGTAAGCCGTACTAATATGCAGTCTAGTCCCCATTGAGTCATATAACCTCTTCCAGAACTTGGACGTAAACCGCGTGTCCCTATCCGAAACGATAGACACTGGCACGCCGTGACGAGCCACGATTCCTTGATAAATAGCTCTGCCAACCTCTCAGAGGAATACGTCTCACGAATTGGTAGGAAATGGGCGCTCTTTGTTAGACGGTCAACAATCACCCAGATTGTGTCGCTTCCCTCGCCGTGCGAGGCAGCTTCGTGATGAAGTCCATTGTGATGTGTTCCCATTTCCATTCAGGGATATCCAAGGCTGGATCTTCCATATGGCTTTTGGTGTTCTGCCTTCACTTGCAGGCAAGTCAAACACTTGCTCACGTACTTAGCCACGTCTCGCTTCATTCCCGGCAACCAGTAATCTTTCTTCAGATCCTGATACATTTGTGTGGCACCGGGGTGTATGGAATATCGAGTTTTATGAGCCTCATCCATGATTTTCTCCCTCAAATCTCCCCATAGAGAGGGATCCACATTCGCCCAGATCGGGGTTCTAACACCAGGGTGTTTTCCCCAAAGTCTGAAACTGTCCTTTCATCCTTTCAGAGTTGATTCTGTCCTCTCTTATTGCATCATCTTGGAACTCCTCACTTGGTTCATAACATCAGGCGTCATGATTATTTGTAAGCCCTCACCCGAATTGGTTTCGGGTCGTCCTTTTCGACTAAGGGCGTCGGCAACCACATTGGCTTTGCCTGGATGATAATGAATTTCGCAGTATAATCCTTGATCAGTTCCAACCACCTCCTCTGCCTCATATTGAGTTCTTTTTGTTCGAAAAGAAATACTTCAGACTTTTATGATCAGTGAAGATGGTGCACTTAACCCCATACAGGTAGTTGCCTCCAAACCTTCAATGCAAACACCACCGCGGCCAACTCCAAATCATGGGTAGGATAATTTGCCTCGTGAACCTTTAATTGTCTAGAAGCATAGGCTATCACCTTCCCTCGTTGCATAACACGCAACCCAATCCTGCATACGAGGCATCCGAGTACACCACCAGATCCTCGTTCCCTTCAGGTAACGTCAAGACAGGGGCTTGAGTTAACCTCATCTTCAGTTCTAGGAAGGCTTTCTCCTGATCAGTACCCCATTCATACTTCACGTCCTTTCGGGTCAATTTTGTCTTTGTCAAAGGAGAAGCTATCTTGGAGAAATCCTGGATAAACCTCCTATAGTAGCCTGCCAGGCCTAAGAAACTGCGAATCTCAGATGGCGTCTTTGGAGGTTCCCATTGCATCACCGCTTCAACCTTCGCAGGGTCCACCCTGATCCCCTGGGATTAACCACATGACCCAGAAATTGAACTTCTCGTAGCCAAAATGCGCATTTAGAGAACTTAGCATATAATTTCTCATTCCTAAGCGTCTCCAATACTTCTTGAATATGATCGGCATTTTCCTCTTCACTTTTTGAATAAATCAAGATGTCATCAATGAACACTATCACCGATTTATCCAACATCGGCCGACATACCCGATTCATAAGATCCATAAAGCAGCTGGGCGCGTTGGTCAAACCAAAGGACATGACGAGGAATTCGTAGTGTCCATACGCGTACGGAACGCTGTCTTAGGAATGTCTTGTTCTTTCACCTTCAGTTGGTGGTAACCAGACCGCAGGTCTATCCTCGAAAACCAGCTGGCACCCTGAAGTTGATCGAACAGGTCGTCGATCCTTGGTAACGGATACCGATTCTTTACGGTCAGCTATTGAGCTCGCGATAGTCAATGCACATCCGCATGCTACAATCTTTCTTTTCTTGACGAATAAAACCGGAGCACCCCATGGAGAGATACTCGGTCGGATGAAGCCTTTATCCAATAAATCTTGCAACTGGTCCCTCAGTTCTACCATCTCCGAAGGAGCTAATCGATACGGTGCTTTAGCGACAGGTTGTGCTCCCGGTAGCAAATCAATTTGGAATCGATTCGCGGTCAGGCGGCACACCGGTCAGGTCTTCAGGAAAGACGTCAGGAAACTCGCGCACTACTGGCACGTCTGATAATTGTGGCTCTGGCGCATCCACATCTTTTACATAGGCCAAGTAAGCGCTGCACCCACGTCTCAAGTACTTTTCAGCTGTGATCATCGACACGACCTTCGGTACACAGCACACCCTTATCTCCACGAACCGTAACAGAACTACCGTCGGCGCTGTTAGACGAATTATCTTCTTACTACATACTATATTGGGCTTCATAGGTAGCTAACCAATCCATGCCTAACACCACATCGAAACCTCCTAAAGGCCATAACATGCAACCTAGCAGGGAACTTACAATCTTCTAACTCAATCAGGCAATCCTCAACCACCTCAGTTACCTTAGTGGACTTACCAATGGCTGTTTCTACATAGAAAGGCTTCATCTAACTTTCTACTCTTATCATGCAACAAACGACAAAAGGCAGCATACACAAACTCTACTAGCACACCAGAATCAAAGAGCAAGAAGCATATTCATGGTCTACTAGAAACATACCTGAAACTACTTCTGGGTCTGCCCTGGCCTCCTCGCGAGTTATGTTGAATGCCCTCGCCTTCGCCTTTGAACCGCACGTCACCCCTTCCCTTTATCTCCAGCTTTAACAGTTCCTGATCCTTCTGCTTTTCCTTTCTTACAGTCTCTTCCCCGCATGACCCATCTCGCACACTGGTTAACACTTCCAACCACCTTGCAATCCCTAGCATAGTGGCCCTCGCCTCCACATTTGAAACATTTTCCCGTCCCAACTCTGCACTCCCCTGAATGACCTTTTCCACATTTTCTACAAGCACCTCCTCCCCTATATTTCCCTGTCTCCCAGACTGATCCTCGACTCTCATCCTCTTCTTCTCCACTCCGGAAGTTATCACCTCCGAACCTCTTCCCATTTCCATTCATGTTCCCATTCCATTTCTCCACTTCTTCTGTACAGCACACTGGGTCTCTCTCATCGTACACCTCCCAGCTAAATCCACCACAGACCTAAACGTACCCGTCTGGCTGCAATCATGTGCCTCCTGATGTCCACAGGCAAACCCTGTATGTATCTTTTGATCTTCCTGGACGCAGGTGTCACCATGTCGGCACAAGTCTTGCAAGTTCATTGACTTGGAGGTATACTCTTGATGAGTCATGTTCCCAGCCTTCAAATACAAGAACTCCTTTTCAATCTTGTCTAATTCCCGATGGGGACAATACTCCTCCAGCACTAACTCCTTCAACTCAGACCACTTCATCTTGGCTATCGATCGCTTCCCCTCAGCCTGGACAATATTGTCCCACCAGAATAACGCTGAGTCAACGAAGGAATGAGTGGCAAACTTAACTTTTTGATCCTCTCGGCACTCACTAATTTCTAGTACCGAATGGCTTCCATCTCTCTGACCCAACACGATGAGCGGCAGTAGCAGTGCCGTTACCTCGTCAAGGTTGGGGGCTTGCACCTTTGAAATGCCCGATAGTTGGCACCCTGGTAGTCTCTCTCCTCGGACTCCTCATCACTGTCGTCATCATGGACTACCACCTTAGGGTTTGATGGCTCCTCTTCAGATTTCCTCAGTCCTCCCGGTGGACTTTCCTGAATTCTTCTCACTTCCTTCACTTCTTCTCTCTTCTCAGCTTTCTCTCCATCCTTGACTGCTTTGATCACCTCGGTCACCACCGAGGGTAAGACATTTTGCATGACATTGTAGACCTCATCAGCGATAGCCTCCTTCACAGTGGGTTTGAGGGTGCTGATCCCTCCCCTCACGGGTGACTATGGAGGTCTGACTCCTCATGAACAGTCTCGGGAGCCTTAGCTTTGCTCCGGGTGACACTGGCTCAGTAGTACGCCCTCCACGAGCACCTCCTCGGTTGCCTTTCCAGATTTTTCTACCAGCCATAACTAATTCCTATAAGATTCAAACACCAAAGTGGTTATTCAAGATAATTGCTCAGATCATTATAGTATGGTAAGTCCTAATTACAGTGGCCAAGTGTTTTAACCACTTACCTTACCCTCCTGTCCCAGCAATCACTATCCTAACACATATCATATTCAAATCTACAAGCACATAAAACAAATAGCACACGCAACATAATTCCGGTTTACTTGAAACTTTTACCTGATGGCACGTAGCTACTTGGATTGGCATCCTTCATTCGGTCCATTTTCAGTTTAAGTTTAGGTTTTTGAAAATAGTTTACACCAATTCTCTTAAACTTGGCTCTGATACCAACTTGTAAGGCCCCGTTCCCGGGAAACCTCACAGTTGGTTAATCATAGCATAAAATCAGTTTAATAATAAAACATTGCAGCGGAAATAATTAGACATTCATTTAAAACATAGAAACCATATTGTACTCATACATTTGTCCTTTAATTTTAAACAAAACATGCTAATTGTTCTTAAATTACAATAAAGATTTCATAAGTAGGAATGCCATCCATAGCTCCCCAAGTAGCTCCGTGTGCCATCCTCAGCATCAGCACTTACCTGCCAACTATTATGCATAAAAGTCAGCTTCGCTGAGCGAGTTCTAGTTTTAAAAATTATAAGAAAATATATACTTTATCCTTCATATAATGACCATGCATACCACATAGTATATAACATTACATGCATCATAATAAGCATGTTCATTATCTTTCATTCATTCATTATCTTTCATTATTTTTCAGTTTCATCATAAACGAGATTGCACAAAGCAAGAGCTCCATGTTGATCGACAACAAATGGCAATCCCTGTCGGTACACATGAAAACGGTAGCTAACCCCCGACAGTTGATCCACACTGCAAGGCACATGGCCCGCTCATGAATACAGATCCATCATCATACATCAGACTCACATAGGTGAAGTCTATCATAGTGCTTGCAAGACTTTTCATCATGAAACGGGCCCGGGGATAACATTCATTAAGTTTCGCTTTTCATTACTATCATCTTCCACTTTAATATATAATACTTAACTTATTGAATACACAACATACCAAGTACTAGTCATCATAAACCATAACCGATCCGCCGCGAGACAGCGGGGGTTCGGGGGCGGCAGCCCCTGACAGCGGGGTCCTAGGGGCAGCAGCCCCTAGTGGGGTCCAAGGGGCAACGCCCCTGGCTGGGGCCGGGCTGAAAAATCGTTCTACACAGCCTTATAGAAAAATCGTTCTTCCGGTTAAAACCCCTTAAAATCTTAGTCATTTAAAAACGTAAATTTAGTATGCATAATAGCCCCAAAACATGAAAAACTTATAAATAGGGGATCTAGAACTCACCTGGATACCACGAATAACTTCTAAGCTAAGCTTACAAGGCTAGGATCTCTCTACACAGCCTGCAGAATAGCTAACACTTATAGAGGTTAATTTCTGCCTAAATTCGCTGCTAATTTCGCTGCAAGATCAGCAATTTCGCAGCTAGGTTCGCCAACACTTTCGCTGCTAGTTTCACCAGCAGTTTCGCTGCTAGTTTCGCTAGCACATTCGCTGGCAGTTTCGCTGGCATCTTCGCTACAAGTTTCACTGCCAGTTTCGCCCAACTTTCGTTGGAAAACCATGTCTGCGAAACTACCTGCGAAACTATAGTTTCGCAGGAAGATCCACAGTTTCGCTGATTGAATATGCAAATTCGCTGGATGAACACGCAGTTTCGCAGATCGCATAAAAATTACGGACCAGACCATTTTTAACCCAAAATCATAACTTTTTACGTCCAATCTCTTAGTTTATCATCCATGAGGCTAAATCTAAGCTTTATACATGTTTTCATACGTAAAAATGTGACCTTTATGCGATTCTTTGCAACTTTTCAAAACCCAAAACCCTAGAATCCGGGTTTGATCTACAGAAGGGTTTAGAGGTCGATTCTTACCTGGATTTGTTGCTTCTTTCTTAGATCTTGATGCTCCAACACCCAGATCTTCAATCTCTTCACCTTAGAAGCTTCAAATCTTGAGTTTTCTCCACTTTCTCTCTCTACTTTCTCTCTCTATGAATTTTTGGTGGCTAGGGTTGTAATGAGGAAGATGGAGGCTGATTTGGGTAGGTTAAGGGCTGATTATGGGCCTTAATCACTTAGGCTCTTGTCCTTAAACCCAATTTGGCCCATAACCCATTTCCTTCTTTTATTAAATACCCATTATTTAAGCCCATTATCCTTAATGACTCGTTTCGACTATTCGGGGTGTTACACCTGAAGAAGAAATCAGATAAGTTGAATAAGAAATTAAGAAGATAAGAAAATAATAATAATTGAACAAATATAATCTGACAGTTTCGGCAAGCGAAACACTAGTTTCGCTAAGTAAAAACATGCCAGTTTCGCTGACCAAAAAGACAGTTTCGACTAGGCAAAAATTATTTAAATTAGATTCCCTGCTAGTTTCGGCAAGCGAAAACATAGTTTCGCTAGCTAAAACATAACAGTTTTGCTGCCCAAAAAGAAAAATACGACCAGGCGAAACTATACAAACTTAAGTCCAAATCTGGCAAAACTGAAAATAGGTTGGCGAAACTGTTAGGTTCGCACGGACAGCATAACCTCACAGTTTCGCTGAGAAGTTATGAACTTTCGTTCAGTTTTGCAGAATAATCTGCAGTTTCGCTGGATGAACAACGAAGACACCGAAGGGTCAAAATTCAAATGTCTTAAAATGAGTTAATATTAACAAGATTTGATGATCGTTCAAAGATCGAAACTCACAAGCGAACAGAAAAGAACACTCAATCCGAAAGAAACACCACGAAAACTCAAAATCGCCAAACAAAGTCACGGATAAACCCTAGAGGACTACACAGGTCGATCTTGCGAAAATGAGAGAATAATTTCGCAAAATGACTTATATAGCAAATAGTTTCGCTGACGACGATACTATAGATTCGCCAGACGAATTTACAGTTTCGCCAAGAGAATCTCCAATTTCCCTTAGAGATAGACAGGTAAAAATGAATAGAAAGCCTAGCGAAATTGCAGTTTCATCATGCGAAACAATGAGCGAAAGAGTAGTTTCGCCACCCTTTTTTTATTTTTATTTTTTACAGAATAATGAATAACTTCATACACTAAGATCTAAATCAATCAGAGATCACATCCTCTAGGTATTTATGAACACAAAGATGATCGTAAATCATCGACCGGCAATGAGATCATACTGAATACTAGATCTTATCACAATCTGCACACGAACAGTTGAAATTAGAACAAATCAATAACGATTGTTGATATATTTGTCCACTTAAACCCATGCCTTATCCTTTTTCAACAAACAACTTATGATTTGTTAAGGTTCAATTAGATGCTTTAGAATGTTAGGACCCCACAATCATTTGACAAAAAACCGTCACCCAACCTTAGGATTTCTTGAATTTTGAATCAATCTATACGGAGCAAGGCTTGTGCATTAGTGTGCAAGTGATTATAAACAGAATATTACATTCTGTTAAGAACTCATCGATTAGATGATTTGACATAATTATATCAAAATGGTGAGAGCTCCAGGTCTATACTCACGTATAAAAGAGGAGATGACCATTTAAACATGTGCTGATGAGAGCTCCAGGTCAGTACTATCGTACAATAGAGGAGATCATCACTCCAGGTCAGTACTTCCGTACATCAGAGGAGATTAGCACAAACACAAGACACAAAAATACACCAGACATGGTCCAGGGATAGGACTTATATGATCATGATGGGTGAAAGATTCATTCTCAATCCAATTTTTGTCAGGACTTAGTTTTTGTGCAGGCCAAAACGATTGAGTAAATCCAGACGTCCTTAAGCATGATGTTTTAATTTAAATCATATAGCTGCTGTATACTTTATTCTTCAGGCTGAGTCTATCAAGCATATCGTTAAAGAATCTGTTCGATTCTTCTTGATTTTTGTTTTTTTAAATATAAGATGTGAAACAGAAACCAGTATCAGTTACTACCATTTCTCATTTTAGCACCAGTCATGTATAAAGAACATACTTAGAGGATATACAATCATTTCTCGTCATTTTAAATTCCAACCTCAGGTTATGAAATTACTCCCTCAAAATTTTATTTTCAAAGAATATACAATTTATTTAAATTATGAAAATCATTTATTATTTATTTATTATGATTATTATATTATTTATATTTTTTATATGAATTAAGGACTTTAAAGAAAAAATTAAAAGGATATTAACCCGAGCATAGAGATCAATTCATAAAAACGGGGTTAATCAAAAGTTTTTGTGAAAAGAACAGCTTTTTGATGTTTCGTATCAATGGGTATAATATCGATGAAACCCTTTTCTTAAGCATCACAAATTGCATGAATTCGTGTCTCGATATGCTTGGTTCGGGAATGATGAATAGGATTTTTTGCAATCCCAATGGCTGCTTCATTGTCACAAAATAAAGGCGTATGGAGAAAATTAATTCCGTAATCAATCATTTGGTGTTGTATCCAAAGAACTTGAGAACAGCAGCTAGAGGCAGCAACATATTCGGCTTCTCCTGTAGAAAGAGAAACAGTGGTTTGTTTCTTGCTCTGCCAAGACACCAAACAATTTCCCAAATATTGACACCCTCCAGACACTGATTTTCTGTTTAACCTGCAACCATTGGAATCACTATCAGAATAAGCATGTAAATCAAAATTCCCTCCATACGGATACCATAGCCCTAAACGAGATGATCCTTTGAGATAACAAAATATTCTCTTGACAGCTTTCCCATGAGATTCTTTTGGAGCCGACTAATATCAAGCACAGTATCCAACAGCAAAAGTGATATCAGGACGACTTACGGTAAGATACATGAGAGAACCAATCATGGATCTAAAAAGATGAGGATCAACTGGTTTCCCGTTTTCATCCGAAGTGAGACAACTCTGAGCAGTAAATGGAGTCATCTCTGGAGAGGCATCATCCATTTTATATTTCTTTAAGATATCTTTAATATACTTCTCCTGATAAATAAGAATTCCTTCTTTCTGTTGTGCAACTTGTAATCCAAGAAAGAAACACATTTCTCCCATCATACTCATTTCAAACCTTTGGCGCATCACTTCTTCAAACTCTCTACATAATAGAGAATTGGCAGATCCAAAAATAATATCATCAATGTAAACTTGGACAAACAACATTTCACCATTCACTTCCTTTTTGAAGAGAGTCATTACCACGAGAGAAACCATTGCTTAGAAGATACTGTGTGAGGGTCTCATACCAAATCCTAGGTGCTTGATGAAGACCATACAGAGATTTGTCAAGCTTAAAGACTTTAACAGGAAAGTCAGGATCCTCAAAACCTGGTGGTTGACACACATATATCTCCTCATCAATGTCTCCGTAGAGAAAAGCACACTTCACATCCATCTGATTGACCTTGAATTGTTTAGGAGCAGCATGAGCGAGAAATATTCTGATTGCTTCAAGACGAGCGACTGGAGCAAAGACTTTAGTATAATCAATCCCTTCTTCTTGAGCAAAACCTTGCACAACGAGTCGAGACTTGTTATGCACCACTACACCTCGATCATCCGGTTTGTTCTTAAACACCCATTTTGTACCGATTGGGCATTTGTTAGGAGGTAAGTCAACCAAGGTCCAAACTTTAAGCTTTCTGAATTGTTGAAGTACCAATTGCATTGACTCCACCCAACATTGATCCTGTAGAGCAGCATGAACATTTTCCGGGACAGTTTGAGAAATGAAGCATGAGAAAAGGCAATCATTAATCAAACCAGATTGACTCCACGTTCGAACACCATCAATGATAGATCCAATGACGTTATCAAGAGGATGATCTTTCAAGGTTTTGTAGTCGCTGGCTGAAGGAAAGATGTTTGGAGAAATGTCACTCATAGATGGTGAATGATTAGATGAAGGAGAATCAGGTGTTGTTGTTGGATCAAGTAGTGGAGAAGATGAAGGAGATAAAGAATCAGATGTTGGTGCCGGATCAAGCATTGGAGAAGATGAACTAACATCAGTTGAAATAGCTTCATTTACTAATGGGAAGGAATGAACAGATGATGGAGATGGTGAAATAATATTCGTTTGAGCATTTGAAATGGACGCATCATCATCGAAAACTGGCAGATTGAACGAATTAAACACAGTATCGGAGTCAAAGAACCATGCTGGTTCAGATCTAACTTCAGAAGAGTTAGATTCCTGCCAATAAACATAGAACGACTCTTGAACAATACGTGTTCTTTTGTTATAAACCCGATATGCCTTTTAAGAAGAAGAATAACCAACAAAGTAACACTCATCAGATACAGCACCAAACTTTGTCTTTTGAGATTGAGTATTCAGAAGAGTGCAAGAACAACCAAATGGCCGAAAGAAATCAATTAGAGGCTTCCTCTTATGAAAAAGTTCATAAGGAGTCTTCATTTTATCTTTCACAATCAACACTCGGTTTAGAACATATGAAGCACAGTTTAGAGCTTCAGCCCAAAAGATAATGGGTAATGAAGATTCTATCAGCATTGTACGAGCAGCTTCAATGAGAGTGCGATTCTTTCGTTCTGCAATACCATTCTGTTGAGGAGTTCTCGCAGCACTAAATTGTCTCACAATCCCCTTTTGAGCACAAAATGAATCAAGAATCTGATTTTTGAATTCAGTGTCGTTGTCACTTCTCAGGCCCATAACCTTTCTCTTGCTAATTGTTTCGATATAAAGAATTTAATTTCTGCAATTCCTCAGCAACCTCGCCTTTGTGTGCAAGAAACCTCACCCATGAATATCTTGAGAAATCATCTGTAACAACAAGACAAAATGATTTTTTAGCAATAGATTTAACACTAATTGGGCCAAACAAATCAGTATGTAACAACTCGAGAGGACAGGATATGCTATTTAGAAGTTTGGGCTTATGAGGTTTCTTATGTTGTTTGCCCTTGGCACAAGCCATACATTTTTCATTAATAGAAAAGTCTTTTGAAGGAAGTCCTCTAACGAGATTGTTCTTTATTAATTCGTTAATTATCTTAAAATTAACATGGCCTAATCGACGATGCCATAAGAGAGACTCAGAAGTTGATGCTTTTGAAAGAAGACAAGTTGCATTAGCCTTTGACTCGCTTGAGTTCATATCAAGAAGATACGTATCATGTTTTCTTGGAGCACGCATAAGAATCAAATCGTCGGGAATAACAATCTCTAATTTTATAAATAGACATTCATCAGATTTAAACAGAACAGGAATGTCTTTATCGAAGATTTGAGAAACACTCAGAAGATTAAATGCCAACTCAGGAATATAGTTGACTTTTTCCAGAGGTAGAGAACCGTTGGTAACTTCTCCTTGTCCAATCATCTTTCCACCCTTTTTGTCACCAGCAAAAGCAACATATCCTCCATCTATAATCCAATAATTGTTCAACAAATCTTTCAGTCCAGTCATATGTTTGGAACACCCACTATCAACATGCCATAAGCTGTTTACAATCTTAGAGGATGCCTCCTGAAAAGAAGGAATAAATCAGTTAACCAGGTGTAATAGGAACCCAAGATTGAACAACTTTATTTTTTGATGAAATAGATTTTTTATAGAAGAAATTATTAACCAGTTTTGTCAATTTATTTCCAAAACAGTTCCTATTAGAAGGACCTTGAATCAAAGAAGGACAATTCTTGGCAAGATGGTCCTCTTGACCACACCTGAAACAATGAGGTTTGAGTCTAGGTCTGTGATGTGATGGGGTAAAAATAGGATTAATAATAATTTGCTCATCACATTCAGATAAACTAGAATCAATGTCACTGAATGTCTCATACAAGCCATGAGTTTGATGTTTATTTGAACAAGAATTATTATTTACAAAAATAGATGAAGATTCGTCTGACGTACCAGTAGAACTAGTTCCACTGGTACTGGTGTCAGATGAACAAGAAATTCGTTCATCAGATAAAGTCATATTTAATGGAGTGAAAGATGGAATAGGATAAGAAAAGAACTTCTCAAAACAATTAGTTTTAATTTACTCAGTTGGTTTTGAAGAAAGATCAGATGCATCACAATCATTACTAGAACAAAAGACATCACTACCATGAACTGAATTACAAGATGAAATAAAACTATCATGAGAACATGAGACAACAGAGTCTGTTACAATCGAACTAGAAACAAAAACAGAATTAAAACTAGACTTGTGATCTAAAACAGACTACTAACAATCAGGTGTACTAATACTAGTGCATCCAAGCCCACTAGTTGGTCCATAGTCGTAGTCTTCACGAATTTGCTTAGAGTTAATCCCCTCTAAACCTGCAGACATACTGTCAGTATCTGTTTTGATTAAATCATTAGAAGGATGAGGAACAGGCCTAGGAGAATAACAGTATGTACTAGGCGGAGGATAAACCTTTACGTTTTCATAACCCAATCCAGTTTTAATTCTAGCTCCCGTTGAGATTTACAGAGATCATCATGTTTCATCCCTGATATAGTCCATGTATCTAACTTTGACTGAAGTTTGCTTTCTTCAAATTCAGCAAGAGCAACCCTTTCAGTCAAAGTGTTAATCTCGACATTTCTTTCCAAAACGATTCGTTTTAAGTGATCATTTTCTTTTAAAGCCTCATTTAATTTAACAATATATTTTGATTCATTGATTTTAAGTTCATCATTAATTCGCTTTAAATCCTTTTCATTATCAATTAATAGACGGTTAGCCTTATAAATCCCAAATAATCTAATTTTACAAGCAGATGAGCACATATCCTGTATTACCTCATATGGAAGTCCCATTACCATCCTTTCAGCAGCTAAGGCTTTGTCACATAGGCATACTGGAGTACTTGACTTCTTTTCCTCAACAGTAGCAGCATCATCATCATTATCCTTTCTTTGCCCAGCTCTTGCCTTCTTTTCTCACTTAAACTTGCAGTTTTGTCTTTCCCAATTCCATCATCTTTTTCTTCTATCTCATTTACAAAAGACACATCTTCTCTTTTGAATTCCTTGAAAAGATCAAATCCATCTTTACCATCTTCCTCCTCACTACTTTCAACAAACTCAGCAACTAAAGCATGATTTATCTCAGTTCTTGTTTCCTCAACCTCGGCACTCCAGTCACAATTAGAAATCAAGGCAGTCTCCTTTTTGTGATTCACATCTTCCTTTTCTTTCTAAGCTGTTATTCTTGGGACTCTAGAATTACTAGGATCGGTGACAATTGGTAATGGACACTCACGTTTGAAATGTCCCAATTGTTTACAATTAAAGCATCTCAATTTCGACTTATCAAATCCCAGTTTTGAATTAGATGTTTGACCACCAAAGTTCTTTCGTCCAGTTCTTTCCTTAAATCTTCGAGCTCTAAGGGTCAACATAGCCATCTGCCATTGAATATCAGTCTCTTCAAGATCATCAGGATCCACCTGATACATGACTTCCATAGTCATTCCCTTCCCTTTCAATTCTCCAGCGACAAGTGCTTCATAGCTCTGAACGAACATTCCAAAAAGAGCCATTGTTTCTGATGGGATTGAAGTTTCAACATTGGCCTTAGAATTACCCAAATCTCTTCCAACATTACTGTTCCCACTTGAGAAAGTACTTGTATTGCTCCCTCCTTGAACTGGATTCTGTATTTGAGAGTTTGCAGCGGATGACAATAAAGCAGCATTTTGAGAAAAGCCAGATGTGGGCATCATAGTCTGATTAAATTCCCGTCTTTTCATGTCCAACTCAAAGAATTTCAACTTATTGATAATATCCATCAGCCTGTAATCTTTGAACCCTCTTTCTTGTTTAATCACTCTCACCTGAAGACTCCACTAAGGTGGAAGAGAATCAAGAAGCTTGTTAACTTGTTCACTATTGGAAAGCCTTTCATCATATTTCTTTAAGGTGCTTGAAACAGTTAAGAAACGATTTGTGAGATCTGTCAGACTCTCATTCTTGTATCCCACAAATGAATTGAATTCCTTTTCAGCCTGAATGCTCTTATCCTTTACCAAATCTGCATCTATCATAAAATTCACATAGAGCATCGTAAAGAGATTTAGCATTTTTATGCTCTTCAAAACGGTTGTAAATGTCTGGTGCTAGACAGAGAGTTAGAAAAGCAAAAACCTTTTAGTCACGATCAATCAATTTCAGATCCCTTTCAGTATAGGAAGATGGGTCCTTGTTTTGAGAGACAACATCACCAACAGTAACCGTTGGTATGTGAGGACCAGAAGTAATCGATTCCCATTGGTTATGATCAGTGTAGAAGAAGAAAGCTTTGAGACATCTCTTCCAATCTTCAAAATTGTCTCCATTAATGAGTCTTGGATGCCTATTGGGTGCAACACTTTCAAGATCAGCAAGTGTGAGTGTGGTTAACTTCGACATTCTAGTTCCGGCATAGAAGAAAATAATTTCGCTGACACTTTCGTAGAAAATGATGACTTTGCGGACAGTTTCGCTGAAAAACTACTTTTGCTAATAATTTCACAGAGGAAGCTAATTTCGCTAGCAATTTCGGCAGCACTTTCGCTAATCCAAAGTCACCACTGGCTTAGTTTCGCTGATAACTTCGCACGAAACAAGCTTGAACTTTCGTTCAAAAACAATTTCAGCAGCAATTTCGCTTGTTAACCGTTCACAAACAATGATGAACTTTCGTTCAAAAGACTAGTTTCGCAGAACCACTAGAAAACAACTTCAGAAGCAAAATAACCCATAGTTTCGCTGAAAGAAGATGGCAGTTTCGCAGAAAGAACAGTTAATTCGCTGATCGATCTCAAAACCCTTTTTCAACTCAAAATCAATCTGAAATCATCCAATACTCAATGAATTTGAGATCTGATGATTATGAGATCTTCCTCAATCAAAAACTAGCATAATTCAATCAATTTCCAAGTCAAAAACACCTTATAATTCAATGAAAATTGATTGAGACTAGATATTGAACAAAAACCACAAAAACTCAACAAATAAAGAGCACTAAGGCTCTGATACCATATTGTTGGTCCATGTGATCGAATAACAGTGCAAATGATGTGAAGAATCGCTCAATATCCAACAAGCATGCTAAACAATGATAATAGAGAAGATTGAACACAATACTAACTCATACTTGATACGACAATGATCAATGACAATCAATAACAAAAAACACAATGATATTTCTGTGTATTAACTGCTTGAAATAGGTAACTTGCAATAATGATCCACGATTAGGGTTTTGCAAGCTTACCATACAATGAAAATTAACATGAGTATATATAGCAGTCTTAGTTTCGCAGACAGTTTCGCTGTCAGCGAAACAGTCCTGCCGAAACTATAGTTTCGCCCGGCAGAACTTAAATTCGCCAGGTAAACAAGAACAGCAAACTGTGAGCGAATTTACAGATTCGCTCACAGTTTCGCTAGACTGCTAAGCTACACAAATCTAAGTACATACAAAAGGAAACTAACAAAAGTCCTATTACAAGTAAAGTAAGCAATCTAAACTAAGGTGAGTCCAACCTATACATGATCTTCACAATGCATGGTGGAGTACATATGTTTTCAAATACCTTGTTGTTATCAGTTCCAGCCATCAATGCTTGAGCAGGGGTCACATCGTGTACCATGAAGCTCTAGTTAACTTCTTGACAACAACAATTGTATGTTGTTCAGTTGACTTCCCGGTAGCTTTAGGTGAAACGGGATGTGTGGAGGCTTGAGTAGCTCCTGCGTTGGACTTAGAAGCCTTGCATTCCCTAGAAAAATGGCCTAGTTGGTTAAAGTTGTAACATTTGGCCTTTGCTTTGTAAGTTAACAGAGCCATTTGTTGAAGAACTTCTTGAAGAACTTCTTTGCCCTGTAAGTTAACAGAGCCATTTGTTGGACAATATCCATGTATTCCACATCATCTGGGTTAAACATTCTAGATCATCAAAACAAAATTGAAAATCACTAGAATGTCCATTTCTTAAGACAAAAGCACAGGTGTTCTGGAAGGGACTTAGCTGAGCCTGTTGAGACCTTGGAGTCTTAGGGAATGTGATGTATGGCCCAGGTGGCCTCTCTTGTATGGCTGAACCAATAAAGCGTTGCTAGCAGGATGACATAAGGATCAGGTCACCTGGTGGCCTCTCTTGTTCTCCATCTCTATATGGTATCCGTCAAGGATGTCATACAGTTCAATCATGATGAGGGAGTTCAAGTTTTTTGTCCTCTTGGTAGAGACACAGTAGAAAGTCCACTCATTTGGGAGTGCACTCATGAATTTTCTTGAGATGTCCCTCAACTCAAGAGTTATTCCCACAGGCTGAAGAGAGGAAATAAGATCCATTCACCTGAACTATTGCTCACTAAGGGTCTCTCAAGCAATATAAGTGAAATTTTCAAATTGTTGCTTTAGTGAATCTTTCTTGGAGTCATTTGAGCTGGAGTACATCTGGGTCAAGGCATCAAACAGTTTTTTGGCTGATTGACAATGCTCAAAACCCACCATGATGGAGTTGGGCATAGCAGTCATAAGAACAGTCATAGCTTTGCTATCGATGTCCAACCGTTTGTGGTCTTCATCCGAATAGTCTTCGACCTCCTTCCCTATCATAGCACCATTTCCACTCGGTGCTGCAACCTTTGGCTTGTAAGGGCCATTGATGATAGACTTCCTTATTTTGCTGTCTTGATATCTGATGAAGCCTTCAATACATCTGCTCCATGATCTGAAGTTATCAGGGGTGATAATAGGTGCTTAGTCATCATCCCCATCTCATATTCAGATTTTTTATTGAGGGCTATTTTGAGTGAAGTGAATATATGAGTGATAAAAAGGTTGATTTGGATGGTGAGATCTCACAATCAAGAGCCTAAGAAGCTATGATACCAATTGCAGGATCGGGTTTTCTTCACTCACCAAGATTATGGTCTCTCAAACTCACTAAGTCTCACTCGTATAGATGATGCAGAATCCTCTAAGAGCTTAATAATAATGTATTAAGTATAAATAAAACAAAACACAAGAGAATAATTTTCAAGATACTTGTATATATTACTAATCAACTCAAAGATATACAAGACTCTTACAAGCATGTTACATGAGTTACAATGAGAAACTATATATACTACTATCTACAGCCAGGTATACTTTGATACTAGCTGGAACTTACAACTAGACAAATACTACATTACTAGAAGTAAGGTATCATAGATAAAATACAATCTAAGATTTGGTAGTCATGACATGTTCATGACTTACCTTTTGTCACCAACTAAAGTTTATAATTGTACTAACTGATAAGAAATGAATAGTGGAATAAAGTATGGTCAACTACATGGGCTTGGGAACATGCAGTATCTCAGAGGTTGCAGCGGAGTGTCAGAGGTTCTTTCGAATGTTAATTGGCTTCGAAAGAACTTGTTCTTCCGAAGCCACTTATACTTCGGAAGAGGATACTTATTTTGAGGCTTGAGTTATTCTTCAGGCCTTCATGCTTCAGAAGTCAATGTTTTGAATTCTTCTAAGTGTTGAACTTCAAAAGAAGGAAGACTTTGTCTTCGGAAGTTAGCGTTCCTCTTCGGAATCTCTTTCAGACTTGACCTTTGGAAGTTCAGCATTTGCCTTCGGAAGTTCTTCGTCAGTTGCACCAAAATTGTCTATGTGTTTGTTTTGGTTGTACCAACCTTACTTGATCCAACATAATCATGGGAGGGGTCCTTTCCTTAAACAACGAGAATATAGGATTGTATAGATCATCTAGTTTTAACCCCCTTATCTTCTATTCAAATTCCACCCGCTCCCTTTTATTTCCTTTTTATCTTTTTAATGAACTTTGGTGTTACAATTCTTAAATGTACAAAAATTCAAACATAGAAACATATGTTTATAACATATTTAACCATTAAAACAAAATAATCATCAAATGTAACAATTTTCTGAAGCTCCAAATGCTAACACAAAAACATATGTTTATAACATATTTAACATTCAAAACATATGTTTATAACCATTATTTATCTGCATGCAACTCATTTTTAGCTTGAGGCATAGACATCGTAAATGATCGCTAGATTTTGATCTGCTTGATCTTGTTTATCATTATGTCTTCATGTTTCCAAAGTTTCTTTGTGTAAATAGAACTGTTTGAGTATGGCTGTTGCCTAAGGTATGGCACCGATGTTGTCACATGATATGCCGATAGGTTTCCATATGTTGGGCACCACATCAAGATCAATAATGAACTTCTTCATCCAAGCAACGACTTTTTGTACCATCAGATCTTGCTATGTATTTATGCAGGTTCGGTTATGGTTGTTCAACAACAGTTTGAGATATGGAGATAACATACTTACTAGATCAAATAGGGGACCATGAAAGAAACAGTGAACAGAAAGTAAGAACACTCAAGAACACAAGGATTGGTTTCAAGGATTATGTATATTTCTCTCAAATGTTTTACAAATATTACAAGCCTTAATCCTAAGACTGATACAATGACATATTTTATACTACATCCTACAGCCAGCCCTACTTTGAAGGCTAGCTGGCATTAATCTAGACAACAAGATTAACTTAAAGTCAAAAGGAAGAATGCCTTTTGACATGTGACTCTGACATGCCATAGCTAACATCCTATTATATTGCAATAAGGATAAAAGTACTAAAGTAGAAAGTTACAAAAAAGACACCATTATGTATAGTTGACAAAAGTTAGGAGATAATCACCAAGTTTTTTAAGTTGGTGAGTCTTTAGAGCTCACAGCAGAAAGGTCTTCTGCTTTTCTCAAAAGTATGCTAGAGACACATGTCTTCTATCTCTATGGAAGTGTTTCGTCTTAAAGCTTTGGAAGACTTTGTCATCAAGCTTCGAAGGACTTCAATTTTACTGAGAGATCTTTGGTTAGCATCAGCCTCTGAGATAAACTCTTACAAAATCCCCCAAGGCTGATGCTACCAAAACATGAATATTACTATGAATGGTTGATCCTTTACTCGTTCAGAATCAGAGCCATTCCTCTCTTCATCAACTGGTCAAGATTCTTCAGGATTTTATAGTATCTACTCATCTCCAAGAGATCATGTTCATGTAGGTCAAGTATGTTCTATAAGAAGAATAGTTGTGCTCCTTGATCTATTATGACATACCATCTATCTAGGTTTGGAGAGTACATCAAAGACATGATGGGTCTCTAAGCAGCTAGAGGCTCTACAGATAAGGGAGTTAGTTAAACAACCTTTTTTAGTTCACCCTCAAGATGTTCTTACTCATCCTGAGGTGCAGAGGTGGATGCCTTAGACTTCTTCTTCTTTGACTTTAAATCTATTATAATGGCCATCCTTTTACTCTTTCTATACTTCAACTGATAAGGTTGGTCTTGATCATCTTGTATTCCTTTTTCCTTCTTAGTTTGGTCCTCCCCCTAAAAATGATCAGAAGAAGGTTCAGGACACTGTTGTGGGTTAGAAGAAGAAGCTAGCTATGGATAAACATTAGGTCTTGGTTCTATTATTTGCTGGGGCTTTACCTTGACCTTAGCTTCAGGTGCTGCTTAACTTGGTGGAGAATGCAAGTCTTGATCCTCACCCCTGTTGATCTTCTGCTTGATCACCCTGATGTACTCATCCATTATGGAGAGAGACACGGGACCAAGCCTCCAACCAAAAAACCCATACAACTTCAAGAAGCTCACCATCCTTTGTCTATCTTTAGGTTTCTTCTTGTTGACTTTGATGGTGGTGTAACACCCCGAAAAGTCAAAACGAGTCATTAAGGATAATGGGCTTAATTATTGGGTATTTTAATAAGGTAAAGATATGGTCATGGGCTAAAATTAGGCTTATTGGGTAGTGGCCTATGGGATTAAAGGCCCATAATAAGCCCTTAAGCACCCAAAACCAGCTTCATCTTCCTCATTACAACCCTAGCCACCAAAATTCATAGAGAGAGAAAGTAGAGAGAGAAAGTGAAGAAAACTCAAGATTTGAAGCTTCTAAGGTGAAGAGATTGAAGATCTGGGTGTTGGAGCATCAAGATCTAAGAAAGAAGCAACAAATCCAGGTAAGAATCGACCTCTAAACCCTTCTGTAGATCAAACCTGGATTCTAGGGTTTTGGGTTTTGAAAAGTTGCAAAGAATCGCATAAAGGTCACATTTTTATGTATGAAAACATGTATAAAGCTTAAATTTAGCCTCATGGATGATAAGCTAAGAGATTGGACGTAAAAAGTTATGATTTTGGGTTAAAATCGGACTGGTTCGTAATTTTTATGCGATCTGCGAAACTGTATGTTCATCCAGCGAATTTGCATATTCAATCAGCGAAACTATGAGGACTTTCTGCGAAACTATAGTTTCGCAGGTAGTTTCGCAGACATGTTTTTCCAACGAAAGTTGGGCGAAACTGGCAGCGAAGATGCCAGCGAAACTGCCAGCGAATGTGCTAGCGAAACTAGCAGCGAAACTGCTGGTGAAACTAGCAGCGAAAGTGTTTGTGAATCTAGCTGCGAAATTGCTGATCTTGCAGCGAAATTAGCAGCAAATTTAGGCAGAAAATTAACCCCTTAGAGTGTTAACTTGTCTGCAGGTTGTGTAGTGGGATCCTAGCCTAGAAAGATTAGTCTAGAGGTTACTTGTGGTATCCAAATGAGTTCTAGATCTCCTATTTATAAGTTTTCCATGTTTTGGGGCTATTATGCATACTAAATTTACGTTATTAAATGACCAAGATTTTAAGGGGTTTTAACAGGAAGAACGATTTTTCTATAAGTAAATATGCTATATAAATGTTTGAATATAAAAATTTTTCGTGCTGACCTGGCAGCCCGGCCCCAGCCAGGGGCGTTGCCCCTTGGACCCCACTAGGTGTTGTTGCCCCTAGGACCCCGCTGTCAGGGGCTGCCGCCCCCAAACCCCCGCTATCTCGCGGCGGGTCGGTTATGTTTTATGATGATTAGTACTTGGCATGTTGTGTACTTAATAAGTTAAGTATTATATATACTAAAGAGGAAGATGATATTAATGAAAAGTGAAACTTAATGAATGTTACCTCCGGGCCCGTTTGATGATGAAAAGTCTTGCAAGCACTATGATAGACTTCACTTATGTGAGTCTGATGTTTGATGATGGATCTGTATTCATGAGCGGGCTATGTGCCTTGCAGTTTGGATCAACTGTGGGGGGTTAGCTACCGTTTTCATGTGTACCGACAGGGATTGGCATTTGTTGTCAATCAACATGGAGCTCTTGCTTTGTGCAATCTCGTTTATGATGAAAGTGAAAGATAATGAAAGAATGAAAGATAGTGAACATGCTTATTATGATGCAAGTAATGTTATATTCTATGTTGTATGCATGGTCATTATATGAAGGATAAGGTTTATATTTTCTCATAATATTTAAAACTAGAACTCGCTCAGCGAAGCTGACTTTTATGCATAATAGTTAGCAGGTAAGTGCTGATGCTGAGGATGGCACACGGAGCTACTTGGGGAGCTATGGATGGCATTTAAGTTTATGAAAATCTTTATTGTAATTTAAGAACAAGTAATATGTTTTGTTTACAATTAAATGACAAATGTATGAGTACGATGTGTTTTCAAAGGTTTAAATGAATGTCTAATTATTTCCGCTACAATGTTTTATTATTAAACTGATTTTATGCTATGATTAACCAACTGTGAGGCTTCCCGGGAACGGGGCCTTACAGGTGGCCCTTGATTTTGCAGCTTCCTCCCTCATCTTTCTCTTAGCAGCTTTTCTTTCATTAATGGCTTCTTCCTCCATCAGTTTAAGATACTCAAGCTCTGTATAATTATAAGATAGAGGGAGTAAAGCTTTTGCCTGGTAGAAACCTTTGGCACTCAAGTAGTTAATCATGTTGAAGATCAAGAATAGGTTGAACTCACCATAGATTAGTGTTAATGTTTATAATATGTTTAAATGTAATAGGACATATATTAGATTACTTTTGTTTAGTTTGTATTTTGAGTTTTACTGCCCAGCAAAACTATAGTTTCGCTCATAGTCAGCAGGCCAGAATCACCCAGCACAACTGTGTTTTATCGCCGGGCGAAACTAGTAATGGGCCTGACAGTTTCACTGTCTAGCAAAACTGTCAGCGAAACTATGATGCCTATATATAGAATTGTTTCTATCATTGTAGATTAATCTTGCGAAACCCTAATACGAAATATTTCTGTTGCAAGTGTGTTTTGGTTGCTGGAATTCAATTGGAATCATATTGAGCCTTTGTTCCTTGTTTGTGTTTGCTTTGTTTTGTTTATTATTGAACACATTTGTTTCTACATAATCGTTGTGTGTTTATATTTAGTGTTTGTTAGTGATATTGAACTAATTGGTCAATAAATTGTACTGTTCGTCGATCTATTTGGACCAACAAAATGGTATCAGAGCCTTTATGCTCTTGATTGTTCAAGTATTTGGTTGGTTTAGTTCAAAATCACTATTTCATCAATTCTGGATTCAATTTGAGTGTATTTGATATGTAAATTGATTGAGATTGGTTAGTTTTTGGTTTGGAAATCTTTGGTAATCATCAGATCTTAAAAACATTAAGCTTTAAGTGATTTTAGATCAATTTCGTGTTGAAAAAGTTTTTCAGAATCATCTAGCGAAATTGGATCTTGCAGCGAAACTGCGGTTTCTTCCAGCGAAACTATAGTTCAACAGTTATTGTGCACTTTCGGCAAGCGAAATTGCTACCGAATTTATATTTGAACGAAAGTTCAAGCTAGTTTCGAGCAAACTGTCTACGAAACTAGCATAAGGAAGCAGCTTCCTAGCGAAACTGCTGCCGAAATTCCCAGCAAAATTAGCAGTGAAATTACAAGAATTCCAGCGAAACTAGTGCTTCTTCTGCAAAACTACTATGTCTAAGATGGCAACTCTTATCTATCTGATTTGGAGAGTGTGGCACCAAATCGACCCCTGAGACTGATAAAGGGAGATAACTTTGAAGACTGGAAGAGGTGTTTGAAAGCATTCTTTTATTACAACAATCACAATCAGTGGGAATCAATTATCTCCGGTTCGCACATACCTATTGTTACTGTTGGAGATGTTGTCTCTCAAAAGAAGGATCCAGCTATGTTCAATGAAAAGGATTTGAAGCTGATTGATAGAGACCAAGAGGCAATTGGAGCATTAAACCTGTGTCTTGCACCAGACATTTACAACCGCTTTGCTGAACACAAAAATGCCAAATCTCTGTATGATGCTTTATGTGAGTTCTATGATGGGAATGATGAGTTAGTCAAGGACAAAGGGATACAGGCTGAGAAA
The DNA here is from genome assembly GCA_025215565.1 of Flaveria ramosissima. NCBI lineage: Eukaryota > Viridiplantae > Streptophyta > Magnoliopsida > Asterales > Asteraceae > Flaveria > Flaveria ramosissima. The sequence goes on from CM046039.1 coordinate 46,554,210, forward strand.
AAGTTCAATTTGTTTGTGGGTTACAAGAATGAGCATCTTACTGATTTGACAAATCACTTTCTGACTGTCTCAAGCACACTGAAGAAATATGATTAAAACTCATTAATTGTGAACAAGTGAATAAGTTGTTGGATTCACTTCCACCTCAATGGAGTCTACAAGTGAGAATGTTGAAGCAAGAGATAGGGTTCACTGATTACAAGCTCATGGACATCATCAACAAGTTAAATCCTTTGAATTGGACTTGAAGAGAAGAGAGTTCAATCAGTCTATGATGCCATCATCTGGTTTTCCTTAGAATGTTACATTAATCACATCCGCTAAAAGCTCGCCAATGCAAGCATCAAGAAAAGGATGAGAGACTACAAATGTCTCATGTGATTAACTCAGTGGTGGTGGTAACTCATTCAGAGGTCAATCTAACTCAAAAGTTGCTTCTGGAACTTCAGTCTCATTCGATACAATGGCATTGTTTGGAATTTTTTGTTTATAGCTAGAGGCACTGGTGGGTGGTGACTTGAAAGGGAAAGGGATGACTATGGAAGACATTTATCAGGTGGATCCGAATGACTTGAAAGAAACAGATATTCAATGGCAGATGACGATGTTGACTCTCCGAGCCAGGAGATTTATGGAAAGAACTGGCAGGAAGAACCTTGGAGGTCAAAATTCTAATTCTAAATTGGGTTTTGACAAATCCAAATTGAGATGCTTTAACTGCAAGCAGTCAGAACATTTCAACAGTGAATGTCCTTTGCCAATTGTTACTTATTCAAGCAACTTCGGTGTTCCATGATTGGTTTCTGGTGGAGAGAAGGAAGAGAGTAAACAAAAGAAAGAAACAACACTAATAACAAGTTTTGATTGGAGTGTTGAAGCTGAAGAAACGAAAGAAGAAATCAACCAAGCCTTGTTAAGGATAAGGAGGTTGAACGAGACAGGCCTGAAGATATAAGTATGAGTGAAAGGAAGAAATGTGTTTAGGAGAGTGTGATTGGTGATTTGGAGATTGGTGATCTGAAAGAAGTTGAAGGTGAGAATATGAAGTTAATTAGGAAACAATCAAAGGAGAAGGGCAAAGGGAAGCATGCTACTACATCCATTGTTAAGGAAAACAAGAAGAGTACTCCAGTGTGTCAATGTGAAAAAGACCTGACAGCAGAGAAGGTGGTGATGGGTCTCCCTTATGAGGTAATACAAGACATGTGCTCTCCTGCTTGTAAATTCAGGTTATTTGGTGTGTATAAAGAAATCGTCTATTGTTTGACAATGAAAAAGATTTAAAACGAATTAATGATGAGCTTAAGCTAAATGAGTCAAAATATTTTGTTAAATTAAATGAATCTTTAAAAGAAAATGATCATTTAAAAAGAATTGTTTTAGAAAGAAATGTTAAAATAAATACTTTAACTAAAAAAATCGCTCTTGTTGAATTTGAAATAAGTAAACTTCAGTCAAAACATGATAAATGGACAATTTCAGGAATGAAACATGACGATTTGTGTAAATCACAATGGGGGACTAGGATTAAAACAAATTTGGGTTATGAAAATATTTCAGTTTATCCTCCTCCTAGTACTTACTATTATTCACCAACGCCAATTCCACATCCTTCAAAAGATTTCATTCAAACAGATACTAACAATCTGTCTGCAGGTTTGTTAATTCTAAGGACGTGCGTGAGGAGTATGGTTATGGACCAACGAGTGGAATTGGATCCAATAGTTTTAGTACACCTAAACCTCAATAATCTGTTTTAGATCATAGTTCTAGTTTAAGTAATGTTTTTATTTCTCAAAACTCTGTCACAGACATTAACTCGATGTGTTCAAGTGGTTGTTCCACTTCTTTATTGAATGATTTAAGATGTAATGATGATGCTTCAAATGCTTGTGTGAATGAGGTAGTGAATGATTCTGTTATGGATTGTAAAGATAAAACAAAAAATAACAGCTTTAAAAAATTCTTTTCGCATCCCATTCCATCATTTACCCTAATTTACATTTTACAATCTAAAAAAGGATAATATCATCTTCTAGTGCAAGCACAAGTGGTACAAGTACCACATGTACGTCAAATGATGATGCATCAACATTTGTAAATAATCATTCTTTAAGAAACAAAATCAGAACAAGAGAAATGTATGAGACCTACAATGATAATGATTCTAGCTTGTTTGAGTGTGATGAGGAAATATGTATAGATAAAATCCTTGATTTGTTGTATAATCCCATTGCTTTAGACGAGGTAAAGATTGTCATGTAGTTAAAACCTGTCCAGAGCTCCATCACAGACATGTACATAGTAATTATTTTTGTTAGATCTAGGAACAATAGGTCTAGATCCTTTTGTATAGGCTAAGAACTTTAATCAACGCTTGTAATGAACTTTTGTAATTCACTATTTGATGTATGCATTGTGTATATAGGTTAACCCATATATGTGTTGATTTGTATGTATGATTGCACGATCAAACATTAGACTTAGTCAATTTCAGAATTTGACTAAGTGTAAGAAACATCTACGGATGAACAAATTTGTTCTTCCATAGATAATCTTCTAACTAGAAATACATCCGAGGATTTCCTATGGAAGAACATCAATGCAGACAAGTCTAGGGGAGTACTGAGAGATCAAAGACCCATAGTTGAATAACTTGTACAATGAAGTAGAACAAGTGAAGACTCCTACGGAAAAAATGACTCCTGCGGAAGACAATATAACTACGGAAGACCAAACAATTGCACTTCCAACATTAAGCAAGTCAAGTGAACAAGTCAAACATGGACTTCAAGAGATTCTGTGTTTCCTTAACAGAAACATAAATGCCTATAAATACAAGTCCTAGTTTACACATCAAAGGGGAGACTAGATGGCAAACACCAAACATCACATCGATTCACACTATCAATCAAACACAAAACCCTAGCAACCGTCACATCAATACATCACAAACATTAACACGTTCGAAGCAATCATTGTTTATGGCATTCATTATTTGTTCATCTGTAATCATTAATAAGTTTTAATGAAATAATATTGAATCATATCTTGTTCTTTTATTTATTGTGTTGAAATCTTTCTGTTCTTTATCATTAATATTCATTATCATTGATTTTTAATAATTAATCAATTAAGCAACGATTAATGATCATTCCGTAATCATTAACTCGATTCCAATCTAACACTGATAATTCCTGATTGTGATCCTTGGATTCACTGGTGGTATCAGAGCCAAGTGCTCTTTGATTTAGATCGATTGACCTATCGGTTTTAGAATTGATTAAGTGCTTGCTTATTTCATTAGGTTTATCAGTTCTTCTAATTAGATCTATTGTTTTTTAGCAAAATAGTTTTGGTGTGAATTAATTTTAAAACAATAAAACAGTGATTTGTCTTTCAACGAGTACTGTTTCATTGCTCGGTTAACATAAGAACTATATTCACATTAATTGAATCATAGATCTGTGTTATTGATTGATATTCATCAATTGTTCAAATTAATTGAAAAAATACATTAACAAAATCCTTGATTTGATACTTAATTATCATTAAAAGGATTGTTTGATTTGTGACCTCAATCACTTATTTATTCATTAATTAAATTTTGTCATTAGTTAGTTCATTACTCAAAAGAAACTCTATTTTAGTTGAATTCTAATACCTTAACTAAAATAATGAGTAACTTTGTCGGTGGATCATCATACCAACCTCCAAAGTTCGAAACAAAAGAGGATTTTAAATTCTGGAAATTCAAGTTCAGGAATCATGTGAATTACAATGATTCTGACTTATGGGTATTAATAATTGAAGGTCCTTATATTCCACCCACTCATGGGCCAAATTATAAGGACAACAATCAACCCATAAGTACAAAAGATTTGTCACCTAATGATGTTAAAAAGGTTAAAGTCGATATTAGAGCATATAGTCTGCTTAGTATGGCTTTACATGAAGAAATATTAATCAGGTGTGAGAATTATAAAACAACAAATTCCTTGTGGAAGATACTTCATACATTATGTGAAGGGAGTGATGAAATCAGAAGCATTAGGAGTGATACTCTTCACTCACAATATGAAACATTTCATCATATTGAGGATGAATCAATTCCTCAACAACTCCATAGGTTTATGCAATTGGTAACCGAGATGAACATCATGGAGTTGAAGAATACAAATGAGGAATTAAACAAAAAGATGCTCCATACTTTTCATGAAAGTTGGAAGCAAACTGTGTCCATGTTCAAGAACACCATTGATCTCAAAGCAACTGGTTTAGATACATTGGTAGCTAAAGTTGAAGCTCTTGAAATGGATGAAAAGTCAAGAAACAAGAGTGTGAGAACACAAGTCACACCTTATCATTTTAAAGAAACTAAAAGTGCTGGAAGTGAGTTTCAGTGAAGATGAAGAAGAAGTGAGTTTTTATGCTTCAAAGCCTTCAAAAAAATCTTCTCAAAGTAAAACAGGAAAAAAAAGAGAAGAACTGATGAGAGAAAAGATGCATCTACATCATCAGCAAAGTCTTCATCAAACAACAACCAAGTAGAGCCCATCATTGTGATTCTTGACTCTGAAGAACAAAAAACATCCTTTGCAGCTTTCAGTTCAAGTTTTAAGCTTACCTGGGAAGCAATCGGAAGAACTACATCCAGATGCGGTAGAAGAGATGGATCTTCAATGGCAAATGGAAATGATTGCTTATAGAGCCAAGCAGTACTTGAGAAGAAACAAAAATTTAGCTGGAGCAAGTAAAACATCAAAGATTGGTGTAAGCCTAAAGTAAGATGTTTCAAAAGCAATCTCTATGGGCACTTCTCAAGAGAATGTAATCAACAATCAACTCCTGACATGAGACAACATCAGCAACATCAGTCTCATCAGCATCAATCTCATCAACCAACAACATCTCAAAGATCTTTCAGACAACCGCAGCTAACTAGCTCATCCCCACTAACTAGAAATGCATCAACAGGGCCAAGTAATTCTAAAGAAACTGGGCTGATCATTCTTCAAGATGGAACCTATGACTAGAGCATGTATGAAAGGAAGTTTTTGAAGAATCAAGCTTTAATGGCCCACATGGAGGACAAAGTTCCACCAATGGCTAGAGAGGTAAGAGATAGACTGTGTTCATCAGTATGTGTTGAGGAAGTTGAAAGATATAGAATCCATGCTCAATAACTGGCTGATAAAGTAAAAGAAACAATAATTTGAATGAATCTTGTGTAACAGAATATAAATTATAGTTTAAAAGCCCATGTTGAGCATCTGACCACTTCCTTAACAAAATCCATGGCTGATCATGCATCAACTAAATTGAAACTTCAGAAGTTTCAACTTTCATCTCAGCAATATGAGAAATTATTGAATTCTCATATTGAATCAAAGAACAGGTATGGGTTGGGATATAATGCTACTGCACCCCCTCTAAATGATAACTATACAACTTTACCTTAAACAATGACAAATAGCTTGTCAAACCATTTGGTTCCATGACCCAAGTTTGGATCAAAATCTAATGAACAAGTTAATAATAATGAATCTGAGGTGAGTGAAACTGAGTCTTCTGAATCATATAAAGTCAAACAAAATTACTCAGAATTTGACTTTGATGAATGTGAGAACTTGGATGATTCTGATGAACATGATGATAAATCTACGGATGAACTGAATATTGGTAAGAATGTTTCATTTGAAACAATCATTCCCAAAGTTCTAGAAGAAACCAAGCTACCATACCCTCCTAAGCAAAGAAACATGTTGAAGACTATTTGCAAGAGAATAGCTCAGTTAAAAGAATGTCTTCAAGAACTTCATCAACAACAAAAACCTTCAACTGTAGTGATTGAAAAGTGTACATCTACTGAGGAAGTACACACATATTCAGTAGAAAAGGGAAAGAAGCAACTATCAGCAGAACTTCTCTAGAAGAAAGAAACATTCTTCAGTGGCAGATCTGTAGAAAACCAAATCTACTGAGTTAGTAGAAGATCTGTGGAAGGAAAAAACAACAACCAACAAGAAATGAAACCAGAAAGTGGTGAATCCTAAGCAGCAGAAATCAGCAATTGCTAAACAAGAATCCTTTGACATTATGTCAGGAAGGGAAAAGAATTCATCAACTACAAAGTCTGGAAAAAAATTGAAGGCAAAAATGGATCAAAAGATAAAGAAAGTGGTTGACTCTGAAAAAGAATCAGAGGAATGTATTGCAAATGATGTGATATGAAAAATCACAACACTAAACACTATTACTTCAGTAGTTATTGCTCTATTTTAATATGAACAATCACATGACTTCTGACTGCTACTTTAACAAACATTGTGCAATTTGTAACAAAAATAACTATAAGGATTCCTTAAGTCTGATGCAAACCAAAACATCCAATGTCTCACTGCAACACATGCACTAAGTACTGAAGTAAGAAATGCTTCGGAAGTTTTACACCATACACTAGAAAATACTCTAAGTGTAAAATCTTCCGAAGCCAAGACCAATATCTTCCGAAGCCAAACATGAAGTCTTCCGGAGCCTCAGAGACAAAGTCTTCCGAAGCTTGAACCTATGAAGACAGATTTCTTCCGAAGACTTTTAGTAAACATGCTTTATCTGATGTACCTTTCCATAAAGCTGGACACCTTTCCGCTGCATCTCTGTAAAGTCACCAACTTACATAAGTTGGTGAAAAGGTCCATGCTTTTGGTAACTGTACATTGAGGTCTTGAGACTGTAACTTTCTACTTTATGTACTTTATCCTTTTTGTAATAGATAAGGATGTGAGCTATGGCATGTCATAGTCACAAGGTCAAAAGGCAGAAATGCCTTTTGATCCTACAATTGATTTTGTTAGTGTCTAGTCAATTGTATCCAGCTAGCTTTCAAAGTATAGCCGGCTGTAGGTTGTAGTATAAGTATTCCAAGTTCTTGTATCTTTCTTTATGCTTTGTAACACTTGTAAAAGAACTTCAGAAAGCAATATACTGCCTCCTTGAAACCCAACTCTCTTGTTCTGTCTCTTTACTTTACTTGTGTTCTTTGTATCAATATTGGTAAATCCAATTTCACTGTTTGATCAAGTTTAGTTGTTCTCCTCATTGTGTTGTTGTGTTGTAATTGTTCAAGCCCTTAACCGGTCCTGCAATTGGTATCAGAGCTTTTCAGGCTCTTGATATAAGATCTCACCATCTTAAGATCCCTCACACACACAAAAACTAAACTCTCCAAATGGCATCCATCTCAAAGACTGATATGGAGACTGGAACCATGAACAAATCCCCACTGATCACTCTTGATGACTTTGACACCTGGTGTATGAGAATGGAAGGTTTCATCAGGTCTCTAGACTCAAGAATGTGGGAATCTGTTAAGAATGGACCTTTCATACCCAGCACCCCTTCTGCTACTGGTGCTGGTATGATTTCAAAAGATGTGGCCAACTACTCTGATGAAGATAGGAAGAGAGTAGAGATTGATAGGAAGGCCATGACTGCTCTTCAGACTGCTCTCCCAAACTCTGTGTACAGAGGTTTTAAGAAGTGCAAAACAGCTAAACAGTTGTGGGATGCACTGAAGCTGATGTATGAAGGCTCCTCTGAAGCCAAGGAGAACAAGAAGGATCTCCTGAAGCAGCAGTTTGAAAACTTCACCTTCAAAACAGGTGAAACCATGACTCAACAATACTTCAGGTATGTTGAGATAGTGGATACCCTAGTGGATGGAGGAGTTCCTCTTGAGAATAGGGACATTATAAGGAAGTTCATATCCTCACTTCCTAGGCAATGGACACACTACTTTGTGGTGATCAAGAGGACTGAGAACCTCAAAACTCTTACTCCGACAGAGTTGTATGGGATTCTCAGTGGCTACCAGATGGAGATAAACATGCAAGGTTCATCTGGCAACTCCAACAATCAAATGGGTTCAGCCCTTCATGTGGTTGAAAGGGATAGCATAGAACCCCAACATCATCTCATATGCTACCCTGACAACTCACCAAAGGGTCCGTTCATCACCTTCTCAGAGACACCCAGGGAGAACTACACTCAAGGAAGCCCGTTCCAAGAGACAAGCTCTTCTCAAGCCTTTGTGTCTTCTGATGAAAGCTGTGGAAACTCTCTCTTCACTCTTGAAGACCTGGACTGTATCCATCCAGATGACCTGGAGTACATGGAAATAGTTCAGCAGATGGCTCTCCTCACTCATAGAACCAAGATGTTCTACAAGAGAACAGGAAGAAGGTTTCCAAGCAATGCAACCAGTGGAAAGTTTAGGCTGGATAAAAGCAAAGTCAAGTATTACAACTGTAACTTGATGGGCCACTTTGCTAGGGAGTGTAAGGCACCTAAAACAAATGGTGGTCAAACACAAACCAGACCAAACTACACTGACAAAGCTCCTCAGAATGAGAAGCCAAAGCAAGATGTTGTTGTTGCTGTTGAAGAGGGAGGCTTTGACTGGAGCAGTTCACAGCCCAAAAGAACTGTCTCAGCATCTACCAAGATGAAGGTGGAGAAGGGATGTGACCAAAGCCAGTCTTGCTCTCATAAGGAGACTCTTTTGAAGAAGAAAATGTTATGTGTCATGTGTGAAAGTACCTCTCACATTGCTAAGAATTGCCCATACAATCCTAAAAGTACTATCCACATGACCAATGCAAAGACTTCAAAGAGTTTCAAGAAGATTCAAGCTTCGGAAGGAAAGTCTGTTTCCTTCGAAAGCTCCAAATCAAAGAAGAAGGTAAATGGAAAATTACCTTCGGAAGAAAAATTGGTCTCGGAAGAAAGGAGTGACTGTAGAATCTTCTGAAGGTTCAGTCATCAAAACTTGTGAAGTCCCAAAAGCTTCTAAGGTTTTGAAGGTCAAGTCCAAGACACCAAAGGTGGTGTGGATGTCTAAGAAAGACCAAATGACTGAAGTTTCTCCATCAACAATAGCTGAAGATCCCCTTAGTACAACCATAGGATCTATTACTATTGCATTACCTGTGAGCCCAAGACAAGTAAGGCTTGGGTTTCCAAATGTAACTAATCATTTTCTTTGTGCAGGAACAGCTCAAGACAAACAGGAATGTCTGGATAATTGATAGTGGCTGTTCCAGGCACATGACAGGCAATAGGTCTCTACTCCATAACTTTTGAGAGAATGATGGAGGACCAGTTGCTTTTGAGGAGATGAAGGTGGTTACATTTCAGGAAGGGGCAAGGTCACAAATGGTAAGCTCAGCATTGAAAAGGTAAACTTTGTTAAGGAGCTTGGGTACAATCTTCTGAGTGTATCCCAATTTTGTGATCAGAGTCATAACATGCTCTTTACTGAGCATGAGTGCATTGTTCTCAAGCCTGGAGTGGTCATTCCTCATGAGCATATCCTGCTCAGAGCCCCCAGGAAAGGGAACATGTACAAGATGGATTTGCAAGAAACATCTCCCTTGGAGAAGTTTCATGCTTTCTATCTAAAGCAAATAGTGATGAGTCTTTCTTATGGCATAAAAGATGTGCCATGTAAACTTTAAGAACATGAAGCTAATTAAACATGTAATTAAACATGATTGGTAACTGGAATGCCAAAGAAAGAGTTTACAAGTGATGATCATTGTGTTGCATGCCTGAAAGGGAAGCAACATAAGGTATCTCACAAGCCTAAGAAAGGAACTCCATCACTACTCCCACACTTATTACATATGGATCTCTTTGGCCCCACCAGTGTAATGAGTCTAGGAAGGACCTCTTATTGTTTAGTGATCACAGATGATTTTACAAGATTCACTTGGTTTCTTTTCTTAGAACAAGGATGAAACCCCTGAGATTCTGAAGAATTTCATCTTAAAAGTTGAGAATCAAAGTGATCACAAGGTCAAAACCATAAGATGTGATCAAGGAACTGAATTCAAGAACCAAATCCTTGATACATTTTGTGATGAAAAAGGTATTACAAGACAATATAGTGCTCCAAGACTCCTCAGCAAAAGGAGTTGCTGAGAGGAGAAACAGGACACTAATTGAAGCTGCAAGAACTATGTTGTCTGACTCTAACTGCCCATCACCTTCTGGGCAGAGGCAGTAATACTGCTTGCTATGTGCAAAACAGAGTTTTAGTAGTTAAGACACATGGTAAGACTCCTTATGAACTTTGGCACAAGAGGAAACCTTTCATTGGTTTTCTCAGGTCATTTGGATGTCCCTGCACCATCTTGAATACCAAGGATCAAATTGCCAAGTTTGCTGAGAAATCAGATGATGGACACTTCATTGGATACTCTTCCCAAGCTAAGGCTTATAGAGTATACAATCTCAGAACTAGAATTGTTGAGGAGTCAGCCAATGTGACTTTCAATGAACACACACCCTGTGTGGCTGGTTCTGGTCCTGATTGGCTATTTGATCTTGATTTAGTTACCAACTGTTTTAACAAATCTTGTGAGAATGTTTCAGGATCTGCAGAAAATCTAAATACAGGTGATCCTGATCCAAGATTTGAGCTAGGAAGACCCTCAACTCATACATCTTCAGCTCCAGTTGGGACTACTTCAGCAAATGAGGTCTCTATCAGCACTACAATGACAAATTCAGCTGATACATCTGGATGCCTTCAAATTCCAGCTCAGAGGCTCCACAACCAGATAAAGATACCTCAATTGTAGAAGACAACAATGGTGATGGTGAAAGTGATCAGGAATTCCTTGATGCTAATAACCACACCATAGATGACAACATCAATGATGTCACACACTCATTGGATCAAGTTAATCTTGATAAGTGTGGTAATGTGGAGGGTGAATCATCTATGCCAGATCTAAATTTCTCAAATTTGGATCTTTCTCAGCAACTTGTTGTGATCCCTCAGCTAAGGATCCACAAGTCTCACCCCACCACAAACATCATTGGAGATGTTGTCACAGGGGTAAGAACAAGAGGACAAACCCATGAAGCAAATGTTTGTCTTCACTCTTGTTTCTTATCTCAGATAGAGCCAAAGAAAGTTGATGAAGCTCTAAAGGATGGAAGTTGGGTTGAAGCTATGCAACAAGAGCTGCTTCAATTCAAAAGGCAAAAAGTTTGGAACCTTTGTCCTCTTCCTCATGGGAAGACTACCATTGGAACCAAATGGGTTTTTAGGAATAAGAAGGATGATAGAGGAATTATCATCAAGAACAAGGCAAGACTAGTTGTTCAAGGATACACACAAGAAGAAGGGATTGACTACACTGATGTCTTTGCTCCTGTAGCAAGATTAGAAGCTGTTAGGATATTCCTGGCATTTGCTGCATCCAAGAACTTCAAGGTCTTTCAACTTGATGTAAAGTGTGCTTTCTTATATGGAGTGATTGATGAAGAGGTTTATGTCAAACAGCCACCTGGTTTTGTAGACCCTGATCATCCTGATTATGTCTGCAAGCTTGACAAAGCTCTTTATGGGCTGCATCAGGCACCCAGGAAGTGGTATGAGACATTGTCTGAGTATCTTTGTAAACATGGATACAGAGAGGTACTATAGATGGAACTCTCTTCATCAAAGGACAGGGAAAAGACTTATTGCTAGTTCAAGTATATGTAGATGACATCATCTTTGGTTCAACTAATCCAAAGCTCTGCAAAGACTTTGAGAAGCTGATGAAAGACAGATTTGAAATGAGTGCAATGGGAGAACTCAATTTCTTTCTGGGAATTCAAGTGAAGCAAGTTGAAGATGGCATTTTCATAAGTCAGTCAAAGTATGTTCAACATACTCAAGAGGTTCAACATGACTGATTGTAAGATTTCTAAGACACCCATAGCTAGAAACCACTCCCTTGGACCTAATCTTGAGGGGGAGTGTGTAGATGAACATTTATACAGGGCTATGATTGGGTCTCTTATGTATCTTACAGCTAGCAGGCCTGATATCATGTTTGCTACATGTATTTGTGCAAGATATCAAGCCAACCCTAAGATGTCTCACTTAATCACTGTCAAAAGGACTAAGATACCTCAAAGGTGCTTCAACACTTGGTTTATGGTACCCAAAGAATCCTGACTTCAATCTGTATGCTTATACAGATAGGATTATGGTGGTTGCAACATGACTGCAAAGTCTACATCTGGGGGATGTCAATTCCTTGGTGGAAGGGTTGTCTCATGGCAATGCAAGAAACAATCCTGTGTGTCCGCATCAACTGCTGAGGCTGAATACATTGCTGCTGCAAGCTGCTGTGCTCAAGTGCTTTGGATTCAAAATCAGATGCTGGACTTGGATTTAACTTCAAGGAGACTCCTATCCACATAGACAACAATAGTGCTATCTCTATCACTGAGAACCCTGTGCAGCACTCAAGGACCAAACACATCAATATCAGGTATCATTTAATAAGAGATAACTATGAAAAGGGATTAATTAAACTAGTCAAAGTTCATACAGATGAACAATATGCTGATCTGTTTACAAAAGCTTTTGATGAACAGAGATTTAAATATCTAATATCAGCTATTGGGATGATTAACTTTGAGTAGACATTTTCTTAAAACTAATTCTAATTATTTCTTCTTAAAATATGTGTGTCCTAAGTTGTCTAGTTCATCACTTTCATAAGCTCATGTTTTCTTTGGATATAAAATTCTTTTTGAAGACTTTCCTAGATTCTTGAAAATTTTCTGATCCTTCGAAAGATAAAATTTTATCTTCGAAGAAAATCATGTCTTCAAAATGAATAACTGTCTAAGAAATTTTACCTTCGAAGAAGTCTAATCCATCTTCCGAAGCTTAAATTCTTATCTCAGACACTTATTTGTTTTTAAGGACTTTTTCCTTCCGAAGCAAAATTAACTCTCGGAAGCTTTGTTTTTCTCTATACAAAGCATTCAAGTGTTTATTTCCGTTCCGAAGCAAAATTTTCAAGATCTCAGGAAAATCTTCCGAAGCCATTTTAGCTTCGGAAGCTTTTTCATTAAAACTTCCGAAGACAATTTACCTTCGGAAGCTTTTCGAATTCCAAGAAAACTACTTTTTGAGCAAAAGTAAACTACTTTTTCAGAGGTGGGACCGACTTTCGGATTTCAAAGTTTATCCTCTTTCATTAACTTTGGTTCAAATCCCTTTTCACATAAATACCCAACGGTTTCCCCCTCTTCCTCATTATCTTCCTCAATTCCACTATTCCTCAAACCTAATTCTCTAAACCGCCTTTGCTTTCTACCTTTCTTCACCCTTAAGCTTCTAAAATGGCCAACCTTAACCGCAGAAACAACCCAGATTTCTCCATGCAACTTCACAGGCAACACAATCAGGTTGCTCTGTTAAGCTCTGAGAAGATGCAAGTTTCTCAGAGATTTGCCAATTCTTAACTCTATCCAACTACTTCACCTCCCTGACCATTGATCATACTCTGTATGAGGATCATTTGCTTGAATTCTGGAAGACCTGCCAAGAGGTCATTATGGATGGGGAGAAGGCATTGTCTGCCACAGTGCAAGGGAGGACAATCTTCATCACTCCGGCCATCATCAACCATCATTTGCAGCTGGATGATGAAGAAGGTGAGTTGTCCTTCCCAAAGGAAGCTGTTAATCATTCCTTTGAGCAGATGGGCTATGAGGGAGATTTCTATAAAGACCTTCAGGAAAGGGAAGGTCTCATCCCAATGGAAATACCTGCTCCATGTGGTTATCCACAGCTTGTCAAACAAGCATGGAGGGTGGGACCAGATTCCTGAGGATCTCTCCTTTATAGTGCATGGAATGGTTCAGGGGGTCAAGTTCAGGTACTCTCAATTTGTTTATATACAATTTACTTGCAAACTTGGACTCCTTAGAGTACTACATGTTTCCTAGATATGTCAGCACATTCTTAACTGTGAACTGGGCTCACAGTTGAGGGAAACAAGTAATATTCTTAATGGGACAAGTATATTCTTAAATTGGGACAGACAAGTAATATTCTTAAATTGGGACAGAGAAGCCCGCATCTTTAAAATCATGAAGAAGCCAACTGTAGGCTTCTCAGGGGTAGAAACAGCCCTAGTCCCCAAAATGTTAGAGCTCATTGCTCAAGGTGACAACCTAGCAACACAAGCTAGTGTTGAACCCACACCTTCTTTTCCTTACCAAAAAAGACCACAAATAACCCTCACCTACCAAAGAAAATCCAAACGAACCCCTGCTCAGGCTATTGAGTCTGTACAGGTCCCCATATACTCACCTTTACAGGAGGAAGTGGACACTAGAGCCCCCACTTCCCCTGAGGAGCAAACCACTCCCATTTCTTCACCTATCAGGGCTGAGGTTCCTCATGCTCACCCTGATGAGCTCACAAGCCCAACAGCCTTAAGCCTTCACTCTGAGTCTCAACACTCAAGTGAACAACCTTCAGGGGACAGTTACCATCCCCAGCCTTTAGATTTAAACCAACCCATTCCCAACCTATCCTTCTATACTGATGAAGACTTAGGATTCAGTGAGTACCATGAGTCTCTCTTCTCCTCCCCTACTCAAAGAGAGATGAGTACCTCTGACTCTCCTCAGTCTATACCACATCAGTCACCTGTTACTAAGATGGACACTTCTGAACATGTTCAGGATGTCCATATGGAAGAGGCTCTCACTTCTGCAAGTGATTACATTATTAAGACCTCAACCATGGCAACTCAGCCCACTGGCATCTCAACTGAGATTGCTAGTGAGCAGAGGAAAACCAGCAGCCAAGAACCTCAAGCTGGTGGTGAGAGAGAGGACTTTGGTCCAATCATCTCATCCCCCAATGATTCTTCTGATGAAGAAGAGGGGAATTTGAGACTAAAGGTGCAGAAACTGTCAAAAACATGCTCCTATTTAGTCTCTAAGGTTAGTCACCTTGAATCTCAGGTGACTACCTTACAAAACAGGGTCAATGATCAGCAACTTCAGATTTCATATCTTAAGGAAAAACTAGCTTGGAGACCTTTAAGGAGAGCTCGACCAAGAACACAAGAACCTGTGGAAGTGATTGACTTATCCTCCAGCTCACCTATGCAAGTGGGTGATGCTACCAAAAAGGGGGAGAAAGTTATTGCAGCCACAGAACCTGGGAGTTTTTCACAGAGAATGGACATAGAGGACTCACCATCCTCACTTGCAGTTGTCCATTCTCAGCAACTTCCTCAAGTTCACATTAATGTGGACTCTATAGACTCTATCATCAGGAGTCTCTTTGAGGAAGGTATACCAAGGGCTGTGTCATCTCCACCACAGAACTTCAAACTACATAAGGTAATATGATTGACAGAAGAGCCTATTCTCACAGAGAGCAATTCTCAAGAGTTCAAGGCAACAAGAATATTGATTTCCAAAGCTTGAACATCTATGAGAAAGTGGATCTAGTCAACATGCCACTTGTCAATCCAAGCAACTCAAGACAAGCTGACAGATTGGCTCAAAGAATCCAAGATAGGATCCTTGCAGAGTTCACTCTAAGAAGGAGACTTAGGCAATCAGGCAATGTCATCGGTCAACTGGATGTTGAGTGGAAACTAAGATTAGTTTCATAGGGGAAACCTTGACAGAAGGCCCAGAGAGAACTTGACACCCTATGACAGATCATGAACAACTGCTAGATCTAGTAAACTCACATCCTTCTGACACACCTGCTGGTGAAGGTGTTTCTCCTAGCCTCTCTCTGGAGAGCATGCAGCTGCAAGCAAGCAAACAGCCTCTCTCAAGCCTATCACACGAGTACAAAGCAATGAAGTCATTATCCTGAGTCAAAGGGTGGGAAAAGGAAAAGAATTATGACTCCTGAGGAAATTGAGGAGAAGAGAGAGAGAGGAAAAGCAAGCTAAGGGGAGAAAGTTCCTCTGGCTTCAAGCTTTATGCAAGCTGCAATCAGGGCTGCCCCCAGACCAAATACTCAAGATGATGAGTTGAGGGCAGTCAGGATTACTTATTTACAGACCAGGAACTATGATATTGATGAAATCATCTCCCTCCCCTTAGAAGAATTGAATGAACTGGCTGACATGGAAGTGTCAAGAGATGAAAGAAAAAGAGGATGCAAGGCTACTTCTCCAATTCAAAGAGGAGAGGAGACAGAAAAGACTCTACAAGCATGCTCCCACTCTCTCTCCAGTTCAAGAAAGTCCTGTACAGGAAGATGTGGCTCCACAAGAACCTCAGGTAGACAAAAGAAGAAGATAGGATCAAGATGATCAACTACCTGAGTGCCACAGGCTTCTATCAGGCAGATGCACTTCTTCCCCTGTCCTATGACTTCATTGAGTTTGAGTACTTGAAACAACTTGAGCTTGAGCTAGTCAAAGAAAGAAAGACAACTAAAAGGAAGCTAAGGGAAGAAGCTGCAAAGTCAAGAGCCATCATCCAAAAGAGTATGAAGAAGTCTGCTGATAGACAAAGGATGATGAGCTTCTTGAGCTATATGGATTCTCCGGAAGGAGACTTGGCCCTATGTCTCTATCCACAATGGATGAGCATATAAGGGTGATCAAGCAGAAGATTAAGAGTGGTGAACTGATTGACTTACACTCTCTTCCAAGTCAAGTCCACCTGAAGTGGAGGTTAAGTTTGAACAACCTGAGACACCTCAATCCGGACCTCCAGCTGAGCCTCAGCAAGCTTCATCTTCTGATCCAAAGCAGGGTCAAACTTCCTCTCCTTCTGAACCTGTGAGGGAGGAACACCCAACTGAGAAAGACAAGGATGATCAACAAGGTGCTGCAGACTAGTCTTCTCATTAATGTCATCTAAGAGGAAGAAGAGAATGGCTTCTAAACCAAAGTCAAAGAAGAAGAAGCCTAAGTCATCTACCTCTACACCTCAGGCTGAGTCAGATCAACCTGAGGAAGTGCATGATGAGGCAGCCCAATCAACTCCAATGCAAGTGGCTCCTCTGACAACTGAGACACCCATCTTGTCCTGGACTTACTCTACCAATCCAGAAAGATGGCATGTAATCAGAGATCAAGGTGTTGAGAATGTCTATACTTGGCAAGACATAATCAACTTACCTCTGCATGATCTCTTTGAGATGAGAAGATACTATGAAGGTCTTGATGATCCTGACCATCTAATGAAGAAGGGTATGGTCATGATTGTACTGAAGACCACTAACATCTAAAGATCTTCTAAATGTTTTGGTAGCATCAGCCTAGGGGGAGTATGTAAGGATTCCTTAAGTCTGATGCAAACCAAAACATCTAATGTCTCACTGCAACACATGCACTAAGTACTGAAGTAAGAAATGCTTCGGAAGTTTTACACCATACACTAGAAAATACTCTAAGTGTAAAATCTTCCGAAGCCAAGACCAATATCTTCCAAAGCCAAACATGAAGTCTTCCGAAGCCTCAGAGACAAAGTCTTCCGAAGCTTGAACCTATGAAGACAGATTTCTTCCGAAGACTTTTAGTAAACATGCTTTATCTGATGTACCGTTCCATAAAGCTGGACACCTTTCCGCTGCATCTCTGTAAAGTCACCAACTTACATAAGTTGGTGAAAAGGTCCATGCTTTTGGTAACTGTACATTGAGGTCTTGAGTCTGTAACTTTCTACTTTATGTACTTTATCCTTTTTGTAATAGATAAGGATGTGAGCTATGGCATGTCATAGTCACAAGTGTCAAAAGGCAGAAATGCCTTTTGATCCTACAATTGATTTTGTTAGTGCCTAGTCAATTGTATCCAGCTGGCTTTCAAAGTATAGCCGGTTGTAGGTTGTAGTATAAGTATTCCAAGTTCTTGTATCTTTCTTTATGCTTTGTAACACTTGTAAAAGAACTTGAGAAAGCAATATATTGCCTCCTTGAAACCCAACTCTCTTGTTCTGTCTCTTTACTTTACTTGTGTTCTTTGTATCAATATTGGTTAATCCAGTTTCACTGTTTGATCAAGTTTAGTTGTTCTCCTCATTGTGTTGTTGTGTTGTAATTGTTCAAGCCCTTAACCGGTCATGCAATAACCATACCACACAAGAATGTTACTTCAACAAGAAAAACAAGACAAAGAGCACAAAGAAGCAACAATCTGAGAAGGCTGAATCAGACTCTCAATCCAATGAAAGTCAAGAAGATTCAAAAGCAAAGTAGAAGCAACAAGAAGATCAGTTGCAAAAACCAAAGAAGAAAACATCTGCTGATGGTAAACCTCTGAAGAAAGAGAAAACACATAAGCAACTCAAAACACCTCACAAAAAGGTGGATTTGACAGATAAGAATGAAAATACTGATGATAAATTCTTTGATCATTTGAAAAGGGTACACATATACCACAATCAAAATCAAAGGATGGAGAAACTTTCAATAATCAAGGTTCATCAAAATCAAAGCAGCAGACAACCAAAGAAAAGGTGATTGAAGAAGGGATTGAGAAACAAGAACAACGTTCCAAAAGCTCATCTTCAACAAAATAATCCTAACTACAACCAACACATAATGAATCAATTGAGTCTAAAATTAATACTGAAACATCAAGACTCATTCATAAGGGAGTTACAATCACACTGCTGGAAAACCCAAGATTATTAAGGCTTGGGTTCCTTATTCTAACTGATTTCTTTATATGTGCAGGAACAACCATGGAGAGCTGACAACAAGTGGTTTATTGATAATGGTTGTTCCAGGCATATGACAGGAAACTGTTCTCTTCTCCGTGACTTAAAACATAAAAATGCTTCTTATATGGAATTTGGTGGGGATAAGAAGGGAGGTAAAATTGTTGGTGAAGGAGTGGTAACTAATGGTGTGCTCAAATTTGAGAAAGTGAATTATTATGAAAATCTACAATATAATTTACTGAGTGTGTCTCAAATTTGTGATCAAAATTATACCATATTATTTGATAACACTAATTGTTACATTCTTAAGCCAAGTTTTTCAGTTCCAGAAGATTGGATCCTTCTTGAAGCATCACGAAAAGGAAACACATATGTTTTGGATATGAACAATACAACACTCACAACCAATGAAATATGCCTGCTATCTAAGTCATCAGAAGATGAATCTCAGTTGTGGCATAGAAGGCTTGTCATTCCAAGATGACGAACATGAATAAATTTGTGAAAAATGACCTAGTTATTGAATTGCCAAAGAAAGAATTTTATTGTTCTAACCATTGTTCTTCATGTTATAAAGGAAAACAGCATAGAGTGTCACATAAATCCAAAATTATCAATAAAAATACTACACCACTCAAATTGCTTCACATGGATCTTTTTGGTCCAACCAATGTGATTAGCATTGGAAAAAGGCAATATTGTTTAGTGGTTGTGAATGATTTCACTAGATTCACATGGGTATTTCTTAAAACAAAAGAGTGAAACATCATAAACATTAATGGAGTTTGTCACCAAGATTGAAAAACAACTTGATTTAAAAGTTTAAATTTTCAGGAGTGACAATGGTACTGAATTTGTTAATACTGTCTTAGACTCTTTTTGTAGGAATAAAGGCATTGCAAGGACAATGCTAGCTTATTCACAATTGCCAATCACCTTTTGGGATGAAGCAGTGAACACAACATGCAATGTTCAAAACAGGACATTAATTGTCAAATAACATAATGAAACATCTTATGAGCTTTTATTTAAAAGAAAACCTTACACAGGATATCTTAGAGCTTTTGGGTGTCATGTATCTGTTTTAAACACTAAAAAACAATTGGGAAAGTTTTCAGAGAAAGCCTATGATGGTTTCTTTGTTGGATACTCTTCAACATCTAAATCATATAGGATTTACATTCCACAACAAAACATTGTGGAAGAAACTCCTAATGTGTCATTTGATGAAGCCTTATTTCCTAAATCTGTCAAAGGATCATCATGGTTGTTTGATATAGATGCACTCACAGACTCACTTAACTCTGGTTACTTGAATAATGCAAGTTCTGCGGATACATGTTATCCATTTGTTCCTCCAAACATGAATGAAGTGTCATTATCTGCTGATCCTCCAAGAATTCAAACTTCAAGTATCATGGAACAAGGAACTCCAAATAATGCGAATAATGCAGCACAAGACTAGCCTACTGGATCTACATTCTCAGATGCAAACACTTCATCAGCAGCTACTAACTCTGCATCGGCAGATGATTGTTCTACATTTGGGGATATGGATATTGAATCAGCAGATGTTCCATCCATATCAGTAGATATTCCACACACTGGAGATGATCCATTACATTCCAAAGAATTAATGTTAGCAAGTCAACAAATACCATCCGTAGATGTTCCTGTAACTCCTGTGGAAGCTCAAAATAAAAAAAAATCCGTAGAAGTTCCTACAGAAAGCATTCACAATGCAGCTGATGTATAAACTCATGAGGAAAATCATTCAGCTTCCAATGATCAACTTGATGATCAATTTGATTACTTCATAAATTCATCATCTCAGCTGGATCCATTTGCATCAATGAATAAGACTAACTTGGAATCATCTATTCCAGTTAAGTCTATTTCAACAACAAAAATTTATAAGAATCATCTAATAGACAACATCATTGGTGATCTTAAAGATAGAACCACAAGAAGCCAAGGGGGAGCTGCAAACATCTGTCTCTTCAAACATCACAGATGCACTAAAAGATAATAGCTGGATTGAAGCTATGCAGGAAAAGCTTCAACAATTCAGAAAGCAGAAAGTCTAGAATCTAGTTGATCTACCTAAAGTCAACATCCAATTGGCATAAGATAGCTATTCAAAAATAAACTAGATGACAGAGGCATAAGTGTGAGAAACAAAGCAAGGTTGATTGCACAAGGTTATACTCAAGAAGAAGTGATAGACTATGATGAACGTTTTGCACCAGTTGCAAGAATTGAAGCCATAAGAGTATTCCTAGCCTATGCATCATATAAGAAGTTCACTGTTTATAAATGGATGTCAAATGTGCTTTCTTATATTGGAAAATTGATGAAGAAGTCTATGTAGCTCAACCACCTAGTTTTGAAGATACTGATTACCCATATAGGGTATACAAGCTGGACAAAGCTTTGAATGGACTTCATCAAGCACCAAGAAAGTGGTATGAATCATTAACATCTTTCCTGCTCAAGCATGGATATAAAAAGGGAACTATTGATCAGACTCTCTTTCTCAAACAAGAACATCAAGGCCTCTTAGTTGTTCAAATTTATGTAGATGACATTATATTTGGATCAACAGATGGCATCTTCATCAATCAAAGAGTTGATGAAATTTGAGTTTCAGATGAGTTCAATGGGATAATTAACCTTCTTCCTTGGTCTACTAGTTCATTAGAAAACAGATGGCATCTTCATCAATCAAAAAAGTATATTCATCAAATATTGAAGAAGTACAATCTTGCTGATCTATCTTCATGCAAAACACCTACTTTAACAATTGATAAGATTGTACCTAATCCTACAGCAAAATCTATTGATCAAAGATTGTATAGATCAATGATAGGATTTCTTATGTATTTGCAAGAAAGCTTTGTTGTGTTAGGTAATGGTTCAAAAGAGTTCATGGTGATGGATTTCAGTATACGAAATTGCTGTAATGGTGTTGGGGTAACTTACTCTAGATGGTAAGATTAGTTGAAAGTAAATTGAAGAGAACCATAGTGGTGTCAATTCGAGGCAAAGACGTATAAATAAAATTGGTATCTTGTAGGAATGGGCATAGCTAAAATGTGTGTAAATAAGCTAATTTGGTATTGAAGAATATGGTAATGATAAATTGGTTATAAGTTATAGATGTAAACATGTTATCACATTAGTCATAACAAATATTGTCAAATGATTTTCTTAGGATTGCTTTGAGTTTGATCGTTAGGTCAGAGTCAGTGCAGTCTGCACTAAAAATCAGTTAGTTAATTTTCTAATATGTGGGTATTAAAGCAGATAGAAAATGAGAAAGTTATTGTATTGGATCATATATGTAGAGGTATGGTAACTTGAAAATGCATCTTGCTAGAATAATAGTTATCTAATTGCCTCATTTTGTTGGGTAGGGACATAGTATTATCTAATGGTGTGTTCTGGTAGAGTAGATTATCGATCAATTTATGATATAGTCTATGAACAAAAAATGATGGATTCTTATGTATTTAACCAACAGACGGACATAAATGTTTGTTTTGTGTTTTTGTGTAGGTACCAATAAGTTCCAAAGAGTCTCATCTGAATGCTGTTAAAAGGATCTTCAGATTCTAAAAGGAAACTAGCCCTGGCCTTGGTATCCAAGGATGGTGACTTCACTCTTTACTCATATTCAGATAGTGACCTTAGAGGATATAACAACAATAGAAAATCCACAACTACTGGGTGTCAATTCGTAGGACCAAGACTTGTTTCTTGGTAGTGTGAAAAGCAAACAAATGTATCTTGTATCCCAGCTGAGGCTGAGTACATATTGCTTCACTGGTTGCTCTCAAGTCCTATGGTTGGAAAACCATTACTTGATTATGGTTACAATTTCCTTCAAACTCCATTTCATATTGAAAATCAGCTGCTATGTTCATCACCGCTAATCTAGGGTAACATAGTAAAACAAAGCATATTGAAATGAGATACCATTTTCTTAGAGATTGCTAAAAAAACGTTTGATCAAGTTAGTCAAAGTAGGTACGACAAATCAACGTGCTGATTTATTTACTAAAGCCTTTTATTCAGTTAGATTTAATTTTCTAATTGAGTCTTTGGGCATGATTAACTTAGATGAATCATCATAAACAAAGGAAAGCATGTGTTTGTCCTTGTAAATAGTATTATATAAGAACCAAAAACATTCATAAAAACATACAAAATATTGTCTTTATTTATTGTGTCTTTTGATTGAGCATGACATATGATTGGGAAGTGATAGTACAGTATGCCTTTGCTTACTTCCAGAGTTCTTAAATATAATTAAAATCTTATCATAGTTTCTTGATATATGAGTAGGTTCATCTTGAGTGGAAACTACACTGAGAGCATGCCCAACATAATGCAAAAGTGGTTGTATGTGTGAAACTCCATTTTGAGGATACAACAAGTGAGTCTTATTCTGATGTAACCAAATCACTCATCTAAGCACACTATGTACCAACACTTTATAATATCTATCATTGCAAATCATATTCCCTCTGTTTTGTGTAAACAAAGACCTGGGTGTATGATCATCATGGTATACATTTGTAACCAACTGGTGAACAGATCATGATCCTCATCATCCCTCTGTTTTGTGTAAACAAAGACCTGGGTTAAAGGCACCTCTATTTTATGGAAGTAAAGACCTGGTGACTTGATGACGATCATTTCTTAGCTCTCAAAAGAATCCTCTATGATCAACTGTATATTAACTTCAGAGCTATTACATCAATGCATCAATGAGATGTCAAATGCATCTCAAGATAAAACTTATAACTAAAAGTACATAGCTTCTAAGTGTGAAAAAGTGATGATTTGACTCACAAAAGTAGGACAAACTCTAAGTAATTTAAATGTGGAGCCCATAACAGTTACTCACTAATAAACATGAAAACATGATAAACATCATGCCTAGTTGATACAATACTCTCGTTTGAATTTAAGTGGACAAACATACTTGCAATAAGAACTAAAATCAGGTACATCATTTAATCAAACAAATCAAACAGGAAAATGCTTAGTGTTATAATATGATCTCATTCTATCTTTATATATGCCTGTATATAGTACTTAATTCAATTTTTGTTTCTTTTAACTTATTTCATTTTTAGTTTTTTTGGACACACATGTGTCTTTCATGATATTCTTCTCATAAATTTATGATAAATGCATTAGTTTATCATTAATTGCAAATTTTGGGGGAGTAGATAATTCATGAAAACAAAGTCAATTTAATATCAAAATTGTCAAATCAATATTCAAATAAAGAATTTGAAGGAATTGGAGCTTGAGCACTAACTTGGCTGTAGGGTACATGAAGTTTCTCAAATTATAGATCTTCTTGTGCACAAATTGTCATGAAAACAAAGTCAACAAGGTCCAATAGCAATAAGTGGTTCTATCAGCTGAATAGAACCATACAATCAAAGAAGTTTCAAACTTTACATTTACAGCATCGGTAGAAGCTACAGTGCATTTTCAGCATCAACAGAAGCTATAGTGCATTTTCAGCATCAGCATAAGCTACAGTGCGAAACTTAGTCAGGTAAAATATGACTATCCGTAGATTGATAACCTACGGATGAGTTAATATTTTAAAAGTATTATCTACTTTCATTGATTGGTAACCTATGAAAAATCAAGTTATACTTCAATGAAGAATTCAATTCTTTTAAGTTAGGCATCCACAGATGTCCTACAAAAGAACTGAAATCTGCAGAATAAATAAATTCCACGAAAGAGTAATAAGGAATGTGGGACTCACTTCATTAAAAAAATGAAATTAACGTGTCCGAGGGAGTATAAATGACGTTTTTGACTTTGTATTCATTATTCACTTTTACAGAGTCTTTTTGACCTAGAATTCCGTTAGTCAAAACCTTATCCCTCCATCCTATTTCAAAATTACTCAAACCTTAAACATCAAACAAAGTTTAAATTTGAGTTCAAATCTTAATTTCAAGTTAAATCATATCATAAACATCAATAATGAACTGATTGATTCATCATTTTTGTCTAAACTGTTACTATTCCTATAGTGATATTGTTGATCTAACATAATCTTCTTATTTCTTATGAGCAGATGGTTAATCGCTTTGCTAGAGAGCACAATGTATGTGCATTCTTAAATCCCGAAAATCCTATATCGGAAGGATGTCGAGACATCATTCGCTATCGAAGAAGATCAAGGCTGTTTTATGCATTGTCAGCAGAGTCTGTAATCTACCAACAACATATCATAGACTTCTGGAAGCGGCTGAGAATAGATGAACAAATTATAAAGAGAGTGTTAGAGCTTGGAGAGCAAGAGATAGGTCACCCTGATGTTTTTGAGAATGAATACATAGAAAAGATCTTCTATCTGATGGAGTATGATGGAGATTTTGACAAGGGTGAGATCAAGAAAGGAAGATTATGCAAGCCATATCGATTCTTATGTCACACCTATATGAAGTGCATTTCAAACATGAAGTCTAGGCTAGACAGATTCTTAAGGCACATTTCATCATGCATTATTGGAACTTTTGAGGAAAGGACATACAACTACTCAAAGTACATCTTTAGTTGTTTGTGTGATTAAATAAGAGTGGAAAAAGCTGACAAGATGTATATGTTTCCAAGGTTCCTACAACTAATCATCAATGCTAATCTGCCTGGAATAGCTAGAGAGGGTGATGTGTTTGTCCAAGCACATCTAGGAAGATCTGTCTTGAATAAGCTCAGTGGAAGGTATGAAGGTGAAGATATGCCAATGTTTGCACATGTGGTTGACGCAAATGCCAACATTCCTCCAGAGTTGGTGTGGGAAGACCAGCAACAAAGTACACTGCTGATACTAAGCAAGACTCATATTCACATTCCCCTCCTCAATCTCCCATACACCATCATCATCAATCACCTATTTATTATGAACCATCCCCCAACCTCAATCACTAGCCAGTCAAAACAACCAACAAACTCCTCCAATTCAAAACCAATTACAACTTTATCTACAACCTCCAACTCCTGAAAACTAGTTAACAGAGAGTATTTACACTGGTGAGATTGAGTTAGCCTCTCAAGCCAGTACTGTTCAACTATCTTTAACCAAATCTCAAACCCCTGTTCACTCAAATGATACTAATCCTGTCTCTCCAATCACTGATCTTCAGTAACAACAAGTATAGCTCAAGCGCAACAAGTATAGCTCGTGATGAAGTTAATGATGATGAGATTGGT